>JACBWW010000002.1:21569254-21985642 GCA_020086605.1 Lanius collurio | reverse complement strand
TTTGAGCCCTAACTTAAATCTGAACTCAAATTTTGATTACCTGAAGGTAAGCTTAATATCATATCACACTAAAATGCACTCAAGTTCTATATTAAATCCTCTTATTTTTATTGCATTGTTGTTTTGCAGAAAAACAATGTAATAAAAATAAGAGTTGATATTTTTAATATAAAAAATTATATATATATTTATATATAAAATTTTTCTGTTTCCTTAAACAGAAAAAAGGAAAAAGAGAAAATCTGTGCATGAAAAGTGTTGAAAAATAAATGTTCCTAGGGCTGATTTAAAGTCTGCTTTAAAAACAAGCAAATAACAATATTTTAACTTAAATAGCTTCACCCAAGTAGCCCTACACTTAGAGAATATTTCAACTTTTCAAGAAAGATGCTTCATGCTGTGAAATTTTGCCCATGTTCAAAAAAGATGACACCACACAAAGATGGTGCCTGAGGGAATAATTTGCAAAGATGTCAGGCACTAGTGATTTGGATCACCAGCTGGAAAGCTGACCCTCATTAGTGTCCCTCTCTTCACTCTCCAAATTCTGATAAACTCATCTGTATGTTTCAGAAATTGTATGAAGCCTTCAGGTCCTCAGGGATAATGCTTTACCCACCCGCAGATGATTTAAGACCCATTTATAGACAGCTATTTTAATACAGCTCCCCCCACCAGAAGAGAAAGCACAACCTTTTGAGATAGCTAATAAGGTTAAGGAGTGGTAAAGTTGAAACACGTTACTTTTCCTGACATTTCCTGTGAGTTTAAGTGTCTTAATGGATTCACAAACCGTGGCAAGTTGGATATAAACACTTAATCCCAGATTCCTTTACAATCACAAGGGGAAACATTTTCCCAGACTTACTAAAGAATTTACTAATGGTACAAAGAATAAGGGAAAAGAAAATAAAGGAATAAGGAAAAAAAAATTATAGGAAAAGAAAAAGAAAATCATGTAATAGCTTGACAACTCAAATAACTAAGTGATAAGAGATCTTGCTGATTAAACCACAGGCAGCTATAAAAGCTGCAGGGAAGGGGGACTGATAGAGGGACAAAAGAATTGTACAAAATGAAGAGGGATGGTACTTTCAAAAGAAAACCAAGTTGAAAATATAGAATAGTGAATTTCTATGTGGACATACTAGGTGCAAATCTGGCTTCCCTGAGACTAAAGGATAACCAAGCTAGTGATGAACTAGGGTTTGGAATTACGTATAAAATGATGTTAATTTTAACAATCTTACACCTGAAACTGAGCTACAACTATTGGTCCTTCTCTGTAATGGGCACCTAAGCACATAGCTCTTTCTGTCCAGAAATAGTTCTCATATCGTTAACCTTGTAGTACCATCCTCCTCATCAAACTATTTGACCACCAGAAACCAGTCAGTCCAAAGATTGCCCATCTAGCAGTCTGAATAAGGATTGCTGGAACTTTTTTTATAGCAAAAGGTACTGTTCAAGAAAAAAGGTTTGGGACATCCTTTTAAAAGGGGGGAAAATAAATATATTAAATTATTATTTAGAAAATTAGAATTCTGGCATAGAGTGTGAGTTAATACTAGGGCCTTCAACAATATATATTACTGTAAAGAAAAGGAAATAAAAAAGTAAGGGTGTGTATTGAATTGGTGGTTTCACTATTTGATCTCACTAATTACATTACCTCATTCTTAGTATGCTTTGTGCACAGCTGTAATTGTCAAGTGAAATTAATTAACAGATTTCTTGTGCTTCTAGGGTTTATTCCACATCCTTGCTGATGCAATTATTTTCATAGTGTGCTGCTTTACTTGCATGGCTATTGTTATGTATGTCTCTTGTAAGCAACAGACAGCACCATTCTCTATATTATTAAAATACAAAAAACTAAACCTATTTAAAAGCCTAAAAGTTCTAGAGTTGTTGACCAAATACATAATTGTTGACAAAATGTCCACATTCAGCTCATAAGGTTTCTTGCGGCAGTAAAATATTTCTGAGACATGGCAGGGGTGATTTTTAATACAGAGCCAATTTTTAACAAGAATTCAATAAAACAGCCAAGCTTTCCATTTCCAAGGCAGGACCATAAAATATGCCAACACTGAATAAGGAGAGATAGAGAGCAGATGAAGGGCTAAATTTCACAGACAGTACCATACAGTTTGGAGAAAGTGTCAGCTCACCTTGGTGAAAATATAGTCTAGATTTTAAAGAGGAAAATTCTCTAACTTGGCAAATATGTAGGCCCCGATCAGCAATGTCAACTGAAAGCCATCAGCTGGAAATACAAAAGACAACATTCAGCGTTATATTTGTCAAAAACACCCTGGAGAAATTCTGCTACTAGTAGTAACTCTATAAAACTCTGTAGCTCTGTGTTATGCATTAAGGAGACTGATCTTCCTGAGTATTTCTAAGGACTTAACAAGCACATGGCTACAGAATGTAATGCTGAATTAGGAGCTTCCTGACCTGCACGGACCTCTACTTCCCCTTTGACCCTAACACAGCAATAGCAAAACCAAAAAAACTTTCTATCAGTCAACAGATCTCCTGAACTTTCCCTTGCCATTACCAATACCAAACAGCATAGCACTAAATGATTTATCTGCACCTGGTAAGACAACAGCCACACCTGACCCTCTGACTAAAAACAGATTGCTCATTATGACAGCTGTATGAAAAGAGAATTATTGTTCCAGGGTGACAGACCTGAATGTCACAGCAATGATGGCTCGCGCCGTTTCCCAGCAGCAATTATCAGTGCACACAGGCTACTGTCTGCAAAAAGTTCAAAATCAAAGACCTCTCCCAGGAACCAAATGGCAATGAGATTTCTAATTTTTTTCACTCTTCTGTCCAAAGCAATTCATTTTATCTGCAGACAAGGATGAAGCTCTTAACTCATGAAGATTACTTAAAACATCTTGCATATTCAGCTTGGCTTGAAAATCACCTCCAATAATTTTAGTAGCAAGTGTATCTACCCTTGCTGAATCACAGGTTATTCAATCAAAAACAGATGCAGCAATATTTTGGGAGAATTATGGATCCAGAGCATTAGATGCATGCTTTAATAAGAAAAAAAGTAAAGATCAACCCAGGGTTGTCTCTTTTTATTCCTGTATTCAGTCCAGCTAGGATCAAGTTAAAATTTCCTCATAGCAACCCATATAGTGTTGTGTATTCACTTGTGACTAGAACAGTGTGATACCATACCAATGATTTGGCTACTGCTGCACAGCTTCCACACAGCAGTCAAGGCCATTTCTCCAATCCCATGCATGCCTGCAAAGGCTTCTCCTAACCCAACAGATTGGGAGAGGACACAGCTGGGATCTCTGACCCCAAGATTAACCCACCATGGTCTTTTCTGGCATCCAATGTATGTGTCCAATTCCAAAGAAATAAATGTTGAAAAAAGGTCATGGTTTTATGTAATTTGGAAACAAAACATATGTAGACAGATATACTGGTTTAGGCGTGAGTGGAGTTAATTTTCTTCAAAGTAGCTGGTAAGAAGCACTATCCTTCCCTTTTCTAACAGCAGGAACAGCATCTCTGATCTATACAGGCAAAACCCAAGCCATTTTGTGATTCTATGAACTCAGGAACAAATTATTTTGTCAGGAAAAAACTGTAAGCTATACAGATTTTAAATACAGTTGTAACCTGAAAAGTGACTTTAAGGTAACATTATGGAGCTCTGTGTATAACATGCCCTGTTTATTGCATACCCTATTTTCTCAGCTGTTTACTCTGTCAGACCTGAAATGCACTTTGGGATCCCTACCAGATTCCCACCCTTTCAGTAAGGAATGCTCTGCCCTCTATGGCTTCTGCTGGGGATTGTATTCCTAAATTGACACTTGGTGTGGATGCAGGTGACTCTCTTGGGGTTGAGTTGGCTTTACTTAATTAGTGGTTAAACCAATAAAGTTTTTGTACGAACTGCAGTTCCAGAAAACTGCCCCATAATTTAGATCTGTATACTTAGTGGATTTTTTGTTTGTTTTAAATTAGGTAGATGATTTAACATGCTTCACTGTTTCAATAACACAATGCTAACACATTGCTTTCAAGACACATACATCTCTGCTTGCAACATAACTTGACCCTAAAAACTATTATATGGTGGTTTTCAGGAAATAGAGCACTAGAATTTATTATTGAAGTAGCTCTGATTAATTCTGCCTCCTGTGTTGGACAGTTACTCTTTTACCTCACAAATGTCAAAACTCACTTAATAACACTCAGCTCAGCATAACTTTAAGTATAAATCATTAGAAGAATTTGACCCAGATGCTCCTTCCTAATATGGTTGTTTTTCCACAATGGTGTCTGCACATTTAAACCCTGGCTGTAGTGTTGTAGAATATAAGAGATATAATTAATAAAGGCAGAAATATGGAAGGAAATTAAGACAAATGAAGAGAAGAAAGGTTAATGTTCTTCATGGAAGAAACACTTTCTGTTTCACACTGAAAACTCAAAGAAAGAAGAACCAACAACAGCATTATATTTCTAAAACATCATGAAGTGCATTGAAAATTAATCTGATATTAACAATTTTCTACTCAAAACCATTAAAACCTTTTTACTTTCATATGTCCATTGCTCTCCTCAGGCTTATCCTGACTGCCTTTGCTAACTACTTAAAAAGACCTGTAGTAGCTCTTTCACAAACATGACTTATTATTTACACTTATTCATCTTCAGACTTACATGACTTACTTTAGCTTTTATAAAAGGCAAAAGCCTGCAAAGTATCAGTAGCTTTAAAAACAAACAACTTGATTATTGCACAAAGCAATTCAAAACAGCATTTTATAATAGAAGAAAGGGAATCTCTTGTCCCATCAAAGGCTAATATTGGAGCATTACCTCTTTCACTTGCTCAGTTGAAATGTCCAATCCAAATATGTCCCTTTATTTGATAAGTTATTGGATAGCCATCAGAAAAGAATCTTCAACTACAGTCTTTTGGACTCAAGATGTTATAACACCGATAAAAGCACATAGTTTAAACACCATAAAGCTATTCTTAAAATGGGAAGAAGAAAATTCTAGATATAAAAAGCATTCAACAAGCAGTTATTAAATGTGGAAGTGTGGTTTTGAGCAAATGATGTCTGTAAAGCATTTGACTGTTCAGCACTATTTTTTCAGCCCTAATATAACAAACCTGTAAGAATGAAACATGATTTCAACTGAATATCCTCCTTCCTCCTCACAGCAACAGTTGTGTTGGTATCTTTTCCTCTTGCCACCTATCATTGCCCATGCAGCTTTAATCAGATGCAGTACTGTATATTTCCATGCAGAACATCTGATTTTAAGGACTAGAATTTTTAAACCAAGCTGCTCAATGGAATTTAAAACAATGTTTCTAGCTCATGTTCACTGTTTATGCTATTCAGTCTGTAATGAAACATCAACATGAATTCACTCAGTTGTAGAATAACAAAAAAGCCTTGTGAACAAGTCAAAGACCTTTCTAGAGAGGTGAACTACAAATGAACTTAAAATGAACTAATTTTTTTTAGCAGCAGAGCATACAATGAGGTACTCAAGGTTGAAGTGTAAACTCATCATGTATAGAAAAGCTCATTAATTACTACTTTTATTTCACATTTTCACAAGGTACACACCTGCTCTGTAAAGGTGAACTGATTTTGGTAACAACCAACATCTGTGGTCATACCATGCTAATAGCATTCTAAATCTTGCTTAGTAACTAACACCAAGGAACTGCAGGTTCTCAATATGGCCCAGAACATTTTCCAGACCTCTGTGTATGCACAGAAGCAGTTCTAGTACTAGAGACAAGGAGATTATATAGGCACCTAAAGGCAAGGTATTGAAATACCTGTTTTTTCTTGGGGTTTTTAGCTGTCCACTGCTTAATTTTTGTGGCGAGCTTGCCTCTTTATGTCTTGAAATATCCTTAGACCATTCACAAACAGCCTAGATATCCCTCGACTGTGCAGCCCCACTTAAGCCAGTGTCAGTGACACCTACCACCAGAAGCAGAAGTTGAGAAGAGAAATATAGCTCAAACCTCCTTATGATGTTAAGTCATTTATTCCCTCTGTCCTGGAGGGGACAGAGCTCCCGACCTGGGCAGAGTCGGCGAGGTGAGAGGGAGGGGCTTTCCATCCTGCTGGTTTTATCACTGACAGGGGGGAAAGGGGATACCAGGGCGGAGATGGGATAAACAACCAACCAGATCAGAGCCCGGGCTGCTGGAACATCAGACTGACCTGACTCAGTCACATGGCAGGGACCTGTCTGGGGGGGGTAGGCCCAGGGGGGTCCACTGCAACAGGTTTTGGAACAACATGGGATTTTCAGAGCAAGGGCAGGAACTTGCAATCAGTAGCTGCTTTCTGCTAATATGTCAGTTTAGAAGACCAAGCCAAATAAATGAATGATTAAGAATTTTCCCTTTGAGCAAACCAACAGGAAATTGGGATGTCTGAACTCATGATTACTTCCTAAAGTTCAGGTACTGAATTCAGGTCTGGATGAATCCTTTTCTTCAATTAGGCATCTACAAGTCTCCAAAACAAATAAACCCAAAAGTGCAGTATCTTTCTAAGACAGGTGCTGGAAGAAAAAGAGAGGACACTGCCATGGCTCACAGTTTCTATAACAGCTTTTCCCAGATGTTTTTTGGATGAAAAGACCACAGTTAATCTTCAAAATTCATCTAAGATAAAGGCGAGTTAAGTGGGAAGTAAGTAAAGTGAGATGCTGTTAATATTCGTCCAGCTACCACTTCAAGGGTTCTTATTCTTCAGTATTCTGTGAATTTTATTTCACTGAAGTTACAGAAACAATCTTGAGCCATAAACATCTAGACATGAATTAACAGAGCCACAGACCTGTTCTGCTTCTGAACAATTGAGTCCAGTTTCTTGCAGGAGACAGAAAAGTCCCCAGGATTTCTGGGCTTTAGTTTTTATGTGGGCTGTGAAGAACCAAAACTGAGCTCTCAGTATTGAGAAAGTGCCTAGTGATTTTTAAAATAAAGATGAATTGAGAATAAGTTTCAAAAAATATTACAGAATTAACTGGCAAGAAACCAATTATCTTATCTCACCAAGTGTGCTGTCTGTGCAGCAGACTGACGAACTGAGTATGGCCCAGGCCTACATGTCAGGAGCATGAGAGTACCCTGACTGTGCCCGAGTGGCACAGGGCTGTCCTTCCCATCTCAGCTGCAGCCACCACAGGCTTTCCCTCTAAGGCTACACCTACTCATGCAGGGATATGCATGGAAGGGAAAAGGTTGGAACCATGCAGGTTGAGGCAGGGGGAACAGGGGTTTTCTTCCCTGGGACACACTGTCCAAGTTCCAATTTAGAGGCCAATTTAATTTTTTTCAATGTAGCTGAGCCATCTAGACAGCAAGGCTATCCTCAACCTTTGTAAAGCCTTTTGATATCCCTTAAATGCATGGCCTTTAATCACAACCCTTTTAAATTTATTTCTGCTGCACTCCAAAGCAAAATATTTAGTGAATTTGTTACAATCAATCTCCCTTTGAAAATCGTTCGAGGCAATGTTGACCACTTTTTGGTTGCATGAGTCTGCTACTGACCAGTAAATGGAGGAGCCTTCACTGGAGGGGTGAAGCTACTAAACTTTCATGGATAGGGCTGTAAGACTTTAAGAGTAATGTAATTATGGATAATACCATATGTTGACTGACAAGATACTGTATAGACTCAGTCAGCTCTTTTGGGCTTTTTCTGTGTTTGAGTTTTGTTGGAGTTTAATATATGTGTATTTAAAAGTTTTGTTTTGTTGAGATCTTTGTGAGATGGGTACTAATCAAATAATGGGAATTATCAACTATCTTCTTAATCCAATTTCAAATGTTTAACTTGACTTGGAAAAGAAGACAAAAAGTAAGCAAAAGTGTGAGAATGTAATTAGAATAACCTGCAAGAACCAGTCATTTCAGAGGTTGCTTTGCCCCAAGAGAACTAATTTCATGGGATGCATACAAACCTTCTTTAAAATTAAACCAAAACAACCATTTTAGAGAAAACCTCAGAAGGCTCAGGTAAGCATCAAAAAAGCAAACAGAAATGTTCTTCGTTAAAAAATTGTGAATATGCAGCAACTACTCTGGGTTCAGCCATTATTTTCCGGACACAAATGTGTCATCAACATGAGCATGTGTTGATGGTCCTTGAAATAGCCTCCCATACTTGCATTTCATTCTTCACTAACCTTGAGATCAAGGCTTCCCACAAAACAGTACTGAAGTTATTCTGAGTGTTAGTTTGGGGAGGGAGGGCATTTTATCCCATGGAGATGGTATAGTGCCCTGACAGCTTATACTCTGAAACTCTGACTGGTGGAGGAACAGGGAAATAGCGAAATAGAAATTAAGCCTAGAAGCAGCAAGAACTCCCTGAGATGGGGCCTTCTGGGGGAAAAGGGAAGGCTATACCTGGTGCAAAAGTTGGTTGGCTGAAGAAAGATTACAGGGCCTGAACAGAAGAAGCAATGCAGAGAACAGTGTGGACAAGTTATATCCGTGAAGCTGAGCTATTCTCCACCTTCAAATGAGTTGGATCTTCAGAGAAAACTTCCTTTCTGCCCCCATTTAATGAGCCAGGAGGACAGGTCTGAGGCCAAGTACCCACCACAACACAAAGCAGTGGAGGACCTTCACGTATCTGCTGCTGCTAGAACGAGAAAAGACATGAGGTCTCCTTGAACCCTCAGACAAGATCAGGCAGGAGCTAAGCTGTGAAGCTGAGAGTCAGTGGCAAAGTTTAGTCCCACACTAACACTACAGTAATACAAAACCATGAGAAAAGGCAGGCACAACAAGCAGAAAATGGGGCTGGAGAGGCTTGAACAGGTCTGTTTTTACTCAAAAGATATCCCTAAAGTCTCTTTCTGAAAGAAAGAAATCTTGAAACAGGACATATTCAAGTGGCTCCAGTTGTGTCACTTTGGAATGTGTCCTGTGCTAACCAAAGCTTAGCCAGGCCAGATATAAACTTGAAGTTTACATCTCATCACACTGTGTTATTTCTACTTCTAGCTGTGGCCAGAATGAGGATGTGCAGAGAACCATGACAGAGGAAAGCAAAGGAACAAGCACAATTACCCTTCAGCTGTTCCACAGTCCTAAGGTGAGTCACTTTGTAGGATCAGAGGGTCCTGTCAGAGCTGTTCCATCTGTACCAACTTCATTCCAGGCACTTATTCCTCAGCATAAAGGTGTAAATCCCTGAGCAGCTTCTAAAAAAATTGTAAAAGAAAAAATCACTCCCTAGAGGATTAAACTAATAGCAAAAAAATGTAGACTAACAGGAACCATACAGAAACAGGTGTATTGTGTTAATCACAAGCAGCTTGGTAGCAATGAAGTACCAGAAAGAGACAACAAGGGAACAAAGAAAGAATTCGTAACATGAAGTTGTACTATGCTTGCTTTGATAAAAACTCTCTCATAGCACATAATGGACTATTAGGAAGCAGTGAACATTGCTGTATATTCTAGAAATAGAAGGACTGACATGTTTTCATAGAGGCCAAGCATCCAGTTATTGTTTGAGTCCACTGCAACACTGACCATAATGCTGGGCCAACTTGCAACATTATTAACACCATAAATGTCTCCCAGACAAATTAACACAAAGCCATAAAATCGCTTCAGTGGAGCCAGTCTGAATGATCACATTAAAACCTTCAACTCGTGCAAATCTGTAACTTGTGAATCAGCGCCATACTTTGCCTTTTAGAACCACTTAGCAGCACATCCACACAACTGACTGTCATTACATATTGGGGCAAAAATCATTGTGAGGTCCCAGGAATCTAGTTGTACATTGTTTTGCAGCTTCAGAATCCTCTGTGTGTCAAGAATTAATAAATAGCATGAAAGCAGGAGGAGGGAAGCCACACTGACAGAGATCTGTGAACCAGTAATGAAATGGTGGTTTACATGTCATTTACCAAAGACATTGGCTCAACTTGATAGTCCTGCTCTATCCAGTAGTTAAATTTCACAGAGATAAGTGTCACCACATAATCTTTGAACAATCCCAAACTCACAGTTGGGAAATTTTTAACTATGGTGAACTGTTTCAGTATATATTTAGATTATAACTTGGAAATGAGTGTTGTGTCAGATAACAGGTCTAAAAAATTCAGTAGAAAACCTGCCCATTTGTTAAAAAAAAAAAAAAAAAATCATACCTGATACTTACATTTGTCGCTGAGTGCCAAGCAGCACTCTTCATTACTGAAGTTTTATCTCCTAAGAATAGCTAATTTGCTCCCATCTCTTTTCCCTTCCTTTCCATTCAGCAAACTGCGCTTTGAGGGAAAGCCTAAATGCATTTGCAATCCTCCATATGTAAAGTCTTGGATAATAATTTTCTGACAACAGCTTCACAATATGGCATGCTAGTCCACTTGGAATCCCATTGTTCAGATTTGTCTGCACCAGTTGGAACTTGCCATGTGAACATTTTTACCCAAGACCTTTTTCAACTCTGCTATGATAAGCCATCAGTAGAAGCTCTGCCTGTGGTAGCTCTGACACCAAAAGTATACAAAAAAACATTCTTGCCACACTGCAAAAGGAATCACAAAGAGAAAACATACAAATGAAAAAACAAAGATGGCAAAGATGAAAACACTAGTAGTCTGAGGTAACATGGAAAAAGGAGTAATGAATAATGAAAAACACCATTCCCTCAGTTCTCCTTCTTGAAGAGAAGTCTCATGCAGAATAATTAGTCATTCCATTGCATAGGGTGGAAGAATGAGGCTGTATATGAGAAGAAGCAGAAGAAAACAGACAAGGTACAGTAGTGGGTATGAGAAATAAAACAGATAAAATACCAGTAAGTTTTAAACATTGTAATTCTAAGGCAGGAAGTGGAATTACTCCAAGATATATCAATTTATCCCCTTATATTTAGTTCTGTAAACAACGTTTATGCCTATTTCATCTGTGCATAAATGCCAGAGACAGGAGTTCCTAGAAGAGAGAAGAAAATGCTTTTTCATTTTGGACTGTGCACATAACAGTACACATTTTTTTAATCTACCTGGGTATGACATTTCTGATGCCAACAATGAAAGCTGATTTGAGCTGCTAAACAGCTGTAGTCTTCCACCCACTTCAACAGTGATTGTATCATTGCCATGTTTCCTTTGATGAATGATGGCATGCTGGCCACTGCAGTGTGGAAGGCAGGATGGAAGAAACAGATCAATGCATTTGCATGGAGCTGGTTTTTGCCAGCTGTACCCATTGCTCTGAACAGGTTTTACAAGTTGATCTATTAAATCCAGACTAATCTCAAAAAGGTAAGATTGTTTCAAGACACACTAAAAAAATTATAAATTTCTAAGAGATATTGACTACTGATCACAAATAAATTTAAATAGATTTTTTTTTCATTAAAAAAAATATTTATCTCAACTTCTGATTATCATATTGCAAAAAATATTAAACACGAAGCTAGTGAACAACTTAGCTGTTATAAAAAAGAGAGGATAAAAAATTAATGCTGGCTATTCAGATAATATTTTAAAATCAATGCTCAGATTGACAAGCTGTTAAAGGAAAGTTGATCTCTTTCTGCTTAGCAACTTAAAATTAGTTACTTTTCAGCAGGTGTCATTGTTGTCCAAGACATTGGTGGGTTTTTTAATGTTTGAATTGTGCAATCTGTTAAATTGTTATGCAACAAATGAAAGTGCATTTAGCTCTGTGTATACACTTTTTGTACTGAAGGGTATTCAGCATTCACTACTGTCAATTTGACCCTTACAAAGAATGAATGATGGCAACAGAAGTTTTCACATTGTATTTAGAAATTAAATCTGTGTTGACTGTTGGAAAAAACTACTATATGCCCAAAATGCTCTGAGGGAAACTTAATAGAGACAGAGAAAAAACACAGCAAAGGAGCACTTCTACCTAGTCTCCTTCCTACATAAGGGGTCCAGAAGGGTCCAGCAAGAACCAATGAATCCAAAAGAAAGTAGTAAAAAAAAAAGTAACTACCTGCCACGTAGCAGAGCAATTGTCTATGAATTCAGAAACTAGTGAGTTTACAGCATAGATGTCATTTATCCTGATAGAATTGTGTACATTTGATGATATTTTTCTAAAGTGTCTGATTGTCATAAAATAATACCACTGAGCTGAATCATATGATAAATATATTTTCTAAATTACATATTAAACTTCAGATGGAAAGAAACATTTTTCCCTGTGCTTGAAATAATTCTGACTTGATTTTCTGGACAAGAATGCCCACTGCCTGCCTATTTCTTTAGTGAATACAAAACATCCTGAAAGTTTCCCTTAAATAGTTTAAATTATTGTAAAACCAAAACCAAATTAAACTAAACACTTTAAAAAAACCAAACAAACCAAAATATATTCTTATTTTGCTCACCAGATTCAAAGTAGAGATATCTTGAAAGTAGAGATATCTTGAAATAAACCATATGGTGGAGACTTTAGCTCAGCTTACACCACTCTGCACTTTTAACTCAGGTAGTCACTTAATTTTTCAGGATTGGGCATTTATGAAGGAAGAAATCAAGACAGCTTCTGGTAAAACTGAAGCTGATTATCCTGATGAAAGATCTAAGGAAATCCCATCCGTAGGCAACTGTTACCCTTGACTTTTTCTCAGTAGACACACTATTCAGAAAATAAAAGACATATTATACACAGATTCTTCTTGAATCAAAACACTGAAAACTGCTTCTGGTTTTGCTAGTAAGTTCATCATATCAACACCTTGGATTTGTAGAGATTATTTCCCTGTTAGGGGTCTTTACTTTTACCTTCAATTAAAGACCACAAATGTAACAGTGAAAACATTATTCTCCCTGTAAATGTTTGGATACATTGAGTGTAGTAAACTAAAGTTTATTTCCTAGCTCTAGAAATGAGAGGAACAAAGGCTGCAAGAGTCAATAAAACCCAAGACCCAGCTCTAATTTCACCTGCTCCACTCTAACAAAGGTATAACTCTCTCACAATTTACTTCACTGTTAAAGTAAAAAATATTGACTGCAAATAAAATGTTATAGAGACTAGCAGCAAAAGTAGCCACCGTAAGGGAATTTAAATTGTTGAGAAATTATTTTGATGTCATTTAAACTGAGTAAGAAAGTCGGGGCTCTGCTGAAGTCAACTAGCCAGTCAGATAATCCATTGCACTGAAAACCCCAAGCAATGTGTTTAGCTAAGGATGGGGTAATAAGTGTGTGTGATGCTTGTGGCTGAACAAAATACAGATAAGCTTTAATGTTTCTTTGCCAGTCCATACGTGGCAATGACTCATTTTCAAAAGATGCAGACAGCTTCATTGCACTTTTTCCCACTGATACACTTTCAAAAGACCTCATTCCATTCCAAAAGGACAATGACAACTTGTACAAAGGTTCCCTAAGAAGTTATCCAGCTAAAGTTTCACTAGCTTGGGAGCAAAGTTCTAGGAGACAGGCATTTCTATTGGTATGTGCAGACTACAGCAATGCTTATTACCTGCTAGGCTTGTGGAGTGGAGAAAAATACACTGGATTTCAATGTTTTTTGTATTCCAAAGCAAAACCAGCATAATTTCAGCTCAGGTAGACTCTGGTTTTAAAAGGCTTTTTGCTTCACTGTTTCTGAGTCATGTTATTATGAAATGTCTTTCCACATATAGAATTTTCAAAGCATTCATCAAATACACAATAACTGCCAGATTTAGAATCCGAGTGAATTAGTTATTCATCAGTGCAGAAGGCTCTTCCAATCAAAACCCTTTGTTCATCTCTTCCTATAATGAGTATAATGGGCTACTTTTCCTTCCAGCACATTCCACTCTCACTTCCTCCTAACCCTTGGCAGAGCTGCTTGTAATGCTAGCATGGAGAGCTCTGAAGATTATGACATCTGGGAAAACCTGAAAAGCAGAGAGAGGTGGAAATATTTAACAACAGCAGCTGCATCCCATTCAGCTGGCTTGTCAAAGTACATCCTGATTGGAATAAATTACATCTCAGCCTCTGAACACTGGAAAGGAAACAAGGTGTTTACAACATAACACCTAGTTGGATCAATTCCAAACTGTGACATGTGTCACGCAAACTTGTCATGGCAGAGTTAACTACAGGTTTCTCTCCAAAGTTGAAATCAGTGCATAAGCCTTAAAATATTGATCTTCATTTTGAACGACAGCATCATCACATTAGCATATAATCAACATAACCTTGTAGAGAAATGAAAGATTGATTGTGTTGGTGGAAGATGGGAATACATACTGAAGAAACATGTTAATATTTTAAAATGGAATAAAGCTTACAGAAACTATCAAATTTTCCAGATAAGTTAATGGTTACATTTTCCTCAGCTTTTATAATATGGCGACTCTTGAGGAGAATGGCATTTGGAAAACAAAGAAATAAAAAGTTAAAATATAAGTCCTGCCATGGTAGTAAGAGCAGTTCAAAGCCAGATTCTAGAAATCCAGCTGCAAGCTTTCCTTGCAAGTTTATCTTCCTCTGTCCCCAGAGTGACAACTGAATTTTGTTAATTTTCAAACAAAGATTGAAAATAGGCTAGAAGTTAAATCCAAAGGCTGCCATGTTGCATGAATTAACCATTTATAGCTCAGGGCAGACTTCTTGCATCTTACCCATGTGTTGGCCTCTGTTGATCAGAAAAAGTAAAGCCTTCCTGAATATACAAAACACAACTACACCACATGAGCAGAATGAAAAGGGGATCTGCGACAAACAGGTCTTAGATATCTGCAACTCTTGTTTTTACGACTATATCAGATTATTAGTCATAACCAACTTACCAATGGACAAGGATAACACTCTCTGCACAAGCTGACTCTATTTGCACACAGGACTCAATCCTCCTAAGCAACAAAAAAGATAAATAAATAAGTCTTATGTTACAGCATGACAAGCTTTATATATATGCTTTTTTGTTTGCTACAATAAGGATTGGACACTACATACTTCAGATATTTTACAGTCACATCTGCTCCAAGAGAAAAATACAATTTCTACCAACAGAGAATTTAAAAGCCGGAAAAGAGAGAGAAGAACGTCATGGAGTCTTCATTTCACTAGATTTATAGCACAACAGTGCTAAGATTTTAACATTAGCCAAAGATGATGTAACAAAGCAGGTCCTGACCCTGAGTTATGGGAACTTCCACAAACATGAGCCAATGCTGAAAAATCATATTCCTTCTTCCCTATGCCCTCATGAGACATTTGTCTAGTAATTTTAGGGCCCAAAATCGAATTTGCCAAAGCATGCATAAAAAGGTGACATTAAGCAAGTGCAAGTTATTTGCACAAAAAAAAAAGGGAGTTTTGTAAAGTTATTTATCACTTAGAGTTCTGATTGTAGAATTGTAGCACTAGTGGATATTTGTGTCAGGGTGCACAGAGTCTAACTTCCTCAGTTTTGAAGGGCAGCTCACAGCTGAGGATTGCTGTCTTTCAGCAGCACATAGACCAGCTGGCTGCTTTCCTCAATTCCTTCCAGAAGGTAGTTAAGATTATGCAATGTTAAGCAGTTTTGTGCTTACTCAGTGTCAGGGAGGCAGCCTCTACTAAGCAGGGATAGTTTTGTATTTTGAATCTCTAGCTCAATTACTGCAAAGAAAAATTTCTCTTTTTACCACATCAAATGGCAGGTTATGGCAGTTTCCATTCTTCCTCCCCCTCTACCAATCTCCCTTAGATCAGCTTAATGGTCAATCTCCCATCCTTCTTCTGGATCTCAAGCATTATGAAGAGTGCAAATGGACACCCCCGTCCTAACCCTTTGGCTTCACCTTTGTCATGGGGTTGCTTGCTTCACTCCCAGATAGGCAGCTGAATAAATGTGTTGAGCTGTCTGCATTTAAGCAGAAAATGACACTGATTGTCACTAAATATAGTGAGTGCTGTATGTATGTTTCATTGGAACCACAAGCTCAAATTAGCCTGTCAGAATTTGACTGTACCCTGATGCTAACCTGTCAAGTGACTCAATTAGCTCAAAAGAATAAAGGAAAGGGTTGTCAAAGCCATCAAGGCTTTCCACTTGTTCAAGTCCCATCCCTTTGCTCGCTGTCTTTATTAAATCTAAGTACATTTCATATTTGCAGATGGGTAGATGCTGTCTCTTCATTCCCTCATCCTCAACTCCTGCTTTACCAGCATTTTCTTACTGAAAAACTCATCAAACCTATGGAGAGGAAAAGGAAGTAATTTCTTACAGGTCCCTAAAACCTGGTTTTCTTATGATGAAAGTAAATATTTACCTGTAGATAAAGCCTTATCAATAGCTCAACTTTGCTTTTCTTGCAGAGCACTAAAAAGCATTAAAATAATATTGGATTTAGAGATGAAATGAAAGAGTAGAGACTTCAATTGGAACTGCTGTCGCCTTGTAGTTCTTCCTTTCCCCATTGGTGCATAAAACACAGCATTTCTTGTCAGAGATGTCTTAGAAACTAGCAGAAAAAATGAAATCAAGCTCAGAATTGCTATCTGTTGCCTCAAGGGCACAGCCATGTCTAATGCAAACTGCAAAGTCACTAATCCCAAACATGTCCAAAACTGACTCAGAGGCTGGCAACTCCGAGCTGCAGTTGGATCTGCAAAGCAAACAGCCTGTTCAGACACTCCTTAGCAATGGCACTTTGTATCTTTTCCCAAGGACCCTCTCTCATCTCCTTCCCAACTCTTGGCCCTGACTCCACACCACCCCTTTGTAATGGAAAAAACCCTGTAATGATAACAGCTCATTAGCAATGAAGGAAAACAAAAACAAAAAAAAAAATAATGGCTTATCCTCTTAATCAGTATTGTAGCTGTTTTCCTCCTCTGATTGAAAATATTCTGATATTTACAGCTGTTTAGAAAAAAAAATTAAAAAAAGTGATTTGGGATCTATTCCACAGACTAGACTCAGATATGCTGCTGGTGTTTCACAAGATGAGGAAATACACTCACTGCCAACCATGGAGGTAAGGGCACCTTGTGTAGTGCTTCAGATGCTGCCCCAAGCTGCCTGGTGTCTCCAAGTGGGTAGAGAAGGGGCACCTGTGTCCTGCTCCTTCTGTGTTAGTGGACTGACAACTCAGCAATGCCAGTTCCTATCCTGGTCTTGTAGACTGGCAAAAGATGCTTACCAGGTACTATAGATCTACATATAGACCATAGACAGCTTTGGGAATCCAGGAAGAAAGCTGAAAAAGAGCCAAGACACCTCCTAAGCTATCCTCTGGGTCTGTGACCAAAAGGAGGAGGTATATTTTGGCACTGCACTGCTTGCTTCACATTTCAAAGGGCTGCCTGATCACACACACAGGCATGCATAGATTATTAAATCAAAGGTTTCACCTGAAGGAATAGAACAAATGAATTGGTGAATTCTAGGACTCTTCATGCTTTTCCAAGATCTCTAAAGGAGAGGAGAAGATAATAAGAAACAAAACACCAAAGAAACCAAAAAAAAGAAGTGAAGAGGAAAACCACAGGAAAGGTTCAGAAAGGAATGATCTGAAGTTGTGTCAGTGGAGTTTTACGTTGGATATTAGAAAAAGTTTCTTCACTCAGAGAGTGGCTGAGCAATAGAACAGGCTCCCCAGGAAAGGGGTTGCAGCCTGACAGAGTTCAAGAAATGTTTGGACAATACTCTTGGGCACATGGTGTGACTCTTGGGAGATGGTTCTGTGAAGGGCCATGATCCTTGTGGGTCCCTTGTAGGTCCCTCCCAACTCAGCTTGTTCTGTGATACTTGTGTTCCTTGATGGTATCACTGCTTGATGTCAGTGTCTATCAGTGAAAAGTTGCCTCTGTGTGTGTCACTGAGGGGAGAAGGAGAGTTTATTTAACTGTAAAGCAGCAGTCACCCCTGGAAGGTCTTCTATTCAAATTCAGATATCAGTGTTCAGGTCTTGAAATATCTTTTAACCCAAAGGTACAACATCAGGTTTTATTTTGGTAAGGACAAGACTCATTGAAGAGACTATGAGAACATGTAATCGGGATCAATCTATATTTCTTCTTTGTATTGCTTATCTTACAACCAACATTTCTGCATTTTAACAGATAATAATTGCTCAGCTCAAAGGCTTCTCCTTTGGTTTTGCTCTTGAATAGTCTTATAGGCTGTAAAGCGCATCATGTCTTTTAGGAACTAAATTCCAAGAGGGCATTGGAACACTTGCTCCAGTGCACAGTTGTAAATGCCAGCCAAGCCAAAACAATCTTCACTGCTTCTGCAGTTATGCATGAAAATGCAGGTCTGAAGGATGCAACCTTTTTAAAATTACATAATACCTTCCAAATCCTCTTCTGCATAATTTGTTCGTGATACGCAATAGCTTATATTTGTAAAGAAAGCATTCCTAGAGACCATTTGTCATGAAGCTTACTTCTGACATACCTTGGGATCCTCAAGTCTGTAGCCTCAAGTAGCCAGGTTTATTCTGTTGTGTGGTTTGTTGAAGTTTCAACCAAGGGTTGTGAAACAAAAAAAATTCAGTTGCACTGAGCAAGAGGAAAAAAGAGCATAATCAGTGCACTAACATTTAAATATTAATTAGACAGGACTGGAACATGGAAACATTTAAAATAAATGTTCTTGTGGTATTATTAAATGTTAAATTTTATGCATACTAAATCATTTTGTAGACTGTTAAAACAGCTTCTTTCTGTGGCCTAGGAAATGCATAATTAATATATTTTTTCTAGCCATCTGTGTTTAATTATTAAAAAGTTTAACTAATATTTAGATGGCAAAAGCATAAAAATCTTTTGAAAAGGCTTAACCTTTTTGAGAAGAATAGGACTGATATAAGTAATTTTTATTAGAGATTTTTTAATAACAACAACTTATTTCAAAATAGTACATATCAGTCTGCTTAGGTTCTTCTGAAATCTAGGATAAGGAGAGGGTTTTAATTTCTCTTCTCTAGTTTCTTTTGGAATATATATAGCTCAAGTATTTCCTTTCACTGAGGAACTAGGTGCAAGGAAGAGCTAATTAAATATGAGAAACTAACTTACAAAATAACTGTAATTTTTATTCTTAGGTTGTCTTTGCATATACCAGCCAAAAGTGAGACTTTTAATAACAGTAAAACTTTTAGCTACAGTTTTCAGCTTACAAACCTATATGCTGTGTATTTGATAAATATATCCCATATAAGTAAATAAAACATAAATTTATTATGGAAACAGAAAAAGTTCACACAAACTTGCATTGCCAGAAAGAGATCCAGAACAGTGCTGCCTGTTTTGACAGGAGTTATGGCAGAAAATCTCTGTAGGGCTGGTACTGAACACAATACCACTTATACAGCAAACAAATGCCTTCCATGATTGTTGCAGCTTGATATGCACCTATTCCAAGCACCTATGTACTCATATAATGAATTTTATGATACCACTGGTGTATCATTGCCTTTTCCAGTTCCTATATACTAAAAACATCAAGCAAACATTAATTGCTAGATACATAACAACAAGGAAGTGGATGGATGTTCCCCAAGAACTGTGGCAAAAAATTCTAATCTTGCCTTTAGCAAGGCAAGCCTGCTGGTTGCACATAAAAGCCCATAAAATAGGAAGAAATGCAGAGCAACAGCCTCCAGGCTTTAGGGTTTGAATGCAAGCAAAAAGGCACAAAGGCAAGGGCCTCAAAACAAGGAGAAATGAGCACTCAGAGCCACAGCTGATGCCAGGCTAGTGGCGGCCCGATGCAAGGCAGCCCAGCTCCTGTCAAGTCTCTGGTAGGCATTATGAAAGTATTAAGGAAAATTACAATCAGGCATTTGGAAGAGAGCAATGAGGTCACTTCAGGGTGGTGGAGGAGAGTATTGGAACTGCTCACAAGCACCTGTGCTAACAGGAGACGGCACAAAAGTACTCGCCCAAGAACTTAAAAAAGAATAGTATGTGAGTGATTGACACTTCTGGTTTCCAGATGGCTACTGGAGATGTGAGTTGAGCTTTGAGTGCATGGAGAAAGGTCAGTTAGGTCCTAAGAGAAAAACTATGGGTTATTGTCATGGTTTGATGCACACTTACGTTTGATGTGACAGAGAGAAGAGCAAAGCGGTGACTAATGATGTGCAATACAAACGATGATTGTAGCACAGTTGTATCCTAAACGGAAAGGGAAAACACTGGGTTCTTGGAAATAGGTTGATATGGAAAAGGGAGAGACATTAAGAGGAAAACATAAGGGTTTTTTTTCTGTAGAAAGAAGACTTAAGTAACTTTAAACACAGGAGTACAGATTTTAGTATAGAAAGAGACAGAGAAATAAAATGCAACTTTGCAGCAGCTTTCTTACAAACTAAAAGCTGATTCCTCTTTTTCCTTGCTTTTCAAAGTATCACAGCACCATCATTTCACAGGAGTCTAGTAAGACCCAACCCAAACTTGAATAAATGCAGCAGGAGCACTGCTGCTTTCCAACAGGCTTTTCTGGAGCTTTCCTCCCACACCCTCTGAAGGAATAAAACAAGCTGATAGCTGAATAATGTAATCAACAGCAATTCATTGCCTTGAACTTTAGTAAATAGGCAGAAAATCTGGACTATGGGGTAATTTACTTTAGAAAAAAACGCATTATTCTACAGAAGCAGACTGGGATTTCCTCTGTTAATGAAAATTTTAAATAGATAGCACTCAATGGAGATGCAGTTCAATGTTGTTCTTCAGGGGATATTTCATAATAGGTATGGAGTTCAAAAACGTTAATGGATGCTGGTTGAAGCACACAGACCTTGTTAAACAATTTTTTGAACAAATGTGAAATTGGTAGCCAGGAAAGTTTAACTCCCATCCAAAAGTAAATTAAGCACCTCATTAACTAAATGCGTGCAACTTGTTCCACTAAAAGCAGTGTCTACTCATAGTGAGTGCAAGTTCCCACTGCCTTTGCTTTCCTGGAAAACATCCCTGATGACAACTCATAACAGGAATTATTTCTTCTTCTTCTGTGCCAACACTGTTTTCTTGCCACCGTGTTATATCCTTCCTGGCAGTGTGGAGTGGGCAGATGACAGCTTTGATGCCTTCCTGCCCAGGTTTGTCACTGACAGAATCTGGGCCCACCATGTCCACCCAAACGGTCTGTAAAAGTGTCAGCAAGGCTTGAAGATTACTCCCTGGATTGTGTGACTTGAGGACAGAATTCACCTACCAACACTTACCAAGGTTACATGGACAGGAAGAGAATTGAAAATACAAATACAGTTAAACAACAACAACAACAACAGGTGTTCAAGTTTCTACCCAGTAGGCATACTCTTTAGATGCAGAAGCAAGTAGTCAGCAAGTAAAACATGAAAACAGTGGAGGACACTGCTATGTTGTGAAAGAGGAAAAATGAGATAAATAATCCAGCTGTGAGGGAAAAAAAATTAAAATACTGATTCAAAGGCATTTACAGTAGGATTTCCCAGCATAAAGCCAGCATCTGATATGCTTATTCACCAGAGATATTTTTAAATTCTTTGGTTAAGCCCACAAAAGAAAGAAAACAGAAGAAAACTGAAGCAAACCTGTAGGGTGTTGGTTGAAGTTTTTGCATTTATTCTTCATGAGCACTTACCAGTGAATAAAACTGAGACTCTACTTACAAAAGAATAAACTCAGCATTGAAAAATTATAGTGTCACCTTAAGAAATGCAGAGTTCAGCTCTGATGGGCTGAAGTACTCCTTTTTTTTTCTGAAAGATATCAGAAGTTAGCTACTGTCAAGTCAGAAGTATAAAAGAGAAGACAAATGAAATCACAGATGTGAGTGTTCCAGTGCAAGAGCAAGATTTCAGACTTGTTGAGCATGAAATAAAGGTTTCATACCTCAGATCAATGTGAGTCTGCTCAGAGCATTGATACAATTCATTACAAATGGTACTCCATAAAAAAGTTGATCAAATACACTATTTCATCCTGAGCTTTTTCTTTGAAAAGTTGGTCTTCATAACCTGTTGACAACACTGCAAAATGATATGTAGACACCTGTGTGGATAGTTGAGGTAACAAACTCAGAATTCTTGTTTTGTAGAAATGATGATGTTTCACCACAACTCAGAGTAAAATAAGTTTTTCCTTATTCTCATACATTTCATGACAAGAGAGCAGTAGTACACACTCCAGACTTTACTACAGCTATCAGTGGCTCAAGTTGATTTAGAACAAAAGCTGAAATATTCTTCTCACCAGTTAATAAGGGTTGAAACATTTGCTTCTTCTCAATCAACACCTGCTTCCATTCTTGTGAAATATTTTGACAGAACCATTGGTTTTTTTCATTACAAAGAGGTGAAAGCATGAAAAGGAAAATATTCCATTATTTTCTATGGGGTAGCTTCCTAGATTTCAAGCTAGTATTTTAATATCTGAATAACACCTCCTGAATTTTAGCTTTCAATAAAGTCTTAGAATATGATTATACCCCAAGTATAAAATTACTGAAATAGCACCAACCAGCCAAACTTCTGAGGGTAGAAACATGAAACTTGTAGGACTTCACAGACTAGCCCAGACCAAATCCATATCCTCAAACAGGTTCAATATTATTTTACACTGAGTCTAACACATTTTTTCAAATACCCTGACTATTCCTAGCGCCGGGCATGCAGATCCATAGTGATTACTTTGTCTTTTCTCAGCTTTTATATGGCCAACAGCAAGGTCCTTCCTTTTAATTTATCTTCTCTGGCCCTTATAAAACCACTTTGTTGGTTGTTTTCATACTTTCTGTCAGTGTCTCCTTCCATTGTTTTTATTTTGTTTTTTTGGTATTTAAAAATGCTTTCAACTACAGCCATTTCTGGTGAAGTATGTACACACAGTAGTAAGAAGCAGAAAAACTTCCTGAATCTTCTCCCTTTCCAAGGGACATTAGTGCCAACCACAGTACTTTTCCTCTGAGAATTTTGTGTTCTCCTCCTTAAGTGACCTCATTCATCTCTCTTCCTCCCTCGTCATCATATAAATGTGATTTATTGCAACAAGTATAAAAACTGCCCTTTAGGACCTCTAATAGTAGACTATACCACATGTGACATAACGTTTGAAAACATTACTGCTACTGGAATTAGTTTTTCCTTTCATTTTCAGCAAATCTAATCATCCACTCCAGGTTTTAAAACATTAACATCTCTGACTTGCATTTTTGGTATTAAAAAATCCCCATCAAGTTTAAAGAAGAGTGGAGGAAATAACTGAAAAACAAACACTTTAATTGTGCTCAGCCCCAGGTCAATAATAAGAACTGCTAGGGCATGGATAGCAGAAGAGAACAGGAAAAATAGTCATGGATGTTGAATGGTACCTTCCTCCAGCAGTCTAGAGTATAACAGTCCAAACACTGTTTAGTAATTGCTCTCACTGCCTTTGGAGCTTCATTTCTTTTACATGTTTTTTGCCCCTGTAATACCTTTAAACTAAGAACCAAATAAACACCACATAGTATTGCCACTCAGAAGCTGGGCCAATTCTACTACATGCTAATTTCAATGACATGAAAAGGCAGAAGCCATTTGCCCTTAAGGTGCTAAAGCCTGCACGCAGACACAAGCGATTGCCACTACAGTTCTGACATTTCTCTTTATGCTAGACGTGGTGAGAATACCACATGGAAATGTCCAATCTCTTTTATGGAATCCATATTGTCTGTTTTTATATGTACTAGAGAATTTGCTTTTACTGGGGGTTGATGAGGGGCAGGGGAGAGCATAAAATTTATCAGGAATCGGAAATTTCTGGTCTGCCCCAAAACCAAAACTGTTTCTATGCAGATGTTGCCTGCTGGGAGTTTTAATTAAGTGCCTTAGGGGGTATCCCCAGCAGACAACTGTGCTCCTTGGCGAGACTGCCTCAGTTCCCAGTACACCCTGCCATTTCCATGTATACCAAGTATTCAACCTGCATCAGCTGTGGGGTCTCACTCCTGTTTGGAATGTCCTTCCCAAAAAAAAAAAAAAAAAAAAAGTGAATAGGAAACAGCTTCCTGGCACATTGCTTGTTTACTGAATAAACAGCTGACAGCATGAATTTTAAGGAGAAAGTCTGAAGTTTTCTTCTGAGAGTAGACACTTTTCTCAAACCAACATGCGAGTCAAAACCATTTTTTCAAGAAAAAATAATTTACTTAGGTCTAACACAATCAAAACAAAATTTGTCTCTCTTAGACAGCATCTCTGGGTTTTGTAACAACATTGGTGGGCTGCGAGTAGTAGTAGAAGGAAATAATTTAGCTGGTTTTCACATCTCAGGGAAGAGAAGAAAAAAACAAGATTACCCTGGTGCAGATTATATGCATAATGTTTGGACACCACCAAAGTCCTACAAAAAACATCAGCATTAGTTGTGAGTGTATAGTGGTCCTCTTCAGACATGAAGGATGAAGATTACTCTCAAGTGAGATAATAATATCAGCCAAAATATCTGACTCAGTATTATCTCTCAGGATTACAGCACTATCACTTGTCTTTCCCCCATCAATCCGTGGGCTCATTGTACAATTTAGTATCAAGTAGTAGAGTTGTTTGTTGTAATAAATACATTGGAGGTCTAATTCCAAAGATGGCAGAAACAGAATTTTGCCTAGTTTCATGTGCCACTGAAAATACTTTGTCTGATTCTACATGTAACAGCAGGTTTTGTTCAGCCATCCATACAATAAAAAAATGACAATTAGTTGGAACACATAAATGCTACCAGAACAAAACATAATTTCATCCTAGTTGTAGGCTTCTGTTCTAGGGGAAGTTAAAAGTTCAAGAGAGCAGTTAATTTGCTTTAAACTTTTTTATACAAATGCTAATTCCATTTGTCTGACTATTTTTCAGCTGCAGATGTATTGTCTTTTTTTTTTAGTTTCATCCCCTGTGGCCAATAGTTTCCAGCAGGCTGCTCTTTCAATTCCTTTGCTTCACAAAGTCAGTCTGTGAGACTGCAGGTAAAAATTCTGTTTGGGGAATGCATTTTTATTATTTCTCAATAAATACTTTATGTGTTTTATTCCACATCCAGCAGTACTCTGGTCACAGGGGTTAATAACAAAAGTTCCCAATTATGGATGGTGACTGGTTGCTTAGGCTTTAAAGCCTTACAAGTTCTCCCTGTGGTTGCTCCACGATATAAATAAATATGCTGTAAGTACCCTTACATTCAAATGTACTTTGACTTAGCAGCAAAGATCAACATTTGTTAAGATAACAGTGGGGATGTATTTTGAAATGCATAAGGGGTCTTTCAAGTTCACACAGAATTATGGTGAATCACAACACATGTACACTAAGAAATTAATTATTATATGTATTTAACAATAAGGATATATTGGGTAAAAGCCATTCATCTCTGTGCATGCACACACTTCAGACAAATATACAGAAATTCTTGTTAAGTGCTAATCAACCCAATTTGCATGCACAGTATCAAATATTCACAGCTAAAAAATGGAATATATTTCTTACAGAAAATCTTTTTCTTAGAGCACAAAGAGAGTCATGCCCTTGCTAACTCAGTTACAGCAGTTACAGTAGCAATACCACTGTTTGCAACTCACATGTTCTTCAGTTTGGGGCTTTTTTTTCAAGGTCGAAAGACTTTAAAGTAACAATGTTAAAGCCTCCAAATGAGCATATCAGAAGAAAACCACCTGAACATGAGGAAAAGCTTTTTTTAGTCTGAGGGTGACTGGACACTGGAACGCATTGCCCAGAGAAGTCGTAGAGTCTCCTTATTTGGAGATATTCAAAAACTGTCTGGACACAATCCTGAGTAGTTTGCTCTAGGGGGACTCTGCTTGAAAGCAGAGTGTCTCCAACCCAAACCATGGTTCCATGACTCTATGATGTAGACATAATTAACTTGGTGGATTTTTTTCCATCTCTGCAACTAAAAAATATGGAAAAAACACCATAGTTCACAGAATCACAGAGTCACAGTGCAGGTGAGGTTGAAAGGGACCTCAAAGATCACCTGGCTCTGATCCCTCTGCCATAGGCGGGCACATCCCAGTCATGGGGTTATCTATAAGTGTCATTTTTGTATTGTACAGAGCATACTAAGCAACTTCATTACATCAAAGTGACCTTGGACACAAAGTACCCTCGTTGATACTATCTAGACCTGGGCCATGCTAGAATTTTAGGGTATTCTGTGATAAAAAGACTTAGTTCAACTCATATTACAAAAGTCCACTTAGATACATAGTCAGAACCCCCCAAAATTAACAACATGATCTAGAGGTTCCTGTAGCCTTACGTTTTTCTAAATAATTTTAAGGTGCATTTCATCACATTTCTATTATCCAAGTTCTATATTGGCATTTCTATCCTACTATTTTTCCTCCTCTTCTCTTACAATGAGTAAGATTATAAATAAAGAAATACAAAGCTATTCCAGCTGCTTTGCTAAAACCTCGAAACATGGTGCCCTACAGCATGCATCACCACTTCATCTGTTCTGCAGCCTCAGGGACATACAATTACACACCTGAATGCTAAAAGTGCCATTTAGACAAACTATTAGGTGCCTGCAAAGAAAAGCAGGACCAAAAGTTCTCAATAATGTGCAAAATACATGTTCACACAGGTCAGAAACACAACCCTGTTGTGGACACATGCACACAACACACCAACAGATAGGTAGGGAAGCACCCTGGAATTGACAATTATAGGCTGAGGTAAGAAATTTAGAGGCCAGATGTAAGTTCCCTCCTCTGCCTGGACAGAGCTGCATCATGCACAGGAGCACATCCTAGCCATGGCAGCAGTCTTCCCTGACTGGTGCATGCTGATCCTCTTTGATGAGATACTGAAATGTTCACCAGGTGCTTGAGAGACAACTAAATAACTGATCACTGGGACACTTGTCTGGGATTTGGGACACTTGGGTTCTGCTCTTCAATATTTGATACCCAAAGAGGAACATCTAAAAAACAAAACAAAACACACACCTCAAAAACTCCAAACAAACAACAAAAAACCCCAACAAACCTTCCAACCAAACAAACCAGCAAGCCAACATAAATAAAAAAATAATGAAAGCAACTGAGCCATAATACCCTATAATCCAGAGCATTAAGCTGCAGGAGAAAGACTTCAGATAGATGTCTCTACTACCTTCATCTAAGAAAGAATCTGGAATTCAAAAATAAAGCATCCTAGTAGTTAGAATGCCTGTGTTTCCTCTCCTCAACTAAGCAATAATAACAAAAGGAAAACTTAGCAAGACTCATTGAGAGGACATGTAAAGTTGTGACAGGAATGAAGGCAGTCTACTAAATAGCTTGGGTTTATAAAATGTAGGCACAGATACAGATGGCAGAATTATACTTGTGCACATTTGTATGCTACAGAAATCCAGTCTTATCGTAAAACTTATAAAAACTATGAATAAAACAACATCTGCAGTTCTCAATCCAGCCGCAGTGTTAGCATTCGTATATCCAGAAAGGTATTGTTCTATCACCTCAAATTAAGCTTTAATTTCAAATTGTTAGGTAAACATGACATAGTCAACTTTTTTCACACAGCCAAAATAGCTGTTCCTTTTTAACAGAAGCAGCCAGGAATTCCTTCATTTCATGCACACAGGCAGAAGGGAATTCTTCAGCACCCACCTTTCTCCCAAGAGTGATCTTTTGAGCATTTTGGCAGATGAGACCCAAATCAGACATTTACAAGTCCTAGACAACTATCCAGATCATACTAGAAACTTTAAAAAGAAATTATTCTTCATAAAGGTCCAATTCTACTCAACATTATTCATAACTTTACCTTGAAACACTTCTTAAAAAACTATTACCTGCCTCACTGTAAACAGCTCAGAGCAGAACTCTGAGGCTGCCTTGGGAGTCTCTGCAGTGTTTGACATCTCAAAGGACATCACTCAGCTGCCCAGAGAGAACTGGGACAGCTCAGCTGCTGCTGAAAGTCAAAAGATTCAGATAGCTTGTGGCATACAGGGAAACACCAAGGAACTCAAGATAGATCAGACATGGCAGGCACATGCAGAATTCCTAAAATAAGCCACCAGTTAGGAATGCTACAAACAAGCCATGAGCAACTCTGAGCCCACACTGTGGGCAGCAAAGATTTCCCTCCACAGGCACACTCCTGCCACATAGCCAAAGGAAGATAAAAGTTGATGTATTTTAAAAAAAAAATAATAAGAGGATACACTGGAAAGATCTCTTCTTGAAACCCATACCCTTGCAGAACTCCAGTACAGAGCTACAATTCAGCCCAAGCAGGTTTGAACCCCTGCCCATCACACTGGGTATGACACAGGTAACTATAAAATACATAGTGCCACCTCCCCATGCCTTGAAAAGATCCACAGTACTTAAAAAAACCCCTAAGAGAAAAGCCAGATTTCACTATTTTTTGCAAGCAGTTTCTGATAGCCCCTAACATAAAGTTTTATAGTTTATTGTTCTGTGTACCCTATTTTGTACCTCCCTTCATCCTGTAACGCAGACTGAACCACACCATGCCTTATCTGTGCATTTTCCTTTCCTAACATATTTCTTTCCATCTCCATTACCTTTTTAGCATCTCTAATTAAAATCTTAGTAATTCTTTAACACCTGAATAATCACAGAATCATTCAGGTTGTAAAAGACCTTTAAGATCATTGAGTCCAACCCCTAGCCTAACAATGTCAAGTCCAACATGCATCTGTCCCCAAGCACCACATTTACGTGTCTTTTAAAGTGCCTCAGGGATGCTGACCCAACCACTTTCCTGGGCAGCCTGTCCCCATGCTTAATAACCCTTTTGAGTGAAGAAATTTTTCCAAAAATCCAATTTACATCTTGGTACAACTTAAGGCCATTTCATCTTGTCCCATTGCTTGTTACCTGGGAGAAGAGACTTACACTAGATTTCAGAACATTTTTGGATCCTTACTTAAATATTGTTTCCCTCTTCTATCTTCATTTAAGAAAAATAACAAACACAGGCTTACGTATGGATACTCTTTTTAAAGCCATAGAACAGGCAAGTGTACCTGTCCTATATAAAAGCCTCTCTCTTCCAAAAACGAGCTTTCTACTTTGAACTTCTATTGTATCAGCAAGCTATGAATGTTCTCATTGGTGCACCTTGCTCTTGGCAAGTACACATTTGCCTCATTTTCTTTTTGTTAGCCCACTTCCCTTTCGTTAAGGATTAGCACACCTCCTGAACAAAGTTCTTCCCCAGCTTGGTCCTGTCTGGGAACCAGATCTGCCACATTATCATGATCTTAAATAAATGTGATGCAGGCCTAATACTAGAAAAACGCTGACATGGAACTCTTCCCCTGCATTGCCAACTTTCCCATGTGCTACTGCCCTTTTATCTGACACAGCTGCAGCTTCACTGAAGGGAACCTGTTTGAGAGACCCAGCTAAGAGGCATGGACAGCCCCAGCAAGCAGGCAGCATAATAGAACACTTGTGTGATCCCTGAAACAGGGAGGAGGAGCAGAGCATGGAGAAAGACTTGTTTGCAGATATCAGGACGGGCTGTAGATGTTTAAACTTCAAATAGTGGGAGGATAAGCTGGGAGAAGGAGGCAACTCACAGACCCCAAAGGTCCCATTACACTGTGATTTTTACCCATAGCTTCATAAAAGCTGTGTTACCTGTTTTAGTATACTTAACCTTTCAGGAAAAACCACTGGCTGCTCCCCCACCCAGCCCTGGGGCACCACACCAACCCTTTCTATACCCACCTATAGGTCCTGAAGTGCCCAGACTGCTCTCAGCTGTTATCTTGATGCCAGGATGTCCTGAAGTGGCTCTATTCTGAAAATTCCTAAAGAACAAATGAGTAAATCAAATTGCTACCTAGAATTTCCTAGTGAAGACATTGGCCCAAAATACAGTGCTTTATGAAAACAAGCAAAGAGATAAGGATGATGGAGATTTTCAATACTAGAATCTGCTCCTAATTAGACAGATGATACAATGTCGACACTTATAATTGCATCACTTTGTTCACATCATCAAACAGTTTGTGGAAACTTAGTAACTAGTTTTCTCACTGCATAAACAGGCACTTTTAAATGTGCTGTTCTGAATTCACTTAGGTAACTGACTAATTTCACCATGTTTGGGTTCTTTTTTTTTTTTTTTTTTTCATTAACAGAACTAAATGTTAATTACAATATCTTACTGCTACTACTGCCCACTTCTTGCACTTCACTTATTGGAAAAAAATAAAAGAGATTGAATATACCAACTGTTCTAGGTCAAATAATTTAATTACTTTGGATAATGGCTTAATTTACTAGACAAACAACATAGAAGAAATGCATGCCACACTATGATTGTATGTTATGTCCAGGTTTTGTAAGGAATAGAGGTAAGTATCCCATTCCTGGCAGCTAATAATGGGGAATTACTTGCTCATTTGATGAAATACAGTGCTGGCGTCTACAATAAAGCAGGTCCCTAGCAGGGGCCAGATAGACACTGTAAAGATCTGTGTAGTTGAGACAGTTTGCTTTAAGGTACTTGATAACAGTGAGCCTGTTTTTTTTCCTCTGATAATTTTCCCTCTGACGGTAATTTGCAATTCTGAATGTTGCTTGAGATATGAACCAAGCAAACCAAGTGAACTGCAGAATTGAAAAACCATCCATGACACTGTAAAGATATGTCTAAGTGCAAGTAACATCTGAAATTAAAGTGAAAAGAAAACCCCCTTCCTGGATAGTTATAAAAAAAGTGCAAGTTGATAATCCAACAGAATGAGCCATTGAAGGAGACTTCCTCCAGTTTCAAACTAATTCTGCCAACAAAAGTCTTCCTCATGCCAAAACCCTCTCCTGAAGGGATTCATCCCTTCAGAAGCAGGTGTTCTTTCACATTTCTCTGTTTACCTGTTATAATGCACAATTTGGCAATAAACAAACTTACCTATGCATTATTTGGCCCATGATACAAAACTTGTGAATGAAATCCTAGTACTGCTTGCACAGTGGTGAGAGTTTGGCCACTGAACAACATCTGCTTTTATTTAAGACAAGGTGTTCACATGAGTATTCAGAAACCTTGGTCCTTTTCTTTATTTAAAAGATGTTTCACTCAGTGAAGGACACAGTCTTCTTCCTTCTATCAAACTGCATGACTGAAATCTCATTAAATAGTAATGCCCCTTTCAAAGACTGCAAGAAGAAGTCAGACAGATGTGCTTCTACAAAGTCTTTCTAAAACAGAAAACTGTTTTAGCTAACAGTCTGGAAACAGAAGCACCAGATGAGACAAGCTACAGAAGGTGAGAATCTGCTTCACTCTCTACATTCTTAAGATTTTAATAACAGGCTAAACTAGTGTTGGTACTCAGTTAATTTTCAAGAGCAGTCTTCCAGCTCTGTGTTTCTGTGATGAAGGCACCCAACTTATCATTTATATTAAAAAACTTTGCAACTTTGAGCTTGCTGGATTAAGGACAGTTTGACATACCAGAATAGAAGAGGGTAAAAAAGAAAATAACTGTCTAAAGCTGTGTCCTCTTTTTCACTGTGAAAATAATTCTGGCTTTAAAGATAATTCTTTTTTAATATAATTTTTCATTTTCTTAATAGAACTGGAATGCAATAATATTTACATGGCATTTTTAGTTGATTTTCAGAGTGCAGGAAAAAAATACACATGAGAAGAAAATAAAAATTCTACCATCAAGGAGAAATATCTGTTTAGTATAAGCTGCAATGGAGTACCTTAAAACCCAATTAGAAGGCCTGTTCTCCTCAGACAGAAGGAGAGAAACGGGGTTTTTTTAAGGGTCTTGTGAAAACTTCTACCAAAATCTTGCATGTTCAGGGGTAGAAGACATTAATCATATAGGCTAAAGGGGATCTAATTAAAGACACTTCATAAGAGGTATGTGCATATGTAAAAGAAAAATAAAACTCTCAAGTTTCCGCTTTGCAGTAAGTTGGTATCCTGGAAACAGCATCTATATTACAAATGCAACTATAAACACCATAAGCACACTATGAAAGAGGAATGCCATGTCCACATCCAATGGGGCTTTATGTTAGTGCCTGAGCTCACCACTGAGGTACAGAAAATTGTGTAGAATACATAGAATTTACTAACTGTTCACACTATTCATATCCTAAATGACATCCAGGTGTTCAGGGCCTATCTACCGTGGCTGCATCCATGCTTTAGAACACAGAAGGGATTTTCATCTTAGTTCCTTAAACTCTAAACCTTGGTTTCAGACTCTTTTACTAATCTGCTTCTAGATCTGGGACAGATTTCTGGTTTCTTGAACGCATCAGAGCAGTGTCTTTTGTCTTTTATGCTCCATTTAATATAATCCAGTTCTGATTGTTTACTCTTCCATTCTTACCTTAATCTAAAAGCCTTCCCTTAGCTTATCCTCTGTATTTGATGTCATGAATATTCTTATTCTTTCAAAGTATTTTTTGTTTGGCTTTTTGGGGGGCAGGGGATTGCAGTTTTTTTGAGAAAAGTGAATAAGAGTTGCCTACTAAATCTTATAAAATTGTTTGTAAATTAAATGTTGGATCCCAACTACTTCTTTGAGGATCAGAATATTCTGTACTTAATTAATGCCATTAGCCAAAAGAGGCTTCTTTCATATATATTTCTATCACCATCTTGAAAACTGGCCTATGCAGTTGGGCAGATACTGAGATTCCTTTTGGAAACCAAAATCAATAGATTTACTGGACAGTAAAATAAAATAAAACAAAACAAAAATCAAAAAATAAAATTCCTACTGTCAAGTTTAAAATTCCCTCCCCAAAATAAGTAAGTGATCTTTTGCCAGCACCCAGAAATTGACCTGAATTTAATCTAAATTAAGGTAAATGTAAAATAAACAATTTACTGACAAAAGCTAAAGTTAAATATTTTACTAAATAAATAGATAAATAAATAAAATATGCAAAGAAAGCTTCGTACTTCTCTCAGCCCCAAAGGTTCACACAGAACCCACCGTTAGACATTCATAACTCAGGTCCCAGCTTCTAGTTGCTTGACACAGTCAGAGGGCATAAAATTTTTAAAAAGAAGAGTATTTGATTATGGACTCTCTACTTTCTGCTTCTCCTCAACACATCAGATCCTCTCATTCAAATGTTGTTTCCATCACTTCTTCCTTCAAAGATGTCCTATGCCTTCCCACCCTCTGGCTGCTCACATCTGCTTGGGAAACCTTGGTATTCCTTGGGCATGATCAGAAGTGACTACCACGTGTCCGACTGGCAAGCAGTCAGCTATGAGTGCTGTAGTGCTTGACAGACTTGTAGCCCCTTGTGCAGCAAAAGGCCTGTCTGGGCAGATTCAAATCCTTATGCAGATCTTCTTTACATTATTAACCTGTATTCTTTAGATACAGGTAACCTCATTAATCATACTTTCTAGAGTCATCCTGCTGGGATTAAGGTATGGAGCATATGATGGGATTTCACTTGGGAACAGACATAACAGTAACTACTCACTTCAGGGTAATACTAGCCCTTCACTGACTGCTCCCTAAACTAACACTTGAAGTGCAATCTGACAAATTTTTAAATAATAATGTTTATTACAAAGAGAATTATAACAGTGTATCTACCCATCTGTTTAAATAATCATCCATCTCAGTGCCAAATGAGAAAGAACCAGCTGACATTCCTAAATCTCACAGGTTAGAAAGGATGGCTTCCTTTTGTGAGCACATCCTTAAAATTTGGAAGTTATCACTACAATGACATACCAAGGTTTCTTTGGCACCACCTTCTTTCCAGGAAAGTAAGTCCAGTAGTCTAGCAGTAATGACCCATTTTTCACATGGAAGTATATCCTCCAATGCTGTAGAGCGACTACTGTAGGAGGGGTCCTTATGCCTTTATAATGAATATCACACGTGAGGGAGAACTGAGATGACCTTTAAAACCCACCTCCCCCCAAAAATAATTTAATTACCTAGAGCTGAAATGGGAAGAGAACAATTGCAATAACTAGAAGATTTGTATTTCTGCCCACAGATATATCACTGTTGGGTTCAAAAGAGTTACCAGCAATACAAGAAGAAAATTAAAAATAACTAAAAAAAAACAAAAAAAACCACACACAAAAAAAAAAAAAAACCCCAAAAAAACCCAAAAAAAAACTGCAATCAATCCAACCTGAGTGAACAACTGTATAAGAATCTACAACAGAAAAAAATCTCCTCATCAGTTGTGCATGTCTATGTCTTATCAATCAAACATTAGAAACATTTCTAAACGCATTAGAAAAGGGAAAGGATTCTATGTAAGAAAAAAATAAACTAACTGAGAAATTGAAGGGATCCATTTACAATATTAGTATAAGAAACTGATCCAAAAGCCATTGCGTTCAGTGGGAACACTTTTTAAAGGGAACCACAAAAAAATTACTTGTGCTTTGTTTGCTATCATCCTGTGTTAGCAGCAAACACAACTCTCAGAACCAGCTAAAGATAAGGATAAACATTACATTTAACTATAAATATTGGCCTGAGTATTACTTATTAAAATAAAATGTTGGCAAGTTTTGGATGACTCAGAACAAAAAAATAAGCAACTTAGGTCATTAAAAAGAGTCCAAAATGTAACTAAACTGCGTGGCATCGTGTTTACTGGTTAGACCTGTGTGAGGGACTGGGAAAGAGTGTGAGAACTCTATTCCCAAACGGCAACATGATCCAGGCCGAGCTATTTAGCTCCTGTTTGTTTATCCATCTGCAACATGGGTGTAAGAAAAGTTATTTCCCAGATGGCAGCATGGTGAAACTTAATTGATGTTTGTAAACTTCTGGCAGAGTCTCTGATGAGAGGTGAGCACAAAATAATATTACATTCACCTTCTGGGAGCTCCTACATTATTTCATAAATGCAATAAAGATAAATTGAGGGTTACAAGAAGAGAATTATTAAAAATATGCTGTAATAATTAGTGCATTCAAAACATGCATTCATGTTCACAGAATACTAATCAGTACTTGTACATAAGTAGAGATCAGACTTAGGTAGTGATTGTTTTATATTGTGAGGTGAATGCAACTTGTCCTTGAAAAGTTCCAATCACTTTCTTTCTTCAACTCTGACTTTACTGAAATGACCCAAAATGTATTAAAAAAAAAATTATACATATAATATATGTTTTTTTTAATTACCTTCACAGAATGCATTCCAGGGCAATCATGAATTGCAGTAGCTCTCAATTTTCCATCTCTAAACTAGACATGGGAACTGACACCATGGGCCCGAATTCAGACAGCATTTTCCACAGAGTGCAATCTCCAGCAGTGAGCAGCACCATATGTTGCTATAGGATACTTCCTACTCCATGTATTAGATCTTACTGACGGATTCTGGCTTACTTTCAAGTCTTTTCCTGTTTTCAGCTGTAACTGTTATAACTCTGAGTGCCCTTGTTACTCATAAAAAATCCTATCCTTCTCACTTCTTGCTAAAAATGTCATTCGGTTGCAGATTTCCACAGGCAAATACCATCTTGGACAGCAACTCAAGGAGATAATACTACTGTCTTTCTCTCTTCCTTTTTTATAATGACTTGTTTAAATTCTCTCTGGTAGCAAGGATGGGAGAAGATGGCTGATCCAAAGTAAAAGTCATTCACTAGAATTTAGGAGACACTGTTAATTCTCCTAATAATCCATGTTCCTGTACTCTTCCTTATAAGTCAGGATAAAGGCCTATGGGTCTAAAATAAGATTTTAAAAATATTTTAAGATACATCTTTTAGGACAAGCTGGATTCATGATCTGAGATTTCTGTGTGTAAGATAGGGACAGCAATGCTTCATTGGTAGATCCCATGGGATTCCAATGCAAGTGACACACTCCAATGCTGAGAAACCACAGGCACTACTGCAGAATTTGGACTTCATCTTAGACAGTGGCTTGAGCCAGAAAGAAGGTAGAGGAAGGCAACTAATGATGTTTTATTATTAGCTGCTACAAATTCTTATGGACCTGAGTCTAAAACAAGGCAAAATCCTACTATTTCAGCTCCATTATGTGACTTCAACTTGATGTCTTACAATGTCACCTACTACAGTGACAACCTGTTCATGAAACTTGATCAAACAAAAAAATTGTACACTTAACAAAACAAAAACAAACCAAACAAAAAATAAAACAAAGAAACCCACAAAACCAAAAACAAAAGAACAAAACAAACAATAAAAATCAAAACAAACCAAAAAAAACCACTAAGCAGGTAAGAAACAACTTCACACAATCTGAAGACCCCTGGGTTGCTGTTTTGCTGCCTACCCCTGGGGTAGGTAATTTATCTGTTTGGAAATGGTGGACTGGATTATTTCTTATTTGTCTTACGGTTTTTTGTTTGGGGTTTATTTTTTAATTTTTTTTAATGAGAACCTATTCCAGTTTGCCAGCAATAGACTGGGCATTTTGTTTAAACTGGGATGTACAGCCTATGAGTCTCTTGGAATGAATGTTCCTCCAATGAATGCAAATATATCCATTTGACACATTGACATCTCTGGGTTTGTCTTAGTTGCTACCAGGTGCAACTGTTTCCATGTCCTCTTTCTATCTGATTACTTATTAAATTTAAGGAAAAAAAAAAAAAAGCCATTTTCCAGAGGTTGATTGTGCATGGGAAAAAGATGTTTCTTTAGCATGGATACAGCTATGTAGATTGTATGATCCGTTTTCTTCCTACTTTTCCTTCACATTCCTTTGTAAACAACCACTCTTCATAGCAGAGGTTTAATTACAGGTATTAAACAACAACCCTTCCTGTTGAAAGGACTACTTCTTTTCTTTGACACGGTTTTTCAGGCTTTCTGCAAAATCAAGCAGACTTGACCTGAACACGTCTTACACTTCAAAAAAACCTGCATCCACTGAAAGATTTTGTAAAATGGAAGGCAAAATTTGGGAGTCATGAAAAGATTCACACAAACAAAGTTCATAGGCCAGTGTGCACCATAACAGTTTAAGGCATGATACAAAACTGGTATCCAGATCTTATTTAGAAGATGCAACTTTGATATACTTAAATAACTTCCACATGGGAGTCCTGTCCTGAGAGTGTAATTACTAGCTGGTGCTCCCATATGGAAAGGAGCCACGATGGAATGAGTGCAGGGTCTACTGAAAACTGTACAGAATAACACAACTGTTTAATGTATGTTTAATGCTAATTATAAGCACTAGAAATTTTATAAAAATGCTGTATGCTAACATCTCTTTATGCAGACAGAGTAGCTATCCACAATATTGTATGCAAAAATGAAAACACATTTCTGATTTTGACATTTCATTATAATATATGATTCTGAGGTTCAAAAGCAGTTTTTCAAGCCTGGGTGCCATTGGCACACCCTCAAGAAATTAGGAGTATGTTTAAAGCAGTGAGTATTTATCTTTCTTTACTTATTTTCTTTTAGACTCTCAGAAATCCATTTTTCCTTTTCAGATAACAAATCTCCCCCTACTACATCCTACATCATTCTAAAAAGAAGTATTGTGTGCAACCAACACAAACACTGACCAGAGACTGAGATCTAAGTCTGTGACAGTTACTCCAATGTAACCTCAGGCAGCACCAAGGAGTCTTCCCACCAGGAACCATATAAAAGGAACTAGGACCAACTCATCTAATTTCAGACACTCAATGTTGCTCACAAAGAGAGAAAGATTAATCTCCAGAGGATGGTTCATCCTCCTTAACATCTTGCTCAATAACTGAAATGTTTTGGAATGGATCTGGGCAAAAAAGCTACCATCCACCAATCTAGATGCAGCAGCTCTAGAAAGCATCCCCTCTACACATTTCTAAGAGAGACCAAGAGAGCCTTTTTTTAGATCTGGTATTATGTACTGAAAGTGAAAACGGTTTATATCAGTGGCACTGGCCCATAAGATTTTATAAAGCAGAGTGTGGACATCATCATTTCCGCAGTGTAGCCTGCTTTCCTGCTGCCTTGCTTGCCTACAGTGACTTAGGCATGGATCAAACAGAGCTGTTAAAACCTGACAACAAATGTTTCTACAAAATAGTGAGACAGCTGACCAAGTCAAATCCGTAATAAATTTTATTACTTCCACTAGAGCTGTGGATACAACCCTCTAACTAGGAAAACAAATGAAATAATATTATGACTTCACCAATTTACAGGAAAAAATAGTGTTCAAAATTTTGTATTTTGAATATTTTTAATTTCTCAAACGAGAACTAACAAAAAAAAAAAAATCACTTTTAAGCCTGAAGAAATCATATTCTTACTGCAGAAACAGCAGAAATTGGCTAAGTGAATTGTTTGCTGCAAATTGTTTATTTGGCTACAGGCACAGGCTAAATATTTGCCCCAATTCACTGGACAATCTCTTAGCACTTGAGGAAAGCTCCTACCGAAGCTATTAAATAAGTATTAATCCATGCTTTGCCTCTAATTAAATGTCATCTAAGTTATCTTATGTGCATTAAGGGCAAAGGATGATACAGTTTTCATTTCAGATAATTAGACGCCTTCCGTTAATTATGCTTCAAGACAGACTTTGATTCCAAAATCTCCTGCTACCATTAATGTTTCAGTCTTACTGATCTGTCCTGGAGAAAGAGAATAATGTCAGTTCTAGAAATGTGATTCCTAACATTGTGGGGGAGAGCAGAATTTTGGACATTCATTTTACAAAGCATCTCATTATGCAAATATCCCAAGACAGTGTGCTACTTTAAAAGGTTTATACATAAGCTCTGCTGGAAGCAAAATGTAAAAGTCTTTCTGTTACATTTTTCAAAACATTTAGTAAGAGTGCTTCTGTAAGTATCCCAGGGCCGATTATATTCAATTATTAACATCATACAAATGAGTCTAATTAACCTTGTATTCCACTATATCTACTACTAATTACCTTTATGTTTTAATTCTAATAGACTTTTAGCTGATCAATTATTTCACAATTATAATGTTCTCAAATTTTGTTTTTTACAAAAATGTACCCTATTATCCTCTCAGACAGAACTGTGCTTTATTTTTGTCCAAGTTTTGTCTGTCAAATGACATTGACTTTTATCCACTAAGTCCCATATCTGATCTGCAGATCACACAACTCTCAATTTAAAATCAAAGAAATACCAGAAAGCAGGTTTATGCACGGTTCTGTAATTTAAAAGTAGATTCAAGTGTGATCATGTCTTATAACCTTGTTTGTACCTTTTCTGTTTCTCATGTTCTTAGAATATAATTCATCAATATTTTTTGAAGGGAAAGAGCAAAGAATTCTTCTATTCATATATTATCTCTAACACCTCACCTACACTGACCTATGTTCAGTTCCTGAAGGGAATGCAACTATCTGTAACCAAAACACTTATTACTTTTGCTCATAATTTTGTCATCATCTATAACTTTCTAGATCTACTAGCACTCAGCTCTAGCAAAGCAATCCTTGCAAATTTAAGCAGGAAGGGAAATAAATGCCATAGTCTAGAAAGTGCTCTCCCTGCTGTTTTTGGGGAGACTTCTTATTTAGATTTCATGCTCCGCTTTACTGTTTTTCAATTCCTTCACTCCCCCTCATTAAGCCTAATGAATGCATCTATCCAGGAAATCATAACAACATGGTATACAATATCTTCATACCATAAAGTGGTTACTGTGCATGTTCATTAAATTATTGTGAATTAGTAGTCTTAGATCATTAGGTAGCAGCTCCTAAACCTAAAGCTATTTGCATCGCTACCCTCCAACAACACAACTGTACCATAACTGTGCCTTCCAACTTATGAAACCTAACACAATTCTCAATCAAAGAGCTAGAAACAGAACATTAACAGAAGCTTAACCTTAATTTTAAGATTTCATAGAGTAACACAATTATTAATATTCTATCTTAAGCTTAAAAAATAAAAATTTTTATATTTCATAAGATCTGAGTTCAGGATTCTTTTTTCCTAAGATTCATAGCTTCTTTGAAAAAAAAAAGTATTTTTTTACTTCCCTAATACAATTTAAAAGTAAAAATTTCTGCCAGTGTCAGCAAATAAAACCCGCCCTTTCACACCAAATGTTGGCCATAAGATGAAAATAGAGTTGTTCTTTTCGATATTAATGGATCCTATTCTTTGGAGTCTGTAACTATAATTTTGGATTCTTACCAATAATCTCATAATTGTGCATGGAAGTGTATAGGTCACAAACACAATAGGAACCTGCAGCAAGTGTTTGGGATCCCTGTGGCATGAAACATCAGCTGCCATCAAAACTGAGAAACCTTTCTCTTAGTGTTTTGTTGTAACAGTAGAAGACAACTTGATAATGTCCGCACAATGTTTGGAAACCTGAAAGACTGACCCAAAATGCACTCAGTTCAGTGAGTCTTTCTATGTGTCCTCAGGCCTTTTAGTAACTTACGATGTCCACATCCAACTGATAGATTAAATCACTTGCATTACTCATGCAGATAGAAACTAACAAATTAGGCATGCAGCAAATTAAGGAATTAAATTTACTGCAGCCTGCCACTACCTGATTTCCCTGGATGCAGTGATTTCCAATACTCATAAATTGTAGGTACAAAAGTGCTCATGGACAATAAACTAGACATTTGAGATATTTTATAGATGTATTTTTCAACTCATACGAAGCCTTAGTTCAGGCTGACATTTGCTAAGTATTTGTAAAACAGCGCTACAAACTCGCAACCACCAATCTGAAGCTAAGTCAAATATGCTGCAACAAACACCTATGTAAGTGTGTGCATTTCATGATCTTGAGAGTGGATAAATAGGTAGGGATAGCTCTTTTCCACCATGCTTTTGACTGGATGGCTCCTCATCCAGTTGAAAGATGGAGCTTTGGAATATTAAAAACCTGGAAGGAGTAAAGAGTCTTGTGCTAAAACAAAATACTGAAAGCACCACAGAAAAAAATATATTCAATGTTTACCTCTGACAGGCAGGTTCAATAATCAAACATGCATGACTTAACTTCTTAAAATATGTTACCTCAAATGCTTGAGATGGCCCCATAATCCACGCCTTTCAAAAAAACAATTAAGTTTATGCCAAAGAAGTGTAAAAATCTCAAGCCAGTTATCAATATAAAGAAAATTCCCCTGCACAAAGAAGTTACCAACACTGGCACTACTGAGCAATGTCAGAACAGAGAAGGGCTTGAACTTCTCCAAGTCAGATTTAAAAAACCATGAGCAGGATGCTGTCAGAAAACTCATAAGTCTTTAAGTACCATAATGTGTCTGTTCTGCACCTGTGCGGCCACAGCACCAAGACTGACAATTCAAGAACTGTTCGAACATTGCTCTTGGGCACATGATGTCACTCTTGGGGCTGTCCAGAGCAGGGCCAAGAGCTGGACTTTGATGATCCTTGGGGGTCCCTTCCAACTTTGAATATTCTGATTCTGTAAAAAAAAACAAAACAAAGCAATTAAGAATTTTTAATTAAACTCTACGTAATTTTTATTATTTAATGCTCTGAGCCACACTGAAGTCAAATCTATAATATCTGATTATGACTCCCAGCTGTTACTGTGTATGTTCTGCAATGAACACTTGAACGCATCTGCTATCAGTAACTAATTCGTCTTACTTTGGCCCAAAGCTGTTATGACTGGCATTTCCATCACTCTAACATTTTCTGTGCAACCACACTGACATAGATATTTGAAACTTTCATACTCACCTCTGATTTTCCTGAGTGATTTTCAGTTTATTTAAAATTTCTGTGATATTTCCTTCAACTTCCTGTAAAAAAGACATAAATGATGGGAAACACTGAAGTATCTTCTGGTATATAAGAAAAAAATCTGCAGTGATACTAATTGGCAACACGTCTGATCAGCATTTAAAATACTCCAATACTTTTTACTCCATTAACCTTGACATAAATTATAGTAAGTAGTCTCTGTGTGACAGGAGTTTTAATTTAGCACTACATCTCAAGTTACATGTCTTTGACTCTGACATAGAGCCTCTCCTCTTGCCAGTTTTTTACCTTGAGGGAAACCGAAGAGACAGTGAAACCAGGTCTTACCATGTGAACAAGGAAGGGTGTTGATAGCATCATTTTTGCTACAGCCAGTACTATGCTACAAATGACTTTATTTTGTCTTTCAGCATCCACGACCATTTCTGGCTTTTAGACTGAGCAGCTAGACAAAACTCTGAAGCAATGAGCTTTGTACTTCACATTTCACCTGTATCTGAAATGATGCCTGTTTTTTTGGCTACTAACATAGAGCTTCAGACTTCAGAGAGTGCAGCAGAACCTAAAATTGTTTTATTCAAACTAGTACTCACTTCTCTCAAGATATCTGTTAGTTCCTGTATTTTACAGAAGTCTTTCCAAGTTCCTCTTGCTGAGCTGTTCCATGAATTTTATATGTCAGAGTTATCTACCACAGGTTTTTACCTTCTTCCAGTGCCTTCAGTACAGTTGGAAGGAGAAAGATTTTGCAGCTTTGGTTTATATATTTGGATCAAAGTACACTTATAGCTCTCCGCAGTAGTTTAGGAAAAGAAAAAAAAAAAAGATGGAATTATATCCCATACCTTTCCACTTTCTAGCTGGCAAAGCACAGGAGGCCTAGTCTGGAACTTGCTGGAGCCAAAGAGATTTCCAGGCATTTGAGATTACAGCTAGTGAAGGTAACTCATGTACAAACTAGTTTGCAGCATGCCTGAACTGCTCTGGGTTCTAGGGAAATAACTTTTATTTGGCATTGGAGAAACATGTTTGATGAGTTGACTTTCATAGTTTGAGCCTGAAAAGACAGTAACAGATGAGTTAAACTGATCTGTTAATATTGCAGCAAAAGAAAACACAACAGACACACAGTTATATTTTTAAAAACTAAACCTGTGTGGCAAAGAACATGCACTTACGTAGCATTATGAAATGCTTTTAAGATAATATGTCGATGCACTAGTTTGATTAGATTGCTCTTAAATTATAATAGGCTTTCGCTTTCAAATGAGGAGTTTTAAAGGTTGAATTGCTGTTACAAATGGTATTACAAACTCAGAAAGCCGATACAAGGATTCAGCCAAAGTATGCCTGAAGGGCCAACTCTCCAAAGGCCTGCAGGGGCCCTTCCGTTTTCCCTCATGCCCACTTAAGGAGCACCAGAGGTTTCCCTCCCTTGCTGATGTGGCTGTCTCCTGTTGGGACAATTATACAACATTGCCATCTGCTGACTGTCCTTTTCCATTACAGCACAGACAAGCTCGCCCCACCCCACCCCCTCCCAAAACCCCACTCTATAAACCAGCAATTTATGTTTCAAGACCTTCTGAATATTCGTATTTGTTGTAAAAAAGCAAAAGGAGGAACTTCAAAAAGCGATATTTTTTCAGAGGACCATATTTCATTTGTTATCATGCCACGGGAGAGAGTATCTTAGAGATTGTACATGGGAACATTACCTAAGGCACATGGATTCTAAGCTGTCCTGTTTGCTAGAAAAGAAAAAAAAGGAAAAAAAAAGGAAGAGTTCATTACTAATTGGACTAATTGCTGCTGTTAATTGTTTTAATATCTTGATAGCAATTAAATCTTCTAAAAATAACCTAGATTTTCTTCATTTGCCCAAAGCTCTCTGCCATTGAAGGCCTGCTAATTGCTTTAGAAACAAGTGATAAACTTCTGTGTTGTACTCTTAGGTAGCAGTGCACATGGTTGGTTGAATAATTAGGCAAGAAAAACATTTATTTTAGATATGTCATTAAATTTAAAGATGGTCAAACATATAACAAGAACACAATGGCTGTACCTATACCTGCAATTTTCATGTTATGTTTTTCACTGTTTTTTTCAGCTTTCCAGTGACTTTTTGGCATATGTTTTATTCTTAGTATAATTAATTGATTTATTTAGTCTCCTGTCAACAAGTATAACTCTGCTTCAGGGGACAGTAAGTTTGGAGATGTGTTTGACCTTTAAGATGCTTAGCCAAACATAAGCCTTACATGAACAACTGCTGTTTGCCCACCATTAGGAGTGACACATTATCCCCTTCTCATGCTGACTGTACTTTTAGCTGCATGAAATTACCTCCTCACTTCCCACAGCTGGAGCACTTATCAGCGTAACCAGCGACAAGGACATGTTAAAGTGCCTTTATTGAAATCTTGCGCTATTTCCCACTGCACAAACAGCCAGAAAGAAAAGGAATACTGTTTGTAAGTGCTGAATGCACGAATTCTGAAGAAATTTGCAAGCATCTGTCTTTTATAGTTTAAGTGGTCCTCATACAGGCCATTTTCAGTATGCAAATTTTAGCACATGAACAAATTTCTGCAAGTTCTGTACCTTGGATTACACCATATTCAATACCAGACTATCTCTCACTGCTTGCTTTGTACAGCACCAAGAACTGTGAGAGCGGAACCAATAATGATGAGCCTAGTGAATTACCAAAAAAAGCAACAACCTTATTCTGTAAACAAGTATTCACGTTAATATTTGTCATTTTATTAAAAAACAATTACCTGATATCAAGAACCTATCATAGACTTCTGATACTATCTAGACTTAAACTTAACCTTCCTGTCTGCATCTGAAATGTGTTCACAGCCATGGTCATTTTCATGTACTAGTGAATAATTGGTAGTAATGTTTGGTTATTTCAGCATCCAGAAATGAGATTTCAAAGGGAATCAGGAGACAGTCCTATTCTCCCTTCCTAAAGTCACTAGGCATTTCAGCATTCATTTCAAGGATAGATGATGCCAACTTAGAATACATAAAAATCCAACCCAGAACTTTTCTGTTTCTCCAGGCCAAGAAACAAACAAGTTTAAAAAAATGATGCTACTGTTTAATGTGTATTTACTTGTAAATCCCCAAACTTGTAGCACGAATACAGAAATAACCCCTATGTGTGTAGATTATCATCTCACATAGGGAGGGTCAGCCTACAAGCCCTCCCATTGCAGGGGCAGAGGCAAAGATGCTGGTAGTGAATGTAGAAGCCACCAAACTAGGCACATATTGTGTATGAGGATAAAAGAAAGACCACTGAGGGCCAATATCTCAGTGCTAAAAGGTCCATCATGGTAGTACCTACATGGACACCACTACTTCTCCAGAAATCTTACTAGGATGTGTTTAGATTTCGTTATTTTTCTGCCTGTATTTTTTAAAGAGTGTTTGCCATTATATGCATCATCACAGCATAAACCACTATTTCTTCCTTCAGAGTCTCTAGTGTGTTCATTTCTTCTCATTTATCAAGAACTTTACACCTCATAGATTCAAGCTGTTCTGAAACAGAGTGCAGGTTTTTTTCACTATTCTCTTCATCTCATGTCTGCTGCAGGTTTCCAGAAGTAAAAAAGTACATGCACTATTTAAAGGACAGAGCTGGCAGTGCAAAGCTAATTGTCATCTAAGGCTGTGTCTATAGGGTTTTTAGTAGGCACACCCACATATAATCTTGAGTTATATGTATGCCAAGCACCCACAACATTGCCCCCAGTTCAGCTGGGTACACACACCCACTGTACCCACACTCTATTTCCACCAGGAGATGAATGCTGGCACGTGGGCTATGCCACTCACCTTTCACAATCATCCCAACCAAGATCCTTTAGCACTTCTTATAAAAATAGTCAGGCTCTAGACACAATGGGATCATAGCCAAGGAGCAAATTACTGAGTTCCAGCACAAAGAACAGGCAATAGCATGCAAGAGGCAGAATAAACATGCTATACTCCCTTAGGAGAGTCCAGAAGAAAATGCACTTCAGAATTTTACAGGCCAATTTCACTGTCACTTCAGCCACTCACCTCACTACAAGTCAATAATGTTATGTCACAAGATCCCACATGGCCAGCTCATGCTCCTGTCCAGCCAGGGTCTTATTTTAGTCACAGACCTTTTTGATTTTTCACAGCCTGTCAGCAAGCTCATCTGCAGCCTGTCAGTGTCTATGCTGCTGCAGCCAAAGCTGCATTACAGGCCCTTGCCAGCCCCTCATCGAGGGAATGAAAGGAACTACATGCACAAACAGTGCCCTCCACTCCAGTGGTCTATACTAATACAAATAAACTACTTTCCTCCCTGGTGGCAGTGCAGCTGAGGATCATTCTGTTTTATCTGTCTCCCACACCTGTGTCTGTAGGCAAGAGAAGCTATGGAGAACAGAACAGCCAGGAAAGATGGGTACAGGGTTACACCTCCAAGGCTTTGCAATTGCAGAAGGGAAGGAAGGAGAAAGGCAAGGCACAGGTGAAGGGAGTGAGAATGCAGAAAGGAAGAATTGGCCTTTTTCTGCTGCGTGAGAGCTTCTAACCTTGCTCCCTGGCTTGTCTCGCTCCTGCAATGAGCGGGTCAGGAAAATCCTGTTGACAGAGGGGCTGCCCTTGAGCTGGGAGGGGCTTTCAGAGTCTGCAGTAGTTCATTAGCCACACATGTAACAGCTTTGTGCCATGCTGTCAGATTCAGGACTAGGCACTATATTGAGTAATGATGATGTTTCAGTGTTAAAGATCACAGAACACCTAAATTTGCTACTCTCAAGCAGTTTGTCATTGGCAGCCAGCCCTCCTCTTCATCCCTCTGGTCTGTGATGCAGTATCAGCATTCAGTCAATAGGTCCAGTGGGAGCCAACAGCTTTGATGAAGACTGAGGTATGCTGGAGGAAGAGATCGTGAGCTGAACTTGAGTGATGCACTGCCTCATGTGGGGGAGGGGGCTGACCATGCTTCCTGCTGCTCCCTGCCCTGGGGTCCAACAGCCACCGGCTTCCCAAAGATCCTGTCTTTTTGTGTGAACCACTGTAAATGACAGAAGGGCACAATCTGTCTGCAGATCAGGATAAGTGACTGGTCCTGGAAGGGCCTCGCAGAAATGTTATCTCGAGAGAAGAAAATAATGCCTTCTTAGAAAATATTAGGAGAACTTTTCATTCCATTTTAAAATATAATCAGATCTCCCTTTTTTTCCTCTGAGAAAAGAGTAAAGTTCTCATTCCAGGTTGACGTTGATTGAACACTTTTTAAATTGCTTACCATCCCACATTAAAACAAAACAAAAAAATCAAAAAAACCCAAATCAAAACAAAATATCTAAACAACAAAAAAAAAAGAAAAAGGAAAATAAAAATAAAATAAAATAAGTAAAGCTTTGTTCCTTATAGTGCCAGCACATGTTAGCACATGTGGCCCAAATTTCTTGGCTTGGGCTTCTAAATACAGCAGTAAGACGAAAAGAAGAAGAGCAACATTAACATCTTTCTGACTTGGTTGGTTTTGATTCCTCAATGTGGAATTGAGGAAGATAGGGAGGGGAAGTTTGAGGTTAACTGAGTTAGTACTTCCAAAATTAGTACCTGGTAAGGAGGAGAAAGCGAGAAACATTTACCCATTGTTTAAATGCCTTTTAACTCCTTTTATGCAAAACTATTCCTTAGATATGCCTTGGCCTGGAGAGTTCTGTTTTATTCATTAGTCCTTTGGGAGATCCAGAGCCAATGAGTGATTTTATAGGCTTTTTAGTGGCTGATTGCAAAGCAATGGAATTCAAAATCTATACCATGCTGTAGAAACAAACATAATCCAAGAGCTGCATTCAGGCATACATTCATTGATAGGAAGACAGCTACACTAGGGAGAAATTTGGGCCAGTTTAGCTGCTGAAGGGAAAAAAAAAAACCCAACCAGAGCTGGTTTGACTGCTCAAGTATTGTTCCTGATACTACACAAAAAGAAGATTTGGATCTTTCTTTTCTCTCAAAGAGGAACTGTAGAAGGCGCTTTTCATCGCCATGTGGACAGCTATTTCCTTATTTACCCCTTTATAATTTACTAACTGATATTTTCTCAAGCTCTGAAAGAAAATGGCTTTCAGAAGAGGTTCTCACTAAAGTCATAAAATGCAGGTGTGCTTGCTATGGTAGTTATATTTCATCCTGATGACATTCCACAGGATTTCCTAGTTTATCACCTGTCAGCTTTATTTTTTTTCCGCAAACTTTCCAGATATATGTCTTTTATCCTGATTGAAGATCCTAATCCAGACTCCCCTGATCAAAAGACACTACTTTCTTGAGTAATATATAAATAGATTGCAAACCTCAGTGCTGTTACTGAATCAAAGCACTGAGCAAACCTTGAAGAGAGACTGGACTATTGTATGGATAACGACAGCATTCAGGACTGATACAGTGAAGAAGCTTAGGAAGAGCACTTGAAAGCACATGATTGGGGGTTTAACCTCCTCATCATAAGCATGAAATCCAGTTATTATGTTTCTGCTACCCGAAGAGCTTCATCCCCTGAGACACCTCTAGCACTTTAGGAAGACTTCCACTGACACCTACTGGTTTCAGAGGCCAGGAGTAAAAGGAGCATAAGAAATATTACATACCTGATGTCATTAGCTATCAGCTCATTTTGATCACACTAACAGGAAAAAATTTCAATAGCAGAGGTAATTTTTGATTGGTTTTTCTTCTGACCCTTTAGAAACTTATTTCCATAATTTATACCATATGTCTTTTCTGCTCAACTCAGAACTGTCCTATCACTCACCTGTTTAATCGTCTGGAGTCTGATTCATCTCTTGCACTGTTTCTAATCATTTCTTCAGCTTAGACTAGAACAAAAGAGAACAGTTTCACAAATCTCTTTTCACGATCATATACAAAGGCATAAGTAAGCAAATAGTTGTTACACATAATGAAGATTATTACACATGCCGAGAGTGTTGCAGTGACTAAGTCCACTTTACATCCCCCAAGTTGCCCTAAAAGTGGTCTCTCCCTACAACACTGTGCTAGAAAGTTCTCCCTTCGTCCAGATTCTGCTGGTCACTGGCCCTCTCCCCCCTCCCATCCCTTTTCCCACTGGCCCCTGTTATGCCCCTCAACCTTGCCTCTGTCCCCCAGACCATTGGTTTTGGATGCTCTGCCCGCCTTTGGGAGCTCGGGATAAAACAGGCGTGGGTGTTCAGTTCTGGGTTCTTCGTGCCTTTGTCCCCCTGGGGTGTGTTGGTTGCATTGAACACCTCGGAGCTGCAGCAGAGCCCCTGTGGCCCGTCTGTCCCCGGTTCGTGCACAGACCGGGTGTGTGAGCGGCTGCTGGCGGCGAGGCTGAGATCGTGTGCCCGTGTGGGGCTGGCACAGCCGCCCGAGCGTGGCCACCAGGGACCCTGTAGGGACAGCCACGGCATCCATCCACCGAAGGCCGCGTATAAAACCAGAGGTCAGACGCTGCTCTGGTAGGGCAGAGGGAAACTGAGCCTCAGTGAATTACAGCAAAGTGACTCCAGGTCTGAATGCTCAGTGATGCAAAGGAGAGAAGAACTGGCACTCTGTGAGGAGCTAACAGGATTCAATCACTCTCTACTTTATTAAAACTGCAACTTCTTTTCCTAAGAGGAAACCTTTTGTTCTCTGAATGAAGCAACTAGACATTATTAGATATCACAATAGCATAAGTGGACAACTTAGTTCTCTGCCTATATATCTATATTCTTATCTTGTCTTCCTCATCAGATTTTAAAAATCTTGCCAGATATTTTAACAGCTACTAACCAGTGGTATTTGAAAAAAAAAAAAAAAAGTGTATGAAAAGCTTTCCCTCTGCCCACCTTCCAAAAATGGTTTCCCTACACATAGAAAGAGCTATACATGATCCATGGCAAGATGAAAAATTGTCTTAGGCTCTCAGTAGTAAATAATGCATGTAAATGACTCAGATTTTGATTGTTACTTTTCATGCAAAGCTACTAAGTTGACATCAGGATAGCACATGTTCTCAGACTTCTCTGAAAACAGACTGCTCTTCAGAATTGAACAGTGTTTTGGAGCACTCGATTTTTATACCAATAACTGACAAATCTCTCAAGCACTCCATTATATAATTCTGGGATGTTTATCACAATTCTTTTTCACCACTTTGGCAGAAGACAAAATATCATATTCTCCCCTTTTATTGCTGAAATATTTATAAAAGCTTGCACAAAAATCAATCTCTGAATAGCCTAGATAAAATTTGCATGTGCATGAGCTATAAATACTCCACACTATGCCCTGATCCATCTTAAATTCATGCCAGTTTGACTATCCCACCAAAACACATGAATTCTCTCTCTGTAGACAAGTGTAGACACTGGGTCACTGTTAGTCATCTTTCTGCTTTCCTTAATGAAAACTAATGAGCCTGAGTTTCTTTCACACTCCAGTAGCTTAATTGCAGGATCATCCAAAATACTTCTAATACTTTTAAAAGCACAGTATAAATATTGTATAGTGTACACACTAAATACACTGGAAACAACAATTACTTGAGTCATTGAGGTTTGTTAAGAGTTACATTTACAAGAAGAAGAGAGAGGTAAAAAAAGGAAACAGCAGCTTAGTGAAAGAGTGACTTGGTGATTCTTCAGGCTCAGACAGTGGAATGGGCAAGAACAAGAAAGCTGATAGGCTGCCAGGACAGCTTTCCACCCTAAAGGTTAGAGTTCTAGAATTAAAGAAACATTAAGGTCAAGTATTGAGAGTAGCAAGTCAGTACATCAGAGCTTGGAGCAGCAGTAAGGAGATTTGGAAGATGTGACATAAAATATCAGGGGCACACACCAGTGGCATGGAAGCACTGGGACAGTCCAAAGCAGACAGGAAGTCATAGAAGGCTAATTAGGTTTTCTTGCCTTCACAATTTGAAACAAAATCAACACCTCAGCAAAAGTGACAGGGTCTGAAATTTAGCAGTGAAGACTGCAGTGTGTATGGTCAGGAGACTTCACTGTGATGACATTCAGCCTTTTGGTGGTGGTCAGCTGGGAATGGCAAAAGAAAGCCTTGGTCCTGCTCAGCATTTAACTACATCTCCCAGTATGATTGGTACAAAAGAAAGATTTTAGCCCAGAACAGTCCATCCAGAAGGTCCAATGCTTTGGCCTTCCTTCAAGACCTGACACTTAAAAAACTTCAGGGATTCTATTTAATTGTTTCTGCCCTATCCCATCTGCTCTGTTGTTGCTACAGGTAATGACAGCATTTGAAATATTATTTGTTTCTTTCCAGAGAAATCCTGGCTTTCTGCATGAGAACCTGCACACCTTTCCTGAGTGCCTGTATTTCATCCCTTTGACTTGAGCCTCCAGAGCCTATGATAATGCATGAGAACGAGTAGAATGTGATTTAAGAGTAAAAAGTTGTGTAATTTAATTTGGTGGTTTTGTTTGTTTGGTATTTTTGTAAGTTTTGGTTGGTTTTTTTTTTCGGGGCGGGGGGGGAAGGTTGCTACAAGCTCTGGAACCGTGTTTTGAAATGTAATTTTCAGTAAAATTCTGTTCTGATGAAAACTTCTGAATGAGCTGTTGATGAGACTAAAGGTTAACATAAAAATAAATGCTCTATGGTGGGTTTCAAACAAAAAACCTCTAAGACGGGTTTCAGCCATTCATAGCTCTTTCTATTTGTAAATAGATTAAAGGTTTGTTACAGATTAAAAAAAAAAAAAAAAGAATATGGATGGTTTTCTGCGTGTGTCCCAGCCAGTAAATATGAGGGCTCAGACTCATACAACTCCTTGCTTTTGGACAATCCTTTCTGTTGTTATGCCACTGAGCAGTATGTTACTCAACCTAGACAAAGCTGCTATGCTGTCAACTGTGCCATGTTCATGATTACCTTTCATTTTCATTTCAACAGATTGTCAATATCACACGGGTACTCCCAGGCTCAGTGCTAAAGAGAGTGGATAACTAGAGTGAAATCCTCAGAGCAAATCCACAGGATTGTCTCTGGGTCGATGGAGGACAGGGGCCTACGAAGCTGTCAGAAACAGAGGGAAGTAAGTAAGGAAGGTAAAAAAGGAAAGAATACAAAAGGATGGGATGGAGAAATGGGCAAGGATTGACAGGTCCAGGATGGTCCTGTGCCATGGGCATGACAGGAAGGGACACCAGGGGGGTGGGCAGGTCCAGTCAGGTATAACTGTCCTCAGCGCTTGTCATTTCCCCCGTGCTTTCCTTCTACTTCCATAGTGGAAGACACCTTTCCTTATGCCTTTTCCTTTGACCAGAATTGAGATGTCACTGGTGGGAAAGGCGGGGGGGGGGGGAAGGGGGTGTTTGGCACTCCTCCTGGAAGACTGAGGCAAATACCACCGTCCATTCATCAGCATTTCTTCAGTAAAGATGGCACAAAGCCTGATGTGGCTCTAGCAAAGAGGAGACAGGACAACAGGTTTGACACTTCAGAAATCCACCACAGTCTATTCGGACAATGTCCTATTTATTCTGTAAGCAGCTACTGTCTCAGATTTCTCTGCTGTGGATTGCTCCAACAGAAACTGTTGTCAGCAATAAAACAAAGGGCGAACAGTAGATCTCTTGTGTCAAAGATTAGGTCAGGTATTAATTTTCTCTGTTTCGTTTCTTTTCTTCTTTGCCTCTGTTTCATGAGTTCTTTTACTCAGAGTTCAGATTGAAACACAGGAGACAGGGAGTTTATCTTTGGACTTAGATGTTTATTATATCTTAGCTGTAGTACAGCTGCAGAGAGTATGCCTTCTAAGTTTACAAGGTGGAAAATGGCCCCAAGTGCTACTTTCCAAGGTCTCAAAGTCCAATCTATCAAATTATGGAATGCCAACTAATTTATTTTTACTTACAATCCAGTAACTAATCATTCATGTTCCACACTGCAGGTTTTTTGAACCAATAAAAGAACACTCAAGATTTGTGAAGAAGAAGGAGGAAAGAAGGACTAATCAACACCCAAAATCCTCCATATTGTTACTAGATTCCATAAACTTAATTTTTCAACATCTCTGCATATTCCACCCAGTTCATCCACAGCAACACAGCAACAACCTCAGTATAATCACAGAATTTGGGAAGCTTTTCCCAAGGCCTCAGGTCAAATGCAGTGTGGTTTTGAGGATCATTGCCTGTAAACACTGAAAGACTGAAATTATCTGAACTCAGGGTTCCAACAGTCAGGGAGCACCCATATCTGACTTTAAATACTTAATTTCTCTGTAGCATCACCAAGGAAATGAGCTAATATGGACATACAAATACTATCTTGTAATGCGTTATAGCAGAGAGTTCAGAAGAGCTCATGCTCTAAGTAAATTGAGAGGAAAGAAGACTATCAAAAAATGCTTAACAATCCAGATTACAGACCCCTGTTTCAGTTTGGCTCCAGGAAAATCATACCTTTTGTGCTGTGATGGAAAGTTTGCTTATTCCGCCATGTTTAGGTTTGTTCAAAATCTAGAGATGATCAATTTGATTTTGACTATAGCAAAGTCATTCTCAGCACAGTTCACTTCCTAAGTAGTTCCTCTTCCTCAAGGATTTCTTGATTTCTCTGTGGTCCTCTTTCCTTCTCTTGCCTATAAATATTGGATATTAATGTGCAATTATTTCACAAACAGATATGGAGGAATGACATTTTTTGCCCTCTCAGTTATCACTGGGAGAGCCAATGCACAATTTCTTATCATCACATCATAGAGTACAGAATCAGAGTGTAACTTTCAGCTACAATATTTTAGTGGTGTTCAACAAGGGAATCATTGCCCTAAGTGGCCAAGAGGAAAAACAAACAGGTTTGGGTTTTTTTCCGAAATAAAGGATTTCAAGTATTATAATTCAACATAGTGAAAAAATCAAAAAGAAAAACAAAATAGAAAAATGCCTGGTAAATCAGATAAGAAATATCAGACATAACCTTCAAAGTGAAAGGTGGAAAAATAATTCACCAGTAGGTTACAGACTGAATTTTCTTCCTAAAAATTTTAAGCATTTCGATATTAGGGCTCAAAAGTTAGCAGTTTGGGGATTTGGAGGGGTTGGTTGGTTTGGGGAGGAGGAGGTTGTGTGGGTTTTCTGTTTTGTTTTTTTTCTTAAATAATTTTTCTTAACAAAGTGCTTAAGTGATAACCAAATGTTTGGCGTCAGTTTGTGTTACTCATATTTAGAGAAAATCTGGGAAAAAACTCATCCATCTTTCCTAAAAGCTGTCTGCCCTTCTCTCCTGACCATACAGAGATATTTCAGCAGGTGAAAATGTAAGTACTGTATATGATGCTGCTGTCTTGTAAGCTGAGGGAAACTGCAGGAAGAAAGAGTGATGGTTAATTAAAAGGCATAAAGCCACAGCAGGAACACTGGGAACACATGTAAGTGCTTGTCTCACCAGTAGGGCCAGAAACAGAACTGGAAATGCACTGAAGACAAAACCACATGACTTTTGTAGCCATGCAGTTTAACCTGCTGATCAATCAAGAACAAAATGAGGAAAAAAAACCACACAGAGACATACACTTGTGACCTAAATTTAAATGAATGAATGAAAGCAGTGACTGAAAGCATATCCTTCTCCTGACTCGATTAATATAAGCATTTTCAATTCACCTTTTTCCCCAGTGCTGTTTCTTCCAGTCTTGTGGCCTGTGCAGATGGTTTGCAGAGCTGTGCAATTCCTTGTGATTTCTCCTTTCTCCATTAACATGGTGAAGCTTATAGAATGACATTTATGTCAGTTCAAAGCACTGATCAGACTGGAAATCAACTTTCTATATAGGCATCTCTCAACACTTGAATTCTCTGTTCTTGTTTGATTGCTTGTGTACAATGGGAGAAGAAACAAAAACAAGGAAGAAATTGGCTATCCCCTTTGAGACCACAAGTGATTAAATTTTAAAAATTATGCTGTAAATCCATGAAGTTTGTTAGATATGTTTGATTTTAAAGTGTGAGCAAGGGGCAAAACAAGAAGCTGACCTTGGAACATGTTGCATTGCTTATAAGTACCTGCTAGCTCAGAAAGACATAATTAATATATAAATAACCCAAGAACACCTAGCTAAGTTAAAATAATATACTTGGAATCTCATAGTTATACATTGCCAAGTCTGAGTAATAAATCTGGGTGAGAAAAAGAGGGCGTCTCTTAGGCAACCTGTGCTGGGTTACTCTACCATGGGAACTTTTTGTCAGGAGTGCTGCTGGCCTCACTTCAAAGTGCTTTCTGCCTAAGATGAACTTCTTCACAAAAAGCCTTTTAGGTAGATAATATACTATAGCAGTTTTTCACTTTGTGAATGCACTTCTTTAAAACCAAGGATGCTAGAAATTTCAGCCATTTAGTCCAAGAGCAAAGATTGACATCACTGCTAGTTAGTACAGCTTTCTGTTAAGCTTTGTAGCAGAGTTGCACCATCTCACAAAATTTGTACTGATTCAAATTGTTTCTGGGAAGAGGTTTCCTGGGGAAAAATGATTCAGAAATTATAAGATCAGGTAGTTACCTGATATAATACTGAGCTTTGCTTCTTCTGTTCTGCTATCCCTTCTTCCTTTTACTCTGGCCTCTCAGCTCAGAGGCAAAGATTGCTTGAGGTTAATGACTGAGGTGGGAAGTAGCCAACTGTTTTGGCAAATTCATTAGCTGTGTGACAGGTGATAGATACTTCCTAAAATTCAAAGAGGTATATTGGAGGTATACAAGACTAACAGTCTCTACTTATTTGCTTCGTCATTTCTTTTCCAGTTTCTGGTGTACTTGGGCTTCTATTGGGATGGCTGATTCAGTCAAGCCCGATCTCTATTTTCTGTGTTAGCAGCCACAGTCCAGCAAGCACCACTGATAAATTCCCTGTAAAATGCCCTTGGATAAATAAGCTGGCATCTTACAAAGGATGAAAACCTGGCCATACCAAACTGAGGGACAAATGGCCACATTCTTTCCAAAAATGCTCTCATCTACATGAAATGTGCGTTCTTCTCCAGGCCACAGTAGCCTAGTCATTTCTTAAATTACCAACCCCCAAATGGTTTTGTTAAGTTCCACCCCAAATTTCTATTAATCCAGTATCTAACTCTCACTCCTGCATTTGGCTATGAGTGCTGATGAGATTGTTAAGGCTTCCTTCAGGGCAGCAACTCAAGAAAGACAACTTCTGCAAAATGTATGTTCTTCAGTGATCAAATTCACTCCCCATCCTACCTTCTTTCAAGGGGCCAGCCAGCTACAGCTATGTGTAAAGAGGCTACAGCACACACAGAGAAGGCAGCTTCTTTTCCACATTATTTCAAATGTGCTGCTGGACAAGATGCTGATAGACAGTTCCTGCAGCGATGCTGACCAACAGTGATTTTTGTTCTGCAGATCACTAACTTGCAAGATCTTGCTTACCTGTATATTTAACCCAACATTTCCATGTGACAGTGGAAGGAAGGGTAAGCAGTGGCATAACAAATTTGGCTTCGGGGTTTTGGAACACGTAGTAGATGTGTTTTACAAGTGCTTACTAAGCAAACACAGCAGATTGTTTCTTTAAGAAGAAGAGAGGTGATTTTGCCTAAAACTATTTCATTTTCCTGGAGCATGCAACCAATCCACCCAGAAAGAGAAGGTAAAATTTACCTTTCCATCCACTTGGAGACCCATTTTCTTACTTCAGCCAGCTTGCTTTCATGCTGCTCTAAATACTTTGGTCCCTGTTAAATCATCTGGCAATAGTTAAATCATATAACTATTAAATCATAGTTTAAATCATTTAACTATGTTAAATTAAATGGTAATCATTAAATCATTTGGCAATAGTTCATGGTTTGCTATGAACTCCTTCTGGAAATGAAGGAACATGTTAAACTGTTCAGTTTTAGCTACACCGGCCAAGTATGAAGGTATGAACTGGTATTCCTCTTTGACAAGTTCCACAACCAAAATCTCTGACACATCTAACTCATCTCTTTTGATGACTCTCATGGAATCTGTCACCTCCCTCCTCTTTCCTTTTAAGTGCTTTCAACTTTAGCATTTCCAGTGGAATAAAAAAAATCTATGGAGGCACTAACAAGTCACAGGTGACTGTGGATGTCTGTTGTTAGGGAAAAACAATTCAGGCTTTGCTAGAAGCAGAGGGTCACTGGACAAAAAGTTACCTGAAAATCTTTTAATCTTCCTTGCTCTCTCATTTTCAGCTGGGAATTGATTTCTTTCTATTATGGAACAAGTTTGTTTCCTGGCAGAGTACCATCATCCCTGTTTTATTTTCTCTGAAGGCTTATGAAACTTGTTATGATTTAAGAGTCCACAGGTGTAAAGTTTATGATTTTTTCTGTAAGTCATTTCTACACTATCTAAGAGGTGAGCCAGTCTCCTTGCTTGACAGTTGCTTTCCATGGTAAATTGGATTGTTGCAGCACATACTTAAATGAAAGAGGAAAGGTAAAATATACTTAAAAAAAGGAAAAGTTTAGATGACAAAATCTTTCAATGCACAACAAAACTATTATTCTACTTTTAGAACAGAGTATTTTACACAGATATGGCCTGCAAAAATCTGCTATCTTCTGTTTTCTCTGGTTGGCAGCTGGATACAAGCCAGCGTGTCCCCAGGTAACAAAGAAGGCCAGTGGCATCTTGGGCTGTACCAAGGATATTGTGGCCCGCAGGACCAGAGCAGTCCCGCTGTTCTCAGCACTGGTGAGGCTGCACCTCAAGTCCTGTGTTCAGTTCTGGTCCCCTCTCTACAAGTAACACACTGAGGTGCTGGAATGTGTCCAGAGAGGGCAGTGGAACTTGTGAAGGATATGGAGCACAAGTCTGATGAGGAACAGCTGAGGGAACTGGGGTTGTTCAGCCTGCAATAAAGGAGACTCAAAGGGGACCCTATTGCTCTCTGCAACTGCCTGAAAAGAGGTTGTACCAAGGTGAAGGTCAAGTTCTTCTCCCAGGTGACAAGTGAAAGGATGAGAGGAAATGGCCCTTGTACCAGGGAGGGTTTAGACTGGCTATTAGTAAAAATTTCTTCACTGAAAGGGTGGTCAGACATTGGAATAGGATGCCTGAAGAAGTGGTTGAGTCACCATCCCTGAAAGTGCTCAAAAGTTGTGTGGAGATACGCTTTTAGTGGTGAACAGTGGTGCTAGATTAATGGTTTGACTTGATGGTTGTAAAGTTCTTTTCCAACCTTAAGGATTTGATGATTCTTACCCACAGCAGTATACAAGTAGTCAGACAAACCTGGACACCCCTGTGGGTTCCTGCAAAGCTCAGCCTCTGCCCACATTCCTTGGTAACACAGTCTCTGGCTTTTTTTTCCCCCTGGTCTTCCCATGAATTTTGCTGCTTGTGAGTGCAGCTTTTCCTGCTGGTTCGTTTACACTGGGGCTAAGGCTCATCCCTTTCTGCGGTATGCCAAATAATACCTTTTTCCTCACTCAGCACTGGAAAGGTGAGTAGGTGGCTGCTTCAGGCAACATCAGTGAGAGAAGGGCAAATATATGTTAGAAAACCTAATAGCCTGAATGACCAGATCAGGTTGCATCAAAGTAAAGTGTTGCTAATTTGGCTAAACCTGATGAACATCTGTCTACCATATGTGAAAAACTGCCTGAAATAGTCTCAGACAGGTTAGCATTTATTTTTGAGGATAGCTGTGGACTAGTGACTCACCAACAGTGCAAACACTTTAAGTATGGGGTGTGTGTTTAAAAGAAGTAAGGAAGAGAAAAAGAAAATGAATAGAAAAGCTCATCAACTTTACCTTCAACTTCCCCAAAAAAAAAAAAAAAAAAAAATAGAGCTGGAAAAAGGTAAACTTGCTCTAAGCATCCACATGACAAACAAGGAGCTAACAAGGAGCTAAATAACAGCCTGTATGATGGTTAGAGAGCATTAGTGCAGAAGAAGCAGTTGCTGTTACATATTTTGATTTTACTTAGGCTTTTGGCATTGTCTTTTGTAGTACTGTTACAAGTAAGCAAAACAAAAATAAAAGAAAATTACCTAGATTGACAGGTGCAAAATAAAAACATCAAGAACTCCCTAAAACTGTATTCAAAGAGTACTTATAAAGAGTTCCTGTCCAAATGAAAAAAAACACAAAAAAAATTATATGGAGATTCATTCTGAATCTGTATCTAATTTTCCAAGCATTCTTGTTTATACTATGGATGATGGAATACACAGTATGCTTGTTAAATTTGCAGACTACATTAAATGGAGAGGGGATGCAGATAGAGACAGAACTGGAACTGAAAATGCTCTTGATAAACTGGAAAATTCTGAGAACAGCTGGAGGAACTTCAATATCTGCAGAAATAAGCAGCTTCCCAGTGGCCAGCAGCAGCAATAGAAACTGGGGAACATGGTGGATGACTTGGTCAGCACAAATCAGCAGTGTCAGTGTGGTGAGCAAGACAAATGTCATTTTGGGGTATACGGAACAGTCAGTGTTCAACACATAGCTAGTTCTGTCAGTGTTCCCAACACAGAAGAGGCTTCAGCCAAATGTTATGTTCAGTTTCAGTCACTATGCTTCAGGAAACATTTAAGACAACTGGAGAATTCCAGAACAGAGTAAGTTGAAACCATAACTGAGAAGAAAATGTACATAGGTGGAAGAATTCAATTTAGCCTCGAGAAGGGATTAAAAGAGGGAAATAAACAAGAAAATATGCTTGTAGCATGGCTGAAAAGATTTTAGGAGTTCAAATATTAAGAAAAACTACTTCCATTGTTACAGACCATGTCCTGCTTTCCCCCGTTTCCAAGTGAGCAGCCTGAGGTGACCAAGAGCAGACCCTAACTGCTGTTGCTACCCAGGAAATCAGACTGGGAAACTGAAAGACACAGCAAAATTTAAAATCTGTAATCTAATAGAGTGGAACTATATTATTCTTTCATCAAAAATATGACAAAAAGAGGAAGGGGAAAGAAATTTAATTTTCTCTCCTTGGCACCCAATTTTTACCTTTTTCTTTCTAAAATGTCACTTTTAATTCCAGAACTATTTAATTGTTCCTATGATTGACTTGTGCTGGAGGGATGGAAAGGAGCATACCAAGAAGGTCGTGATTTTTCTCATACAAACATGCAAGAGGAAAAGCATATTGCTTCCTTTTGAATAAAGGATAAGCAGAGACTGCTGCTGCTGAGGAGAATCTGCCTAACTAATCATATTTCTGTCTTTAAACTGACATAAAACTCTCCTGTGGCTTATTTATGTTATTTACTGTAGAAATGTAACACTAGGCTGGCTACGTATAGAGCAGAGAAGGGGACTAATTGTGTTTTCCCATTCAGAATACAACCTGGGATGGTCCTAAAGGGAAGTCTCAAGCTGAGTTAGGATAAGTTTGTACTCAGATGCTGTCCCTTCATTTCCTCTCTGGGCAGAACACAGTAGTCTGAAAATTTCTACACAAAAGCAGCCATTAATTCAGTCCTCATTTAGCCTGAAGCTTTAAGATCTAAGTGGATAGGAGATGAGGTAAAGTACAAGGTAAGGCATGAAGCAAAAGAAAGTGAATATAAAATAGTTTTCTTGAACAGTTCAAGAGCAGGAATTTTCTATTTTTTCTCCTTAGTGACTCTCTCAATGAGCAGATAGCAAGGGTGAACACCTGAGGGCCTGTAGCTCCTGCTAGGGCATATGTCTGCACCGTGTCAAGTGCAAGGCACTGGAGTTCCAAAGGCACTGGACAGTGCTGGCCTTTCCCCTTCCAAGACTATCTCCAGTGCAATTAAGACCAGTCTGCTTCTGCAAACCAATCCCACCATGCCACTATCGTCTATAACAAAAGAAAACACTGCTCTGAAGAGGAACGTCTTTGAACATATCTGCCTTGCATAGGTACAAGCACAAGAGGACAGCAAACTAAATGCTTAACAAAAAGTAGCATGGTAGAAAAAAAGTTTGGGAGACCTTGACAAGCTGGAGGAATTGACCAACAGAAACCACTGGAGGACTAAAAAGAAGAAGTGTAACATCTACAGCTGGGATGCTCTAACCCCACACAGCTGGACATGCTAGGGATGAGCTGAGTGTGTAACAGCTTTGCAGAAGGGTACTTAGGAGATTCTTTTGGCAAATTGCACAAGAGCCAGCAGGGTGCCTTGCAATGAAGGCATAATAGGCTACACAAGCAAGTGCATAGCCAGCAAACAGACGAAAGCACTTACTCCCCTCTGCTTGGCATGGCTAGGTCATGCCTGGAACATGGTGTCTGGTCTGTAGAGCAAGCAAGACAATGACAAACCAGAGAAAGTCCAGCAAAGGAACACTGAGACTGCTGAGAGGCTGAAGCACAGGCCACTCCAGGAGGAGCTTTTGTGTAGAGACCAGTGATTAGGCCACTAATGAGAGGCAGTAATAGTAGGCTGGATGTAAGGAGAAAATCTGCATAGAAAGAATGGTTCAGCACTGAAGTAACATGCCCAGAGAGGTTGTGAGAGCTCTGTGCTTGGAAGTGTTGGCAACTTCATTGGATATGGTGCTGAGCATCCAGTCAAAACTTCTTAGCCCAGCATGGAATATGGCCTGGACTGAGTAAGCTTCAGAGCTCCCTTCCAACTTAATTTTTCCTATGTTTCCAGGAAGGTCTTTAAGCTTGCAAATGAAGCACTGTAAAGACAGGAAATACCTTGATGTGCTTCCCCTTATCTTTTGTCTTGTACATTCAAGCTGCACACTGCAGGTGGCAGAGAAGCAACAGCAAAGATGAGCAAGCACCCTTGTAGTCACAGTGACTGAAGAATGTAAGTCAGGCAAGGTCCGTAGGAAGAGGTAATCTCTTTTATTAGACTGACTGATATAGTTACAAGAACTTGGATGGGATTTCAGGCACACAAATTCTTCTCCAGCCTGAAAATAGAAGCAGCCCACTTCAGTGCTAAACACGGTTTGAAAATGGTTACTCTGAATTTAGCTAGCTATATTTATCATTTAGACCATCTGAGAAAAAACCCACATAATTGGCACTTGTGGAGTGAAAGATTTGTTAACTAAATTTTCATCTCTTTTCTTATATACCTCCTGAAGGAGGCAGAGGGATATTTTTGCCTGCAGAACACGAGGGTGGAAGAGAGTTTAAAAGTGCGACAAAGCAGCCCCATACAGCTGAGCATAGCCTCCCAAGAGTCAGGATGCACCTAGCAAAAGACACACATGTGCCAAGCTCAGGTTTTGGATAAGGCCATTGAGCAGGGGCAGCCCAGCAGCGTGTGTCATGTCGATCACTGAGGGTTATGCTCAGCTTTTCCTGCTGCAGCAAAATTTCATTCATTGCCCTCAGACTGGCACCAAGTCCTAGCCTGATTCATTCCATGTGGCTTCCCCTCCCAAACATCCCAGCTGGCCCTTCAGCCACACCTGGCTGACAGGAACAAGTGTGGCAGCACTGAGGTGCTCACCTGCTTCTCCTCTCAGCAATACAGCCTGGCAGAGACTCAGGGACATGGTCACCATAGGTCCTGTTCATCACCACAGACACTTTGGATGCCCCATCATCCACAGGGCACTGGGACAAGCCCCTGGGCCTGATTTTCTCTCAACCATGCTTCTGCCTGGGACTTAGAAGTCAGACCCAGGCTTGATTTCAGACTGGCCCTGTCAGGCACTGGTCTGCACCCCATTGCCAACTTCCAGGGCCCCCAAACTTACCACAGGCACTCCTTGTTCCTGCAAGAACTAGAGTCCAGTTACAAATCATCCCGGAGGGTGAATGCTAAGACGTGCAATGCCCTCAGTCAGGGTTTTGGGTTAGTCTCTTTACCTTCCCTGTTACTTGTTGTGCTAACTACCACTGCTTCTTTCACTGGTACAATTTCTCTTCCAAGGCTTGCACCAGCCTTCTGGTCAACATGGGAGTGCAGAGGGCCTTGACCACCACCCCCACCTCCATGAAGGCTGAGGCTTCATCTGGTTCTAAACAGATCATGTGACTCAGATATTACAAACAATAAGATTCTGAAGGACCAAGACCTTACATCTGGTCCTCCAATAAGGCTTGGGTTTTTCCTCTACACTGGCTAGCATCCAAAAACATAGTGCTAAAGAGACTTCTTTCATTGACTGAGCACCAAGTCTTTTCTATCAAAAATATTTTAATCTTCAAGGAAAGAGGTATTTGTGTTGCTGACAGCAGTCAGTGGCTGAAGGTTTTCAGCCTTGGACTGAGCTGAAACCCTGGGTAGATGCAGGATGGAGCAAAAGGCCTAATGCAGCAGAACTGAATTCCCATATCCTCACACAGCCATACCAGTATCTAGTGAGAGACCAAGAAGCAGAATCAAGTCATGACATGGGCCTCTCCAGAAGTTTCAGATGACATGAGCTGACTGTACCAGAAGGATGTCACATGAGAAACATGATATAAGCAAGTCTTTACACTTAAAATCAAAGAGAAGGCAAAACTACACAGTAAATGGTCTGCAGAAGAGGCGAAAAAAAAACAGTGACAGAAAGCCTTAAGAGCAGGATATCTAACAAAGCTATGGAGAAACAGAGCTTCCATGAGTGTCAGACCAGAGTTTTGGACGGGCATCAAGCTGTTGAATCAAAATGTAGAAAAGCTGATGACATAGTGAGGGTGCATTGGAAATAAAGTGGAAGACAGCCTTTTCCCTGGCAGAGAGGAACAGACACATGTTTGACTGGCTTTAGGACCACGATCAAGGCCCTTATCTTCTAGCACAGTTATTATGCATTAGCCTGACAATCCCATAATTTGTTTTCAGTGCAGACAGAAAGAAATCTAAACCCAAACAAGTGGAAAAACAAAATAAAAATAAACCCACAAAACAAACAAAATCAAGAAAATAAATACTGCATCAAATAAATGAATAAACCCAAACTGCTATATTGATGCTGTATATAAATCTTATAAGCATACCTAATTAAATCCATTTCTTAGAATTCTGAGTAGCATTGCACTGCATGCCTGAGTCCTGACAAACTAGATGACAACCACTCTAGCACATTTTTAGCAAAGCATTGGTCATCATATCTGCCTGACTCAAAGGTCTGTCCTTAGGCTAGCATCAACCTTCAGATTGGCAGAGGGCAGCTTGAGCTTCTTCTTTCAAAGAATCTCTGCTTTATGCTCTGGAGTCACAAAACAGTTGGACCCAGTTAGAGTTTAGAGTAAACATGAAACCTCCCATCTGTGCCCAGAAGTGATCATTCCCAGCCAGCTCCTCTATGTATGATGACCACAAGCATAGGCCAATACCACAAGCATAGGCCATGTTACTCTTGAAGCATGCAGGCACGAAAAAACAACATTTCTCTTACCTCCGAGCTATTGTTCCTGCTTCTCAAAGTGTATTTGCGTAAATGGAAAAAAAGTGACAGCATTCCTTCCTTTACTGTTAATGCTGCTGTGAGGCTTTTGCGTGCAATGTACAACAGAAGAGGCTGCCAAGAAATCAGATCTATTGCTACAAGTTTTATGGATATTATCTTTCCCCCAAATGCCCTGATATACAAATATCTTATGGTTGTTATGTACTTTGTCACAGTCTCAAGTTCAATTTGCTTTAATTTCATATTGTTATTACATAAAAAGACACCATCAATCAGAGGGCAGGAGGTCCATTTGAAGGGTTGGTTATGTTTGCTCTGTAAGCCTCAGCGAGGCGCCTGAACCAGACTAATGCAGCTGGAGTGGCCTTGTGCTCAGCTCTGCAGAGCAGCTCAGAGGCTGCACGACACATTGCGTCAATCAGGGGCAGATTATGGCTGTGGAAGAGGCAGGATGAGGGTAGACTCTCAGTTATCTGTGGCACAGAAGCAGGCTAGATGCTGTATTGAGTCAGATGTGTAATCTGGGCTCTGTAATGGGCCTGCAAGGGCACTTGTGCCAAAGGCAAGATCCAAAGCTGGGGAATGGGAGCAATCAGCATTTGCATTATTAGAGGAGGTCTTCTGAGGGCACTGCCAACCACCACTAATTACATTGCTACCTTTGGAGTGTAAATGGGCACTGACTTCAGGAACTGACAATGATTTAAGCATTTACACCTGTCCCAATCCCACTTTAAGACTAACCTTTATCAAAGGAGTCAGCAGGACCCTTCTGTGAAAACCCTCATGAACACAGCCAGAATTCAGCCCAAATTTTTTCAAGTGTACCATGACAGAGTTGAAAGCTCTAGGCTGTAGAGGGAAAACAGCAGGAATATGAGTAAGGGAGGTTCACTATCAAACTGGAATAATTCAAACCTGATTGCTGTGCAGGCTTTATACAAAGGAAATAATAGAGCCCTAAATAAAACTCATCCATCAAAAAGTGTTTACAGGATCTGAGAACAGCACCACAGTCCAGCTATTCAACAGTCACAGCATCCAGTCTCATCATTATCACAGGGAAGGCTCATGTCATCATCGGCTCCAAGCTCCAGGATTAGATACAAGAGAATTTCTAAACTTAAATCCTTAAACAAAATCAGAATTCCTTAACAAGTCAAAATATAAGGTAGTTTTTAAATACCTTCTATGTAGCTGTTTGTCTCCATCCCAGAAACATAACCTGTACATAGTCCAAGGTCCTGAAAACCAGACTTGTCAGTTAGGAAGCATTACTCCCTGCAGATGGAGGTAAAGTGTCTTCTCTACATAACTCATCTTAAACAGATAAAAACAAAGTGCCCAGATTTGTTCTGAGAAACTACTGGCTAGTTGCAGCATTTAGTTTATTAGGAACAGCAAAAGCAAGTTTGCCAGCATTCATACAGTATGTGGGGCTTCAATAGATCTCATTATGTTACCCTAGTTCAAAAGTCAAAGTTTGAACTGTAAGGCACAGTGTGGTATCTTAGGTGGCTTTTCAGCAACATCACACTAGACCTCCCACTCCCTGGCACCTTCATTCTCCTCCTATAAATCTTTTGAATGTATTGGCTGATTTCATTCAAACTTCAGAGAACAGTCTCATAAATAACAAACTTTCATGTTTGATAAAAGAACTGGCTGTTTAGGGAAAGGACTGGGGTCCACCCCATAATATTCATTCTGTCAGCCAGTTTACAGAATATGTGAGTCTGTATCATAGCCAAAGCACAGCAAGAGATCAATTGTAATAGGGAACAGAGGAGCATTTAAAAATCACATGTAAAAATAGCAGAAAACCTAACAAATTTTTTTAAAATCTAAGGAAAATAACGCACATCAATAGGAAGGTTTCATCATCCCTGTTATCAGAGGAATACCTGTTTGGGAAAGTGTAGCCTCAGGCCCTATGGGCAAGATTTCACATCAGCTCTGCTGCTATGGATTCCACCAGTTAATAATGCTGGGGGCAGCAGGAATGATGATCACGGTGTCCTGTCTCAAAGCCTTTTCTGCACAGGGGTATAGTTGGTTTGATTGTGTCTACTTGCTTGTGGCTTTGGTGAGTGGCAGAGAGGACCTTTCCAGTGCTACTTACCTTTGTCAAACAGAGAGGACTCACAGAGCACCCTCTGATCCTGTTTAGTGCAGTGACAGTGATGTGCAGAGCAGTTTCCAGGTGAGAATTATGCGACTACAAGAGAAAAAAGTGACTGCAGCTTTTTTAAACTCTCCTTGCTGTGCAAGCACACAATTTTCAGCAACCTGGGGATTGGGCACATACTAAAACCCCTTGGAAAAGTTATTTCTCAGCATTTTAAAACATCACTGTTTTGCTTTTGTATGTTATTTTTCATCATTTATTTAGGACATATGTTTCTGTCTATTCTCAGCCTGTTGCTGACATAAATATTGAGGTTCTGTTATTTCCAACAGTCATAATACCTATTTGGAGTCTGTATAACCTGTAGAAGAATCCAGGCAGTTTATTATCAAGTTAAATGCAATCATCCTCAGAGTAAATAAAGTGGGTTTTTTAGTTTTGTTTTTTTTTTTCAAAATATCATTCTCTAGTGGGATTTTCACAAGCATTCCCCTCTCATCATTTCTTGGCATGGAGAAATTAGAGCTTGTTACATTTTTCTCCTAGGTCACTTATGTTTTAAACAGATAGTGATTGCCATGTGGCTATAGTGCTGAAGAACCACACAGGCTGTGGGAAAACCAGGCATTTTAAAAATAGTTGCTTTTATGTACATGCACAGAAAAAAGCATGTGAAAAATTTGGACTAATCTTGTAGGGTACTGTGGAGAATTACACAGTTCATATTTGGTTTCTAATTATTTCTAAACTTACTACAGAACATGACATACTCTATTTGTTTTACCTTTTTTTTTGTTCTCAAGGTAGCACTAGTAAAACTGATATTCCCAACCAGTTCATCTTCAGGAAAACTTGATGAGAAAAGATCTAGGAAGGAAAAGAATTCCATCTGCTCTAGCCCATTCTCTCTCTCTGGTGAAGTTCACAGTATTCCCCTCAGTTCAGGACAAAAATGACAGTAATGTCACTTATGGAAGGCAAGAAAATGGGTTACAGCCATCAGCCTACCCTGTAAAGTTCATAGACTAGACAATTCCAGGCTGTGTCAACCACATTATCCTTGACTGCAGCAGCATAAACATTAAATTGTAGCATTCTCAGTCACAGGATTCTCTTATTTAAAATATAGAGTTGCTACTAAGATGCAGAAAAAGAGTTAGTGATAAGTCATTGACACAAAGCCTTCCCACATCTGCAAAAGGAATAATGTTCCACTCCAGTTTTCCCATGGTACGTTTTACACTGACTGACGACTGCAAATGATGACACAGATTCTCTCTGTACACGTTCCAGTTGAAAGAATGTTAAAAAAATCTTTCCTGCTTACCATGTGAATGTCTGCTACAGCATTTCTCATAGCATCAGTATTCCTGGGGTGGGGAAATATCTGTGTCAGAAATGTTTTGTCAGATGGAGGTTAGATATCAAACAAAATAGAAGCTCAAGCAAGTCCTGCAAACTCTGTTTTATTGTGACTAAGAGCCAGCAGTAAAAGGAGTAAGATAGGCAAATGGCTTCATCTATAACACAGGCTACACAGAATTAATTAAATTTAGGAAATTGGTAAAAAGTCTTATAAGTTCCTTAGGTTCTCTTGGTAGACCAGACATTTAATATATTGACTAGTACATCCCCAGTAAAAGATAGCTGGCACTGATGGCACTGCTCTGCTGGAGACAGGAAGAGGGATTTCAGAGAACATTTTTCTGTATTTTGCCAGAAGAGTCATGAAAGACAGCTTCCAAAAGCAACGCATTCTAAATTTTGTGTATTATTTTATACACATTATAACAACAACAACAAAAAAAAAAAAAAAAAAGAAAAAAAAAACAACCAAAAAAAACCCCATGAGAAACCAGTATGTATTCCTCCAAAACTAGTTTTACCATGTTTGTGATTGTAGGGTACCTAGAACCTTTACAAATGCTGTGGCTTTGAAAACGTTGTAACTTTGAAAGGAAGAGGGTATATTGCAGTGCAGCTCTGTATGAGACTATAGCATGTTCTAATGTATTTCATAACTAACCATGAAAAGCATTGAGAGCTGCACAGTAGACCCAGATACACCTGGGCAGATACAGAGTCCAAAATAGGAAGTTGTCTGATGACTGGGGCTGACTGAGACAGTTTGAAGGATCCAAAGAACTACTTACACCACTAGCAGCAGCCCTGGAATAGGACCTGCAAAATGGCTGCAGAACAGGAACTACACAGGTGTGGTACCCAAACCAATTTGCTATTGGCACTTACATAGAAGCCAGTAAAAATTTAAAATAAAATCTGCTACAGTGTTTAGTCACAGGAGTTTGATTTTTTTTCAAAGATTATATGTCACTGCAGAAGCTCAAAAGTTAAAGGTGCAACCATATATGCAAACTTGAAACCTCTCAGTGGGATTTCTTAATCTTCCCCTCACATCCAGAGAAAATGGAGGAGGAGGTACTCATCAGCAGCACACCTGAGGGCATCACAGCCCTGGGATATTTGTCCTCATCTGACAACAAAGTAAATCTCTCTCTCTACATGTAGTTTTACATTCTAGACTGCATGTAACCAAGAGTATTTTCCAATATGCATAACAAAAAAAGAAATTGTTTGGAGGGTCTAAATCGAAAAAAACTCCAAACCATCCACTGTCTGCCAAGTTGCACAAGGTTGTCATGAAAATCTGTTGCAGAACAATTTTGTTCCTTCAAGTCCTCAAGTAGCATCGTAACAAATGTCCACTGTCTTTGCAAATGAACTGTAAATATTCTTCTCTTCCACCACCAGTATATTTTCATGTTAAGAAAAAAAAGCACATTTTGCTGGCCTTTTCCCCACACTACTTACATGAGAAACTACATTTTTTTTCAGCAAGGTGGCTTTCTTTTTTCTCAAGATTTAAAATATACCTGATATGGAATATGCTTTTCTTTCCGCAAGACAGCAGCAGAAAACAACCTGGACTTCACTAGCTAGAAATTAACATTAGTTATTGTACCACTTCTGTTCCTTATGATGAACTTGTTCATCAAAACTTCCCATATTCATCACTTTACCACATTCACTACTGCTACTTACATTGATGGTAAAATTTTCAGAGGCTTCTCACAGCTGCTGATTCTCAGGTACTTCTGAAAGGTTTCTGTCCTGGTTTTTTTTTTCCTTCTTTATTTTATTTGCTTTGGGGATTTTTTTTTTTTTTTCTTTTACAGGCCCTGTTTTTTTTTCATTTCCAATGTGCTTATTAAGTAGTGTTTATTAACAACTGATGTTGCTTCTAAAAGCAGCAGAAATACAACTAAAGGAACAGAAGTAACACTACAAACATATTCACACCTGTATTCACAGGGTTTACAGTGCTGTAAGAAAAGCTGTTAATGCCAGCTGCATGTTAACAGATGATGTGGTGAAAATCATTTAGTCCTGCCAGCAATATTACAAAAAAAACCCCAAAAAACCAACAAAATAAAAAACAAATAAAACAAAAAAAAAAAAAGAAAAAAATTACCTGCTACAATTCATTCTTGTCATATTTCTTGAGTCTCAGATTTCTCCTTTCTTTTAGACTTTTAAACAACAGGTATAATGCACACACGAGCTACCTTCTGATGCATTTCTCTGTAACTCATTCTTGACACAAAGATCTTCATCTTTGTAAGCAGCTTCCATGGTACAGGTAGCTCTTCCAGAGTACTACTGAAACACACTGCAAAAATTTTTCTTCCTAACCTTAGGAAGACAGAATACAGATTGAGGAAGGGGAATTTGTCCTTAGTTTTGTCTTCAGCAAAATAAGTACAACAAAGTAATCTCCCATACTTGTTGAGCAGGTGAAAGCCATTGATATTTCTGTCACAGAGCGCTTTGATGTTTTCAAGTAAGACAAATTCAAAGTTCCTCAAAACCAACAGCAATACTCATTTCCTCCACAAACATCAATGAGCTTAAGGTGTTTTTATATTTCTGTTTTCTGTTATCTGCAAGGCTTGATTTTTGTAAGTTTCTGATGATGTTCTTCAATGTCAAAGGGCTAAAAATGTTAAAGAAAACACACCAAATGGACAGCGACCATCAATGGCAAAGCACCGTGCTGTGCTACAAGAGCTGAGTCTGCACAAGCAGAAAAATAAGGAAAGGCATATGATTGACTGCCACCAATTTTAAAATCTTGCCCAGAAAGTAATTAATTGATTTCAGCCTATAGATCCTTGCCAGCAATACAGAAACAGGTGGAAAATAGTAAATTAATCATATTTAGAGAAACATGCTTCTTCTATTGCGTTTCCCTCAAAACAATTCAGAAAGTCTTAAATTTAATGAACCCTAAAAAAATGCATTAAATGTCAGTGCGGTTTCTCTCTCATCACAAAAGTTGGCCCTTGCAGCAAACAGAGCTTTCTGGAAGGGCTGGTCACAACACTATCAGGTGGAGAAATACACACACTTACTTTTCTTTGCACTGTTTTTTGTCGGGTTTTTTTTTAAGCTATTTTTTAATCCCATTTTTTAATGTGTTCAGAATTGTGCTTCACAGTTCTCTGAACCTACCTTGTATTTTCCAGGTATTGTCCTATATTGCTTTATTGGTTTTGACTAGACCTTACAAATTTGGTTGCAGGATTATTTTTTTGCAATTCAGCATCTGAGTATCTCAATAATTCCCAAAGGTAGCAAATGATTCTCTATCAGCTGCACTGACATTGGACAGTGGCAAAGCAAGGATCTGTGTGGAAATTTCCTGTACACAACAAGGTAAGATCTCTGGCAGCAGGAGGGCAAACAGAAAAGGAGATCCCTTTGCAATCTGGGGCAATGTTAACCAGCAATAGGTGATAAAAAACATACCCCAAAAAACTTTACGTTGGGAAAAGATACCATGAGCTGTAAAGTGCAAATACAGGGAACAACAAGCACTGCCTATTCAAAAGGCTCCATTATGTTTTGAATCACTTTGTGCTGCAGTTTACTTGTGGTATAAACACACATGTATGCACACACATTCCCATCCCTCACTTACACTCCCAATAATAGCAAAAATAAACATGAAAAATAATATTAAAAAACTCTGTATTCAGTAATATTCACACCAAAGTGTATGTATAGATATATCCATTAAAATTATGAACATTTCTAAATATATTTTATGTATCATACATATATTTATATGTATAATTACATATCCACAGAAATCATCTTGCTGTGCTAAAGCCAGCAGTAAAAGCAAAAACAGGTTTCACAATAGGACACCCATATATGCATATGTACTGGCTGTTTGGTTTGTGAATTTATTTACAACTTAACTATATCATAATAAATGCTTACTGTTCTATTGTACAAACGTAATAGTAAAGGTTTAGGTTTGTTTTTTAAATACAAAGACTGCAAATGAATACATGAAAAAAATTACACACCATGTACAGTATTTATAATTTATAAATGCAAAGTTAAGACCTCTTTAAATTATTGCACTTGCATATTTTTTACAAAGATAGTTTATATGTATCATATATATATATATGTGTGTGTAAATATATATATATATAAAACAAATTTTTCAGCTCACTAAATGTAGTAAAGTTGAATGTTGTTACCTTGAAGTTCTTTCTTTCTTCACATAACAGCCCAACCTGAATTTGGAATATTTATGAAACTACTCTACAAATCAGTTTGATCTACCCTAGAAAGCAGTCCGTTATTTTAGGTTTTTTTGACAGAGTATACACCCGTATTACAATCGAGCACAGTTTTTGGTCAGAAAGCAAACAAAAGTTATGATGTGCCTTTGCTAGACTGGGATATATAACCTAAAGTTTGAACATGAACTTCCTCTGTAGTTGTGTGCAGAAAGCCTTTTCTGTGTTTAGAATGAATAAATTAATTGTTCCACTTCACAGAACTGGTCCAATATCACAGTGTTTGAGGCAAATGCATTATTTCAAGAGGGTCATGATTAATTTGAGCATCTAACAATCTCTATTGTTTAACATGAATAGTGCTTTTTGCTACTCCTACAATTTTAACACTAAATGCTCTAAGTGCAGTCACAGCAAACTGATCCTAGTGTTTTAAGTTTAAACACAGGAAAGAAATCTGTGCCACATAAGAAGATGAATTCCACTCTATGTCCCCTCCAATTTAATATGCTTGATCATATACTCCCCCTAAAAAAACCCTATTTCATTTCTCTAATGGTCACTTATAGAAAAAAATTACTGCCATGAGTTGAACCATTACAGTAGAATGTTGCAAAACCATGCAAAATTCATAGATTAATTGTAACAATGGAATTTTTCATGCTTTAATAAAATATGCAACATCTCAATGAGTATCATGCTATGTCAACTATTTTTCTCACTTAGTGAATACCATTCAGGCACCATTTCAAAATACACTACAAATGCTCAGTTACAACTTCAAACAGTGCTTTTACATTTACTAGACACAGGAGGGAAAAGCAGCTGGAACTGTTATCAAGAAAAATGCAGTTCTAGGAATATAAAATCTGACACTTCTAGGAAAGGAAAGATCTGTCAAGGTTTTTACACATTCTTTTGGGCAAGATCAGTTTTAGTAAGGTAAAAAAGCAAGGAGGGATGACTTGACATTTTAACTTAATGAGTCATATCTTACAAACCTAGATGGCTTACTTAATTGTGAGTACAAGTACAGAAGTTTGAACAATTAAATCTCAACATGTCTTTGAGTCATTAAATTCAAATGCAGCTCCAAAGTTCTAATTTTTGAGGCGTTTGACTTTGGAAGTGCAGGTACAAATATTTTTCTACAAAATATTTACACATACAAATCTGTACTCTGTAAATGCTAAGGCAGACTATATTTGCTTAAAAAAACCCCAGCTTGTCTTGACTATTTTTGTTGGTCCAGGTCCTAACAAGGAGTATCATTTTGTTATGACCTTTCTCCTTTTACACACCAGGAAATCAAACCAAACCATAGCAACTGAAGCCAATTTTCAAAAATTCTAATAGACATTATACTACAGCAAATGTATATTTTAAGTGGTTTGGATAGTTCTATATTAGAAACAGTAGCTGATTCACTTGAGACATTAATAGAACAACTTATTGCCAATTTGACAAATTTGCCAGGGAAACATGCTCTCTGTCAGTACTTAGAAACTTAAAACCATAACATCGTGTGTGATACTGCCAAATATTTTTAATGGTGGAAAGCAGAACTAGTGAAGTTACTTCTACTGTCTGTGAGTAAGAGATGAATGAAAAGCTTTCCATACAGGCAGGCATAGTGTGATAAGGAATACTTTTGCAATGCTTTTAAGATCAGAATTTTTAAATGGAGAGGGGAGAAAAAGGGAAAATAATGGCAAATATAGTTAAAGCAAATATGCTTAAGCAAATATACTTAGCCTACGAAGAAAAGGAAAACATTCCATCCAGTTGTTGGGGTATCTGAATTTCAAAAAGCATTTTTATAGTCATCATAGATTTAGATAACTTTCACATAAATTAGGACCAGCGAATTCTGTCTCTAGTACACAGTGGATGGAAGGTTGCATCTGCATTACTTAGCTGAAACAGAATGGCTAAGGAGGAAAGTAGAGGACACAGCATGAGATATTATTCATTCTACTTTGGTGTAATTGTTTCGTGCCATGGTTTTTTTTTGTTGTTGTTTTTGTTCTTTTTCAATTCCAAACCAGTTTGCTGTGATTACCAAAGAATTTCTGCACTTAGAACTGATAAGGGAAACTGAAAAAAATGATGGGGGAGTTGCTAAGTAACATGCATCATACAAATAAGATAACTTCATATTGAATTCTCAGCCTGTGGGATCTCTATGTACAGCAAAGGCTCAGGTGCATTTATACATTATGCGACTACAGATCACGTACTGTACACATATACAGATACTGGCATGTGCTCGACCATAACAGAAGGCAAAACTCAAGAGGCCAAGTTGTTCACATGGAACCCAAAAGCTGGCATGCCTGTTAGAGCAACAGAACCAAAAAGACAGAAGATGGAAAAAGAGAACCTGTGTTCTGTCTTTAGGTCACTGCCATTAATTGTTGCAGTTACACAATGGTCATGTTATCACGGAACCTCTACAAGAGTGCATTATCTGTGAAAAAGCACACAATGCAGTATATGCTGTATGTGAAAGGTATGCAAAGACTGTGTTTTCACCTACTGTGTGGATCACTATGAAGATTTTTCTTCTCATTTTTAAGAGAAAGACAAAGGCAAATTAAGTGTTGTGAAACATACTCTGTACAATTGCACTAAATTTAAAAGAGTGGCATTACGTCTAAGTCTGTGCATAAGTTTTTAAGGCGGAGGCCTAAGTCAGCACAGAACTGTAAACACACCAGTTAGTGTACTTTTCTTCAGTCAGCTATTCTTTCACTAAGAAAGGCATTTTTAAATTTGGAAATTTCACTAGCTAGGGGAAAAAACAAACAGACAAATGGAGAAGGTTCCTAATTTCACTGATCTTGGGATGGGGGGAAAAAGCAGTAGAAGACATGCAGTGCTACTGTGCAACACAAAAGCTAGTCAATACAAACACATTTTTGATTTATTGTGATGGTACCACAATCTCTTACACACCTGACTTTCTGACAAGGCTTTTGTTCCCAGCAGATAGCATACTTCAGGTATGTCTCTAATACTTTTTAAAATACAGCTCAATAGGTAGAAATAAAAATGATGACTTTACGTGATTGTGAGCTAGGCAAGGAAATCTTTGCTGTCACATTTAAATTTTGGTCTGTCACTATGGACACAGAAACTCCAACCTGAAACTCCCTCTTTTATAGGAGATAATTATCCAGTACTTCCAGTGTTTTAAGGGTGGAGTTTTCTAGGTTTAAAAAACATCCTAAAGAACAAATCACCATCACTAGTTCTATCAACATTTCCCTTGTGAGTGACAGACAATTGGCATCATGATGCTTAATGAAGTACTTTAACCTGGATGTTGGTTTTCCTCTAGTTTGCAGCAAGAGAATTCACTGTAACCTAAGCTTAAATTATAGTCTCCAAGGATTCTGCTGGAGTTCAAACTGATTACAAGTAGATCACACATAAACATTCACAATAGCAATGGGTATATTGTTCTATTTATAGCCAAGAGCTCCCAAGTGACACTGGTGTTAAAGCCAGCCACAGTACAGTATAATAAAAGTACCATTGAAACCCTTACTAGAAATACAATTTAGAAGTACCCCACAAGATTCCCCCCACCCCCACCAGTTTTAAATTAAGGCCTCAGCAATGTAGCCCATGAGATAAGGCCAGTCTTTATATTCACAAGTTGTAAGTTCTCTTTTGATAGCTGACTCCAAAACATCTGGGTTATCATTTTCCCTCTGTTTACGTTGTGTCACTGGTGTAGGTCAGGAGATTGGCTGCTGGAGTCACTTAGCTGAGGTAACTCCATGGGTGTTACCTTCCCAGGCAGGTCTACTTCTTAGTTAGCATTTTGTAGCTTTCCTTTTTCCTTTTTTTTTCAAACAAAAATTAAACAAAACAATAAAACAATCCCCAAAACAAGAAGGGGTGCTTCTCATGTTAAAGCAATCTGTTGCTGATGTTCAGTCATCAATCTTCACAGGAAGAGAATCTGAGGTCCCAGGAGCAAGGGATTGAGAAGAAATCCATATAGAGGCTTCCTCACCTCTTGTTACTTTCTCCCATTGATTGAGATTGTCCCTGGAGTTGCAAAACAGTCGAAGGTAAGACACTGGTCATAAGTTTATGGGGATTTATTTCTTCCTCACAATAATGTCTGCTGTACTATACTTTGAGAATTATAGTTATGTAAGTATATTTATGTCAGTACCTGTATGCCATTAAGCTTTTATCATCTGTGCATTATTTCAGCCTTCAACTTCAGTTATCCCATTTTGTAATTCTGTCTGACTCCTATCCATATTAACTCTAAATTAGCCTACAGCACACCTTCCCCCCAAAGCAAGCCCTGAAGCTAGAGGCTCCCACCTGCTTCCAAGACAAATTTACAGCCCTCAGGGCTTCAAGAAGGCTCAGCTATGACCCAAGAGAGACATCTCTGCAGAGACTTTGAAACAGCACTCCAGAGACAAGCAACCTTTCACACTTTGGGCTTCAGGGATTTTACCACAGCAGATTTTACTTCAGTCCTTTTCAAAACCAGCACAAAAATCAGGACTTTTTGCCAGGAAGCTTCCCTCATTGGATACCACAGGAGCACATTGAGCTTTCTGAAACTTCTGCACATGGGCTGCCTGACAGTATATAAAATGTTGGATGCCAAAATCAGAGTATCAATTTTCAATTACAATTGTGGTAATCATATTATCAATCTACTACATCTAAAGGGTAACACCTTTAGACATAAATTTCTTCTAGTGTCTCACAGCCTGGCCAACCCTTAAATTCAAAAGTTTGTTCAAAAGCCATAGAATGAGGAGAAATTAAGCTGTCAATGATCTGAAGGGGGTACAAACCCACAGTCTTGCTTACTTTACACCACTGTAGTGACTGGGAAGTCTATATGCAGTAGTGAACCTGAATTACAACTTATGGCCAAATCTTAGCATTCAGTCTTCAAACACAGAGAGAAAAAGAGCAAACCCAACTGTTTCATTTTCATACAGTCTGATCCCTACTTACTAAAACAATAGTTCTTAGATGCCTCCAGTAAGCAAAAAGGACGGCAGCAGTACTAAAATATCTCCCTTGAGATGTGTAATATCGTGGTATCACATTAATTTATGTGGCAGAGCTCTTCTTGGGTTTTTTTTGTCAAAGCCTTGCCACTAAGGCTATTTGCTAAACCAGCAAATATTGATCTGAAAGCACAATGTACAGGTAAGAAGAGAAAATGTTGCATTTTCTGGAGATTGTGGAAGACAGGATCTGATGGAATCTACCAAAGAAAGCTGGTGCCCTCAAGGGTAACACCTACACCATTTTCTCCAGGAAAACGCTCTGCCAGGGTTCAGGCCAACTGGAAGTTATGAAGCCAGCATTAATACAGCATTGAACCTCTGTGAATACAATCACACACTAAGGATCATAAAAAATGGAGCATTTCTAGTTCTGTCTCCTCCCTGAAACTGGGAAAGTAATGAGAACTGCTGCTATAATATTTTTGAATTATATCAATTTCAGCAAGAATTGAGAGACACAAAAGCATAAGGAAAAGAGTTTTAAACTATTTGGTCTCAAATAAAGGAAAAAAAAAAAACAAATCACTTCATCCTCGAATTAAATACACTACCATATATTTATGCTTTGGTAGGCCTACTGAGTACATGGGCTACAAAACTTACATATTAAGACTTATTCTGAACACTGTAGCACAGGTGGCTAATAGTTTTCATCTACTCAGAATGACAAGAAAACATTTAAAAATGTGGACTAAATTATCAGATGAGAAAACCTTCTAGACTGTTAGCTGCTACCTTACTTTGGGGAAATCAGTGTTGGATTTTTTTGGGTTTTTTTTTCTTTTTTTTTTTTTTTTTGGTAAGGTAGAGATAATACGATTCATTTGCCTTTGAGCTCCCAATGAAGCCCTGGCTCCTAGTGTCTGGAATAAATGCCCAGATGCTCCAAAAATAAAAACCTTGATGCTGACATACTGCCTTGGCTGCTTTTGCTGCTATTATTTGCAGCTGGTGTCTGAGTTTCAAAGAACTCAAGGACACAGCAGCTTAAATATTGTGTTCCAAGAATGAGCACTGCTGGTGATATCAAAAATTGGTTCAGTCAGCAACTACAGAAACACCAAACAAGAATGAGGCTGTATTCTTCTGATCACCAAATAACAGTTAACCATCAAAAATAAAGGAAAAACAAAAGTGCAGTGCAAAATCAGCCATTTGAAACACTCTGAAGTATTCTAGACTCTGCAATAACATCAGTTTTTCCTAACTGGGGACCTGAAGTTATATCTGTATTCTGATTTCCTGTTCTCCATCTCCAAGTCTTAACCCTCAAACTTCCTCTTCACTCTCTTCAAAGACAAAGCAGAGGGTAGTTTCAAGGCCAAAATAAAACTACCAAACAGCTCCTCAAAAGACTTATTTTGCCAGGGTTTGGATTTTCAAGAAGCTCTTTAGTCCTGCAGAGACTTTACCTACACCTCTCCACTCCAGTTCTGCTTCAGCACAATCTATATTAAAGGATACACAGCTGCAAGACAGGGAGCTGTCTGGACAGAGCTTTGTCCAGTGCAGGGACTGTGCCAGTGTAGCTTTTAGAAGTATAATTATAACAATTTGAATTAAAAACAACAAACATAATTTCTGGAATAGAAAATATTATCTCTGCCAGGAGTCTTGACTGATTTTACTTCAGACATCACAACTTCTACAGAGAAATCAGCTCTTGAAAAGATGTTCGTGCTTGATCTTCAGAATTAGGGAGAGCCTTTATCTAGAGCACATACTTATGTGGGTGTTTGATATCTACGATTCAACTTTAAATAGCCTCATTTGGGTTTCAAAAGATGAGCCACCGACTAAAAGAGGCCACTTTTGCAAATAAGCCTCACTGGGATATCCATGTGGCCAGAAATCAAAAGATATATATCTTCCCCAATTGTTGCTCCTGAAAAACATACTGCGCAATCTTAAGCACTCAACCCAGCCTCTCTAAGCCCTGGTTTCTGTTAAGTGGAGTAACAACTTGATTTTAATCAAGTCTTTACTGTGAGGGTGGTGAAGCACTGTAACAAGTTGCCCAGAGAAGCTGTGGATGCCACATCCCTGGAAGTGTTCAAGGCCAGGTTGAGTGGAGCTCTGGGCCCTGTTCCAGTGGAAGACATGGAGGGAAGACTGAACTAGATAATGTTTAAATCCCTTCCAACCCAAACCATTTTGAGATTCTATGATTTTCTTGGACAAATAAAATACATTGTTAAGTCTCTCTCTACTGAGATCTCAAAACATTCCTTCAGCTCTTAATGTTCTCATTTGCTCATGTCTTTATCTACTCTTCTTAAAGCATAGACTCTAAACAAAGTTCAGGCTCTAACCCCATTAATGTAATAACTCCAGAGGTATAGTCTCTAATCTTCCTGAATATTCCTTGCATATTCACCTAAGGGTTGCACAGCCATGCCCAGCAGAGGTACCTTAGAGGCAGCTATTAATGCTGCCTCCTAGATACTCACTGTTTTTCATAAGGCAGTCCTCCTTTCCACTGACACAGACATACATATTCTTCTCATAGCTATATGAAAGCTATATAGCTATATGAAAGAGTGTTTGTGTATGAATGAAATTGTTTTGCTAATTACTACATTAATTTCAAGGCATTTGTCTTTTACTTAGCAGAAATAATTTAGTCCACAAGATCAGGAAAGTGACAGAGGACGTAGCTCTGCCATACAGGACAAAGAACAAGCTCAATGTAAGACAGAATTTAAGGACCACAACAGAACAAAAAATATGAGGGAGTACTAGGAAGAGCATAGAAAAACAGACCTTTAACCACTTGATGTGACTAAAGATCGCTGGCATTTTATTAAAAAACTGGGGTTTTCTAGAAAATACAGATTAACCTGAAACCAGAACATTTTCATGAAGCATACAGTAATTTCAACAGAAATTTTGTCAGGAAAGATGCTAAGGCCCAGGATATAATTACTGGACAGAACTACCAACAAAGAAATGCACCATCATTCAAGTGTAGAAGCAGCCAACAGATAAAGGACTCTTTCCTCTTTTCTACAACAACCCAAGCTCCATACCCAGTGTGTCATAGGAGAAAGTTACATTTGCCTCTCCCACACCCCAAAATTACCACTCTTATGCTCCCAACTACTGAATATTTTCTGGATATTTCTTTTTCTGTTTTTTAATAAAAAAAGATCTGATATGAAATAAAACCACATGCTAAACCCACAGTTTTAAATTAAAGAGATTACCAGCAAATTTTTATTGTGAGAACCACATTGACATAAAAAGGACACAGAGGGAAATTGCACTGAACCAGTGCAGATAGGGATATTTAAACACTGAATTGTTTATCTCTAAATGCTTTTGGCATCCAACACATATTAATCAGCTGTGTCTGTAGATCTACAGTGGATAGCCCCAGACAGTAGGTATCACCTCTGGATTTCTGCATAGATTAATGTGGGATGTGTATCCCCGTTCACGTTGATGCAAATTCTAAAATTAAAAGTCTGTATTTCCAGACAAACTTGCAAGCACTCTTGCTTTTTCTTTGACCAAACTACAATCTATGCACACTTACTCACCTGCACGCTCGGAGTAGTGGCCCAGTTGGAGGAAAGATCTGTGCAAGGGTGGTGTAACATGGGATGGCAACAGCATTGTAGAACCCAATCTATGAAAAACAAGAATGAAAAGAAATAGATGTTGCCAAACTACAACACTGGAATCTAACAGTGAGGTAGCTCAAAGCTTTTTACTTAATTACTACATATATTAGTTATTCACACTTCTGCATCTCCTTTTAACATCCACATACTTTAAAATAAGCAGCAACAGTGAAATCTTTGGTAATTACAAGCTGCTTACACTCCTTTCTTTTATGACTGATATGACTCCTTTAGGTAGAGTTTTCTACAGAACCTTTTATTATTCAATTGATTCATTTTATTTGTTCAGGGTATGTCTATCTGTTGGGTGTCAGTAAGGGAGGGAAGGAGGTGGAGATGCTAGAGACATTTCTGCAAACATTATTCATGTCATGATTTTATTTTTTAAAAAGGAAATTTGTGTAGCATTCACAAAATAAGGTCAGATTCTGGATTGTTCTGATATCCTCCAAGGTATTGCACAGCTAAAAGTACTTAAAATGCTGGGGCCTTTCGACATTTGTGAATGGTGTGCACTGTGTTCAATAACTGGTTTGCAGTTGCTTCTCAGGTATGCAGTTCAGTAATATATTTTTACCATTATCATATTTAGAGAACACCAAATGAGCACATTTTTAATGATATCTGACTCATACAGGCTTAGGGGCTATGACAGCTACGATGTCACAGCTGAATTGTCATGACACAAAGAAATTTTTAGAAAATGCTACTTAGATATTATCAAGGATGACAGGTTGCATTCAGATCCATTACTGCATCACTCACTTATCTCAGACTCTTATGACAGTTACAATAGTGCACTATGATCCCTTCTTTAGGGCAGAATTTTTAATGCCTTTTAGTGAAATACTATGTATTGTACCATGACCAAAGCATTTGGTAACTTCTTTTTTAAAAGACCAAACTTTGATCCTTATTCAGAAACTGAAGAGCAACTCTCGTCTTCATCAACACAAAGATTCCTCCTATACTGCTATGTAACCAAGTCCTCTGTGTACTTTAAATAAGATACATTTTCTGAGTTGTGAACCCTACACTCTGAAGTTCTTACAGTACAACCAACAGAAAAAAACTGCAGCTGGTGAGAAAGCAAGGCTACATATACATGGGATGTCTGCTCATCCACACTATTTCACATACTGCATCATTTTCTTCCTACTTGTTTTGGGTTTTTTCTTTTCTTCTTGTTTACTTGTTTTTAAGAGGATCTATTTTATTTCCGTGGAAAAAGGCGATTACTCCATAATTATCAAAAACTAAAATGGGATATTAGAGACAGTCACATGTAGACCTTCTGGCTCAATGAAAATAACAGACTCAAAGAATGAGATGAGTTGGAAGGGACCCTCAAGGACTATCAAGTCCAACTCCTGGCCCTGCATAGGCCCATCCCCAAGAGTCACGCCATTTGACCAAGAGCATTTTCCAAACACTTCTTGAACCCTGTCAGGCTGGTGCTGTGGCCACTGCCCTGGGGAGCCTGTTCCAGTGCTCAGCCAGCCTCTGGGTGAAGAACCTTCTCGTAATATCCAACTTAAACCTACTCTGACTCTCCCTCAGGTCCTGTGACTGGTCACCACAGAGAAGAGATCGGTGCCTGCCCCTCCTCTTCCCCTTCCCCTCACAAGGAAGTTGTAACTGCAATGAGGTCTCCCCTCAGTCCCCTCTTCTGAACAGACCAAATGACCTCAGCTGCCCTTCATGACGCTTCCCCACAAGGCTCCTCTCACCATCTTTCTTACCCTCCTTTGGACACTCCCTAATAGGTTGATATCATTCTTATATTTTGGCACCCAAAAATTTCCCCAGCACTTGAGTTGAGGTCACCCCAGAGTAAAGTGGTTCAATCCCCTCCCTTGCCCAGCTGGTGATGCTGTGCCTGATGCCTCCCAGGGCAGGGTTGGCCCTCCTGGCTGCCAGGGCACTGCTGACTCGTGTTCAACTCATCATCAGCCACGTTCCCCAGGTCCCTTTCTGCAGCACTGCTCCCCAGCATCCCATTCCTCAGCCTGTCCGTACATCCAGGGTTGTCCCCCACCAGGTGCAGAATCCGGCACTTTCCCTTGTTGAACTTGATATGGTTGGTGATTGCCCAGCCCTCTGATTGTTGAGGTCTCTGCAGGGCCTCCCTGCCCTCAAGGAACTCAACAGCTCTTCCCAGTTTTGTATCCTCTGTGATATCTGGCCCTGCATCCCTTCCCTCCCTGTGTCCAAGTCATTTATGAAGACATTGAAGAGCACAGGGCTGAGGATGGAGCCCTGTGGAACCCCACCAGTGACAGGTCCCCAGTCTGATGTCACCCCATTCACTGTAACCCTTTGTGCCTAACCCATGAGCCAGCTGTTCACCCATTAAACAGAAAAAACTTTTAGCTAAGGGCTGAAACAACCACTTACTAGGATAAAAACTGTTATTGACACTAGTAAAAACTTAAGGTGATTGTGATCTTAGCTAGAGCTACAAGTACAAAAAAGGGAACAACTGATGACTGCAAAGAGCATGCCGTCATTTAAGAAAAAATTTGAAAACAAGTTTTCCACTGCTGCTTTAAAAAATAACAGTTGCACACAGAACATAGAATTCATGAGCCTGAATAACCCAATTTCAAATGCAATATTTATTAATATATGAAATGTTTTACCATACATGTTTATTTATAAACCTGTACTATTTTACTGAGAGGGTTCATACCTGACCCTGAGGGACTTCATCTTTCTTATCTCTGTCCATCATAGGAATGGGTTGAATACCTGTTTTCTTCATTTCATCGCCCTGGAGAAAAGAAGAGAGAGAGAGAGAGATTAAGAAAACAAAAACAAGATGATTGAGATCTGAATTAATTTCCATCTTCTATTCTATGTCAATCTAAAAATCCAGAATTTAAAATAACATGTGGTATCACTCTGAGGCAATCTCAGAAAAATGCCTAAGGTGAGACTCATTTTGTACATTCACCTAAGTGATAATGTAAATAGCAAATTCTGTCAATACACAAACATTTTCCTTGTTTCCAAGTGTCTCCATAAGAAAAAGCAACTTTGAAACACAAAGAAATCCTTCTATACTGTTCTATTCTAGTCTTATCTTTCAAATTATCTGTTTAAAGCACCATAATACAATGACTAGTGGAACACAACTCACCCATCTAAAGAGAAGCTGAGTAAGCCAGATGAATTTATAGTGTACCCTCTTTGTCAAAAATTTTGTGGTATTCACCATTCTGCTTTGAAGAAGCTGCCTGTAAAACAGCCTTCTTGTCTTTCAGTAGGTTATCCCTCTAGATTCATGAGAGGAATATTGGGAAAAACAAAGTGTATCCATAGACCAGATATATGTAAGGTACAAGAGAAAACTCTCTCCTTACATTCCACCCATTACCAGCAGAACAGCTAAAAGACATTTCTGAGTACTACATTGGACCTTGAAAAGATTACTTCTTAAAAATATGTAAGTAGCTTGCTACTTTCTGTAAAGAATTGAAGTTTTCCAAGTTTTATATCTCAACTGCATTGTCAAAACATCACAGGCAACTACAGTGACTACAGCAATGACTGCTTTTGGCTATCACCTTTGTCTGAGATGTTCAAATTGACTAACCTTATGCATTGGGTTTGCATGGCAAGGTTTTGGTAGCGGGGTGTGAGAACATGCCAGAAGGTTATGTGAGACGACAGAAGCTTCCCCCATTTTTTAACCCAGTAAGTTTGTATCATCCTTGCAGTACAGATATAATTGGTTTATAAGTCTCTTAAAAAAATACTGCAGAAAGGGTTTAACAATTGCCCCATATCTCACAAAAAAATCATAACAGACATATTTATACAAGCTTGTAATTCTGTATAATTGATGAGCAACATATTATTTTGCTGGAATTGTAGCAGTCTGTGAAAGCTTCATGCTGAGTGATATGAAGGCAGAACTTAGTTGAGGACACTAGCTATACTGGGCTTTGGAAAAAAAGATCACTGTGACATATCACAAAATTGCTGCAACCTCTTCTAGAGCTATTGTCTTAGTTAATGATTATACAAAGAAGAAATATTATAAAACACTCTGATTACATCACTCAACATATTAAGATGGTGAATTCAAGTAGTTATAAGAAGCTATCCTACTTTTAGAACTGTAATATTCTATCCTAATTGTAGCTTATCATGCTGGTATTGGCTGGGGTGGAGTTCACTTTCTTTGCAGTGGCTGCTATGTGACTGTATTTTGGATTTGTGCTGAGCACAAGATTGATAATATCAAGGGGGTTTTGGCATTGCTGAGCAGGGCTTGCACAGAACCAAGGCCTTTTCTGCTTTCCCACCACACTGCTGAGGGAGCTGGGGGTGATGGGAGATTAGGAGGAGACACAGCCAGGACTGGTGACTCCAACTGACCAAAGGGACATTACAGGCCATATGGCATCATGCTCTGTGTATAAAATGAGAGGAAGAAGAACATGGTGGGGACATTTGCAGTAATGGTGCTCATCTTCCCAAGTAACCAGTATATGTGATGGGGCCCTGCTCTCCTGAAGTTGGCTAAACCATGTCCATGGGAAGAAGTGAATTAATTCCTTGTTTTGCTTTGCTTGTGTGTGCAGCCTTTTCTTTCCCTATTAAACAGTCCATCTCAACCCATGAGTTTTTCCAGCTTTTACCCTTCTGATTCTCTCTCCAGTCCTGCTGGTGGCAGGGGTGAGCAAGTGGCTTTCTGGCAGCTGTCTGGGGTTAAACTACAACACTTAGGTAACATAACCATTCAATCTAGTTAAATACACTTTTCTAGAAGTAACCTTTTTCCCAACTAGGTAAAAATTTCTGCAGTAAAACACAATCTAATCTTTCTATACTTGTGGCTGGATCTCTCAGCCATCCTGACTGAAATATATTCAACTTCTACTGTGCCTCAATCAACCTCCTCTTAAAAGAGGATTCAATACACCTGTTACAGAATTCAATTGCTGTCAATAGATTCTACTTTACATTTGCTCCATGAAATAGTAATAGATCAACATGTACCTTTAGTAACTCATCTTTGGATTACAAAAAAATTAACATCTGGACAGGTGCAATTATACCCATAATTCCATCTTTGCTATTTTTGAGTATGGGAAATCAGTTTGATCCTTCCTTCTCCACTGAGTTCCCAAGCTTTGCATTGAAAAGTCTGTTTACTTATTAGCAAAAGAAGTTGAGTATGCAATCAAGGAGGCATGTCAATGTTATACCTCCATTACATCACTCATAAGAATACTCACTTTCCAGTACAGGGATTTCAGAAAGTGAGTACTGAACTAGATTTTTGACTTTATACAGTCAGCATTTTTCAAATATTTTGTTGTAGTCTGTTTATGATTAAGAGAACAAGAACATGTGTATACACAGATGTGTATACATCTGGAATTTCATAATGAACATGCAACAGGCAGGATAACAATCTCTACACTATTTGCATGCTACATCAACTCCATGGGCCTGATTTCTATTTTATGCATGAGTAAAACAGAAATAAAGCCACTGAATACTACAAGATTCCATGGGGCACATAACAGAAAAGAAAAACACTTTATCATACACATTCAGTAATAGTTCTGAAAATACAATGTATCTCCTAAAGTTGCATAACTCCACACTAGGCAACCTCAGAATTTATTCCTTATCCCCAGAGCAGTCACTTCCACTTCAAAAATTAAACAATTAGGATATTTACTCCTCAGCATAAGACATGTGAGAGACTGCATATTTATTTGTGAACATGATTACATTACTACAGTTCAGTGCCGTGTTTCAATTGTCAGTACATCTTAAGTGTAAAGTAGCTTTCAATATATTGAAAACCCAGCTCTCTCTGAGACACTGCTGTTGAGCTGGTTCACAGAGAAGCCTCAGAAAAGCTTTAATGTTGGTCAAATTTGCTTTAGCATTTTCTGTACTCACACTATACTTTTATGTTTCAAGGCAGTTGACCTGGAAGCTGGTTTCATATTTTGCATTTCTATAAGTAACTATAGTTAGTGACTACAGTTAGTGGTTTCTTCTATGTTCTGTTGCTTGGTCACTTTATGTTAGGACATACTTTCTACATTATCTTGAACAGAGAGAAAAAACATTGTCTGAAAATTGGATAGCTAACTCAGCTCTTTAAATAGCTTAAGAGCAAGCAACAAACACATGCATGCACCAATGAACTCTTTTTAAAACAAGCACACCAAGATATGGATTGAAAAATACTCATACTTTTTTCTTCCTAGATGCTTCCATTTACAAGGAGAGTAAGCAAAAGAATCACACATACCTCAGCCCAGAACTCTGCATATATATCATTGGCTGTCAGTCTGGTAACTGGCCACAACTTTGTTACAGAACACAGATCACAAGCTGTCATCATCAGTCCAATCACTCTATCTCTAAAATAAAATAACATAACATTAAATTGTAAGTTTGGTAAAGAATTAACCTGCTAAGTTTTCCTTTGCCCAGTTTAATCAGCAGCAATGAATATAACTATAAAGTTTCTCCTACCTAGCTTGTTTCTTCCTAATTTGTTTATGATTCATTGGTAAGGCATGGCACAGACCCTATACTGTATTCCTTGTTGTATTCCCTACATTGTCTGCAGACAGAGTTCATTGAGCATCCTCTACACAATCACATACATTGAAAAGGGCCTGTTAAAACACTCACATGACCCTCCATAATTTTCTGAAAATACAGTACAAGTCTATAAAAGAAAGATAGCCTATCTTATTGTTGCATTTATTTTTGTTCTTTAAAGAGAGGAAAACGTGCTGCAAAAGAGAGCAAAGACTACTTCTGAGTCTGTCTCAGATACTGTCATTGCTTTGTTGGAACGAATTCAAACCCTGACAGAACAAGAACCCAATGTGTGACTCTGTCCTAAATGCTGACAAGCCTGTTCACAGAGTAACTGAACATCATCGCCGGTATTAAAATCATTATTAGAATAAGGCATACACAAAAAAATATTTAATCAATTTTATAGCACAAACGCATTTGTGAAACTAACTTTTATAAAGAAAACTGGCAATTTAATTTAAATTCACATGTTTTCACCCAATGGAGAAATTAAGATGGCCCTTAAGGACACCTGCATCTTTGTTAAAAATGCCTACTCCATGTGAAAAAACATAGAGTTTCTAACTTGCCTGCCAGTGCGACAGCAATCCCTAAAACTGTACCAACAGACAAATATGCCAGAGGAAATATACAAATACACAGTATAATCAATCAATAAATGGCAAAGTGTACTTCCCCTAAGTTAAGACAGATGAGTCAATTCCCATGTAAGGGTCAATGCAAAAATGAAGCAATGGAAATTACTGTTACATATGTGGAATTTTACGCACTGCTGGTCTTACAGATCACATATGTAAGAGAATTACCAGAGATAATACTTTTACAGAAAAAAAAAAAAGGGGGTCTCTCTTTCTAGACTAATGCCACTGGGATCTACTAGTGGTTTGCTGCTTTACCTGTGTGTTTGGTTCTTAAGATTTAATGCTCCTGTCTGATGCAGCTCTTCAAGCTGTTTTCTGTTTCCAAAATACAGGGCAAGGTCTGTGGCAATGATGGCTTTCCGGATGATCTCAAGTACTTGCTCATATTCGCTGGAGCTCAGATTGGAGAAGACATTGTGCCCTTCCAGCTATGAAAAAGTAAAAAACCAATAAAAAGCACAAGCTCTAATTCTGAGATGATTTCAGTCTTCACTTCACCATACAGGTTACAACGGTTTTACAGCCCAATAACAAGTTTGGTTGCAAATTCAAATGTTAAAAGCCTGAAATTCCCATTTTCATTTTTCCTTTTCAAACACATTAGTGAAAAAACTATGAATAAGCCACCAATTTACTTTTGGGACTGGTCTTTCTGAAGCCTAAAGGTACTACTACAGAAAAATTATTTAAATCTTTTTCTTAGATTTAAAAGCACTACAGACACAGCACTTCCAGACAATGCTGACTTGAAAACTTGTGAATCAGTTCTGGTCCAGAGTCTGCACAGTCAATTTGGTAAACTGAGTACCTGATTCACTGAAGCACAGTGTTGATACTGTGTAATATATAGTATCGATAAAGAAACACTGAAGTTAAAAATATAAAATAATTGTTTTACCAGTGTTCCAAATGAAATGTGCCTGAAATTGCTGCATTTACTGACACAATTTTCTATGTAAAAATAAAGTTAATTATTTTAATGTATAGGAATGTTTAGGGGAAAGAGCTGCTTTGTTCAACCTTAAATTGAAAGACTCGTAAACTAAAGACAATGGTTTCCACTATGGAGGCTCTGGTAACACACCACTGCCATCACTTTTCAATTTCTACTGTGTATTATTGAGCATTTAACTGACAATATCCATGCTTCATGATCACTCATGAAGCTATAGCACATTTTGAAAAGTCAAGACTATCTGCTGTCTCTAGGAGTTGGAAAACAACTTGTCAAAAGTCTTCCAGCTGCTGAGAGGGAGCAGACCAGAAAAAAAAAAAAAAAGAGCTAGTCATGTCAAGGTGTGCACATTCAAAACCAAAAAATATTATTGAAATATATAAATATATTAAATGCAAATGAGTTTTGACATTTAATTGGCATTTGGCCTGAAGCTCAAAAAGTTTCCCTGACTTTCATCAACTATTTACATAATTTGCTCAAAATAAATCCTCTGCAGTACAAATAGGCTTCTCTCACCATCCAGAACATAAACATCATTTTCCAGTACTTTTACTTAGACAAGTAGATCTATTGTGAATAATGAATAGAAAATACAATCCAGCTAAGTCTCAATGCTCCTTTGACAGATTTCTAAGTCATAGAACACAATTGAGAAAAAAAAAACCACATTCAGAACATTTTAACCCATCATGCGCACTTTGGGAGCAAAAAATTACTACTACTAGTTCTCACAATTTAGGGTTTTGGGGACCCTTTACTCTCCAACCTGGCTGTCTAATTCATGGGAACAGGATATTTGTCCTAATTTTAAATCATTATGGATTCCAATTTTGGGCTTTAGAAGCTGCACTCTCATAAAGACCACTGTGACAGCTTCTGTTCAGACTACTGAGAAAACTGATTCTGTAAAGTGCTGACGGACGCTGCCAGTTACGAGAGTGTCACTCAGGCTTTTGAGTAGTACGTACAAAGTACAGCTCCTAAGATTTTGTTCTTTCCCTGCTGAGCTAAAGCTACTGAATAGAATCCCCTGTGTCCTAAGTATGGTGTACACTAGAACTGCAGGTGGATGACCAAAGCAACTCTAAAGTTTCAAGAGGTTAAAAATACTGCAGGTTACTAATGTAAAATTAAAACTCACTCAGATAAACCCTAAAGAGCTTGGTGGGTTGGTTTGGCTTTTTTTTTTCCATCAGTCCAGGAATTCAGTAAGACTTTTTGATTCAAAAAAACCCAGCAAGTCCAAAAGGCTGCTCTAGAGTCTGCCTTTGCTGCTAATTACCACCAGCATGGGTGCTTCAGTGGCTGGTGTTTAGAACCCAACTCTACAGCCCTGGCCACTTATCCCTCCTTTCCTCATTCACACTGAAAGCAAATCTAGGAGGTAGCAGGGAAGCAAAAGGGTTCCCTGCTTTGTTGACAAATGAGATTTTCATCGATTACAACATTTCTGTCAGAAAAAAATGCAAAATGGTTTGGACAGTGAAGTGTTAATGACTGAGGGACATGCTCACTGTGCACAAATTCACACGAAGAATGAACACTAAACATCTAATTCCATACCACCACTGAAGTACTCAATTACACCCTCCTACATGAAGGAGCATTCAGAGGTAAAGCTTCCATTCTGTGATTAAATGTATATGATAACTAAAACCATAATCAGAAGATGTGCTTCTGAATGCAAGACAAAATAGGTATTTTTTCCTAAAAGGTGATTACATATTTAAGAAAATAAGTATCTTCCCCTGAAAAACCAGAAAGAAAGAAACGTTAATAATGAATTAGTGTCACAGTAGCAAGATAAGGCTGCGTGTGCACGGAAAGCTAAAAGTAGTGAGCACAAGTGTGGGCTGGCAGTGCTTTCACAGGTAAGAGTTCTCACTCTTCTAATTGAGAATTATAAAAAATTTCACTCATGAGAAAATGTGTGTGACTGTATAGCACACCTGCATTTTCCCAAAGTGTCTGGATGTTTTCTTGCCTTTTTTTTTTCATTAAAGACACATGACCTCATATTAGGAACTATCTTCCACAGAATATTATCTTACTCAGTTTTTTTTTAATTTCAAATTGTCAAGTAACAAAAAAGCAAAGGATAACATAATGAAATAAGTTTACAATTTTCATGCATGAAAAATTAACACTTCCTCTTCCATGCCACACATTCAATGTTCACAGAATTTATTACAGCAGGTTTTCAAGTTTCTCATACAAATTTTTGCCAATACTTGAGTTTTTATTAAAAATTTCAGGATGGTTGAAGACTTTGTTGAAACATTATGACAAAAACTATATATGTAACTGAGAAAATGATTTTTCATTTTCAGAGTTCCTATTCCACATGGTCATGGAAAAAACTTCGAGAGAACCAGAAGCTAAAAGCTTCAAAGGTGGGCCATAAGTAAAGACCCTCAAATACAGAGTATTTTTTATAACGTCAAGATTTTGAGAAAGCTGTTTTGCACTATTGTTGAATCCTTGGGCTGCTAGTTGTGAAACCAGCTTGCTGTAATAAATCCTTGACTTCTCTAAATGAGTACTGTAACAGAGAAATTAAACAGAGCATGCTTCAGAAAATCTACTGGGTAATGACGTGACTCCTACTTCCACCACTGAACACTACTGCACAGAACACACAATTTCAATAATCCTACCTGCAAGATGGACACAGTCTGCGAGAAGTGGTGCTGTTCCATTGTTGATGTGGAATAGAGAGCAGCTAAGGGGTGATCAAATTTCTGAAGATAGCTGTTGCTGTAACCTCTGTGATCCAGGTCATGGCACAGGCATGCAACTAAAAGACCCTTTCGCTACAAAAAAAATTGACACAAGCATGAAAAGCAAGATGTATTTCCTGCCCCTAGGTGTCACTCTCTACCCAAAAGACTGTCGAAGTTTCACTATGCTAACACTGCCTTGTAGAAAGATCCTTAAAAATGAGAGAAACGTGGCAGTAAGGACGTGCTGAATTGAAATACTTGCTCCAGTTGTAATTATACTATGCATTTAAAAAACATTGTTGGACAATAACATGCTATTGGATGAACTCTGATTCAGAAGAAATCTGCATTTTAAACAGTCTGGTTATCCACTAAATCCTTACCATGCTTATTAAAACAATAGAAAGGGCAGTTACTGAGGGAGAAGAAACATACAAGATGTATGATCTCCTGGCTGAGACAGATGCATTGAAGTCCAGTGCCAGACCTGCCTCTGCAACACTCCTAGAGATGTTAACCAAATCTTAGTTGAGTTTTTTTCATTAACATGAGCCACAAATGTTGGACAATGGCAATTGCAAGCAAATAAAGACAGTAACTGGGGGTTTTATATAGTTAATCCTTAATATCTTGAAGAAATGGAGTCTCTGAAATCTTTCTCAAAAAGTTTTCACTTAGCTTATGTGTTTGGAAAACAAATTCATTAGTGTTTATTATTCTGTCACTGTTGGCATGAAGTATCAAGAAAACGTTTTCAGAGACCTAATAGCTTTGTCTTATATTGTTTCTGATAAGTGTTCAGTAAACAAGGATAAGGCTATAAAGTGAAGCAGAAAAAGAATATTGATTAACCATCTAGTAAGCATGCAACATCAAACCTGGTTACTATACTAAGAGACCCATGATTCTGTGGAAAAATAGCAAACAATGATGCAATTAAAAATATCACAAATACACACCATCTGCAGAAATAAGGCTGTAGCAACACCAACTGTATTTCTGATTTTGAGACATTCACTTCTATTTTGAATTATGTCTTTCAATATTGCATCTTGTGTATTTTTGAAAAACATATAAAAAAACCCCAGGTGATGCAGCAGCACATATCCACACAGATCCTCAGCAGAAGTGGAACACTTAGGAACATAACACACATATCTATCACTTGAAATCGTACAGTAACAGCTTGTCCCAGTCTCCATGTCTCCAGCAGTCATTCTTGTCTCAGTCCTTCAGGATTATACAATGCCTAGTAACAGTGCTCTTGACCTTGTGGCTGTTGTCCTTGCTTTTATACCAATTCTTTAATCACTAAAAACTGCTGGATCTATTTGGCTCCAGATCAGTGTCTCCTTTATAGTGTTTTATACTTCTCTTCCCATCTCTAAATCTATTGAGGTTTGTGTCAGCATCCCTCACCTGAGGTCAGCCCATCCCTAGATCCCCAAACTTTCTTTCAGCAGTTTCCTGTATTCTTGGATTATCAAGAAAGAAGACTGCTAAAAAGAGCTGGGACATTGACTGGGATAAGACACTCAAACAGATGAAGGCTGGCTGGAGTTTGCAGGGAAAAAATACTGTTTCCATTTCTCTTAACAGCTGTCTTTTTTGCTCTCCCTTTCTTTCTCTCCAAAGAGATGGGGCTTACTACTTGGTTAGACCTGAATGCTATGAGAGTTTTAAAAATTCTCTCAAGCTGCACTCCACAGATGTTTGTTGCTAAAGGAATACCGATTTTTTTTTTTCCAAAATTGCATAGCATGGCCGAATTTCACATATGCCTGGCATATGTCACTTTAACATTTCAGTGTCAACTTTAAAATCTTTGATTTACAGCAGAATACCAGACCTTTTCAAAAGAAAGATCACCAAATTTCATTTTACTCTTATACACTGAACAAAACTTTGATTTCTACTAGCATGTCTCTTTTAAAGAGCCAAACAACTGTGCCCAAAATTTCCCCAAATGAATCAACTTGAGGAAGTTAACATGTTGAGTCTGGAAAATTACAGCCGAAATGGATAATACTTGGCAGTTATATATAACTGAAAATAGGTTCCCCAAGTCAGAAGTTTCATGTAACATTAATAACAGACAGCATCCCCAGTTGTACCTACCATTATTCAGAAGAAAAATGAGTGACAGTTTTCCTTACTGTGTATTAACATTCTAAGCCTTTCATTTTACTATTTATCTTTTTCACTTCGTGATCAATTTCAAGTTTGGCTCTTCTCCCTTACTCACATATGTCAGCTGTCTCTGCAACCCTTGTCCTCCTATTCCAGACCTCACAGGATTCAAGAGCCAGTGTGCTTCCCTCCCTCACAAGAGATCTGACAGTTAGTTAAGTAATTGAAGACTGTGGTTGTAAGTGGGCAGGGAGAACTCCAAAACTTAGACATGGATTTATAACAAATCTACCACTGCTTTTTTAGGGGCAGCCCTGAAAAGCATGACTAGGATTAGGAATGTGAGTAATCCTCCTCCCTCAAACTCTTTACTCACATCCATTCCTCCATTAAGACCTTTGCATACACTCTGCCCAAACTGACAAAAAAACTCTAGCACAGAAAACGCACCTGTACTGATAGAAGCTGATAGCTCTGATGAGGTGTGGTAACTGATACCATCATGTCACCTACCTCTAGGTCAGTGAAAAGCCCCTGGTTGTTCTGCAGTATGGCATACATGCAATGTGCAACGGTGACTGCATGCTTCCAGTTGTGGTAGGGCACGCGGCGATAATTCTTCTTCACAGACATAGTAAATCGGCACAGCTTTTCAAGTTCAAAGCTAGGAAGAAATTAATTCAGTTAGAGACAAGAAATAAGAACAGGGAAAACAACCAGCAGAGGAGAAAAGATGGTCTTTGATTTACCCTTCTTGCTATGATTGACTCTCACTGTGGATGACTCACTGAATGACATGGAGAGTCACTCAAGTTTGGCAAGGACAGAGGAGTGTGGATACCTGACAATGCTCTTAGTTTAATCTGTTAAATTCAGGAACATAAGTCATGCTACTCAGCTTAGTCAACAGAATTGCATGACCTTCCCTGCTCACAGAAACTTGAAGTGATTTCTTTCAATTGCTTATTCAACTGGAAATATAGTGCAACTCTGCATCTAATGGACAATTTAAAAATATGATTTTTGATCAAAACAGAAAATTCAGGGTTTTTTAAGCAAAGGACATATTAGAAATAAACCTGTTTAAACAGAGATGCTCCATATTGACACTCTGAAAAGGGCTATATTTTATTTTTCCAATACTTTTAGATTTTTTTTCAGCTTACTTAGCCCAACAGAACTGAAATTCACACCTCATGGTTTCTTCACTTCTCACCAAAGAAAATTTTGTCAAGTCCTAAATCAATGACCTTTTCCATCATAAAAAGGTAGTTTTAGTTATTCTCATTTTTTCCCCTTGTTGCTGCAATTTGATTTTAAGTTCCATGTTTTAAGAATTTCTTGGATATATTTCTTAGGTATATTAATGTTCTAGTTTTGCAGTACTCGTGAGGTGAGAAAAAAAGCTGAATGTTTCTGACCTAGGTGTAAAAACGCAGCCACATCTACTACATGGAAACAGGCTGAAATGCGTATTTCTACAGTTGCATGCTGAGCAATGGAATTATTATTCTCAGCCTTAATCTGACATTAGGAAAAACAGAGGCATATTGTCTTTCAAAAAACTTCAAGCTTTCTTTTTTAATTCTAGAAAGTCAGACAGTGACAGAACTACTGTTTAAAGTAGTACATAATTCATAATTCAGTATATCACAATAGTCAATTCCATCTGCACCCAATTCAACTCAACAGTTATTCCACGATAGTAAAGCTACAGCAAAAGGAAAAATCATTATCTGTGACACATCAAAGTGGAATACTATTACTTCATCCACTGCTGTATTTTGCATACTTGATTAAAGTAGTAAAATATTATTTCTTCAGAAGAGCAAAGAAATTGTAGTGAGCATGGTAGACTTTTCTCTGAAATCCTCCATAGACAGGACAATTATACAGGCAAATACTTTAAGGCACAACCTTACTCCTCAATATATTAAAATCAAATTTTATTCTTAAATTTCTTGGGTTTGTTTCAAGGGTTAGAGAAGTTTTGTTCTTCCAGAAATTAAATACAAGTCCTGTTCCAACAGTCTCCTTTTCAAATATTTTCCTCACTTTTGCTTCCTTAATTTGATATGTGAAAGATGAGGCTCATTTGACAAACACCAAGTAGATAGCAATTCTTTCTCATCAAAGCTACACCGTGAAAGGAAGACACTGGGAGTCAGACAGAGAAGAGAACAGAGCCTGACTGAAAATATGACCCTCAATCCTGCATCCACAGCCATTCAGTCTGGAATGGAAACAAGCTACTCTACACTGAGCAGTAGAGAACTGTCTTTACAAGAGTCACCCACTCTGCAACATTGACGAAGATTGAGAAAGACCTGCTGGTTTGACTGTACACTTTGAGGGCACAGAGATTCATTCAGTTAGCAAGATAAAATGAAACACCAGCAAGCATTTCCCGAATGTTTCTCCCTTTTGGAGGGATGTACTTCCCCTTTCAATTGACCCTTTGTAGATTTTTTTCCATAATTTGGAGCAGCTCCTTTCTTTCAGCAATGGGCCATACTTAGACAAGAGGCTACTGAGCTTAGTAATGATAATGAACACTGAGAGAAAGGACAGCAAATGAAGCATTTAATTGGAAAATATTTCACTTTCAAAATTAATGCACAAGTATGCAAATAACTGATTCACCTAGTGAGAAGATCTGATCTTGGTTTACTTTTCCCATATATATTATTAATTTCAGCAACTATATATTTGAAAAATAAGTTTTCATGCACCTTCACCCTTTTTTGGGATGACTGCTTTTTGTCTTTACTATCTTCTGTCTGAAAAGTAACCTCATCTCAGAACTAAACAATTTTTCAGTATATTGGAAGGCCAACTGTTTGGATGACATCACAAAAGTTCTTTAACCTGATTGTTCCCGCAGTTTATCAACTAAGGACCAAGAAGCTGAGACATGAAATCCAGCCTGATTATTACAGTCCTGTACAGACCAAACATAGTAAAAAAACATCAAGGAACACAGACCTTGAATTAGAAAGTAATTATCTCCAAAGCTATTAATAAATAAACACAGAATTAACAATAAAGAAAGAAATCATATACTTCATACCAGGCTGTCCCACAGGACTGATGAACCATGTAGACAAAAATGGCAGGCCAGACATCCTCATATGGACTGATATCAAAATGGTATCTAAGAAGAAAGTTTCAGCTTAGTAAAGACAAACACCTTTTCATTGTTACTAAAAACAAGTGAAAATGACTAGGAAATGTATACCCAGCAAGACTCACTTCTTTCTGAATACACACAGAAAACCGAATTTACAGGCTATATTTTTCAGTAATGTTAAGTTACGTATTTCTGCTAAGGTCAATGGAACCATACTCATAGTTTCATGCAATCATTTAGTAGTTTATGTTGGAAAAGACCTTTATGATCGAGTCCAACAGTTAGCCTTTGGCTTCGTTAACTTAGCAAAAACATGTATCTTTATTTAAAGATGTGCTGATTAAATAATAGACAAAAAAAATTCTCAGGGACAATGAGAGGTTTACAGGCATTCTTAAAATATTCTGGACTTTCTTCCCAGCAACTGGGAAGATGGTGTCTCTAAAATATATTTACTGGACTTTTTTCCAATAATTTCTGTCATAAATTGCATGAGACTCACTCTGATTTTGACAGAGGAAAAAAACAGTTTTTACTTACTAGAAATCAAGCTGAAACTTCAAAAATTCAACACTTAATACCATATTTTTTATGTTTCATTGCTTGAAGACTTTTCTCCTTTCCAGATATCAATATTTAGGGCTAATTTTAGGGACCCAGGACAGTAGAACTGTTTTTCCTTCAATTATTAATTAGCCTTTTCCCTGCACTTTGTGTGCTGTGTATCCTCTATTTCTTCTCCATGAAACCCACCTAACTTCTAGGCATACTGAAGAACACAGCAGCTGTGAGAGGACTAAAGGTAGCTGAATTGCTAGGAAAATGGTTAAATATATTCTGACTGCTTGAACTAACGGATGTTAATATAATTTAGAATGAAACCTGTCATCTTTGCAAGTAAAATTCATTTTTGCTGAGGAGGTGGGTTACATAATATCACCTTACAAAGCATAAGAAATTGCATTGCAAAGAATAAGCTTCTATTAGGGTGTAATCCTGCAAGCTGTTAATGCCCTGGCATTCAAGCAAATCACTTCACCATGTAATGAACTTTAACTTGAAGCAGTCCCTGTTAAGCACGGGCTTTGACACTGCTCACAGCTACAGTGCTCAGTGCCAAACAGAAGTGAGTGAACTCTGGAGATGAAGTTTAAGAAAGACAACTTGTGACTCAATAGCTGAGTTTAGGCACCTGGTTACTGGAGTAGAATTTATTGTCCTGGACCTAAAAGAGCGACTTAAAAATATGATGACTCCCATTGTTAGTGTTGAGTGAGGACTGGCCATTAAAATAGAGACAGAGGTCCATCTTCAGTGCACAGTAGCTGAAAATAACTAAATTATGTCAGAGAAAGCCTAAAAGGCTGGATGGGAAGACGTCCTCCAAATTTCGGCTGCAGCTCTACACTCTAGTACCTGGGATTTGTAACCCTGGATTATCATTTTCTCCTACTCCAATAAGCACAAGGAGATGCACAACACACACACATACATACTCGAAACTCACAAAAAAAACGAACTCCCCCTACACAAACACCCTAAAACCAAACTTAAAAAACACACACAAACCCAGAAAATCCCAGGAACAAGCTGGCATGCATATGTTTAATTCTAAAACATGTCCAAAGGGATGGGACCATGCATTTGGTCTTAAGTACTGATTTTCCACGCTTGGCTTCCTCTCTGGCTCGGAGCTGACCATGACTTGGGATTATCAGAATGAAAGCTCATCTCTACAGATCCTAGGTAAAAACTAATGCTTAAAGCAACTACTGCAGCTACCCATGCCTGTGGAAAAATTCTGACTGCGTGTAATTTTTTATCTTTCATAGATAAATTTTGTTCATGGGTCATTAAGTATAATTAAATATAAGAACGCCAGAGATAAAACCCCCATGTAGTAGTTCAATAATAAAAGTGCTTCCTACATAAATCTCTACTACAAATAGGAAGAAAAAAAAGTAACAAGCTATATAGTACTGCTGCTACACTAAAAAAACACTTACAGTTCAATTTCTTTATAAATATGTGGAGGCAGTGTACAGTGCATGAGGTTTTGCCACTCTTCTGCTGTACAGACACTATGGTAGGATAGCTTCTCCATAGTTACACGGTAAATACACTCTGAATGACGAATTCTGTGGTACATCTGAGAAAGAGAAGTCATGCATGAATGTGGAATTTGAATAAAGAAAAAAAATTATTTCCCAAATTCAAGAACTGATTATTAAAATACACATCTGAAAAAATTATAGTGCTTTTGGTTGCACAATTTTACACATTAGAAAAGCAACAGATTACATTTAATTCAGTACTTCTGGAAAACTAGGCCTTCTATCACATTATTCTGATCTACTCACTCAGGTAAATATCTAAGGCTCAGCTGACTTTTCACTGCATGTGAGCTCTCCCAAGGAAAAGAATCAAAGTTCAGGAGTCAGAAACAGAGCTAAGTTCCCTGCAAAATTCTAACAGACAGAAAACCTATACCAGGGCACAATTCGTACTTTTCTGCCACTTTATGAATTCTATTAATTAGTACAAAATACTGCCACCTATGCATAATAAAAGGTATGTGAGATGTTCATCATACCTACATTACTATTTAGTATAAAAAATAAGTACAGTTAATTACTGAGAGGATCAGGTAGTTATTGCAGACATGACACAGTTTGCAAACACGTGGGGACATAATGTACCAGTAAAACAATGCTCTGGGACAGTGTGCCCTGAATGGTAACATTCACTGTCTAAAAAGAGTGCACTCACACAACTGAGTGTGCATAGTCCCAAGTGCAATTTCTATCCAGGCCATTCTACCTGCCTTGACCCACGTGAAGCAACTTGAAGTAACTGGTAATAAAATTTGCTGCCCCACTGTGCCAATAGCACCACATTGGTAAAATTACTTAACGTAAATCACCAGGCTTAACTGGCATTGCATTGTATCTTATCTCCCATGAATATATAAGAGTTCCACACTGCCTTTTAATTGAATTTATTGCATTTTTATACTTATATAGTAATGATCATTACATTGCTAATGTTTCCTGCAGGAATAGCAAATTTCGAGATGATAAAGAGTTTGAGGACAAAAACAGCTATCCACTCTTATCTAGAAGCATGGATAATTATAAGTATATACCACAGTATATAAGTGAAAAAAATTGATCTTTGAGTATTAAGCATATGGAATTGAGAGAATATATAGCCTCTCCATTCCCCAGTTAAATTTATAAAATACAATCTTAATTTATAAAAGTAATAATAGTCATACTTTCTAGTGAAAAAGGGGAAACATCATGCACATTTCAGAGCTCACTCTCTCAGTTTAGCTACACAAAATAGATCTATCCAGAGTATGGTTATTTCAAATGAAATCCCTATCATCATCTTAAAATAGAATTATTCACCAAGGAATTCAATGTTATTTCAAGGAAACAAACTTATGAATCACTTCAATAATCTGTAACATGAAAATACTTCAGTATTCTCATTATAACTTCCAAAATTGTAACTAAAACTTACATTAGCACAGTGTAAGGCTAAAGCACAAAAGACTGCAAACATTTTAAAGTTGTTCTCATCAGTTTTAGAGAAGGCACTTCCACTTATTTTGTTCACCATCTGCACAACACCTATTACACTTCCTCGGCTGACAATAGGCATGCACAGGATATTTCTGGTTGTGTAGCCTGTGTAGAGGTCTACTTCTCTGGAGAGCCATGAAGGAGAAAGAAAAAAGAGAAAAAAGTTAATATCAGTTGGTTTCTATTACTTGATTCTCACAAATGTTGATGTACACTATACTGAATCATTATAAACTTAATTAGTACCTGAAATAATTTCACCTTCAAAACCCTCAAGTATTTCTATCTACTGTATCATACTTGGAAAGAATTAATCCTTTAATCTCCATTTGCAAGACAAAGAATCAATACTGCCTCAAACACAGAGTTAAAGAACACTCAGGTATTCTTAGGCATGCTATTCGGTAGTGAACTGTTTTTTCTACCCTGAAACTAATGAGATTGAAGGGAGAGTAATAATGAAAATTGGCAACAATCTAACTGCATTTTTCTCCATTCTATTATTATTTGATAAAAATAATACTTTTATTTGTATCTTAAAATGATCTCTGATGTCTAAATCATTTAAATAAATACCTGTAAGTTACCTCCTCATCAGAGGACCACAGCTTCATGAATGCATCTGAATACAAAATTTAAGTAGCACTCTTAAGTAAAAAGTTTGATAAGCTATCTTCCCTTCCAATGAACAACATCCTACCTGTTAAAGCGTGGGTCTGCATAGGCATCAGGGATGTTAAGGACTTCTCCTGTTCTTGCCACTTGACCAGCTATTCCTTTTTCTATAGAAAATCTGGAGAAAATAAGAATATGTATTAGCCAAAATATGGAACACATTTTTCCAGGGGAATCTGTTTTGGGCACAGTAATGGGTGTTCCCAACCAGCGTCATTTTCTTGCTTTGAGGAGAAAAATCTTACAATGACTAGTAGTACATAACAAAATAAAAAAGCACATCCTAACAGATACTTTCTGAAAACATTTTATATAGCTACACAGTTTAATACGAAACATGCCATAACATGACCATTTTAGTGACAAAAATTCAAAATCTTCAATAGCCATGGGGGTTATTCCTAACAAATATAACATTTGTACAGAACATGAGACTTGCGTTTACATTTAAAAGGTACTGATTTTATTATGACTTTTACATATTCACTGTTTCTTTAGATACAACAAAGGCAACACGGAACTTGTTTCTTCGGGTGGAGGGTGTGTGTGTGCATTTGGTAACAAAATTTTGGAAAAAGACCAGTGGAAAATTCACAGCTAAACATTTTATGCATTTGCCATATAGACTTCGGAATGACTAGCTTGTTTCATGTCAATCAAACAATGCCATGGTACTAATTGCATCCCTTAATCACCACAAAAAAGTTAAATAAAACAAGTATATTCCTAAATTGTATCAGAAAAATCCATGCATCTGTCTTGCAAATAATTTTCAATATTTTGACATAAAGTAGTTATGACATACAAGCAGAAGATCATTTATGGAGAAAAGCACATAGAAAGAATCATATGTGGAACGCTTTGAAGTCTAAATGTACTCTGATGCCTGGTATTGAAGTTAGTGATAAAGCTGTCAGGATTTCATCCTGCACACCTGACTTTGAGTTAGATTTTTCTGTTGCTTCTTATGATAGGTACATCACACCGATTTAAGACTCCTTCCTGATGACTCATTCAGTGTCACTTTCTTACAGATGTTTAAGTTGCACTTCACTTTCAGTATACAGTACTTGTGAAATGGCTCACACCCTTGCACTTAGAATCAACATTTCAATAACATATAGAAGAGACAGAAAGATATAAGCAAGAAAAACAATTATCAAGAAGGAATATGAAAGTGCATGTTAAAGCAGGCCAGCTTCTTTAATTTACACCACCTCCTTGCTTGTCAGTACGCAAATTGCACCAATTTTGACTCCCTCCATTCTCACTCACACAATGGTAAGTGGGAGTAAGTTTGTCTAAAGGAGTCTTAGTGAAGACATGAATCACATCTCAGATTGGCCCAGAACTTTAAAAGTATAAGGAGGAAATGAAAAAAGTTCTGATAAAAATCAACGCTGAATATTTTAGGAAAATTTTAGTACAGGATATTTAATCATACACTTCTTTCTTTTAAGAAGCTGAAAATCTGAAACCTGTGTGCCCTTGAAAATCTTAGTCTGGATCTATTAGGGATTCATAATTTTTGAAAAGTGAAAAACACTATATTTACTTTGATTTTTAGCTTCTTTCATTAAAAAAAGTGCATAAGTGTAAAAATTAGGTACCTGTGACACAAAGCAGAAATACACATAAATTTTAGTCAGGGAATCCTGTGTAGTCATTACCAGACAATAGATATTTTCAAATTCACCATTTCAAGCATTGTTCAGCATCACAATTAATTAAAAGTTTGAAAATCTAAATTCACATGAGAAAAGTAAAATTAAATTACTGAACTTGAAATCTTATAAACCAATGACCAATCCATACTCAAGTCTACATTTGCCTAATCCAGCCATAAGAAGTGCAAATTGTGATTTCCTTGCTTTGGACGTGCTTGAATCGCACAAATTTTAATTCCTCTTGGGAAAAAAAAGTCCCAAACTGGCAGACTACGTATTAGGTGCACTATTACCTGCACCTTTACCTACCTCAGAACACCTCTGTTTTTTTCCCAACATGATTTCCAAAAGGACCGCCTCCGGAAGACGGCATTTCCAGGAGTGACGTTATAGCTTCAGAGACGCTGTTTCGATGGCACTGCAATGTCATTCCCAGAAGTACTACCTTCTGGAGGCGGGTCCTGGTGGGAATGATATCACAGTATGACAAGTATTGTCAGGGTACCTGCAGATAGGCACAGAAACTGGGTAATAAAATGCCTGCACATCCATAGTTATAATGAAACTGCACTCTCCTGTTAGCTATTCTTACCTTATTTCTTTGGTCTTCTTGAAGACAGGTTTTCCATCATTTTCTTCTCCAATATCAAAAAGGTCTGAATACAGCTCCTTATTTTTGTGGTCAACCTGGAAGAGTGCACACCTATCTGCATTCACCAGGTTTTTTGCATATATCTACAGACAAAAAACAAAACTAGGGTTAACATTCATGAGTTGGATTATCTCCAGTCATGTACCTGATAAAAACATACATCCCTGTACAATAAAAGTTTTTAGAAGCTGTCCAGTTATAGAGTATGGAAATCAATTTGAATAAGCAATCTTTTATGACACAATTCAGAAGTAAAATCTTGAATTCAATAGTTTTTTTCATAAATTAGAGTGTTCACTTTGAGAAATACAGGAATATCTTCAGAGACTTGAAAGTTTCCTAAAAGAAAATAGGCTTTGCTATTTAATTGTTTTTCAAGGCTTTTCAAAATGGTGCCTTTCCTCCCTCTATTTTTATATGCTATTAATCTTTACTTGATTTTAAATAAATGATTTAGAGCAATACCTAAAAAAAAAATTGGCTTTTTGTCTTTATCTTCAATGCAAATATGTTTATTATCCAGCAAAGACAGACAAAACAGAGAGGGTAGTGCTTGCTTCTAAAAAAACTAAGTGTGCCTGTAATACCTATCAATGAACAAATGATCCCTGTGGGTCCCTTCCAAGTCAGAAATATTCTGTGACCCTATGATTCTGTCATCAGAGGTATCACTGGGATTGCTCTATGCAGAGGGATAGCAAACGGCTGCACCCTCCTGATGTCAGGGACAGTACTTGCACAAGAGGTGAGACTTAGAAATTCTGCATGAACTAACCAAAGCCCAAAGGTACCAGCCACAGCCAAGGAAGTACCACAGAACAGGAACAGACCTGCATGGCCTCTGTCTTACTTTGAACCAACTATCTTAGCAAAAACAACTCCCAGGAGCACTGACTGTCAGAAGAGAATCTTGTCCTGGGAACAGAGCAGCTCTTCACTGAAGTATTTCTCAGACATACAATAGTCTTTCCAAGTAAAAGAGGAAAGAGTGAGACAAAAATCAAACAATGATCCCTATGTTAACTTAAGATGCCCATATGCAGGCACAAGAACCTGCTCTATAAAATTCAGATAGGTCTCCTATATTTCTAATAGTCTCAGAAAGTACAGTAACTGCATGATATATGATCTGAGGTGGATCTCTCTCCACTTTATATATAATACCTACCGAGCCATTCATCTACAGAAAGAGGTTGACAAAATCTTGGTATACAAATGCATGCAGTTGGCATGTCTTATGGATTCACAAGACTTCCATATGAATCATCTCCCCCACCCCTTCTCTCTTGTCTTCAAAAAATAAAAACAAAACCATAAAATATTTCATTTCATATTGATGCAGATGGACAAATGTTAGACCTTGCAGAAAAAAAACCCATATGAGATGAAACATCATTAGCTAAGAGACTCGAGTTCTATGCCATATGAGGGGAACTGCACAGATACCATCTAGCCCAACTCCAAAACATGGAGGGCCCTCCCACACAGAATCTGTGTCCAGGAAGATTCTGTTGCCTTCTACTCCATTTACTCCCTTGGAGCAGTAGAAAGTCAAGGAGACTGCAATCTAAGAGGTAAGATTTGTGCAATTTTTCCCCATTAGAGCACTAAGAAATTTAAAGATCTCAACCACCTGGACTGCTTATTCATTTGCTCAAAAGAGAGTTAATAGAAACTGCCAAAAGGACGAGGGGTCCAGTAAGTGCTTTTATTCAGATACTGTATCAGATTTCTTTATAAAACCAACAGCACAGTGTTGATTTTATACAATTAATCTTTCGTGGTTTGATGTATATGACTCAAGAACTTACTTTGGTCATGACTCATGCTTTTCAAAAATGATTCCTTAAACAGTACTAATTGAGAAATAGTTACTGGGATGAGAGAGTTTTACTTCTCTAAAACCCTTGCTCAAATCCTAACCAGTAGCTGAAGAGGATTACCAGTACAAAAAGTGTGTTCTGTACTGTCAATAGGGAAGCCAGGGACCACGTTTTGCATAAGCTGCTTGTAACTACTCAAGCACATTGGCAAGAAAATTTGTAAGGCAACTTGAACTTTTACTTCCCTTCCTTGCATTTGTATTCCAAAACACCCTTATACTACTAGCTTTGCTGAGAGATTTTGATGAAAATAAAAACTAAAAGAAGGGAAAAACAGCCTTTTTTTTTTTTTTTGGTATTGCAGGAACAAATCAAACCATAAGTGCAATCACCAAATGGTGAAATAGTGAGGTGAAACTGAGTTCTGGTTTTTTATCACACTGAAACACAGAATAAGCCACATAATGATAAAATCACACTCCCATAAAATGGCAATAAATGTACAAACACATAATTCAATTCATTGGCTCAAGAGACAACAGCTACAGCTTAAAAGGAAGATGAGTATGAAACATCACACAGGTTAAAATACAGAATCATGATGCAGCCAAATGTTGGAAAAGATGATGAAAGAGTAAGCATATTTTACTGCCAATTGTGTTTTCCACCAGACCTCTATTCACAGGGAAGAACAGAGAAGAAGATCAATATTTGTTCTCAATGCCATATGTTATGTTATACAGCTCTTTTAAATGCAAAGCTATTTTTAAGCAGTTCATTTAAATTGGAAAAGCCAATGTGCAGAATTCTTGACTGTGTACTAACTAGAGTAACACAAACACTGCAGAATATTTTCCATTACTAATTCCTGTTTCTAACTAAAACTACTTTAATGTTGTTTGCATTCTAACTTTGTCGTCTTTGAACAGTATCTATTTGAAGACTGGGGCACGTATCAAGAGTACTGTTGGAAATTAACTTATTGAATATGCAAATTTTTAACAATGATACCACAGATCTGGTTCAGGTTTACACTTAGAAAAAAGAATTGCAGAATGCAATCAATGAGCATAAAGCTAAAAAGTGTAATTCGCATACCAATCACTCAAACCACGCTCTATACAACTGGTCCATGAGCACTTGTTCACACTACTCAGGAAATAATTCTATATTCAAAATTGATTTAGAAACTCATAAACTGCTTCAGAACAGTACTTTAATTCACTAATTAGTTATTTCACAATGGGGAGAACTAACCACTTGGCTTCAGCGGTTTCTATAGAACATTGACTGTCGCTCTAGTTATGGGTGTAGTTTTGCAATACCTTACACATCTCATTCAGCAACTGGAAAAAATACCCTAGGAGTAATGTTTGATCTCTATCCCTTGCTACAGACAGTAAATTCTTCAGCAGTGTTTTGCAGCATGTCACAAATTGAATTTAGAAAGAAGGAATTAATATAACACACTGAAATAAAAAGAAAACTGGAAGCCTTTCTGTTACTACTTCCAAACTTTCTCTGAAACACAGTAGTAACCATTTAGTTTGGGTACAGTCATGTTTCATTCCTTATCAAAACTGTGAATGGAAGTTGTTGCAACAATGAAAGATCAAGCTGTCCTTTGCCACCTTTTCTGTATAGACATGTTTACACTGTTTGTATTACTTTGTTCACTACAAACAGCTCATGTATTTCAATGGCAAAATGTCTTAAGGGAAGGAGAATGAAGGGCTTTCATAACTACAACTAATAAACTTAGAAGTGAAAAAGACAACTTACCATTATATGTTCAAGTAGAGAATCTATTGCAACTATATTATCAAAATATGTTCTGCAGAGAAAGAGAAGTCAGTAAACATTGGCATTTAGTGAGACACTTCTCAAATGGGTGTCAGGGGCTCTTGTTTCACTACAGCTTAACATGGAGCCAGAAAAGGTGAGGACAAACCACTGCACCTTGAAAATCACTGAGTGGCTTGCTACAGCACAGCAGAATTAAGAAATGGTCCCAGTTCTGTTCCTTTAAACCATTATTCTATGGAATTGAGAATATTCTTTATAATACATAGAATTTTGTCAGTAAAAAAAGAAAAAGACTACCAAATATTGCATGTTGTTAACTGAATAGGCTCCTGCTGAGCAACACCAAGAATGCATCAAAATGCTTTGGCGCCTCTAACACATTGAAAATTTGAAAAGCAGAAGCAAAAAGGAAAAGAAAAGTAGTAGAACACAAAAAAAAAATCTTTCAAAATATCTAAATATCTTATTAGGTTTACCCATATAATGTGCAGAGAACTGAATAAAACTATGCGGTGCAGTTAAACCCACATCATATTAACCAACCCTTAACACTAGTTGAAAGGCAACTATTTAAGAAACTCTTAATGGGTTCTTCTCTCTCAACACCAGTTGAAGAAAGGGAATGATCTTGTAACTTAAAAAAATAAAAAAGAACTTCAGTTTCACAGCAAAATGGTAACTGTTCAAGGACAGTCAAAAACATTGAGAGGTAAAGGTCAAACTTATTAGTAAAAGAAGTCTAAATCTTCCACATTCCGAGTCCTAATAACCCTCGGATTACAATGTTCCCAGCAGACAAAAGGCATTGTTGCATGGCCTTGAGTATGTACACAGCTCAGTTCTGTTAGGGTCTAGGGGAAAGGAGATGTATAATACACTAGTCTGACATTACCAGGGACATGAAGAGGCAGAGCACTGCATACTCTGCCCTTTCTAAAATGTTACAGAACATGTCCTGGAGACATTGCACACTAACAATTTCCTCACTGAACAGGAAATTCTCCTTCCATGTTAGCAAAGGTACAGACCACTTCTAAAAGGAAACTATTTTCTTGCTGATACAAGTATTTGCCTACATTAAGTTCATAAAGATATGACTAAATGATACGTCAGTTTTGTGCCTTAAAACACAGGCTTTCTTTTTTTTGTTGGAACTAAAAAACTCTAGCAATTGACAATGCTGAATGAGAATTATTTTCTCATAGAAAGACATAATAAATATTTGCAGTATTTATTGTCATTTTTATCTTAAAAATGTAAAACCATTACCAAGTTCTTTAAAACAAACTCAGTATTATGCCAGTCCAAGAATAAATTGCCAGTCCATAAATCTGGGTATATTAACGTAGTTTTTTGGTAAACTAGCTCACTATGGATGTTAGCAACATCAAAGCATGCTGGAAAGGAACATAATAGTGCAAGACTCGATAAGAGTGCCCTTTGGGAGGCATACTCTGAATTATGCTGAAATTAAAAAAAAAGGTCATCCTGAGGAAAAACATCTGGATATAAGCAGCTTGCCCTCCTTGCAAGGGGAAGACTCCTCCCTGTGGTTTATTACTCCCCATTCCAGCTGGGTCAACTTGGCTGCCTGCATTCCTGTGCAATGGCATAGGAATCTTGGACATCCTCTAATCTCATCAGTTTGAGAATTGTTCATCAAGACTCACAGAAGTGTTTGCAGCAAAAATCCGAGCCATCTCACTTTTCCACAGTATCCCCAGTACTTTGTGATGCACTTTGGAGTTCTTCTACCAACTAGTTCCATAAAACACTGTGAAGCACACCAGACTGATTTACTGAAAGTACAGCTGTGGTTTATCTTTTAATTTATTGGTTATCTTTGCTACTTAAAGATCCTAGTAGCAGTGACAAAGAGATGAAGAAACAGTGGATCACCTAAGACACTAAACTGATTTTGCAAGTCTAAACTCACGCTTTCACACTCTTTCTGTGCTTTCAAATTAATCTTGCCTCATAGTGACAAGAAATTAAAAGTAAACACATTACATGCAGCAAAAGTGTTTGAAAATTAAAACAGGGCCTTCAGAAAATGCAGGGGAAGAACAATCATGTGGCAGCCCTCATTCTTCAAAGATTTAACTCTGAAGTCCCTATATGTATGCATACATGTGTGCATGTCCCAAAAATTTATAGGGGGAGATTAGGGGAAGCTGAAGCACACGAACTAACTTTCTGTGAAGTCCTTGCAAGGCTTCTAAAATTGACATGAGACACCAAGCCTATCTGTCACTTCTCAAAAGATGGCCACACATAACTCTGACAGAAAAGGTAGAAAAAAAAGGGAAAAAAATCCATGCAAAAAACCCACAAGAATAAAGAAATTCTGTAAGGTATAAATGAATGTCATATTTTCTTCTGTACCACCACCACAAAAAAATGCCCATCCATATCACATGTTCTTGTCCCTGTGCTGAAATTTGCCCACCCTCTGAAGCGTGCCTTTGCACCTGCTTGTGAGCTACAGTGAGTAGCTTCCACTACTGCTACTGAGTGAACACAGGTAGATTGGAAGAGCCACACTAGAAAAGCTCATCAAAAACTCATGAGATTATTTTGCAAATCACACTTACTTCGATACATCAAGCAAGAAGTCATTCAGTTCAGTCTGCTTGGCAAGGCCCCGGCACACCTGGAAGCACAGATCATAGAACCATTTGCTCCAGAACACTGATGTCAGAGGGTAACTGAAGTCCTATCCCTTTAATTTGTATGAAAAAAATACCAGTACGTGTGTGAATGTGTGTGTATGCACTACAGCACTCTATAAAATTAAAAGCTGAATTTGTGTGCCGAGTTTCAATCTTAGCTATCTAACTGCTGAGTTAAAACTGTGAAACAAGTAAAATCTTTCCTAAGACTCACTGAAAGCTGTTGGTTGTTACACTTGTTCATGCTGTCTCAAAGACTGTCACTGAATGTGGTTATGAAATGAACATTTCCTTATTCAGACCCTCAAATCTTCTGAGAATATCAAATACTTCATTTCTCTTCTCCCTTTCCACACTTTTACCACTTTTTTCCAGGCTGCAAAGCATATAGACACAACATCAGGGAAGTTTAACTAAGCTAAGCAGCAGATGATATATGCTCAACTTTGGGAGAAATCTGCATGAATATGAATACAAAAAATAGTATGCATACTTCTTTTGAGAAGCAAAATATTAGATTAAGCAAAGCTTTCAACTGTATTTTTACTTCACCTATTCCATACTCTGTATCTGAAGCACAATTGTACATCTGTATATGACTAGAGTAAGCAAAAAAAAAAAACACACAAGCCTCTACTGCTTGTACATTTTTACACTCAAAAATATCACTTCAAACTAGTGATATCTTTCATCTGCAATGCAGATACAAAATGCCAGATCAAAACCCTTGCATTCTTTCCATGCAAAAAAAAACTTGGGAAGAGCAAGCCATCTGCTTAGAAGAAGGAGGAGAAATAAAAATGATCAATGAACAAGCTTGAACTTTACATGTTGCGTTTTGTTAGATGTGAAAGATTTCTCAGTTAAGGAGAGAATAATTCTTACACAGGTGAAGCTACAATTGCATGCAACTGCAATTCTACTAGCATACAATAGTCTGTACCAGCTTATTCTTCCAAGTTGTGAATGCCCACCCCTAAGCCAGTGACTTCCAGCACTGAGGCAGCAAACACTAGAGCCTAGAAGAAATAAGCAGGAAGCTTTCTTTGCATCTTCTGACAAGTGCATGAAAGACACCTTGAAAAAAAAGAATGCCATGAATTTCCTCCTGGGAGTTGACAGAAAAATCTATTTTAGCATCTTCTGAGTTGACAGAATATGCTTAGTTTCAGTGTTACCATCTTCTGCTAGCTGAAGTAACAAAACCTATTAGCAAAGCTGCTGGGGTTTGCCAGAGCAGCTTGACACTGTGTGAAGCTCCATTAGGCACCCAGCAAGGGACAGCATGAGGCATCCTTAGTGGCTGTAGTTACAGGACCATGAAGCAGCTAGCGAGGATGGCTTAAAATAGGCTTTGCTAGCAACACCTCATAATTTCAAACTGAATACCAAAGCAGAAGGAAAGCAACCAGTTAGCACAGCAGTTGCCTGTCCACAAAAAAAAAAAAAAAAAAAAAGAAAGAAACAGTCCTTCAAAATCGTCATGATAAATCCACTTTAATCATTATTTATGTACTTTGTTCAAATAACTTTCAGTGTCTGTTATTTCATTCATGATTGCAAGTGAGGAAAACTAGTTCAATGAACACCAAAAATGCTAGCATATTTTTTCAGGATCAATGAAGGGGTCTTAATCTGTGCTTTAGCAGTGACCTCTACTTAAATCTGATCATAACCCATGCTCCTACTTAACAAGTTCAGGAAGACAAGTTACACAATAAAAAAAATTAAAAACCACTCACACTTACTTGTACTTGGTGTATTGCTACTGAAGCCCATGCAAGATTTGCTGTTGCAACCTGCAACAAAAGAAGAAACTCTCTCTGGAGCAACCTTGAGAATTGCACATTGGTTACATGCCTCTTTTCTCTGTCTACCTGCTAAATAAGTTGACTGAATTGTGTTAGACAAGCAGGCAGTAACAATTTGTGGGAAGACAGTTATTTTGTGGAAGTCTCAGTGTACTTTCAAGTGTTTCAATTTCAGAGCTTACCAATGCTCTTCAGAAGCAGAATTGGGCACCCATCAGATCAGAAATTCAACATCAGAACAAACATATCATAAGCCAAGGGCTTTAAAAATTACACTGTTGAAAAGCATCTGCCATAGAAATAAAATATGCCTTAACAGGTTTCTGGGGCTGTATTTTTCTTTTCTTCAGCAATTGCTACTTCCAGCTGTAAAGGGCACTGCTTCTCTCATTACTGTTTTGGTGGCAGAGGAACCAGACCTGATCCCTCAGCTCAAGACTAGTTTGAAGTATGACAGTTTCCAGGCAACATTTCAAACAAGTGTCATGTAAACTGCAGCTAACTGTGATGTGCTACCATGCATAATCTCCTGTCCTTGAAGCACAGGAGCTTTATAGGAACACGAGGAAAGGAAGCACAAGAGGTCAGCTTTTGCAAAGCTTCCTAAGGTATTTTTTTATAATTTTACATTTTTAAAAAGAACACTTTGCACACACTTCATAAAAATTGCTAATGGTATCCAAAGGATTTCTGAAACCTAAAAATTAAAAGAATGCTTCAGAACACTCAGAAAGTGACCTTTTAAATATTTTTTATTTACTAATAAAATACTTTCATTTAGCAGCCAGTCTTTTCCAAGTAGAACATTCATGAACTTTAGCTACAGAAAGTATTTCAGATAACATAAAACATTCATATTTTCACAAAGCAGTGCATGTCTAAGACCCATCTCAATTGTAGACTGATCAATGTAATAGGACAATTTTAAAAATTAAATACACTGCGTGTAGGCTGCAGAATTAATGAAGCCTGGATTTGTATGAATGCCTGTTCTTCATTCCCTGAGTAGGGATGCAGGCACCACCATGCTAATCTAGTCCCCTACCCTGACCTCTGTCTACCAGTGAAAAAATACAAGGTATGCAACAAACTGAAGTTGACTATCCAACTAATATACACATATCAACATCAAATGAATGCTAGGGTACTTACTGATAAACAAAAAATACACTTGAAAAACAATGCTGCAGTTTTCCTTCTTTGGGAGGACTAGTTTCAGTATCTCTTGCCTGAATATTTTCTGTCCTTTTCATGCATATAATTCCTGCTCAGTACAGCTAAACTGTACCATAGTAGGTCTCACAACCACTATTGAGACAACACACCTGGCTAGAACTCACTCCATTTTGTCCTAACCTCTGTGTTCAGGTTCCCTTTCCTGGGGAAGGGTACAGAGAGAAATGATTGGTACATTCATCATTTCATTGGTACATCAGGGATGTCTTAATGGGACATAAAAGGGATCCTCACCCAGACACAAGACCAAAGATGCACTTCTAACACCTTAAGTACAGCAACAGCCTTTGCAACACCTCCTCCATTTTCAAAATCATTTGTATTTGGCTAATGGCTCCTAACTTTGGATTGACAAATGGAAAGGTATGGACAACGTAGCTACACAGGCTTTATATGAATACAGGAACGCATGCACAACAGTTATGGAAAGGGGAAGATGAGTATGAATGGGAGTATCTGGATAGGGAAGCATCAGAATTTTAAAAAAGCAGAAGAGAGCTTTACAAGTGTCACCTAGACTGGCAGGTCATCCAGGTACCAGCAATTCCATACACAGTTTCTACGGACATCTAAGTCAGGAGACAAAGGACAGTGAGTAAATCTCCACAACTCACAGAGATGGGACAGGCTAGAGGCACAAAAGCTATCAGCTCCTAAAGGTTAAAGAAAAGGCTGACTCAAAACCAGCCCATGTTTGTCAACCTAGAAAGAAAACAGGAGACCATAAGGACTTGACAGACAGTATCCCTTGTCCTCCTGTTGCAAGGAATTCTGGAGGGACCAACTGGATACCTGCTACTGGAATTACCTAGACACACACATCTTCGTGCTAGGGAGCATGTGTCAGTAATAATGTGAATGCAAACATCAGAAATCTCTTTTGCTTCACTTTTGATTTAAAAATCACTTTCCCCTCCTGTGAGACTAATCACTGAGACTTGATAAACTTTTGCTATAACATTGCAACATTACGCTTTGCAATAGGGAGCATTCCTTGAGAAGCCGCACCAAAAAGTAAACTAGATTAAATTTTAAAATCTTATGATAATGTAAAATAAAGCTGTACTGGAAAGTTAAGACTGAGACTCAAGAGCACTGTCTATTTTATATAAAGTGATTTTGGTTTTTCATGTTTGATTTACACTTATATTTCATTCACCTGCCCTGCACTAACTTCCTAACAACTGTATTGAGTTTATAATCAGTAAAAAAACCTTGAATCTGTTTATCCACAAAAGAACACAAGGTGAAATTCTTGATGTGTCCCTGTACTCATATATTTTACCTCCTGAAAATACAAATCACTATTTTTTTTTTTTAATAAGAACAAAAGTCAAGCATGAAAAAGGTGTAAACTCACAAGAAGAGTGACAGAAGGAAGTTTGGAGTGTGGGAAGAGATGGGAATGAAGTCCTGACCATCGTGGGGAAGTGGGCAGAGGCTGCACATGAGCTCACCTCTTGGTGACTGTGGTGGAAAGCTTCTTTGCCCCAGTGACGGTAAAGCTCCAGGATACCAATCAGGTCACCAATTGCTGTGACAATTGGCAAACACAGAACAGATTGGATACGGGTCCCCGACTCCAGTCCAGTACCTTTGGGAAACCGCTCATCCTAGAAAGTGCAAACATAATCTGATAAAACATTAACAGGAAAGATATACTGACATTTTCCTCCCCTACTATCTGACCAAATCTGCAGGAAAATTACAAAATTCACTAAAACTCATCTCTCAGCATAATTTACACACAATATTAAGACATATACTGAAAAAAAACCCGTAATTTTAAAGTCTCAGCATTAATTTACATATACAGATAACCTGCTATAAAAGGCCCAAATAGATAACTTTCAGTCCTCATAGGGAATATCCAAGGGTATATAGCTTGACTTCTCCATGTAGGAAAACTCAGGCAGACCTGAGAAAGCAGGTTAGTAATGCAGTCACTACCAAGTGTGAAGTGTGCAAGACCCACATCAGTCCTTCCGTACTTGATTTGTACCAGATGTTCCCTGAAGTCGGTGCTTAGGCAAGACAGACACCCCTTCAAGGCTGATCAAAATCTCTCATTTCCCAAAGAAAACAGCAAGTAATCTCTACCTTAATTACTAAGATGACAATCAATTTGAACAAATGACAGACAAAAGAGAGTGGGAAGCACTTTGAAACATGAGCCTTCTGCTTTCTCTTTTTAATTCTGTCCTCCCACAAAAACGGGCTGGCAAGTCTACCTGCATGTGCTCCCGTTCACTGTTGAGAAGCTCCTAAAAATCACATGAAGGCAAACCATCTCACCAAAAACAATCTCACTATTTGGTCAATTAATCACTTACATCAAACCAACAAAAAAGTTAGAACTCCTCCTCACTAATTCCATGATTTTATTATGAATCTAAAATCAAAATACAGAACTCTTGTAAATAAGGATACCTGGTATTAATTGAAAAATACCAGTAACAATTTAAAACCTTAGCTACAAAAAACATACCAACAAGTAAAACCTTAATGGTCCAAAGCACGTAGAAAGCACTGGCTATTACTACAGGGAAAGCAGCTTCTGCCTTTTGATTTTGTGGCTCTAAGTGTACTCACACTGGGCATCTGGTATTGTCTGTATAGCCCAAGTTTGCCCAATTAAGGTCACATTTTTTAACAAATTGTTTCAAATATAGAGACAGCAATGTCCAATTTTGAGCACAGTATCCAAAAACTGCTGTTCTGGACAGAACTCACAAAGTTAGGAAACACCAAAGAGAGAAGAGAATGTAAACTTCCTTGGCGTTCTCAGAACCAACTAAACAGAAAGTGTCCATATAAAACACAGTTTAAAAACCAATTTCATACAGTAGATGCAACTAGAGGATGAAGTGTTTTAAAAAATTAAAAAGGACAGACATACAGAGTACCAAGAATTATCACCTTAGGAACTTCTGACTCCTGTTACAGCAAAAGGCCTGAATTTTTATATCAGTTACAGCAGTGCACCTTTCATGTAGATCTACTGATATTATCAATTTTCTAGCTTTATACTAGAATATGCAGAGATAAAAATCCTGCCTAGTAACCAGAATTCTGACTGACATTCTTGTCAGTGTGAGCCCTGTATTAAAATTAAATCAAATTGTCAAATTTGATTGACTACATGAAAGTTTTCTTGTTTGGAATTAACATTTCAAGACCAAGAAGATAGGAGTTTTGGCTGATTGCTTTTTTCCAAGAGACTATGGTGCCATTATGTCCTTTACCTGACAACTAAAAAAAAAAAAAGTTCAAGTAACTCAAACTCAATGTGAAAAAACCCCAAACCTTTAAAATTAGAAATAAATGCAATATTTGGAAATAATTCCATCAGCTAATCCAAACTCAAACTTATTTTCCTGGTATCAAGACAGATGTAAATTCTATCACTAAACGTTCATCCCAATAAACATTTCATTATCAAAAAATTAATTCCAAGAACATGCTGCAATCATCTTGTTAAAAACAGAAAGCTTTTTACCCCCAGAATATCTTCTACTAACAACGTTTTTCTGGATCTGGCTACATAAGCAGATACTGTGGTGCCGTGTGCAATGGGCCCTGCAGGAATGAGCCGTGGGTGTCCTTCTTTAGCTCCTGGTGGTGTAAATATACACAGACTCTAGTTAGAAGGAAATAAAAGAGAAAGAAAGGAAAAAAAAAAAAATTAGAAATCACGAATACTTTTGCAGTTACTGCTCAACCTGTGTAGAATAAAGTAGATAATGTAGAGAAACACTGATTTTGTAGTTGAATAAACACTGCTTAATTCTTCTGTAATCTTAGAAAATCCCACTCTAAAGTCACTCAGCTGTCACTGGACAACTCCTGTGGAGAACAGTGGATAACTAAGGTCAGTGACTGTTTATATCAGGGTAGGATTGCATTTACTTTGAACACACAATACCTAGCATAAAAGACTCACAGAAGAAAACATTACTTTGTTAAGAAAAACATTATTTTTATTTTTTTTAATCTAGTACACACTCATTTATTTCAATAGAAAACACTCAAAAGTAGAGATAATAGTTAAAATTCTTGTTTATATACCACGAATAGATGACAATGTCACACCACAATGTATTACTAACATTCCTGTTAAGAATGGCCACAGGGTGTGCTGCTGATGATACGAGATGCATCTTCTCATAATTCTCCTTTCTTTACAAACATGCATGGCCCTTTATAAAATATTAGTACTAAACAATTTCAAATAAACCCACATGGAAATGTTCAGAAACCAAGGCAATGAAATATAATGGACCATATGAAGGTATCCTGCAATGATGAAGACACCTTAGCTGTAATGGATTAACAGCATTTTGGAAGGAGAAAGTTGGGACTTTATGCTGGACAATAAACAAATGGTCAATAAGAAGTATGAAATTCATAGCCAAAACCAGATAGAAGACTATAGCCAAGAAGAATCAGTAGTCCAACAATTAGGGTATTCTATAAGTTCAAAAGAAAAACACTCAAGATTCTGACAAAATCAGTAACTAAATATTTTTCTTCTTCTTAAGCAGAAAGTCAGCCCCAAAAACTTCAGCAAGAAAAGAGAGTTTTCTATTCAGTAATTCATTTGCTAAAATGTGATACAGATGAAAAACAAACTGTCTTAAAAAAGAAAATAGAGCTACCCCAAACTATTTTAGCACTGAGAAGTGGTTTCTTCAGTTGGAAGGAAAGATGTTTCTTGCACGGACTAGGCCTGATAAATACTCAGATTATTTACTCCATTTTGATGTCTTGCATTACAGTATAAGGACATGAAATCACAGATTTTTCTGTCCATTCTTACCCTAAATCTGAACCTCATTCTTTAAACCCATTTATTAAGCTTCTTTGAAGTGTGGCGTTTAGAAGCAAGATACACTTGAAAATTCAGATTGTTTGGATGATGCCTGTTTTTTTTTTTTTAATTACATTCTGGTAATTCATATGGAAAATAAACAATCAAAAACCACTAAATCAATACATTGAATCTGTCAGAACAAGCCTAATCAATCTACCAGAATAAAAAGCCCCATTTTTTCTTACTTTCTTATAATCCAACAAAGATACATATAATTTTTAAATGAAAACTTAGTTTCACAGTTACATGCCTTCAGAAGCTTCAGTTCATGTTTTTACATCCACTTAAATAGAATGAAAAAGAACATTTTACATAACACAGCCAAGAAAATCACATCACGATCTAAAAAAGAAGTACATTATTCTAATAAAACTGAAGAAACCACAGATCATTATTTATTTAAATCAGTGTTCCGGTATAAATTACTTTTTAAAAAACAAAAAAGGCAGCAAAATATAAAGGGCATAGAAATACTGGAATGCCTATCTGTACACAAGTCTGATATGCTATACTATATGCTTAAGATTTACTATTTTAAAAGTACTCATAGTAGGAACAGTAACACTACAATGTGTTCAAAACTGAAAAGGGCGTTTCTGTTGCAGAGTACTGCAAAATGTAGAGATGCAGCACAACGTTCAAACTCTGATTGATGTATTCTAAGTAGTAAAATGAGTCAAAATCAACAGGACATTGGAGACCAAAGTTGATTTTACCAAAGATGCCAAACACTTTTATTCACAGCATTCTTCTTACAGGTTTAAGACATATTTGATTCTTTTTGCCAAGGTAGCAACACATTACGATTCGCAAAGGAACTGTGCTATTTAACTCATGTGCATAAAATGTGCTTTTCCACACTCATCTCCTGAGTCATGCCCAGCACTAAGCACGAAATTATGCACAAATCTTTCTCTTCTCAGAAAGAGCTTCTCAAAACAAGAAAAAAAGAGAAGAAAACCAAACAGACACTTGCACCAGAAAACTAAGAACTCACTTCTCCCACACATACATGTTTTTCTTCAGAAAGCACCTTCACCAAATCTTCAGTGACCAAAAACCACGTGTTGACACCATGAAGTATTGCCTGCAAAGACTGCTTGCACCGGCACAGTCTTTCCCATGCTCTTGTGCACCATTTTGTCTGGCAAGCCCCTCCATTGCTGACACCATGAAGTACTTCTGTGAATAAGCTTCCCTATGCTGGAAGAAGTTATTTTACATTATTTTATATTATGTTATATTTAACATTATTTTACTTCCAGCTTCTCCAAAAAGAGTTTTGCAGAAGCAATCCCATTCTGCTTCTATGGGAAGTTGCAAACTCATGGCTAAGGGGTCAGTGATTGAAAAACTCTTCAAAATACCCAACAGGTTCTGAAGTTGGCTCTATTTCTCCTGACTGTAGAGGTAGAAAAGTATGACACTGCAGAAAAAATTATAATCTTATCCTGACCATGCAGCACTATTAAAAAGAAAGGCAATTTTTCTCATAACCGTATATAAGCTGAAATTAGTCCAGGAGGTTGTACCATTTCACACTGACTTTATACATATGACTGATAAATTGTCATGAGTGTTCATACATTCCATATTTGATGAATTTAAACCTGAATGAGTTTGAATGTTTATTGCCAATTAATTATGTAGAAATGTCTGGAGCAGAAGCCATCAGTGGCAGGGTCAGCCAAACAAAACACACTAAACTGTGCTCTGCTCTACTATGGCATCTTACTGAAATAATCTCTGAGGCACCCCAGGGACACAGCTTTATGGGAATCTCTAAAATTATCACTGTCAAAAACCAGCAGGTTTTTCACATCACCTATCCAGCTCATATTTAATATTTTCTTTTGCTTAAGAAAACTATTATGAAGTAAAATGTACTACAGAAATGATAAAATTTGGGGCTCACCTACTCCTTCTAACTATGAATAGCTCCAGCATTCATTTAATTTGCAAATGTACATTCAAATAATCTTTCAGTAGAGCAACTAGATGTATTCCCATACATACATCAGATACTGCATAAAGCTTCCCAAATAAGTGAAGAAATTAATAGATTGGGCCCCTTCAAATTAAACTGCATTTCCTCAGTTGGTCTGAATATTTTATTTCAAAAAAGACAGTTTGTGTTTCTGGTAATGATAATGAACAGTGATTAATAATCAAAATAAAGAACCGGTGGACTTTCATCCACAACTTAAGCAATATATAGTCAAGAAAAAAGGAAATCTGAGAGTATTAGGACCTGTGATTTCCCAAATACTATATTGATAACTCACAATTCAGTCAAAGGAAGAGGTTGAGGAGACAGCAGGATGCTTGTGCACTGCTCACAGACTCTTTTGGTGCTATTACCACTTACACTGAGCCTTTTAGTCAGTATCAGAAAGAGATAAACACAAATAGCTCTTTACTGACAATTCAATGTCACAGTCTCTCCTGGCTAAAGTTAAGTAATAAAGGATGACTAGCATAGAAAGAGCATTAGGTATCTCTACTACTGATGAGAGAGAAGGCAACCAAGAAAGGAGAGTGACTCTGGGTTTGACAAACTACCAAAAGGGCAAACATTGGCTTGGAGAGAGAATCCTGTGGAAGCCTTCAGGTTCAGGCATTCTGGCAGCTGGTAGTCCACAGGACTCTGCAATCCCCTATTTTGATCTGTTTAATCTCCTTCCAGACAAAGGAAGAACCTCCTTTCCTACAGCAATCTCAACTACCCTACTAACAATATTCTTCCAACAAGTTCCATATTGTGATGGACTTCTTGCTTTAAAAATAACATGCAGGGGAACGCTAAAGGCTGACACCAGGAACTTGCTGTACCTTGATGAAACCCTAGACTACATGAAGTGATTCCTTTCCTTCCATCTATGACAGGATAGAGTGTTCTGGTTGGGCCTAAAATCTTCAAAATTACTCCTCCTCTCCCAGTTTAATTACCTAATTCACTTTGATAAAAGCCCACAGCCAAAAAAACTCCTATTAATTTTGATGGATGCTACAGCGTGTTTTGGAACGCACTAATGACCTATCATGAACACAGAGAGCTAGAGCTTCCTTAAAAAACAAACTGAAGCAAAACAAAGTCCAAACTAAATTATGACCTTCACAAAATGTTTACACACTGGTGAACACAGACAATTGTTACAGCATTCACCATTTCATCTTGGTGGTGTTAGGCTAATGGTTTGACTCGGTGATCTCCGAGTTTTTGCCAACTTAAAAGGTTATATGATTCTATTCTATGACTCATGTTTCTTAGGCAACCCATGCAACATATTGTAGTCTCTAATATCTTTTTAAAACACTAATGTATTAACAAGCCCACCAGTCTACAGGAATGCAGAATGATGTACTTTAACTGTTTCTTGATGGATATCAAGATGACAACATCCTTTATTCACAAATAAACCCATAAAATTGGCTTTCAGAGACACAGCAAAATCAGTAAACATTCAATAAGCCAAAATACCGTGGGTTTTGGTGCTCTTTCAATGGCAAAATTATTAAGTAATTTATCTTTAATATCTTACTGTGGCTGAAAAAACATTATTTACTCCTCCTTTCTAACAGCTAAGCGCATGCATATGAAGATTTACTTATGTTCATCTTGTCATGCTGTCGTAACTTGGCCCTGTTGTTGGATTTTTAGTGAAAATCTAATGCTTGACAGAGAAAGCAGATTAAAATCCCAATAAAAGAAAATATGAGGAGTAGCAGCAAGTGTCATAATGCAACAGCATCAGCAACCTGACAGATATTGTTACAGCACTAAGAAAGTACCTGCAGTTTTCAGTGATTTTGATCTTTAGCTCTTCTGATGAACAGGACAACTACAGGTATTATTGATGCTGTTCTTCTAGTCATTGGTATGCAGTTTGTCAGAATCCAGGACAACACCAAATCCTATCACAAAACCTAGAAATCGTTCAACCAACTACATAAAGTTTTCTAGGGCTGGAATTGAACTGCAAACACATTCATCATCATCATTTCACAAACTGTTATATCTTCTTTTTGTATAACTACTCATAAATAAGAAAATAACAATTATAAGCCAATTTTTCTAAAATTTCCTTGTAAAAAAGAAGTCTGGATAAGAACTAGGTTTAATAATTAGAATAAAGGTTGAAGTACACATGGGACAAACATTCCACTAACAAACTGTTTTGGTGGATCTTTATCTAGTTTCTTCCACATCACAGTTTGCTGATAAAACTGGTCCTAAAAATGCTTCATGGAAAACAATTTAATATTCAACTGACATTAAATGAAAGCCTTCATACTGAAGCATTGCTATGTGATTTGCTGCTTGGGGGGAAAGAAAGAATCCAAGAGAAATGGAGATCCACCAAGCTGATCTTAAGTGAGTTTAATGGCTTTTGCTGCTCACATCTGTTTTTGTTCAAGTAACAGCAACAGATTCCTAGTCTTGGTAAAGGACAAGTTAAATGTAAGACCACAAAACTTAACAATAAGATTATCTGCAGATATTTACACAGGCTGTGCCCTTAGGCCAGGATTTTCAGCAGGAATAAAACTCATCATAATAGGCAAAGACGACCAAAATAAACAAACAAACATAATTAATTTGGAAGGTAGTCACAGCCAAAACACTTGGATCTCAAAACTGGCTTAGTTGAAATAGTAGCCCAATACTACCATGCTAAAATCTTAAAGAGCTCTAGGCAATTACGTCCTGAGTTTAAATACAAGTGCAGCAGTCTGACTGCATCACACAGGGATAAAAGAAGAAAAAACCAGCAGCAACTACCACCATTTCTTATAAAAACTTATTTCCTTAGTGATAAATCACAGCGTACGTGACAGGAGATTTACAATTTTAACCCACATTTTATGTACAAATGTTGAATACTTGTGAAATTAAGATGACGCACTTACACCTACTGTAGAACTACTAGCTGTTGGGTTTGGTTTGGTTTTTGGGGGGGGGGTTATGCTTTCATCCTTCTGAATGGTATCAATTTTTACCTGCACTTAACTCCTGAAAACTTTCCAGTTGATTTACACAACTGAAAAACAGCACAAGAGTTATACCAGTTCATGGACACAGAAAACCAAGCTGACATACCTCTCTACCATCCCTTCCATTTTAGTCAGCTAAGCATTTTTCTTAAAGACATTTGGCCAACAGGTCTCAAACACTCCTCCAGAGATGAGGATCCCTGAGCTTGCACAAGCAACAGACTGTCATGCTTCATTACAGCCACAACCGAGGAAGTTTTCCCAATGCCAATTCAAGCACACAACTTTTTGCCCTACACACTATAGGTATTTGAGAGGATTCCCTTCCTCTCTGCCTTATCCAGGCACATTGTCACCCTTCAACTTGCTTTTCTTTAGACTAAGCAAAACCACTTCTTTTGTTTCCTGGCCATTCTCTCTGCGCTCTCCTGAACTCACTTCAACTCCTCCAATTTTATTTTTTCTTTAAAAGTGCAGTGTTTAAACCAGCCATATTATATCTAGGGCCTTAGCAGTGGAGACAGAAATAGGAAAAATAATTTACACTAGGGCTTGAGTTCTGTTTGTGCTACATATATAAATGTATTTTTTTTTCATACAGCAGTAAAATAGAACACTTATTTTTACCTTCAAATTCACTGAAAACCCTACAATCCTTCTCAGTCATCAATGACCCTACACAGGGAAAGGCAATCTGTAGGAAGTTGAGCACTTTTCCTAGCTGAATCTTTGTCTAGTTTCTTCTGACCATTTTCCAAAGACCATTTTGAAATCTAATCTGTTCCTACAATCACATCTGCAGTCCTATATTGTTTCTTCACCTATGCATTAGGGAGTAGACTGAGCAAAACCAGATACCTGGATAAATCTTGGCAGATTTATGCAAACCAACCTCCCATTTTGATAGTGAACCACAAACAACTGGCGGCTAACTTTCTAGCAATTGTTGCACTCTACTTATAGTATATATTGAGGTACAAACAGACTAGTGAATGGGATACTGGAAGGCAGTGCTGAGGAAAGGGGCCTGGGGGTCCTGGTCAGTGGCAAGTTGGACATGAGCCAGCAGTGCCCTGGCAGCCAGGAGGGCCAGCCCTGTCCTGGGGGGCATCAGGCACAGCATCGCCAGCCGGGCAAGGAGGGGGACTGAACCACTCTGCTCTGCACTGGGGCAGCCTCACCTCGAGTGCTGGGGCAGCGCTGGGTGCCACAGTGTAAGAAAAATCTAAATCTCTAAGTGAGGATCCAAAGAAGGGCCACAGGGATGGTGAAGGGCCTTGAGGAGGAGCAGCTGAGGTCACTTGTTCTGTTCAGCCTGGAGGAGACCTCATTGCAGTTACCATTTCCTTGTGAGAGGAAGGAGAAGAGGAGGGGCAGGCACTGATCTCTTCTCTATGTTGTGACCAGTGACAGGACATGAGGGAATGGCCTGAAGTTGTGTCAGGAGAGGTTTAGGTTGGATATTAGAAAAGGTTCTTCACCCAGAGGGTGGTTTGGTACTGCAACAGGTTCCTCAGGGCAGTGGCCACAGCATCAGCCTGACAGAGTTTAAGATGTGTTTGGACAAGGCTCTCAGGCACATGGTGTGACTCCTGGGGTGTCCTGTGCAGGGCCAAGAACTGGACTCAATGTTCCTTGCAGGTCCCTTCCAACTCAGGATATTCTATGATATTATATTTATCATGAACACATTCCACAAGTCCATTTACCTGAATATTAAATTAAACAAGACCAAAATCTCCCTAAAATGCATCTTGACAGTTATTTATTTTTTTATTTTTTTCTGCTTGATAATTTATTGACTCAAATTTAAAATCAGACAGTGTAACACAACAAGAGCTTTCGCTCTCTGCTGAGTATTACTATTCACTGGCAAATAACTACATTTCTTCCACTTTACATATAAAAAAACCCATATGATGTTAGAATTGATTCAAGGATAAAGACAAAAGCTTTTTTGCAACTAGAAGGATTTCACCTGGAAACATATTTAAAAGACTCAAATTTCAGAGAAAATATCTATGCATTCAAAAACCAGAGACAGTTAGCAATCAGCACATGTTTTTTCCTGGGTTCTTAATAATCCAAATCATCCACCTCATAAACTCACTAGGTGGCACTGCATGCACATCAAGCTGCAACAACTTCTGCATGACCAGAAATTCAAGAATGGCTTAATAAAATACACCCTGAAGCACGGAGTATGTGCACATATTTGTGGCCTCACATAATTATTTCTTACAATAAAGCTATTGGAAACTTCTGTCTGAAGCGAGGATAATCTGTTTGTCAACACAATTTGCAGTTTCAGGAACTAAGTAACACAAGACCAAGGAAAAGCTACTTTAAGTGTATGCCTGTTAAATTTGAAATCATACATCTTTACATAGGAATCACAGTGTAATCACAAGGCAAATTACTCACAGAAGTAAAAATATAAACAAGAAGTAGCTGAAGAATTGGTTAACACAGTAACACATTAGGAACTCTGTAACTGTGATAAGTATTTTAGAAATATTGCCTTGTAAAGATATCAGCTTATGGGCTTAAATCCATGCCCAGCTAGCATGATACTTAGGCAATTGATTTACACACATACAGTATCCAATATGAGGATTTCAGTAAATCTTTTCAGTCATATTTGAATATGATACTTAATTAAGGTCATAACAGTAGAATTATGAACTGTATATTCATCATCATAAGAAATAAAACAGAAAATTGAAATAAATTCAAGTCCTTTGCTGGGGAGCTGTGAAACATTCCTGTTTGATATGGAAGTGTTTCTGCTCTCTGGTATATAGTATTTGTAAAATGGCTCCTATGTACCTTAAAAAAAATCATTTTATTTGCATAACTACACTAACCCATGGACAAAGATAAGTCCTTAGATATGGAAAATGTTCAAAAACCGAGGCAATATGGGCATAGGTTTGCTCAGAACACGACCCTGATGAGGAATCTCTACTGTTTTTAGCACCTGAGTACTTTGCAATGTATTCTACCATATATATAGCACAGGCAGAACCCGATTCTTGTACACACGGCAACATCACAGGGAACAAAGGAGCTGGGCATGCCAAGGGTGCTTACCTGCTAGAGGGTAACCATATGAAAAGCAGAATCACTATCAGAACACGCTTAGTAAGGAGTGCACTGAGCTGTAGTGCTTCCAAGCAATTTGAACAACCAGAAGGATGCTAAAATAACTGAACTGGCCATGCTCATTCTGGCACCTATTCTGAATAATACTTGCATAAAGAAAAGCACTGGAATCTGCAATTGATGTGGCATCTTCCATTAAAGCAAATTCACTCAGGTAAAGATCCTGAGGGCATTTGACCGGAACTGTCAGCCAGAAGTTTACCTAGTTCTTATGCTGTTTTCCAACTCTAATACAAATCAAAATACAGTATATGAACTTCAATAGAGAGAAAGAAAATAAGGCCATAAAGAAGCTTTTATATACGGACAGATATTTTTACAAACTTACTTTTGTGCTGTTAAACTATAGACGAATTTTTTCTAAAGTAATGTCCTCCTTTAAAGACCAGTGTATCAACTGTGTTTTGCAAAAAGAAAGGGACTGGCTAATCTAGAGCTTTTCTTCAAATTAGATGAATTTTCTTTCAGTTCTAATATTATTTTCACATAAAGAAAATTCTGCCTATATTAAATATTGCACCAAAGAAGGATTTACTAAGCATTCTTAGTAATCCATGCAAAAAGCAACTTGCAATCATGTGACGATTTTCTTAATAGGAAGAAATAATAGCACACAGTACATAGTAATCATTTACTGGTTTTCATTCTGCAAAAATTAGGCATTTTTGTAAAAGGAAATTATCTTAAATCCTAATTAGAAACTCACTACTTAAGCCACACTAAAGGTAGTTAAGAATACCTAATATTTCAAAAATGTTCCTTTGATGAGATTAATACAAGTCAAAATTTTCAAATCTGAATTAATTTAAGCATGCAAATGTATGCACATTTAAAGCAGAAGCTGAAGTGGAGTTAGTGCTGGTGTTTCAGGTTTGATCATAAGTTCCTTAACAGAATACAGTCAGAACACACATCACTAAATATTAGAAAACCATTTGTGAGAGAGCAGTTATCTACTTTTTAATAGGATTCCTGCCAAAACACAATTCTCAAACAGATGTATACACACACACACTCCTAGCTGGGTAATAATCAGATTTATGTAAATTTTTCAAGATACTGAACAAAAACCGTGATGCTAAATTTGGGGGGAGAAGTCAGGGAGGGGGATGATTTTGCCAAGTTTGCAAAATTCCAATCAAAAACCTAGCATCAAAAGACTAAGTCACCAAAAAGCAGATACTATTCTTCAACACATGACCATAGATGTTCAGCAAATACTTTGTTGAACCTAACCAAAAGGGGTTTTTTTCTAATTTCAGCTTAAAGGATTAGTTCATTCCTGCTTTTTCTATGCAGAATGTTTTTGTTCCCATTTTAAAAAGACATTTAATAAAAATAAATAAAACCACATTGCCAGTATTTGCTGGGCAATAGCTAATCTCACTTGGATACATTCTTTAAATTAAATATTCAAAAGACAAGAGCTATCCAAATTAATTTCCGATGGCAATTTCTTGTAAGAAATAAGCTAATGCATTACCATTTAGTTACAAGACTGAAAACATGAGTTTGGCCCAAAGCCCACTAAAATGAATGGAAAATCTCACACTAACTTCAAAGGACTTGGGATCACTCCCTATAATAACTACATGAAGAACATTCCATTTTGGGTGATGCAGCTACATAGTTACTAAAGTCAATGTGCATCTTCAGTGGTTTGACCTTTTGTCAGGAAAGAGTTATACCAGAATACTGGGAAGGTAATAGATTCCTCTCCCTAATATGTTATTAAAAAAAAAATAAAAAGAACAAGCAGGCGGCCATATAGTACCCAAGCCCTCAGGGTATCAGAAGGCTGTGAGCAATCCCATATTATGCCATGCTAATCTAATAGGAAAAATCTCACCACAGTAAGAATTGTCTTTGTCTCAAGCTGTAAAGTTAATTTTACTGTAATCTTTTACAAAGCATTTAGAGAAGAGCATGCTCAGCTGGCAGGCAGTCACTGCCATCAAAGCTGGCCAGCACTGCACATTAAGAATGGAGGCTGAACTTCCTGTGGGTTCCTGCCTCTGGCAGCAGGAGGAAGCTTTTCAGTGTGTTTGCATCACCCCCTACCCATGACAATGGATGCTGTCACCTACTAATAAGAAACAAAAATTGAATTCATAAAGGATGAACGTGTTTCTTAAATAATACCTCTCAGTGAAAGAGTTATTTAAAAAAAATGCTGTTTATATGCTTAACAGAAGTAATTCAGAGAAAACAATTTTTGAATAATAAAGTAGGTTATCTTCATTATATAAAATAATCATTGTATCACAAAAATTGCAAAACCTCATTTCCATTTATTGTAGGAAATTTCTATATGGGCCTTCTTTCACATCAAGTAACTTGCAGGTTTGTACATCGTCAATCCTGTTTCTACTATTTCAAAAATGTAATTTTTACCCTTTTTTCTGAATTCAATTATTTCACAAAGAGCAAAGGAAATTGGCTAATGGACTCTACATGAATAAACTATTAAAAATGGCTGTGTAATGCAAGGGAACAAAAACAATGAGAAAAAAAATATTTTCCTCTCTAGTCACTGCTTGTTTCTTGAACCAATGAAAGACATAAAATTTCTGACAAATTGTGATTTTTAATTTGATGGAATTGACTGAAGAACTAAACTGCATTTCTTTCTTGATAGCTATTTGAAATAAATACAAAGACTTGTATCATGGTAGCTGTACAAATTTAACTGGATAGAAAAAGATGTAATGTAGTCTAACATTCAAATAACAAAAGAATTAGACTCACTGTTATTTGAATTATTACATCAGAAACTAATTGAATTCATAAATTTTAAACATACCATTTTACGTCAACTAGAATCTACATATGAAATTTACATTATCTCACTATCAAGTTGCAGCTGACAACTAACATTAAAAAAGGGGGAGATAACTAGAGGCAAAGAATAGGCTATGCAGATAGTAAATCCATTAAGTTTTCTGCTGCTTAAAGACAGTTTATAATGGGGCTAAATCACAAGTTAAGCTTCCAGAGTCAAAGAAACAAAAGTATTACTGCCAAAGCTTAAAAAACCCAAAAAGGCCAAGAATCTAAATGCATAGAACATTGTTTTCATTACCACCATTATTAAATTAGAAAACATACTTGTGAATGTACAGAAAAGCAGCATTTTAATGTATACTTACATTATTGCATTCTCCCAGGAAATACAGTGCAAATCCATCAGCTTTTGTAGCTGCCAAAACAATAGCAAAAGAAATAATTGTACTCTCAGCGATAAATCAAGCTTATACAACATCTTTGAGGTGAAACCACAGATTCAATTCCACTTAGGACAAATTTCTACCATTCTAAAGGTTAAGGTCTTTTGCTGTGTCCCCTAAAACTTCCAAGAGTCTTCAAATTGGAGGTACCAGAGTTCTTGCTTTCTCCATTGACATCTACTGCATTCTAAAAGATAATTAGAAACAACTTCTTTGTACGTCTATGTTCCAAAGCCTAATATTGGTAAATGCAAATTAATTCATGCAATAGAAGCAATATTAACAAGTGTATTTACAATATAATCCGTCAGATACCATTAAAATTTCTATGAGTAAAATAAATGCCATTTGTAAATGTTAAGCTATATTTGTCCTTGCCTTAAGAGAGAAAATCATGGGAAAATGAGGAGTTACAAATACTGCTATAAAAATAGGATTCCAAACAAACTGTTTCTATTTTCTGCACCTACTCCATGTTAAAAATACTGACATGAACCAGAAAGTTTGTACTTTTTAGATTTCTACCAGATTCAGATTGTGGTATGAAACAGGGTAAAGTCAAGTTCCTTAAACTCTGCAAAGTCTAGACTCAACCAGCCATCACAACTTACTCTCAAAACCAGAACAGTGTATAGCAGAATGTTTTTCACCATGCTTTACACAACAGACACTTTTGTCTGTCTTCCCAAAAGTTAATAAGTATTCTAGCCAGTAAAAAGACTTATCTGGTACCTATTGTCTTATGAATGAACTCAGGAATCCTTTTAGTACATTTCAGGGGAAAAGTTACACTTGTGTGCAATCAAATCAAACAGCTTTCTTAATTTGTCAAAAGTAAAAAAGTTCCACTGTGTAGTTACTTGCTCATTGTTAGCTGCACAACACTGGTAGGAGTTGAGGGCACAGTACTTTGCATTTGGATTTTAAATCCTTCAGCTGAAGTACCTAAGTATACTGAGTTACAAGGAAAATGAGAACTGAAAAGGAAATAACATACACAACACCCTCCCACCTGCTTTACAAAAGAAAAAAAAAAAGAAAACTGTAAAACATGACCACTTTGTCTTGTCATTTCTCACTTGCTGTGTATTAACAAATTTGATTTGCTCTAAGTTGGACATCAATATCCAAATAACAGCTTAAGCAAAACCAGTAGAGAAAAGGTCCTTTTAAAACATCATATACATAAACCAGAACTATTTACTCATCATTACAAAATGAGGAAGTAGCTGGCATGGTAAAATTTTTAAAGGGCTGACTGAAATCTACTGTGATATATCCTATTGAAGTCTGAGTCCATCCACTCTGACTAAAAAGAAGCCAAATTACACTTACATTGTTATTGAGATTTTTTGTTTTTAAATTTTAACTTTCATCATGTGCAGTATTTTTTTACCACAAAAGGTACTTACGTAATAGAAAAAAATAGTTAAACAACTGAGATTAATCTGAGATCACACCGAGTTCATGCCTTCTTCCAGTGACATTTCAGTTTTGTTTCAAAAAGAGTTTAAGTATGCAGTGGTATTACCAATAATTTTTTTTTTTTTTTTTTTGCTTTCAATATTGAAAGTGTAACACCATCATAACCAGACTATTCTATTGTTTGGTTCATTTAACATGAGACAATTGGATATGCAACTATCTCCAAAGATGAAATTCACTTAAGTGCAGCAAGGGATTCACTGAGGGACACAAGGTGAAGTAAGTTCACACCAAGGGAACATCCAATGAGAACATTGTTATCCCTCAATACCTGTCTTTATTAATTAAACCACGTAAGAAATGTGCTGTGCACTGATGCTGAGTAACAGCTTAGAGACATCTGATTCTCCTTCTTACCTATTTTAATGATGCTGCTCAGTTCATACAGAAGCAGTTGGTTATCTCCTCCTGTATCCAGGCGCTGTTCTATGTAGCTGTTTAATTCGTACACTACACCTTGCATATTCGTATCCTGGTACTATGGAAGCAAAGATAAGAAGAACATTTTAGAATAACTCAGATGTATTTTCCAAGTTTTAAACATACAAATTTATTAAAAAAAATATGCTAAGATTTCAAGCAGAACTGTCCTAATCCAGCTGCCTGAAGAGTAAGGTCACTCCTAAGCAAGAGGCACAGCACTCCACTCTCTGTTCCATTACACATTTGTTTAAAGCACATTGAGAACATCCAAGCAATTAATTATCACCTAAACTGGCCAGGGTCATGAACAATGTCTAAAGAAAATGAGAGAGATGACAATTACAAAGTAAGTTGACTTCAACTCCTTTCTTTTACACTCCTAGTCCACCAGGAAAGGAACAAAGCAACTGCCTCATCTATCATCTCCCACCTCAGATTCATGTGCCAAATGACAGAACTGTGCCAAGCACCAGAGCTTTCATGTGGTGGTAGCTCAGGAAGCTCAGCCTTTCAAATACAGAAACAATTAGCATCAACCAAGTGAAGGACAAAAATCACTAGTCAAAACCATGCCAGCCACTGTAGCCTCATAGGCATTTTTTTCAACTGATGATGGCAGACACAAATCAAATCTGTTGGCAGATTACAAATCAGTTAGGATATTTAGATGGGAGCCATGGGGTGCTGATTGCTGGTATGATGGAACAGCATGACATGGTTAAAATCTCACAGGAAAGGAGATGCAGCCTCCCTTCAGGGGCCCAGCTGCACTTGTTTATCCATTTCCCGAGTTCTGAAGGGCTGATAAAAACAGCACTAAATGTGTATGTGTAGCATGACAGCGTCACAAACAATAATTTCACAGGAAGAAATACTTGGCACTAAGTAAAGATCTATTACCCTGCCCAAAACTGGTAATGTGGTAACTGAAGAAAGTAATATGGTCAATTACTGACTGAACTCCATGATGCAGTAAATTACATTGCTTAAACTAAAAATTAAGCTAGTGATATTTAGACAAATTAATGTTGCTTGAAAGACTAAGGCATATTCTCTTGCTCATTCATACTTCAGAGCCAAATTTAATATAGATCAGACTAATATAAACTACTATGGAAAATGCTATAAATGTTAACACTCCCATGTTTACGTGCATGTACGTAACTCTGCTGAATATCTTTCTAGATCTCTGTCTGTAAATGTGGGTAAACCTCTACGTGTGACACTTACTGATGGATAAAGCACATAACTTACACAATATAATTCATGATAGAACTTTTATTTCTACTATTATTTTCATGCATACAACACATTATGTCATGAACACAGAGCATATAAAGAAATATAAATTTAGGATACATTTTGCTGCTTCGTCTTAAAAAGCCCAAAAAGCTCCATGAACAAAAAATCTGAAGTGCTTGCTGGATAATATCAATCCACAGTTTCTTTAAATTAAGCAGATCTTAATCTTGACTTTAAAATGGCTCCTGAGAATATACAATCTTTGCCATGACCTCTTCTTAATCTATAAATCTATTGCTCCACATGGACATACTAGAACATTTGACTCCTAGGCTGTCCAAATATTCTCAATGTATAACAAACCTGACACTTCATAATTCTTTCTGTAAAATGATGTGATGATTATATATTTTGACAGCAATGTAAGGTGACACTGCATAAATGTATAAACTGCTTCAAGTCTTGAGTTTACAATATAGCATGCCACCACCACTATTAGCACCATATGGCAGCTGGCAAGCTTCCACTGCCTGCCCTCTGTTGTGTCCCACATTTACTCCCGTACGATTATTATTCAAAGGGAGAAAACAATAGCACAGATCCATGCAAGTGGAGCTTTTATACTTACAATATGTAGCCATAAAGCAGGAAAATGGTGAACAAGAGTCTACACTATTCAGATGTGCTAACCCCAGTCTGCCAAAGTTTGTGTAGCCACATACCCTAAAGCAACAACAGCTAATCAAGCAAACAGGCACAAAACCTTTATCATGTGGAAAAAATGCCTTCTCAGAACTTGGAAATGAATACATATCCCTTGGCCTGCAACGCACAGCCAGGATTTAAATCAAATCTTCAAAGGTTAAAGCTAATACGTTAAGAGAACGCATCATCAGAATGAGCCCATTGGCATAACAGCCACAGCAGAATAACTACTTTGCCTCTAATCAAGCAGCAGTTGCACACGCACAGTAATTATATAATAGCTATGTGCCCTTTATCCTCACCTCTGCGACATATGCTTGCAAATGTTTTGTAAGCAGGGCAAACCATTGCACGCAGCCGTCACCGAGAAGATGGCAGCTGCCTAATGCAGGGTGTCCTTACGTGCCACACTTCTGGTACTGACCATCTGTGGACCCACAACTGGCCAGATGAATACAACTTGGCCAGATTCACAATTAAGCAGTTTTACCACTTAGATCAATCATCAACAAAGAATTACTCCATCATGCTACGCAAGGGTTTTCCTTTTATTACAGTAGAGTGAAAGAGTTTTTTTATTAGGTTCTAGGCATCTTAGATTGGATAACCACAAGTATGTTTGGTCCAAAAGCCACAACAGTCTTTATGAAACCACGTATTTAAACGCTGAATAAGTCATCAGCAAACTCTGGTACAAGCACTACCCAATGTGGTTGCTAACACAGACTTGTGCATATTTGGTGTAAAACTTACTTCGGGAAAGCAACTCCTCAAAAAAATTCAACACACTTGGTGGAAAAGGAGTATTTATTATATATATACACCATTATATGGAATAAGTACAATTTCTTAATTTGCAATTTAAAAATTATTAATACTCATAACTTTTCTTTAATTCATTCCTCCCATTGCTAATTTCCTTCTATTTAAGATTCAGTGTCCACAAGTATTTTGGTATACTTACTGTAAAATTCTGAATTTCAGTGACATTACGTAAAAATAATTCAACTGGACTAAAAACTAGTTTAGCACTATCATACCTGCATCATATTTCTAGTAGCTGTGTATATTTTAAAGCTATGAAAATGGACTAACAGTTAAGAAGGCAACTCATGTTATAAATATTCATATTAAAATCTATAAATATGAAATAAGGTTGTTTTTACAGGATTTAAGGAAAAGTATTTATGTGGCTCTCAGTCTTTAGAATATTGCAGTGCAATAGAAGACAACAACACATGACAGGCAATCGAAGAATAGTTTTTTGGCTTAGAACTAAACAAGCAGGCTAAGAATATAAACTTTAAAGGAGATACTGAAATGCTGTAGAGTGAGATGAATTTTAAGTATTTGTTAATGGAGAAACTAATATTCAAGTAGATAGTTAAATATATATAGTAAAAAAAAAAATCTGCAATGAAGATTAATTTCCATGCTTTGATGCTCATAGGGCAGCTGTACCACAGGCATTTTATGCTTTTACAGGAAAGAAAAAGCCCTTCTGCTGCATAAAAAGCCTTCATTAATACAGTAGAGGCTCAATAAGCAACAACATAATCCAGAGGTTGATATGTTTTCTCTGTAACTTCTTAAAACATCTTATGAATAGCCATGAGAAGAGTTAAGTTTCTGTATAACACTCCCTACTATAGAGCTCTTTTTCCAGAGCAACAAATGCCTGGTTCTGCAACAGAACCTGGTCCTTTTGCAGGTCTCAAAGTCTATGACCCTATCACAGACTAGAGTTAGAATAAACAAATAGCCCAAATTCCATTTAATGTGGAGAGGCATAGCCAAATGTACTTTGGGTATGCAGAAATTAAATAGACGAGAAGAAGGAAAAAATCCCAAACCAATGAAACTTGAATGTCCTTGTAAAACTGTGCCACCCCAGACTTCACTTATTTCATTTGCTCTGCCACAGGAGCCAGGAGGTGAGGGGCAATGCCTGACTCTCCGCACTGTGCAGGCTGCCTGGATGGAGTGAACAGTAAGAGCCCCAGCAGTGCTGAGTGACCCCATGCAACACATGTTCTATCCAGTACCACCAACTGTATCCAGCTTCAAGGCACTCTAGGGGTGTCACAGGGGGCCACACCATGGACAGATGGAGGGGCACTTGAAACTGAGGACATATATTTAATCCAAGGCATGTAAGCAGGAAAAAACTAAAAGAAAAAAAAAAAAAAAGCCCAAACAAACAGAAACACCTCACACAAACAAAAAAAAACCACCAAAGCTACAAACAAACAAACTAACTACAAAACAGCTAAAACAGGTCCAAAAAACCAACAACAGAACACTTTTTGAGATAAAAATCACATTCTTAGGCAAGAAAAAATGAACTCAGCTGTCCAGGTAAGAAGGAATTCCTGGCCCAGGATTAGGATCTGTTGGGGCAAATAGAAGTTTTTACAAGGAACCTCAGTTCATGAACAGTGTGAAATCACTAAGACTAAAGGATTTACATAGGCCAAGGACATTGTACCTAGACACAGGAGTTTAAAACACCTATTCTCTACCTGGTACATCCATTGGTATTTTAGATAACCAACTTCTTCAAACCACCTAAATTAAACTGTCAATGGCAGCATCAAAACTTGCAGATAATAAATTCAAGTAATTCTGTACAACATTTTACACAAAAGAATGTCCTTAGGCAGGGACTGGATTTCACCCAAGGTTCTTCAGTCATCTTTTTAAAACTGACAGCTCCTCTCTTCTCTATTAGCACACTACAGAACATAAGCAGCTGCTGAACCAAAAATTACCAAAATTTCCTTATAAACTTCCAGCCAACACAAGTTTTCTTTCCTATAGAACTATAGTCTTGGCAACAAGAGTCATTGGGGAAAGAATTTAAAGACAAACTAAAAAAGCTTTCCAAACAGAAAAAGAAGAACATTTGTTTTAATTCTTAATGTCTGAATTAACTTAACATTTGATTGAGGTGTCAGTCTAAAATATTTCATGCTAGATATTTTCATACTTGAATAGAAATATAAAAAGACAGGTTTTACATACCTAAGTTCTCAATGCCATTGATGCTTGCATTATAAAAGTGATTTTCCAACAGCAACACTTCTGTACTTCTTAAAAAAAAGAACTGTTGCCACAAAAAGAAGTAAATAAACTAAAGTATTTGATGCCTTTTGCTGTAATAGATCAGCTTTCCCTTCTCTCAGGTAACACTGTGAAAAATGCCATATGCACAGTTACTATCCTGATTTAAGAGACTTGCTCCATATAATTTTCTAGTTGCATCCATAACTTATCTTCTGGAAAGATAATCAATACTCAATTACTTGTATCTTTTCTAAAGAAATACTATATGTCCTTTAAGAATTTTGGCACTATTACTTTATTTGCCCACACAATAAAGTAGCTTTTTAAACTGAAGAATATTCTTTTGTGTTTCTGGGTTTTTTTCTCACAAAGGAATGCATAACTAGAAAGGAATATACTGGTGACTAAATTCAGTCCCTTAAAGGCAAAGGCAGCCTTGTAAGAGACATTTAGTTTAAGAGTACCTAAAATTTCATTCCATGTGTCACTACCTTTACCACAATGAGTATTCAGACATCTCGTGTAGAAACAAAGAAGACCAGACTTGTAATTATCACGATAGTCACCTACTCCTTTAAATGCAATAAATTATTTTATTTCAGTTGTAGTAATGTCATTGCCCTTTTGATGGCCAGTGGATATAAAGAAAGAAATGGATGCAGGGAAAAAAAAAAAAATCCAGCCTAATTAATTAAATCAATGCCAAAATTTATTCAGGTCATTTTTATGTGTAGTGAGATAGGTTGTGTACATGTTTGCCACATGTGTTTATGTGTACTGCTACCTTTTCTAGGCCTGGTACTTTGGCTTCAATATTTAGCATTGTTTATCTGCATTGATGTTTATCTGGAACATTGCTAGTTCCCATCTTGCATGGAAACTGGTGTTTTTCATTTTGGGGCACAGATAACCATGAGATAACAACATTCTAATAACAGTGAAAACACATGTAAACTGCACATGTGAAGAAACAAAAATATGGACTTCATTTAAAAAAAATCATTAAAAACCACAAAACCCAAAACCCTACAGAAGGGTAATCAAACTGCTTGTTTCCATGGTTGAAATGTTGAGCAAAAGGATGTGAAATCCTTGGACTGAAGAAAGTGGTAAGCAATCTTACAGAGCAGAGATGGCTTTCAGAGAAGCAATGAGCTTGGAGAGGAAACTCAAAAAAAAAAAAAAATCAAAAGAGGAAACTGGGCTTGGCTGGAGTAATCCATTTTCATTAAACCTGGACACCGGAAAGCAAGCAACTCTAAAGAGCAGTCTTAGCTGAAGTGATTAATTTTAATGCCTGTACATAGCCTCAGAGAAAACTGCTCCTACACGCATTTGTCTGACGTACGTTCTTCTTGTTTTGACTGGAGAGGACATGGGTTAGAACTTGCACGGTGAATAAAGTTTAACATTGCAGCACCATACACAGGTATTTATGATTTTTTTCTTCACCCATCAAACACCTTCACAACAAAAGCAGAGAAGGGAAAATACGAGATGATGTTTGGCAGCACAGGCCCTATTATGATGAAAACCAGCTCACTTACTCTGCACAGAAAGGACTCACTAGCTTTGAAGGCACACATTACGTAGCTGATTTCCAAGCCTCAGAGAGATGGAACACCTTTCCTAGAAGAAGTTTCTTGCCCCATAACTCCCACTCATTGACATCCGTTCTAACCTTCCCATCAGCTCCTTCACCGCTACCAAATGGTAACACTGAAATAAATTGCTTCACAATAGGAAAAATACATCATAAAAAGCAAAGGCTTCACTTATGAGAAAAGCACGTTATGATTGCATAGACGTAACCATGTAATCTGCTATTAACTGTAAGGCTCATAAAACTTCATGAATATCTCAATTATATCACCTCACAAGATTATATAATAAAACAGCATAATGAGCTTCAGTTTACTTGACAAGGCTGAATACTGCTGCTCTTTTTAAAAAGCTTTTTATAAAATGATATTCCCTCCTAATACTTGACTTGCAAGCACTCTAAAGACACTATGTACAAAATTAAAAATAAACTTCATCATTTTCCTACCACTGCTGCTTATCACTACCACAGTATTCACAAGGTTTTCTTTTTAAAGAAGTCAGCTTATACAAGCATCTTCTCGTGACAATAGGTGCAATGCCATTTGCAACACTTCTAAAAGCTAAATATATATTTATATAGATATTTATATTTGTTCTAGTTCCCTCAACTTTTGGATTAACTTGTTCTCAGTTCTTGGGACAGCGTGAAAACATTTATATCCCATCTTTATTAAGGAGACAGTACAAGGAACGAGCTTGCTTTGCCAATGTGTCATAAAGAGCCCAAACCTTTACTATCAGTTGCACAGTGAAGATGCATGCAATTACTGCAACTATTGACTGAAAACTCGCTTGCTAATTCTGTGCTGGGTGCTGGCTGGTGCCAAGGCAGCTGCCAAAAGGCTACAAGTCCAAAAAGGGGAAAGGAGAAGATTAAAGTATCAGTTTGTTTCCAAGAATAAAGTACTGTAAATGAGCGAGACACTTGCTAGGAAATAATTTTCTGGTGTTTATATGGTAAACTTCTGCAAAGTGAATTTCTGTTGGCATTGCCAGAGTTTACAAAGCAAAGGTACTTGCCAAAAGGCAGCTTCACTGGAAGTATTGGTCAAGTAAACATGGAATGGAAAGTTATTAAGCAAAACGAACAGCTAATTTTGCCGTGATCACATTAGGAACATCGAGTATTTTCATTTAAACTTCAGTATCTGAGGTACAAAAGAGCACAGAGTGATCACGGGAAACAGCAGCACGTAGAACAGAATCCTGGCTACAGTTCATGAAGGAATGGGGTTATTTTTGCCAACTGAAGAGAATAACATGTCTCCAAAGCTCACTGTTTTCACTGATGTTGTAAAAGAACTACATCTTTAGTCTACATGTACATGAATGCATCTGCACTTAGTGCTCAAACGCACGCTCCTCTATTTTAGTTTCTTTTGCAGATGAAACAGCAAAATAACAAAGTATTCAGCTTAAGTTTTCTTCATCCAAGTAACTCAATAGTTGGTTTTCTTTCTGAAATCCCTCTGCCCAAAAAAACCACTTATGTAGCTAGGATGGATGGGATCAGCCAACACACATCTGCATAATAAGTAACCAGAAGAAACTCAGCATTTCCAAGGATGTTCCCAATGCTACAGCATGTGTAAAGGAGATTCGGTCCCCAGTTACATATATTTCATAAACACTGGAAACTAGTACTCAGAAAAGAGTTCACAGGTTCACTGGTCACAGATGCTCAGGAGGTATTTTGTAACCAGAGCTGTTCTTATGCCAAAAGAAGTCTACAGGAATCAGGAAATCTTTCCCCTCCACCACCCATCAGATGTTAGGTGTCCAAACGAGGAAAACTTTACATATAATTTCTGAACACCAAAATATTGACAAAATTGCCATTAGTAGACCAGAATTAAAAATAAGCAATTTTGAAAAGTTCCTTTTTATTCTACAATTCTTAAAGTATGTGGGAGTTTTCTCCTTCTTTCAAAACTTGAAATGAAGTGCCGACAGCCAAGTTTGTTGCTTGATTTTAATTTTCTACTACAAAGCTAAAAATGCTAATATATTCAAAATGCAGTTCCTATACAACAGGAATTCAAAACTTCTAGTTTATTAAGTTTTCTAGTTTATTAAGTTTTCAGTGAGAAATTGCAACAGAAAGCCCTTAAAATACTGAAATTTCCTTCCAACAATTAAAGATTTCTTTCAGTATATTCCTACCTTGTTTTCTAGTCAACATGGTGTTTTTAAGCAATCAGTGATTTAATTCTGCAATAAATTTCCTTTTACTAACCATAATTTTTCCCTTCCTATGACACAAGCTGCTTCTTGCAGACAGTTTCAGGAATTAAAAATGTAACACTTAATGACTTCAAAACTCATAACTTTTCAGTCAGCATGAACATGTCTTTTTGTCTGGAAAGCATTACTTGTACAGAACTTTCCTAATTTAAATTCTAATTTATGTTCATATTTTAATTAAACTGGTATCTGTTTTAGCTGCTGGTGAAGAAAGAGAATGTATTACAATGGTGTACATTCTAATATATGGCATTATTCAAAAATACAACAAACCTGTTGATTTGTAGCATGGTGTATTACTGAGTACTTTCAAGTACTTTACTTAAAAAAAAGCCAAACCAAATAGTAGTTCAACACAGTATACATACCAAGTGCACAATGATTGATGGCTAAAAAAACAAGGGAGAAAATGTTTACTTAAGAACATCTGAAGTATCATCTGCAACCTACTGATTCCAGGGCTTCAAGTGACAGCCCATCCATCTTTAGGAAAATCTAAGCCACTAGATAGGACTTTGAGGGGCTGAGATGGCTGCAACCAGTCAGAGACACAGGGTATGACTGGCAAGGCAGAATTGGGGAGTTTCGAGTTTCAGAAGTTGCTTTTTTGCTTTAAGTAGCTCAGATAAGGTAACCAAGATATACTCTGTAACTCTGTTTTACAGAGTTTTAGGCAAATGTTAATCTACTAAATAAATGACAATTAAAAGAAACTTTCCCACATACATAAGAAGAGATTTTGAGTTTCTTCGGCAGATCTTCAGCTATTTTGAAATCAAAACAATATCTAAAGATATTCTAATAATTATTCTAGACTACACTGAAAAGTATTCACTGTCATAATAGTAGCATACCAAGGGATGAACAAAAACAATTGTTGAAAATTAATGAATTACTAAAACATCCTAATTTTCACCAAAATTTTCAACACCCTTATAAAACCTTGGCACATCATGTATATGGAAAACACCTGCTTGAGTAAACTCATTTTAGACAACATTTAATTTCATTTTTGTATGTATGAGGTGAAATTCAGTTCCCCTTCATCCCAGCCCTCTGCTCACAGAGTTACAAAACTGATGTTTTCACTACCAGCCTTAGTTCCCCACTCCTTCCACACTCTAGCATCTTCCAAAGGACTTCTACTGAAAACCCAACCACCCAACCAGTTTTTGCAGTCTTTCAACCTGCCCTATTTTTAATGTGTCTGACACTACCGTGCTTCTGAGAATATGAAATAGTTTATGCAAGACATTCAAGAAGTTTAGAAAACAATGATTCAGAAGTTGTAAAGGCACCCCTGTCTTATGGGGTCCCCTCAGGATGGCTGGACCCATCTAGGGGCAACAGATTGTCCTGTACTGATCTTTTCTCATTCACAGCAAAGGCACTCATTCCTGACAGATCCCTGTAATTAGTCCTCAATCATGCAACAACATTCTGCAGGACACAATGTCAGGAAGATGTAGGGCTAGGGTTGGGAATCTGTTACTGAATATGGTTTTTTAGGATTTTACATTACATTTCATGCAGAACACTGCAAAATACATTATATTAGAGAATTTAACTCATCATACCATAGTGCATCTCAAAAGGGAGTTTTTAAATAGGGCATTTTGTTTCCCTTCTTATGCTTGCCATCTATTGAGGCAGTTGCACTGATTAAATAGTCTGATGTTATGCTCAAAGTCCCATGAATTTCCTGGTTTCCATGAAATACCTTTTTAAAATTGGATCATGAGAATAGCTCTAGGAGAACTCTAAATGCAGCCAATTTACAGCCAATCAAGTGTTCTTAATACATATTTTCCTTACTAACTCTTCTCCAGACAGTCTGTACAGCATTTTTTTCCTCTGGAGATCCACTATAACCAGGGGATAGAGTTAAATCTTGATCAGAGTCTGTGGAAAAAAATCATCTCAAGTGAACAGTGGGCAACTTGTTTTTGGAGGGAATAGAGAGCAGCACTTACCCTGCTGACTTCTTTAGGAGTCGTTTCATCTAAAAGGAAACAAACCAAAACATTAGGCACACCAGGAAATTTCTAGACTGACTGAAGAACAAGATAACAAACTTCCAACAATTTTTGCACATATGTACAAAACTTTTCTAACATGGTTCAATCAAGTGATTGAAATATCCTGAGACTGGCTTGCATTTGCAATCTTTCAAAAACTTCTAAAGCTAATAATCAGTTGAAATTAAGACGAAGTATTTAGGAATTCTATCTTGACTTAACAAGAATACAAAATTTCATACATACCAGAATTCAGAGGGAAGCTGGCACAGGCCAGCATAACACTACATCTGTATTCCAGTTCAGTAAAGCTACTGATAGTACTGCATATTCTGAGAATTAAAGGCATTTGCTACCAAATACATGCCACCAAAATCCTACAAGGAAGCTAGTGAGCAGCCTTATTCAGAACCTCCTGTTCTGAATATCAAAGATACTAGTCCTGTTGACTTCTTTGGATGTGGAAAAAAAGTCTTGTAGCCATAAGAAAAGAAGAATATCACTGATGTGATCTGGTATAACACGTTCAAATAGATTACAAGATTCTACATATACACAAACTATAATGTTTTTCCTTTCAAATGCAAACAGACTTTCAAGCATTTTTAGTAAATTTAATACGTATAAATAAACAAAGGTACAATATCAGAGCACCAGCTAAAACATTGAGTAGTATTTCTGACAATGAGGGGAAAACAGCTATACAGCATGAACACATCTGCCACAGGAGGCGTTTCCAACTTTCAGTTTAACCACACCAAAAGTATCGTAAATACACCTTTACAAACCTCCAGTTAGTTAGTTGTTTCTGAAAACATGAACTATTTGTAACCTTTTATTTGCTCTTAGGAATCAAATTATTATACTTCAGAAATTAAAATTAAGTAAGGAAATAGATTTAATCTCACAGAAAATACCATGTGTTTATATTTGCCAAAGGCTCTTCATATATTGACATTTAAGATGAACTTTGAAACAATAAAGGTGGAAAAAACCCACATTTTCTAGAAAACATTTATTACACAATTTCTGATGAAAGAATTCTCTATAGCAATACGGATTTGCCCTCAAAATTGAGTGATGCCAAGGAAAACAATATATTTCACAAGTAGCTATTAGTCTCCTCTTAACCCCAGTCAAATGATATGCAGCTATTTTACACATGCAGAACACAGACAAACCTAATTCAGCTCTTTAAGGCAGTTCTGTTGTTTGCAATGCAATGTGTAACACATGCTCTGCCACGTTCACTGATGTTATCTTCCTGAATCAGACAAATCTACCTACATACTAGTTACAAGAACACCCAGAGCCACGCTCAAAATCCATCTTCCCTACTACCTGATTTCTGACACTGAGCAACAGCAAATGTGAACAGCAGAAAACAGAGTGATGACATGACAAATTCCTTGGAATATGCTATTAGTTTTCAGCAACCAGTGGATCAAACATTTCTTGAATCAGTGGTGATACTTTTCTTTTTAAAGGATGGGGTTTTCTACCTCACACTTTTGTGGGGTAGAAGGGGTGTTAGATTTTGTTTGGCTGGTTATTAAACGTGAGTCACCAGTCTTCAGCATTCTTAAAATTTTACAAGCTCCACAGTTCAAACAGGTAATACAAGAAAAACTATTTTATTTTTAATCTGTGCACCATATTTTTCATTTGATGCCCTCTATTCACCTTATTTATAGATCCTGCAATTGTACAGATCTCTCAAGCAAGTCCTTCTCTGCTTCATACCCCATCTAAAACTTTGCTGGTTTAAGAGGACTGGTCTGGTTTGCTGCAGCTAACTCTCACCACTCCTACTTCCTCTATTCCACTGCATCTTGCTGGAATGGGAAGTCCAGAATTACAGGCGATTCTGCAGCTCAGGAGAACACAACTAGGGCTTACAGAATGATGCAGGGATGATTTAGGGAGTTTCTCTATATTTGAAAAGAATAATATCTAATATCCTTGTTTCTTGATAGTTACTAAACACAGGGCTAACATTTTCCAACATTTATATTCTATAATACTGATGTCTCTCTCTCAAAATTATAACTAAGATCCCCCTACTGTAAAATTACTTTCCCCACATAATCAGCATTTCTCAGAATTAACTTTGCCACCTGTTTTATCTCTCACTCAAAACCTTTAGTTCCCTGAATAACTACACCCTAAAAAGAAATTTAAAATCTTATCTTCAAAATTAACTTCAACCCTGAATCCTCTTACCCAAGTCATGATGTATATATTGAAAAACATGGGTAAATCATACTAGTGATCTCCCTCTATGGGAACAAAATCAATGTATTGTAACATATCAAATATAAATAACTACCATCACAATTCTATCCCTTTCACACCACTGTAAGACATAACTGCCACTGCAATTTCAGCTTAACTACCTATACAATTCTAATTAACACCTGCACAGTACACTACAGATATGCATAATAATCATTATAGTAATTAAAGACAGCATCCATCTGGGAAAATTTCCATAATAAACCCAGTCAAATAAGATAGGAAGAAGCAGAAAATAAGAAAGGGAACAGACAGGAAAAAAAAAAAAAAACCACAGAAGTTTGTCATTTGGCACAGTATAAATGAGGTTAGATTTAGTTTGGCTTGGGGTTCTTTTGGTTGGGATGTGCGTGAAGAGGTGTTAAATTGTGTAACTGTTCATTTAATGGGAAAAAAAATTTCACATTTCATTCTGCACATTAAAAAAAATCCGTTTCTTACTTGACATTTTATGCATGCATTTAAAATAAACAAAACAAAAGCCAACAAGCTTTTGAGAACTGCAAGATGCTAAAACAGAGTAGTCACAAAGAAAACTTTAAAACAAAGCAAATTTTCAACATCTCAGACATGAAATTTTTAGGCATTTACCATGGAAGCAATGATTCTAATGCCCAGTTAGTTTTATCACAGGAACTTTTCTGGAAAAAAAACATTGACTTCTCCCTGGTCTCATGCTGCTCTTTTGTCTGTATAGTTAAATACTACTGCTGGTACACAATTGTTGTTGATGACAGCAAACAAATGCTCAGGATTAATTCTGTTTATGAGATCCCAGATCGCTCTACAGTCACAGTTTCCTAAGGAGTGTTTTCCCACACAGCAGATATCAGATTGACCTAATAATTTTTCTTCTGGAAATTTGTTTTAGGCTTCAGATAATAAGACACAAGTTGTCTGTAATGCTATTAGCGTAGATATATTTGCTGCTTTTTTTCCCTTGAAAAGTGTCATACACTTATAGATCAATAGAAATTCCACCTAAGTTTGTGTAGGTTGGTTAAAGACTGATCTCACCACCCTGAAATAAAGTTTACCAAGTTTAATAGCATTGGGCAGATGAAATTGGTCAGTCTATTTTAATTGCAATTTTCATTCCTGTTCTAGACATCTTGAATCCAGCAGCTTAAGCCTCCACTGAATTTGTAAGATCTTTCAAAGACATCTTAGCTGAGAGTGAGTTTCCTAAAGCAGTAACTATCACACATGTGCAACAGAAATTTCAAGCCATCACTCAAAAACAATTTCATTAAGATCACCTGAACAGCTCTCCTGATTTTCAACTGTCTGGATTTATTTCACAGTTCAGAAGCAGTGTTACTTCACAGAAAACTAACTTAGACAGTTAGTTGACACATAGACATTGAAAGGGAATTTCATTAGATTGATCACTGGTGGCACACTGTGTTTCTTTCCCTGAAGCAGGACAAAACATGAATTCTTGCTATTTTACATGAACAACAAGATCTACATTTTTAAGTTCCTGAAAAAGGATGCTCAGTTCTTCCTCTTCTTAAGTAACATACATCAGACAATAAATAAGGCCTGAACCAAGACTCCACTGCAGATGGTAAGCAGAGAAACATATTGTCTGCCAGGTGGCCTATAATTTTAATTCACTCCTCTGCATTTAAGTAAACAAGGCCCTACATACAACAGGATTCAGAAGACTATGCATTTGACTTCATTAGACATACCTAAATCTGGTAAATTTGGAACCTTATTATTTGCTATGGTCTTAGCCTGCACTAAACTGATGAAACAGTTGGAGGAATTTTGCAGGATGGCTTATTCTGGCCAGAAAACTTCCAAAAGGCATCTTCTGAAAGTATCACTAGTTCTTGTGAGAACACAAAGGCATGAGGAAGATCCAGGTTTTGCTTCAGTTTCCAAAGCTGCATTAGTTGTACAAAACATACTGATGGTAGTTCCACACATACACATCCATGATCATAAAAATCCTCAGTTATTCAATGTGACAATTCAGACTAATCCAAGCAGAGCATTTCCACAAAATTATGATAAAAAATGTTTTATAATTAACATAGACATAGCTTCTTATTTCTATTTAAATAGCTAGAAGACAGGTGTACCCCTAAACCTGTGGAATGATATCTACCCACAGCTGCTAAAAGTTTCATAAAATTCTGTAGAAGTCTCTCGAGTCCAATACTCCTCAGCAAAAACCATGTTGGAACCTGGGCTCTGACCATCAGGAAGAAACTTAATAGTTTCCAGCAGTAAATATGCTTTACCAAGAAAGTCTATGACTGTTTTATGGTAATTAGCCAATGACTTCATATCCTATTCAACATGGCTGTTGAATGAGAAGAGTGTTAAACTGGTTAGCTCATCCACCTTATCAGTCAACGAGGTACAATCACCATTGTTTATTACCAGAATGCAGCCACAAGACAATGGGATGAAGAGTGTGTAAAATAATTTATCATTTTTTCCACACTTACTAGTTTATAGTTGCACTTTTTGGCTCACATCTACCACTTTTCTTGTCCGACACAAAATTCTGCCTGGTTTTCACTTGATTTTTTCCATTTTTTTTTCCAGAAGCCCTGGGTGCTAAGTATAAGGTATCCTAAAGGTTTATTGCAATCAATGTATCTAGGAAATAGCAGTATCACTAATAATCTGTCCTATCACTTTTGAATAGAGCTGTTCCTTTACTTTCAATTATTTTTCAAATACCAAATTCAGACTTCAAATTTGAAGTTTTATTGTGTTCAGCAGGTGTTTACAAAGAGAAGGAAAAAATAACACTGCCATTGATTCAAATACTACTTAGATATATACCTTAAGCAATTCCATTAAAATCAATAGAACTGCTACAGCATGCATTGGAAATCAGAAATGCTTTTATGTATTAAATGTCACGGCATTTCTGTTACGTATAGTGATTCAGAGCTGAAGGAGATGATTAAAAGAGAACACTGCTGGAAGCAGGTCCTACAAAGCTCCAACAATCTGAGTAAGTCCCACTGGATCTTGTCCATTGGAAGACATTTGGATATTTTAAAAACATGCATACCTTTTGGACCCTGCTGGGCCTCTAGAGTTTGTCTTGTTTATTCCTAGATCATGAATACCTCTTCCCAAGTGATAAGATGCCTGGAGAACTTTAAGGAAAGGCACTTCCTCCTGCTTTCCCAACATCTATACACAGCCCACACTCCACTCTGAGCCTAACGAGGCAAGGGATGGGATCACACAGCTCAGTGCCATGATGTTCCCATCCCTGGCATGGAGCAAGGCTTCCAAGGCTTATTGGCCCAAACAAACCAAGAAATTTCAGCAGGTTGTCAGCTTCTGGAGCAGGAAATACTGCATATGGCTCAGTGACGGCAAAAGAACATAATAATCTTATACGTGTTAGGAAGAATGTAATCTTGCACTTACCATGGGGAAATAGAGCATCAGATACCAACAGTTTTAGTAAAGTTTTTGTTTTTAATTATTTCTATTTTGTTTTCATCCCTACCTTTTTGATCACTGTATTCTCACCTCCTTCTGTTTAGGAACATAAAAGATTTTTTTTTTTTTTTAGGGAAAAACCTGTCCATGTAATGTAAGTTACTGGACTCCTAAGAAGTTGTTTAAAATTTTTAGATTCCAGTGTTTATCACTATAAAGAATCAAAAGTAGAACAAGAAGCTTTGCAGCCTGCCTGATTTTCTACTTTCTGCACCTCTGACTACCTTGAAAACAAATGTCATGTTACTGAACTTTGCAACAAAATCCTCAGAATTTGCAGAAAAATTAAGACTGAGCAGTTTTCTTCTCTTTAGAACAGCTGACAAAAGAAACAAAAGAAAACATCCCAGAGGAAAAGTTCACTGATGTCAACAAGGCTAAGGGATCATTAGAGCTTGAGATGTTAGGTTACCACATGGGAGGGTGCAGTGATCCAGTGTGAAACATATTTATGTCAGGGGAATCATCTCAATCCCTCTGAAGAAACCAAACTGTAACTACAACATAGTTACATTTGTATTAGAGATGTATTGTATTTGCTTTACTCTGGAGATTGAAAACCAAGAAACTGAAAAAATGTTTAAATTAATCAGGAAAAAAACCTGAAGAAGAAAAAGACAGACTAAAATTTACAAATTAAGTCTTTTTACTTTTAGGATAATTCAGCTGATTTGTTAGTAATCATAATCAAGCTCTCAGTGACTGAGTTGAATATTACAGAATAATGATGTGCAGATAATTCATGACTTTGGAGTCTTTGAAAAATGACATGTTACACTAACATGATGAACAGATTGAAACCAAGAGAAGATTGAACTATTTACTACTTATCACTACCACCACTGTGAGTAAAACATTTTGCTTGCAATGAGAAGACTGTCAAAAAAAAAAAAAACAAAAAAAAACACTTCAGGGAGTGGAAAGGAACAGAATATGTAACTACAAAATTATAGACAGTTCTCCATGAAAGATAATGACAGCACCTTATGAATTTCTGAGCTAGTAATTTTTATCTTAAAAAGATTTTATGACAGATAATTATAATTCACAGGAATTATACAAGAAAAAATAATTTTAAAAATTATCTTTTTGGCTGCTCTAGAACAACAACAACAACAAAATCCAAGACATTGTGGAGTTCAGTATTCTTCTACTGACATTTGAACAAATGCAAAATTTTAACCCTCTCCAGTAGCAGGTGCAGTATTAAAAATGCTAGGCCAGATTCAGAAAAGTTTTCAGGCAGGGATACATGCACTATGTTTTTCAGAAGATCTCCATAGCAGTCTGGCACACAATTCCTTGAACTGAAAGGAAGTGAAATACCCCAACAATGAGTAGGTGTGTTGATTTACCACTGCTCACGTGAGAATGGCCATTCACTAAGTTGTAGAGAGTCAGCCACTCGTGAACCTCCAAGATTACATTAGAGTTATGTGAAACAATTGAGGAAGATTACAATACTGAGCTTACTAAAAAATATGATAAAAATGTGACAAATACCAGCTGTCTCTGGCTGCAAACAAGAATGTTCCCAATGAAGCTCTGTTTATATAGCTCTGATTGGTCTTGTGTAACCTCGAGGACACACTTTAACATCAGCCAACATCAGACACTTCAGCACCAGAACACATGACAAAGTCACAGCACCTAGCAGTCCACATCCATCAGGAGACACGGTCATTAAATAGCCTGGAACATCAGTATCCAATTATCCTTTGACCCAGACTGCTTCTCTGAGAGGTTCCACAAAAATTGACAGGCAGAACCCAGTCCTCAGTGGACTGATGATTTTCTCATTTCTGAGTATGCCCACCAGCACGTCCTCGTGCTCTACTATGCCATCAAATCTACTGCACACCAACTTTCAGTACAGAAACTTTGACACAGGCTTCAAACAGAGGGCCGGCTGTTCTATCAAGTACAGATGATTGTCCCATCATAAGACTCTAGCTTCTTGAATCATTCAACCATAAGAAAGGGAGGTAAATCACAGTATCTCTGTAATTAGGAACATGTGAAAGACTTGGTGACAGAAATCATCCCATCCTTAGAGGCTGCAAGGCAAATGTGCCTCAGACACACATGCACACAGAAAAGATCACACTGGAAATTTCAGAAGGAATTCTCTACTCATAGCTCACCTGAGAAACAGATGTCAAAAAAAAGAAAAAAAAAATAATAATCAAAGAAATGTCCAAAGGAAAACAGTAAATTCAGATCTACAAGCTTAGAGTAAATGAAGAACTGGATGTGTTCATGCAAGACAAAATTACTTTCATGTGCATTTTTTATTTAACTAACAAAATCCAATGCAGATGGCAAATTAATTGAAATACTTAATGAGAAACCAGGAAATACATAAAGAAATCAGCTGGAAAGCTAATAAACTATATCTAACACAGCAGTAAGAGAAAGTGGAAGTACCACTTCTGTCGGTGGAATAAAGGGAGCCAGAGCCAACCATACCTCTTCAGCACAGCTGAAGTTGCCACCTGCTGGGATAAGGAGCTGTGTCTATCTCCCAAATTGTCAATCTAAGAGAACTACTAATGATCACACACTGAGAGCCTGCAACCAAGCGAGAAATCTATTCCTGCAAGTATGAAAAGGGTAATTCATAATCTAAGTCCCTTCTCACCACGTCTTCAAAATAGTTTTGAAACAGTCATGATTGAGGAATCTCATAATTTGTCAGTTACAGCACCATTCTTCCCAACTTCCTTCATCAAGCCTGCCACAGAGTTCTGTCAACACCAACACGGGTTTCTTACGTAAGCAAGTGTCACACAACTACTTGGATAAGGAATTTGGAAAAACAACCCCATGACACAGCCGCTTCTTAGACACTTCTTTATGTACTACATCTACCTAATTCAGGAACACTTGGGCTGCGTTTATTAACCCATTTGAGACTGCCATCTGCTCAGATGGTGGCATACATACAAGGCCACTCAGTTTTCACATGCAGCACTAATTCCCCCAGGAGCTGCTGGGGGATCTGACCATTTCTAGACACCAGGCCACTCGTTTTGAGAACTAATTGCAGGAGTGATATTAAGTAATCAAACAGCACACCAAAGGGAACATCCTAATAACTACAAGAAGCTGGTGGTTCAAAAGACAAACAGTCACATAATTAAATAAAGCAAGACTGAAAGCAGAAAGAAGAACCAATGAAAGTACTCTCAAAACAGAGTTTCAAAAGGAGGATATGCAGGGAGAGAGGGACAGAGGTGCCAGGATGAGCAAGCAGCTTGGACAAAGATATCAGATGCTACCAACGGGAATGTACTTTACTGACCTCTCTGGGATTATTTTACTTTCTGCCACAGTAGAAAACAAGATCAAGTAAAAAGAAAAAAAATACTGTTTATTACAGATCAAAAAAACCCAAACAGCATCCAAAGAAAATCAGTCACAAAGTAATATTTGAACAAAAAAATTATTTTTGTTTGCAATATTGTTCATTGTTACTGTTAATGAAAAAAGAATGCTGCAAACTTAAATCTTCAACTTAAAGCTTTAAAAATACAGCTGTCAAGAAAAAAAAAAAGTAGTTGTTTCAGTGTGCTTTGCCATTTTCCATCAAGTGAACAGATGGCATTATTAAAATTCTAGTAGAATGAAGTATTTATAAGTTCATTAGACAACACTAACTACACAAAAAAGACAGCAATATTGCAAATAAAGCTGCTAGATTCAAAATAGCATAAAAGTACACATAAGGGTTATAAAATCATATTTATGAGTTAGTATACAAAAACAAATATGCCAAATGAAACAATAGCACAAAAGAAATGCAGAAAAAGCTCTATAAAACAGTAATTTGTTTTCCAGGGTCACTTCCAAGTTACTCCATGCATTCTGAGCCTGAATTGTATAAAAAGGGCTTCAAGTTTGACAGTGTCTAAGACAGCTGAAAGAGAAAAAGCCTGTTCCACTTCCGTTTCTTTAAATGTATATATAAATTTTATACTATGATGTACAACAAGCAAGAATGAAATTGCTCCAGAAATAATCCACACAGAAATGCAAGTCTTATTCGCCAAGGTGATGTTCTTAGAAAACCAACAGAAGGCCAACTAAATGCATCCAGCACATAGGTCAGTGCTTTTAAATGCTGTGCCACACTGACTAATTTGATACCTGAGGTGCTTTATCTCCTCTTCTCTTCACCCCTTTGAATTATTAGCTGACATGGAATTCACTTTGGAATCACTGATTTGTAATTGCCTTACTTTCTATTGTCTTTCTTCCAGGCATAGCAATGTCTCAACTTGGTAAAGTGGTGTCTGTTAGGATTCTAATTAACTTGAATAAGATGCAAATTCCTGTCACCTTCAAAATGTGCCAAAATGGATTTCCTATAAAAAGGGATATCTAACAAACTGAAAATTCAGCTTTCACTCCAAATTAATATATACCAGTTCCCATACGTGTAGGTTTATTCAAATGCACACCACTTCTCTCTGCAACTTTTATTAGTACAATCTATGTTAATGTTTAACTCCTCTAAGCACCCTGTCCTCTCTGTGCATATTTTATGCAGTCTAACACATCATTCTGGGAAAGTCCTTGCTTTGATACCTACATGGAAAATGATTCAAAGAGGGATGTGTACAATTTCAAAGCAGAAATCTTTCTCCAGGATTTAAAGAATTGCATGGCACTGTTCTTTTTGAGGTATCCATTAGCACAGGAGCACATCAATCTGTTGGAGTCGAGAAGGGCCACCAAGTTGAGTGGAGGAACAGAGCACCTCTCATACATGGAAACATTAAGAAAATTGGCATTTTTCAGCCTGGAAAAGAAAAGACTCTGGGGTTATATAACTGAAGCCTTCCAGTACCTGAAGGGAGTCTAAAAGAAAGATGGAGACTGTTTACAAGAGCATGTAGTGACAGCACACGGGGGAATGGATTTGAAATGAGAGTAGGTTTAGATTTGACATTACAAAGAAATTCTTTACTGAGAGGGTTATGAGGCACTGCAACAAGCTACCTAGATAAACTGAGGATGTCCTATCCATGGAAGTATTCAAGGCCAGGCTGGATGGAGCTCTGAGCAACCTGGTCTAGTGGAAGGTGTGCCTGCCCATAGCAGGGGGCTTGGAACTCGATGATCTTTAAGGTTCCTTCCAACCAAAACCATTCTGTGATTGTATTACCTAAACCATATGCAGTGTTTTGTCAATGTTTGTCTATTATTGAATCAGATACAATTGATGCCATCTCAGATTAGAATATTTGAAACTGTCTCTTCCTGAAGAGATGAACCTATCTAGAAAGGAACGGAAAGGTGAGGGTCCACGCCAGCAGAAACCCATTTAAGCTTGAACTACTCTGTGCTCTCCCCACTGCCTTGGGGAAGTTTACAGCTGCAGCAGTGAGCTGTAGATATAATCTACAATTACAGGAGCAAAATGACCAATGCATAAGGAAAGGCTGGATACACACACCCAGGGATGGAAGCTGAGGGCAGGCAGTGCAGGCTTAAATGGACCAGAGTTACTTCCTGGGAACAAGAAGGTTCTGACCTAACTGAACACTGCTTGAGCAGACAGGATTCACTGGAATCTCAGTTTCCCAATGACTGGGCTATTCAAGGCTGGCTGGTGCCAACTGAAGCAGCCTGAGATTCTGAAGACTCTCAAGGAGGCATTGAAAGTTCTCTTTGTTAAGATAATTGGTACTTATATTTTTAACATAACACGTTCATTCATATGCAATAGCTTAATATTTAATAAAACAAAATGCAATAATGGCTTCCTTCAGGCTGGAGACACGGACACATCATCTTTAGTAAAATGTAGCAGTTGCAGAGATGCCTAGACTTAATGGGTTCTTCCATTCTAAGAACATGATGAACTACATCAACATTCATTTCTATTTATTAGTTTCCTGTAGCACAGGACTGGAATGAATAAGAAGCTTTAATATGTTTTAGTTACCTGTAGAGCATGTAGAGAAAAAGTTAGGTAATAATTCACACTATTCTCTTCAAATCTGGAAATACTTCTTAACAAACAAGACAAACACTGCCAAGTCATACCTCAGAGTTTACTCTTTCTTTTGGTCAATCCTGCATCTAAAAGATTTAGGATCGATTGTTTAGATGATAATATTTTAGGAACAGTTAAAGAGGAAGGTGATTAAGATTGAAAACTATCTTTAGCCTCCTAGATTTGAATTATTTAGCCAAATCTCAAATAGAAAACAAGCATGGAGAGAAACTTGCTTTGACAGCACAATGACAGATTCACGAACCTTGTTCTAAAAGATCCAGTAACCAATTTACACTGTATTATTGCCTTTAATACTTTCTTTTTCATTACAATTCCAGATATACTGGAAGAATGCAAACCTACTCCCTAATTTACTTTTGTTTGCTTGCTGACTCTAGTAGAGCAATGAAATTGGATAAGGTGTGCCTATGATATCAATGGCAGAGTAAAAATGCATTCAGTTCCAAGAAAAACCCATTGCTAGAGACTACAATTTTTTCAAAGACACTTTAAGAGAAAAAAAGCATCTATTATGTTTCAGTTTTGTCTGAGGAGAAATATGACCTACATGGCTAGAGAAAATGTATTCCTATGAATATCTAATACAAAAGACTACCATAAAACACAAAACTATGGCTCAATACTATAAATGGGTGGATGTACCCTACTGTGCAGTAGAAAGTAGAAAATAATGGCTGGCTTTCCAGCAGAAAGGTTTGGCAGTCATCCATTGGTGCAGACTGGGTTCTGTTCCCAAAGAAACATTTGCTTTGGCAACATATAGGAAGGTGGTTTGGAGTGTAAAAATTAAGTAAAATAGTCTTTCAATTTAGTGAATCAGCTGGTCAATGCTAGTCATAATCAGATTGTAGATAATTTGATCCACAGAAAACACAGCAAAATAAATATTCAAAAACAATTATTTTAATGACAGAATCCTGTGTTCTCCTACTTAATATCACTTTGTAATTATGAAAACAAACAAAAAATACACATTGAATACCTTAAAAGTTCTCATTTGAAATATTATCAGTCACTAAACTTATTTCTTGTTCCATAAATAATTTAGCAAGTGTCCTTTAATTTGATGGATAGGAGGATTTCCCGCAAATATAAAACAAGTTTATAACTACATGCATTCCTTTAGAAATTTCAGATGTTTGGTTTAAGCTGTCAGCTAATATTAATATAAACAGGACTTATTACTTGCAACTTGTTATATCCTGCAAATTAGGTTTTCTTTAAGCCCAAAGAAACCCAGGCTCTGTAGCATCCCACTTCACGGAAATGAAAATCAGCAAGAAAATTAAACAGAACAAATACTCCATATTTTTTTGCATCTGTGGGGTGCTAATTAGTGGAAAGAGGTGTCTCAGCCTGCTATCACCAATAGATACAGTCCACTCTTCCTTCTCACAGCCTACACGCATCTACTCCTGTTTCTGTCCTTTTCTCACCTGTCCTATGCTTCCCCAAAGGCCTCTCCTTTCAGTACATAAGGGAAAGAAAGAAACCTCTTGGCACAGCCAATCTTTACTGGCAATGTAGCCAAGGATGTTTACAAAAAGCACAAGTGGGTTAAGCAGGTAAGCTGTTTTCTAAGCTTCTCTAGTGACAGAACCACTCAGTTTTTCAAGTATTATGCCTCAGCATCTTTGAAACACTAATCTTCAGAGCAATAATTTTCTAGTAAATGCTAAAACTAGTAGTGAAAATTTTGTAAGATTCTGAATTTCAGTTCAAGAACTCCATAAGATAAGGATTCATAAGCAAGTTAGGAAGGTTCTTCAGATATGAGTTCAGTATGAAAGGCAGGAGCAAGTACTTAGGTACTTAGAACTTTTTTTTAACCTATTCTTTGCATACAGTAACTCTTTGTACAGTTACTGAGACTCCATCTTTAGATGTGTTTTAGGAGCAAAACAAGAGTTTTGTATGAACTCAAAGGCATCACTGTTCAGCAGGTACTTTTTTGCAGCATTTCAACTGTTCATTAGGAACTCCAGGTGTCTTTTCTATGAAAAAATACATTATGCTTTTGCATTAACCCAAGCCTTTCTATTACAATTAATGAAATGAACTAGAGTTTTGTGACTTTTTTCTGCCTGTGTATAGAGATGCCAGTATCTGGAACTCAAAGTATATTTTGTGCAACCACCAAATGGAAAATCTGCCAAGATTAAAGACATCAAATGAAATATATTTAACTAAATACAATCCCTTGCAACTAATCCAAGGAACTTTCAAAGCAGAGGTCAGACTCAGATAACAGGATTACTGAGAGGTCAGAACAGAAGTTCAATACTTTCTCTAGATTCCTAATCTGTTCCTTCTAGGAAACATAAGAGTTACCAAGCCATTTTCCACTGATTGCTCGTCTAGGCTTGGATCCTGGACATATTCTAAAAACATTTTTAAAACTGAAGGTGATATCTGATGCAAACGTCCAAAAGGAGGTCCTAGTAAGAATGAAGAAATGCCTGTCCTTCTTTTACTTTATTCTCCTTATTAAAACATGTGAGCTTGTCACTTACCCCAGAAAAGGTTTTCATTAACCTTTTGAGACACACAAATGAAGCCTCAAGGTTATGAAAACTGTCAGGCCTGGAGCTCTTATTAAATACTTTTTTCTAAGAAGTAAAAGCAGAGTCAGAACTCACCAAAGTTTTATGAAATTAAGTCAGAAAGGTCTTGACTGCCTGTCGCTGAGACAAATCTCACCTGACTACCATACAAAAAATGCTTCTGTTTCTGCATTCTTTAATAAATTCCATCTTCAGAAAAAGCACTGAAAGACAGCCAAACATATCTGAGGGATTTGAACATATCATGAGAGAGATAACCTTGAGACCAAGGAAAAACATTCCATCACTGTGCCATTTAAAAAGAAATGGTGCAACTTGGAATGAAAACCTAGTAAAATTGTGTCTTTCCCAACAATCTTAGAATTAAGAAATATATTAATAAATATTAAAAAAATTATAAGCCTAGGGAGGTAGAGAAAATGAAATAACAACATGCTTCTGTCTGCCTATGTATCAAAAGGAAAATAAGGTACAAATACAAATTAGATGATGCTGAACTAAGCAGGTGTTGATTTCAATGCCTAAAGATCTACATAAAGACAATCACTCAGAAAAAGCCAAAAAATTTCCTACTAGTCTGTAGAAGAGCTCTTCAAAAACTCAACTAATTAATAATGGAGCTGAGAAAACTTCCAGAGAAAATATGGCATTATTTGAAACAAGCCTTCACTTTAAGATACATCATAAAAATAAAGAAAAACGAGTATAGTAATTCAAGTACTGTCCAAGATCTTATACACATTTATTAAGAATGAAGAAAATCTAAATCAAATATTGTCTCTCTTTAACTAGATTTACAAGAAAAAGGAAAAGAAACACGCTAAACTTGTAACGTGACATTTATTCCCGAGGATTCTGTGTACATAGCTTTTCTTCTTTCGTTGTTTCTATTGAAAGAAGAATTTGGCCACTTCTACCAGAAACCTGCCCAATTCATTTTTTTAAGCTGCCCTCAGAAATATGGCAAGATTCCATCAGCACTTCTATTTTCCTTGAAGTGCTCCAGAAGAATCTCCATATGTAGCTGATGGACAGCTACATAAACTAAGAAATGCTGAGTTCAGAATGATAACAAGTCATCCATCCACATTTGTGAACAGAAACTGCATTGCCATTGTCACACTGAAAAGAAAACATTCAAATCACCTATATCTCCAGAAAAAAACCTGCTTAGTTTTGGTGAGTTTCTTCAGTGTGTGTTTAAAAGAACCTTATGTCCCTATACTAAAGGGTCAATCTCAGCAATGCTTAAATCAATCTGTGTGGAAACATACAGTTCTGGTAGGTATTCCAAAATTTAAGCCTATCCATGCTCAAATCATAAAGATCTATTTCTGATGTACGAAACTGCAAACATGGGCCAGTGGCTCATTCATCAGTGTTTAGATCTAAAAATGGTAACTAAAGGATACTGGACGAGACCATGACAGACAACAGTATTTCCAAGATGTCCTATGTTTTTGTGGCTCTACAATACTGTTCTTTGCCACCTGTTGTGAATTTTGAAGAGCCAAAATTGTTTCTGTACTTGCTCAAACCACATTGACTCAGAATTTGGTTACTGTTATTAATCAGTGCAACAGAGTTTGTGATGGAAAAAAAACCCTCGTAACATGAGAAAATACTTGTAAATACCCTTTTCCTATATTATAGGGTGCCTTTTTTTCTGTACTTGAATATATAAATACATATCTATATTCACTGTACTTGGTTTATACAGCTGGCTGCTACAATAGGTACCCCAAACATTGAAATGTAACAGATTTACGGCCCCTGTTTACTTCTCAGAAGTAAAATTTTTTGAAGAACACAATCGTGTTGGCATATGTTATTTTCCCCAAAAATTGTTTTGGCCAGAGAACAGTTGGAAAACACAACCTGGTAATAGTACACATTTGTAAAAACAATTATCTGTAAAACTAAAGTTTTGTTTAAGAAAAGCGACAGACAATAGGGAGAACTCAGATAATACCTTGAGCATATTCATGACTTAACATGAAATATATACATAATGGCAAACCAGAAGGTGTCACAATGACATGCCTTGCTACATTATAAAACGCAAAAAGAGCACATTCTGGTAATTTAAAACTGCATTTGAAATAACCTCCTCTCCCAGAATGGCATTCACTGTGTGGGTCATGACAACTCCGATTTAAAAAGAAAGGTCACTGTAGTTACTAGCTTAAAAAGTTGTTTTGACAAGTCTCCACTGTAATTTGGTTCACTGTAAGTCCAAATCACTGCCCAGCAAGTCCCCTAGAAAAAACACCTCTTTATTGCTATACAAATACCTGATGCACTTCATGAAGATATTTCCAAGTGTTCACAATGAACCCTCTTGAACTAAATTAGAATAAATGTAACAAGTCTGTTGTCACTTCCCCACCCTAGTCACCAAAATCTGATGTCAGTTACAGCCAATTACTATAAACCCTTCAAAAACTCACAGACATTCCTTCTCCCACACCTGTTATTGAATCATGTCATATTAATTTCTTGATCCTTGCTGCTCATCAACACCATCATTCTTTTTCTCTTTCCCTTTCACTCCCCATACTTAATGACAAATTAAATTAAACCACCCCTTTAGGATGAGTACCAAGCACCCCGTAAAAGAGCTCCTTTCTGTTACCTGAACAAACAGTAAAACACACTAAATATTCTACCTTTGTGCAGGAACTCACGCCTTCTGATCAACGAATCAATATGATTACACAGAAGCTCCTTACTGTTTAAAGTACTCCCCACTCACACATCTCCAACTTTGACACAATACCTTTCTTGTACATTACTTATACACTCTACTGACTTATAAATAACTTATACAGTTCACGTACTAATACATAACTCACTACTTACACATCCTATTTACTTATGCATAATACACTACTTATACATCTTACTTACCCATCTTATGCCACTTATCCTATACTACTTATACATGTTACTCTACTTATACATTCTACAACTTCTACTTAACATAGTACTTATACATTTTACCAACTTATACTGCTTACAACTTATCCATAATGCAGCACATATACATTTTGCAACTGCTGTGCATGAGATCACACATTGCTTGATTGTCCCTCTATTTTTTCCAAGAGCTCTGCATGCACTTTTTAGATAATATGATTAGCTTTAATCCAGTGCAGCACAGTCCTCTTTTATCTATTTTTTGCCATCTTAGTATTTTCTTTTTTAACTTCTTTCCTAATTTAGCACAGTTTACCTTTCAGTCCTTGATGAATTCCTGAGGGCTCTAACAGGTGGGCCTCCAGATGCAGGCAAGCAGAGTCAAGATGATGGCAGCAACAAAACCCACCCAGTCATCAGCAGCCAAGTTCGTCCAGGAAATCCAAACAATCAGACAGCAAAGGACAGGGAGCAAACATAAACCTGTCCCATCTCTCTCTTCTCCTCTCTTCCCTCTGAACCTCCTGACTGGGGCTTAAAAACCCTCCAGGAGCTGATCTGCTGCAGCTGAAGGTGGAAGGCCAGGTGAAGCTGGTGAGGGTAATTCCAGCCTGATCCCACACTGAGGGCTGTGGTAAGAATGACTAAAGATGGTTTGGCTGGGGCACACTACCAAGGTTCAAACACCTTACACCACCTTTGCAGTAAAAAAGAAATGTGAGAAAGCCTCTTAATCACTATTCCTCCACAATTTCAACTAGAAAACCCTCTTTTTTTGTAGCCAAAGATCATCACTTATGCATATCTCTGCAAACTGCAGGTTGAAAGAAGGAATAAAATAATTTAGCTCAGTACTGCAGCTAAGTAACATAAGTCTGAACAAAATACTCTCTCCAAAGAGTTTAAAAGATGCCTTATTGTTACAACTGAAGAGATCTCTTGCAGCTTATCTAAGAAGATCCATAAACAATGTGTTATAATATAAAAACCCAGTCTCTTTTCCAGCATATTCAAATAAGTTATTAAGACAATCTGACTCACAATTCGAACAACGGGTGGTACATAAATCCCAGAAAGGCAGGAGAAGTATAATGACAGACAAGACCCTACTCTGCAAGGGACTAAAAGTCCATCTACTCAAGTCTGTGGTCTGTAACAATGGCTAGTAACAGCTCATTTAGAAAGGAAACAGGAAAACATTATGAAGAATTTACACTATATGAAAAGGAGAGAAAACACAGACTACAGATGTACAGAGTATACTTACTCCAGTATGTCCTCAGAGCAATCAGATGCTTATGAATTTTCTCAGCTGGAGGCTGCATCAGGATCATAGTATGTAACAGCTCTTGATGAAGTATTTCTTCTTTGGAATGTGTCTAATCACTTTTTGAACCCATTTACATTTTTAACATCTCAAATATATTATGCTAATGGGTTCATAATTTAGGCATGGGTTGTGTGAAAAAGGACATCCTGTTGTTTCAAATCTGTAGTCAATTTGTTTTACAGGGTGCCCTTCATTCTTCTGTTATGGAAAAGGTAAATCTGTCAACTGTCTTCATCCTGACAGTCATAAAACTTCTGCCACAGTTCAGGTTTTTGCAGAATAAAGAATCCCCCTCTGTTTGGTAGCAGCATTACAAAAGTCATCATAATGTAAAGATAATGAAGACAGGCTTTATAAAAAGTTCATGACGCAATCAGAATAGGGGTGTTTTTCTGGCTGAATTGAACTAGATGCACTAGCCAGTGCAAGAAATTCAGACTTGCTAACTTCCAGCCATCAAAACAACAAGCCTCCTACAAAAGAACACAAGATCTATGGATAGTAAACGAGCATCCTCAAATGCCATATGATTATTTGAGTAGATGTAAATGTCTTCATGGAATTTATTAAAATCAGAAATGGAATAATACTTTTGAGAAAAAAAAATATTCTTTAACCTAATTATTCAATTAATTCTTTCTTAGCTTTCCCATCCTTATGCTTAAAAAAGAATAATCCTTCACATAAAATTTATATTTATCATTGGCTCAACACCAACTGACACTGATTTTATAACCCATTATAATTTCCTGCCAAACCTCCTTACACCTGAGCTTTAAGTGTTCCACAGGGGGAAAAAAGATCCATTCCCCTTAGACGTAGAAAAAATTACCATACACAATCTCCTCCTGTTCCATAATTGACAGTCAGAAATTTTGCTCAAATTTTCTAAAGAATTAAAATAATTAAACTCAATTAAACTCAGTGCACTGTTACCCACGTTTATTCACCATTGATAAAGTCAGGTGATGTGGTTCCTCCAAGCCTCACATGCTGCTAATAAAACAGTCCATTGTCCCCCTCAGCTGTGCTGATGGAAATGTTAGCTTGTCACATATACTGTATCAATAAAGAGGTCTATGGAGAAAAAAAAAAAAAAAAAAAAAAAAAAAAAAATCAACACAACAAAACTTCTTTTCTTGCCTCTTATTTTGACTTCCAGAAATATAGATTAGAGATATCTACATCTGGTTAACTTTGCTCTTCTACATATCCTGAGGAGGTGTGTTACCTGTACAGAGCATCTGAACTTCAAATTAACCTCCAATTTCCACAGTGACTTAATGATGTTTCCTGTTTGGATGGATTTGACAGAGCGCTCTCTGTCCCAAAGCTCTAAAGGCTGATTTTTCTACTATATTCCTAGCATCCCTCCTTGAGCTGTAATGGCTAATTCAGGCTAGGCCTAAAGTATTGGAGGAATTAAGGCTGTAAACTGGGTTTGCATATCACCAGCACTTGATTAACTTTGCACCCACAGCATGGCTTAGATGTTACCAATCTGCAAGACAATATTTGGGATCAGATGAGAGGACTAACAGCTGCCCAGAACTATTCCAAATGGTATCTTGGATGCATCGTGTTTGGGAGTGAAGAAAAAGCAGTTTAGCCTCAAAGATGTGATGCACCATGCAACTAGGCCTCAGAGGCAAAGATCAACCAAACCCTATTTTTATCTGACACTTTATGAGATTCTTCCGAGTTTCTATGCATCTGGGTTTAGTTTTCAGTACATCTGAAGTTCTACTATCTGAGTGTGCATCCATTTTTTCAGGGAGCTTATGAAAATAAAATGCCCTCTCAGAAGACTAAAGTCGTCCATAGTAAAAATTGTCTAGGAATTCCACAGTTTATTTCCAAGTTCTTAGGAACTTCATAATCATCAGGATTATGTTTTTCTCCAATACCTGGATGTTTTTGTCCAATATCTGTATCTTGAAAGATAATTGAAAAAGGTTCATCTCAAAGTTTTGTGGGTTTGCTTCTTGTTGGATTTTTTTTATTGTCTGGAACTTGAGTACATGCTTAATAACACCTTCAAAGTGTTTGTATTGGTGACATGAACATTCCCTCAACGAAACTGTATGGCAGCTAAGCAGAGGTAACAATGTTCATTTATGTGCAATACATGTATCCTTCCTACAACATATTTAAACAGGTATCATCTCCAGAAGGTGTAATTAGGGAATGTATAGAAGTAAATCAATAGGAATGAAGTCATGCTTAGGCCATCCTCTTGATGAATGAAGTGGGAATATAATTTAACATTCATTCATAAAACAAGAAAAACAAACAAACAAAAAAAAAGCCATTTATTATAGTTCAGTTGAAAGTTAATTGCCAGGATTTATTTCCCTATACAGAATATGAAGAAGTAATTTTTAGACAAAGCCCTTGATCTACCAATGACCACTAGGACAAATAAAGGGACTATCTATGACTCAGCATGAAAAGTACACACTTTAAATTAGCTGCAGTAAATCTGATCAGATAGACAAACACAGGACAGCTAGCCTAAAATTCCCCCTAATCATAAATATTTTAAAGGATAAAGTAACTGAATGAACATCATGATTAGATAAATCACTACAGAATCACACACTGAAAATTTTTGGTCTTCATTAAATCCATACTATGTCTATGATTTACTGTTCTGTGTATACAGTCTGATTTCAAAGTATTAAGACAACAGAACAGTATCAGAAGTAAAATTTCTGCAGTAAATCTTCACTAATAGCCAATATGAGATTAAGACATGTATCATTAATTGCTTCTGCCCACAGAAAGATAAAATCATCCACTTAAAGCATGGCATTAACATTTATATCCAACTAGACATCTCCACTGTAAAAGATGAATTTTCATTCATCCTCGGGGCTTCTTGTACTTCCTGTGATACAGAAGAGATGGTACAATTTTTACACATATATTATATATGGATAAGGCATTGAGAACTTTGCTGAACTGAGTTTTCACTACTGACCTACAGAACATCCATGAATAAACATCCTTTCTTTGTGCACGCTAACAGACTATCACACTGAGTGACAGCATACTTCCCTTGCCTCAAAGACACAAGTCTCATTTAAAGGACAGAACAAGCAATGTTATTTTATAACAACCTATAGTTATTTTGCCTTTTGTCATTTTATCTTTATTGGTCAATCTTTGATTACAGGCCTTCTCTAGCCAACATTAATAAAGTTAATACTTCTATACTTGGATTAAAAAGTCACATAAAAGTTAATGACTATTCCCTTGTTATGTAGTTCTTTCTCAGCTTACAGACCATGGGAATGTTCCTACTCCATTTCACTTCAGGTAAAACAGGTTAGCTAACATTGACATAAATAATCATTATTAAAAAGTGCTGGCTACCTGGGTATACAGTCTCCACATACATCAGCAGAATGAATCTTCTCTACCAATTAGTGAGAGATTTTTTTTCTTTTGTTTGTTTGATTTTTTACTCTATAAACAAAGATCCATTTACAGGAGGCAAAGTAACAGCAGGGCCAGACAACATTGAGGAGGGCTATCTCACACAGTAGGGAAATGGTTTTGTATTGCATATAACATTAATTAACCCATTCTTGCACTACAATCGCTCTTCTACTGTCCACTCTTTACAGAAGATATTGATCATCTGTAAATGTTCAAAATGTAAACCAAAGAGAAATAGTTAGAAAACTGGAACACCTATTCCTCAGAATGATACTAAAAGAAGCTCCATGTCGTAATTTACTGAACATTTGAGAAATGACAAAAATCAATACCTGTTTATTTTCTAATACAGTTAGCAGTACTGAGAAGTATGGAGAAACCTTATTTTTGAGAAGACAGAAAAAAACATAAACATTCCTAATTCAAGACTAACAAAGACACAACAAACATTAGTATAAGTACATGATGAGAATAATTGCTCTAGATATAATGTAATTAACATAATTAGTTCAAGAGGGAACTCAGACCAAGCAGTGATGTCTCCTTCCTAAGGCCAAACATATCCTCATTTAAGGATTACCCTCTGCAAATCTCTGACCAGCTAAACAATTCTAAGCAGTGATAGAACGCCAGCAAAACAGAAAAATCACCTCCTTCACCTGACCCACTCAAAAAAAACCAAAACACAATCAGACAATAAACTCTCACTCTTTTCAGCAAATCCAAAGAAAAAAATGTGCCAAGTTCCTTTGGGCACTGTTTGGAGTTTTCTAGCAATAGCCATTCAAATAACAAATAAAATTAGTAACCGCTTCAACATCAAGATGCACACTGAACCAAAAACTTCATCATCACTCAAGACCTCAGTATTATCTACAAAGATGCCACTGCTTAGTATTTCTGTACTCCCAATACATTAAAAAAAATTCTGATCTATCTAAATATCCTTTCCATTAACCTTTTCTGTCCAAAAACCAGACTGCCAACACCACAGGGAGAAACTTGTTCACTAACTCCTTCTAAATGTTTTCACAGCCAAAATGAGCCCACTTCTAAGTTGATTCTCTTCTGATTAATTAAGAAAAAAACAATAAAAAAAACCTATTGAACTCATCACACAGGAAAGAAACCATTTGGGCAATTATACCAAGTCTTTCAGGAAATGGTGCAGCAATAAAACAATTCTTAAAAGCAATGGCACAATAAAACTGTCTCCCCAGAAATCTGCTCCAAAATTCTTCCATACCTCTGACACATGGATGCCATTTTCATTACCTGGACTAAAATGGCATTCCTATGTAGAGCTCCACCACAGAACTGGGATGTGCCTCTGAAACACTGATACTAACGTAACCTATCTAGACACATGAAAAATGGCAACCTGCAAACTCTGTCATATAAAAGTCTACCCATGAGTTTTATCTCCGTGAAGTGAGGACTATGCCAAATACACAGATAAACAGATCCTGCATAGTCAAGTCCCCAGGTATTGTTGCAACTTTCTGATAAAAACATTCACAATAGAGACAATTTTTATCAGTCTAGATATTATCCCACGAAAAGTAGCACCTTTCAGTATCATAAGCTACCTTGGTTCAGACCAAAAATCCACCTAGACCAAGATTTTGTACCTAACCGGCTGTTAACAAATGCTGAGTGAAGAGCAAGAACAGAGCAAGCAATTATTCCAGTTGGAATTGATGGATGCACTCTTTCTGTTATATTTTGATAAAAATTATTTTAAAAAATCCAAGAAAGGCATCAAAATATCTAAATAGTGGGGTTTGGTACTAAGCATTAAGAGCTACTACTATGGTGTCAATGGTGCACAGTCATGCACTGCCCAAATAATTCCCACAACTACTCTTGCTTTTTGGCAAGTACTTGTTGCCTGCTTGGATGTCACAAACATAAGCACAGCAGGGATGCATCAGAATAAAACAGCATGTCTGCAGCATCACTGAAATAATAGGACACCCTAATTCTAAATCAAGGAGGCTGCCAATACACTGCCATATCGGTTCCTCTTGCCTAGGTTGGGGAGAAGTCAGAATCCCAACAAGACATGGAGCACCAAAGCAGTGACAGTCTCCAGATTCCCAGTATCCTTCATCTACACTTCTACAGCTACTACCCTACACTACAGAACAGGGATCTCTGCTTAGTTAGTGCAAAACAGCAGAGTCCTCAAAAGCTAACAAATCAAGAATAGGCTCCATTTTTTTTCTTTAAAATTCTGGCAGCAAGATGACATTTACTTAGCATACACATACTGATACATATCCCCCTTATATGTATCTTTTTATATACACTATCCCTGCTTATGGAAACGCATGTTAGCCATCCTCTCACCTGTTCAACAGCCTTAGACCAAGTGCAAATAACACCATCTTTTAAAAGCAGGAATAAATAACATAATTAGAAGAGTAAATAAAGGAATAACAATGATCTAACGTAGAAATATGTACTTCAGTATTCCTTAACAATAAAAACCTAAGTACAGACTTGTTCCCTAAATAGAGACACACATCAACACCTCTCAAAAATGCATTACTTTGTCTCTTACAGTACTGTAGCCAACTTTAAATCCCATCATTCTGGTATTTAAAACCTGAAACTGCAGCACCAGAAATCACTTTTCATACAGAACTTTTATTTTTTATGTGTCAATGATACAGCCTAGTACAATTCAAACATTACAGCAATAACATACTAATTTTACATTAAGGAACTAACTTCTAATTTCCTTTTTTTTTTTTTTTAAACAGGTCAATTATGAAATTTCAGCTTCCTGGAAATGCAGTAATTCCAGTTCACTTAAAAGATTATAACTTCTGAGTATAATCAGTGTCATATCATGTACTTAATGTACTATTTTCCTTTTTAACTGTGTTTATAAATTACTTGATAACAGCATTTGTATTAACAATGGCAAAGCACCTTAAGTTCCCACTTTACATAGCTCTACGTGTTTTTGGCAAATATTGCTGGGAAAAAAATGTATAAAGCTGTTAATATATCCAGCAGTAATTAAGAACATGGTCATGCACTGTGATGAACATGAGAGCCATGGAAAGTGATGAGTTTCCTAAGTGGTATAGGCAGCTTTCCATGTAGAAATTGTGTCAGTACAGTTTGTCCTTTCTTCTTATTATAAGCGGTCATTAAAAAGATTAGGAAAGGCATCTATGAAATTCAGTATCAACAGTGTAAAAGATGCACATCTGGCTTATAATCAATGTGCTTAGCCTTCTATTGTTGTGGCAGTGAAGCTTCAAATAATATGATTAAGGTTGGAATTTATCAATATTTTTCTGAGAAATCTGTTGGGAGATGAAGATCTATCCAGCCACAGAGTCTAAAGCTTTCCTAATATTAGGGCTCTGGCTAAAATCATCTGCCACTTTTGCTTGAATGATATGAAAGGAAAGAGGACAATGAAAGAAGTCTCATGAGTTCTGTGTTATGTCTAGGCATCTGGAAAAGAAAAAATCTCCTTCTGGCAGATTAACTCTGCCATGATCTGAATAGGAAAAATTTAAAACTCAAGCATTTGTGTATTACAAATAAAGTTGTTTGGAAAGGCTGTGTGCAACAACACAAGGCCTGAGTGTGTTTTGATCATGTAATTTATTGGTAGATAACAGTCAGGGTTCAAAAAGTTCCAGTGAATACCCAAATATCAGCATAAGCAGCATTCCTTCCCCATGCTACCTTTGAAGCTTTTCTCCAATATACCAGGAGAATGACAAAAACGAGGTAAAGGAAAAAGAAGTCTTATTATCCCAGGTAGATCACCATCACCCAGTCATGAGCAACTTTCAGCCTAACATTTACCATGACAGACACAACCTTTAAGCCATATACACTGGCGACAGAACTCCTTATATTTTGGGATATAGTTATGCCTTAAACACTACAGTATTTACTGATTTCCTTCCTTTTTAATAATTTAGCTTTAAAAAAAATCTCCAAACCATCGAGAATAATTAATTCCGTGAATCTCAGTCACAGATAAATTTTGGTTCATTTAAGTCCAAATCAGACATTTCAGTTCATGTTAATGCTAATGAAATTCAGATAAACTACCCTGGCTGCAGGCCCATTGACTTCTGGCTGCAGAGAACACACAGCTGGATGTCTGTAAATCAGGCAGGACACCATTTCTGCATATAGGTTAATGACTGTTCTGCGTCACCAACATGTAAGAGTACAGACACTGAGCCAGAGAGCTCAAAACAGCATTTTGCCTGCCTGGCAACCTTCTAATAAAAACAAAGCTTATTTTTCTGGCTGTAACACATTACATGAAGTGAGCATTTGTAAAGTAAACTAGACTGAAGCAAAAAGAATTGAGGGAAAATTATACCCCTACTGATGTAAAGTGACTTAAGCTACACAGCCACTTTAAGTCACCACAGATCCATGCTCACACCAAAAGAATCAGTTCCATCCTCTCCCCCTCATTTCTCACTGCACCCATCACTCAAGCAGTACAGTTTGTACGTACATAACGTGAGCTAAGTACATCATCTAGCAAATTTCTTTGCTGAAAATATTGCATTCTGAAAAACTAGGATATTTTGTTATCAGAAATATTTTTTATGACTATAGACTTTTATCTTTTCAGAAGAAAACCACCCAACAGGGCTCATCAGTATCTGTTTCATTCTATAAACGAAATGTATTCAAAATAATATTTTTGACTTGGCAAGTGTAGTTTTAAATCTGGTTCTGCTAATTTTTGTCTAAAATCCAACAGTGAAGAAGCCACATCTGTTTGACAGTCTTTACTATAATAAATGTGGCCACCTAAAAGATCACTGTCAGAAAAAGGGAAGTAGCAGGGAAGTCAGAAAGACCTGTTAGATGATAAAAGATATAAAGTAAAATTATAATGGTAGCATAAGTATCGCTTGACACTTTTAATACAAATTTGAGGCAAATTAGCCATAATATAGAGTTTTTAAAGCATCAGAAAAAAACAGACAAATCCCACTGTTGTACCTGTTTATGTTAAAGCTTTGCTAGGAAAATGGACAGCAGTTACTTTGCTTTAGCAGTTGTTTCAAAAAGTTCCATGAGGACTCCCAAAAAATTTATCTTCAGTTTACAGTCTCCCCCAAAAATTTGAGCAAGTGGTAATAAATTCCACTTAGCAAAATATGATTCATGATGCTAAAAGTTTTCCAAAGCATTTATTTGGTTTTAGCATCAAGATCCTTGACCCAGACTATAAACTGTGTTTCAAATATACAATGATTTCTGCAAGTGTTTTCAAGCACCTTAGAGAAAATCATTATTTTTAAATGAGCATAGCGCATAAAAATAGGAAGTATTAGTTTCCAGTAACACAAAAATATTTATTTTCTGCTTACAAAAAGCATTGTCACAACCTATTCCCTTGATTCACAACATCGTTTTTCTGATTGTTTTTGTGGATTATGACAATAGGCCTCCTGCAGTGCTGTAGTTTGCAAACTACAAAGAAAGTAGTGAACAGTCTATTGCTATGTACTTCTGTTTGTTAATATCTTTAAACCAACAAAAATTACTGCTACCTTAGTATGAGATATATATATATAGTCATTATCACCAAAAACTTGGCTCAATATAGCCTTTTCCATCTCTTGTTCACCATCATCTTTTTTTTTTTTCAAATAATTCCACAGAAAACACTATCTTCTAGAAAGTAACAATAGCCCCTCTATGTAAAATAAGAATTATCACCAGAACTTAAACCCTAAACACCTCAGAAGTCAGCCAGTAAACAAAACCAGTGTTTCTAACCTAACCTCCTCCTTTGCATTTTACCTGGCACATTAAAAATCACTGTTAGAATTACATGAATTTTATGTTTGCAGATAATCTCACAAAATTTAAGATCATTACAAAAATTATCATCATTGTCAAGCCAGGCTGTCTCAAAAGGAAGTTTTCTGGGTCTATTTGGCAAGGTACTTCACCTAAAGGAAAGCAACAGAAACACCTCCAGAATTCAACACACGAGGTTTTAGCTTCTCTATCAATGTTCTTACCTAAAATTGACTTATTACACATTGCAAGTAGAAACTTTTGAGATGGTATATCCAGTGATTTACTGAGGCATACTGGATCATTTTAATTCAAAACTTACCAATTTCAGATCCAAGACAATCAAATCATGTTCTCAAAACAGACGCTACAGGTTGATGGATAGCATTTGCAACTCAAAATGGGTAAACTAAACTTCCAAAATTAATACCAGTATATTTCAAAATTAAAATACTAAAAGGCTCAAAATATTTTTAAAAGTTGTTAGCCTATTTTGCCTTCGAAAAAATGGTAGAACCTAAACACAAAAATGATAATAGTCATGTTATACCAAAACCAAGTTTCCTTTTAAATCTGAAAATAACTGAGCTGTTGAAAGCTAAATATTAATCACAAAGTACTTACCTTCTTGTCTGTTGTTTTTCCTTTTTAGCCATTTTTCCACAGTTTCCGCACTTACACTTTCTGACACAAACTCATCCAGTACCTGGGGGTGAAGAGAAAGATACGCCTTCACTTTTTCATCTGTTAAGCCTGAAAGAGAGAATATTAATTGATTTTATTATTTTTATGAACTCCCTCATATGAAAAAAATCACCTAGAGACCAGCAAGAGTCAATATCCTTTTCTTTAACACAATGATTGAATATATGACTACTTAAATAGAGCAGAGAGAGCAATGTCCAGTCAAAAAAATGAGCTGTCATATAGAAAACGGTAGAAGCAAAGAATATCCTTACAAGATATTGTGTACAAAGACGCATAGACATTATAATATATCCAGGTAGGATTTCATGCCCATGATTGGGACTATATTATTTCCAAGATATGCAAGATGATATATTGATAAAGAAACTGGTTAGAAGGAAATAAAGAGAGTGAACTGGGATGTCTCAGAGTACCAAATTCAGTATTCTCACTGCAAATGGCAGCAAAATCAATACAAACTATTATATAACATGAAAATCATATGCAATATTCAAATACTAGAATTACCTAAGTTACTATACATATATAAACTGTTTTCACATGCATGCTTCAATTACTTTAGTAACTTAGTTATCAAAATAAAAATAATTGCAGATAAAAGGCATTTACAATATCTGCAACAAAAAGAAAACTCCAGTAAATATTTCAGAAAAAGTAGAAAAATTCAGACTCTCAGATGTCTGACATTCACAAATAAATTTTCAAATTCACAAAACTATAATCTGGTTACACACTTGACAAATCTCCCAAGCAAAACGACTGGCGACTGGCCAGAGGGAGGTAAAGCCAGCAGTGCTGAGGCTTTCCAAAGGGGAAAGCAAAAAAAAAAAAAAAAAAACCACATCTGTCCTGAGAGACTTGGCTCCAGGCTATCACAGAGGGCACAGGCACCCCGAGTGCAAAAGTCTGAGTGAGATATGAGGGGAAGAGGAGTAACAACCACTCCCATGACTCTAAATACATTGTCTTCTCTTGTGTTTTGTGTATTTAAAGATAATAGTAAATTCTGCACAGAAAGAAGTCAAGGTTCAGCAGAAAATAAATTCCCCTCTGAACAACACTGGCCTCTTTCAGAAAGTATTCATGCTACAAAATAAGATCAATTCTCCTATTTGATGTTTTGCACAGTATCAGAACGTGATGAACAGAGCTGTAGTGCAATTTCAATACTAGTCAATGATGGTAATATTTAAGATCTCCTATAAATTTTTACTATGAAAGTAATCAGGAAGCAACACCAGAAGACAAACCAACAGCTCCCATCTGCAGGGAATCAATCAACCACATACACCACTTTCCTCACACCAACTGTACTGCATCACTCCACCACATCAGCCCCCATCAGCCCAAAACTGGTTTAAACTACCCTTGCTCCGAATGCAAAGGCAGCAGTTTCTGCTGGATATCACAGCCTCAGAGAACAACATAGCCACTTAAGGAAATTCCCCACCAATCACTTGAACAGGAGCTAATTGAGTGAGCATCCTGATTTTCATTAGTAAAGAAGAAAAGGTTTATCCTAAATCAATAAAAGAAACAGATAATCAGCAAGTGGGGTGAAAACAAGCAAAACCCCACTACTTTGATTGTTTAACCTTAGGTGATAGCTTGTAAAGTTAGATCATAATGCAGCTATAAAGAAGTACAAGTGCCAAATGAACAAGACGATTTTAAAGCCAATACAGGCATGACCTCATATTCAGAAAAAAATCAAATTCATTAATATAATTCTGTAATTTGTTCAAATGAGAAAAATGTAGTACCTTGGAAAAGTATTTCTAACTCCAGAGTAAGAAAATTTGAAAAGAAAACATGTTTTAAGAATCATTCAAAAGACAAACGCACTTTAAAGATTTAGCCATCACAAAGCCATCAAAATTTTATCTGCCCTTTAAGTTCTACATGAAAAATAATCAAAGCACACTTTTCCTAAAATGTCTGCTATTTCCAAGTTTTCTTTAGACTGTAAAGAAAAACCTTTTTTGTTTCTAGTAAGAAACTAGAACATGAAAAGACTGTAAAATTAGCAACTGGAATTCTGAGAGGACTGATTTGTTTCTTCAGGGAAAAAAACCTTTCTTTCCTGATTCAAACCTTTAAATGTTGTGGGTTTTTTAATGCACACATCAAAATTCAATAAATGTCAATTTGAAATAAGACTTCAGTCTACGGGTCTCAAGTTTAGTATTCAGATATCNAAAAAAAAAAGACTTGAAATAACTGAAAGTCATCCAGAAGACCTAATCTGAACACAGCTTTGCCTGTGTTCTCCTTTATCTAAAGCAGTCTTGTCCCATCTCTTACTTACACAAAGATCACCTCTCTGTATTTTTCTACAGAACTTTATAAGTGATATTTGTAGTTATTCTCAAAAGCATTCAAGGCATGTGTGTACATTGCTTCATTTGGATTAAGCATTAATCCCATTAAATCAATCCCTTCTTTGTTCAAAGCATCAGGATTCAAAACCACAGGCACAGTCAGTTTTGAAATATCCTTTTCAAGTCAGACTTTTTATCTTAATCCATTTAAATACACAGGAATGTAATGTGACCAAGTGCCCAAACCCTCTGAAACCTGACATTACTGGTCTGGCAAAAAAGTATTATCACTAACGAGAAGCAATCAGAATGGTCAAACCTCTTTAACTTCTCTTTTCTTGAAAAAATCAATTCACAAGCTTGTCTTTGAGCAGCTCCAGTCACCTTTTTTGCCCCTCCTCCTCCAAATCCCACCTGTATTGCTAGAACAAACCCAACACATGGCTCCAGCATATCACCAGTGAAATCCAGTAATGCACTACATGAAAACACCTCACTGCTAATTTGAGTATTTTAAAAGGGCAGGTGTTTGTTTCACAGATAATAAATTTTACTATTAATCATTTCAAATCTTCATTAAAAGGTGAATGTTTAATTACATCAGCCTCCTGTCACTTGCATAAACCTGCAGGCTCTGTATACGCGTAAATGACAGCAGTAGCCATGTGACATCTCAGTCAGGATGTCAGCAGCACTGCTAAAGTTTTACAGAGAGAAAATAAAGACTAGCTCAGCTAAACAGAACTGGAATGTGCTCATACAGAAAGAGCATCAACAACCACCACATCCTGTATCCTGTAATTCAAATCCCATATTCCTGATGAAAAAGCCATGGATGCACTTGAACAAGTCAGATGCTGAGCTAGGCATGGACATAAGGGCCTTTAGCTTCCATCAACTTCCATGGTGGTTTTTCTGATATTATCAGCATCTTGCAAGTCTGAGCCCTAGACATCTGCAGATACTCAGCTGCTAATGTCTCCCAAAATCTAACACTCAAGAACTGCACAGTACTGGCAGCTCTGAGCACTGCTTCAGTATTAACTTAAAAGGCAAAAAATCATGTAAGACTCTTGATGAAATCAGTTTTCATTAGCTAGAGCTAAAGGCCTATAATCTTTCCATAGGAATTATATGTATGCCTAATGGAGTCAACGTATTCTCAGTTTGAATATGCATTTTTCATAGGGTTTCAAAACACACTTCAAATTGTCTGAATGGCATAATCCTGCATATACACTGTTATACTGTAATACCATCCATTAGTTGATGTATGGGGCTTTTTAAAACTCTGCCTTACTTTCCTGATTTGAGAGTAGCTTCTCTCCAGTTCTCATTAGCACACTGGAGTAACTCTGAGAGGTCTGTAAAAAGCTTTATTCTCCTTCCAGGTGCAGGATGGAACCAAATTTGGAAATTTAATTAACACTCTGCAAAAAGCTAACAAAAGGACTAGAGACATGCTCTAGGACTTGCAAATTGTAATCAAATAACTTCAAGCATTTGCTTCAGAAAGTTATGTATCATCTTAAGGTTACTGATAAAAATAATTATTAACATAATTATAAGTAATGCATTATACTGAAGTAGGTTAAAATGCATTTGCAGATGTATAAGGAAAATCTCAGTATAATTATTTGCCTTTTTCTTTCTCTTGTGCAATACATGAAGCCAGGGTTCCTTGCTCCTGCCCAAAATATACCTAAAGAGTAATGCATGTCTTAATAAAGACTAAATAAATACTAAAATACATTAATAACTCATTTTGAACAACATAAAGTCACTCAGAACTTGCACATAATTAATCTCTTAAAAGACCATATACAGCTACAAATTAAACTACTTAAACTCTAATGATTAAGCAAGGTAAGAATGCCTTAACTCTTCCCTTGAGAACAGGTATTGGGACCAAGTTCTTGATTTATGTCTTCTCCCATCACACCTTCTAGTTGATGTAATGTCTTTCTCCCACCTGACACTAATCCTGGAGTAGCTCCCTTTTGAGTGAACTCTTCTGGCTTAAACTAACTACCAATGTTTTACTGCTTATTTACTACTTAAAACAAACTGTCATGAATACAGTTCTGTAAGTGCTTTATAGTATACTTACCAATACAAATGTGCAGTCCTGTTTATAAACTGGACTGATTCCACAAACAAGATCCACTATGATGAAACCTTTGAGGGATACGACATGCCTGTGCCAAGTCTCACTTAATAGAGAATGTTCTTCCTTCTGAAAGGAGCACCCCACTTCATCTTAACACTGAGGTTAGTAGACATGTTAGGACAGTTTCCCAGAGCACAGGACTCTTCTGAAATAACACCTACACACAGTCAAATAACATGCTACTTAGCAACAAGCTGGAACACCTGAGAGTCTCTACTTCGGTGGTACTAGGACCATATCTGCAGCACCACAGACCAAGATTTGTCGTTCTCTTTAAATCCCCTCCAAACTTACAGTCTTATGATGTTTAAAAGAGAAACACAGGCAACATCCTTTACCAACTGAGAAGGTACAAAACCCAGAGAAAGCAGTCACTAAAAAGTACTAATAGAAAGAATATAACACTATCACATCCAGAAATGTTTGATCTGGTTCATGGGAAGGAAGCTCTTCAAAAACAAACCATGCTAGTCCAGCATTTTTCTAGACATAATGACTAAAATAAAACATTTAGAAAAATATACAACTAAATGGTCAATTTCACATATTCTGTAACTACTTCAAGTCTGGCATCCAGATCATTTATTAAGATATTGAAGAGCACAGGGCTGAGGGTGGAACCTCACCAGTGACAGGTCCCCAGTCTGATGTCACCCCATTCACTGTAATCCTTTGTGCCCAACCCATGAGCCAGCTGCTCATCCATCATGCAACACTATGTTATCCAGCTATGTGCTGGACATTTTTCCAATCCTGCGAGAGAGAGCATCAAAAGCTTTGCTGAAGTCCAAAGAGATTACTGTGCACCAGCCTGATGAGTTGTTGAACGGAAAACTTCAGAAAGGCTGCAAGGAGAAGGCTGCAAGGTGCTATTCTTATCTGATCTAAAGACTGGCAATGATATTTACAGGTTCATTTGTTTTAAGACAGATAAAAAGTGCTGCCAAGATCCTGACCTATTGATTAATACAAAGGGTGTCATCTGCTAGATGTACATTAAACCTAACAAACTGAAGGCTGAGCTGGTGCACTTTTTTTTTTTTAAAGAGACATCTGATTTTAAATAAAAGACTAAGTTGTAAAAGAGTTTATTGCATTTTCCATTTAGTCTCTTCAGGTTACTAATAGGTACAAAATTGGTGTACCTATTAAATAAATAAATAACATTTTAAAAAGCCCATTCAAATTGCAGCATCAATTTTTCTTATTTTAGCTTCCAGCAATTAATTTTTTTTCTGTCATACTTTAAGGATTACCTTGAAAGAGTTTTCAGCATTACAAATCAACTCTTTGTAAAGGTACCACTGGTCTGAATGAATAACATCCATCCTCTTTACACAGTGGAAGGGGCTCATTTTTCTAAATTATCACTGTATTCTTACAACATTTCACAATTCCAAAGAGATTTAACTCCAAGTATCCATATACAACTATTCAACTATTCCTACAGTAGTTCCAGAAAACTAACCTAATTCAAGAGCCTTGACAAAAATTTCAATACCTACAACAAGAAAAGAACTCCTAAAATATAAAAATTCTTAAAAACCTTCCCAAAAAAACAGGTTTTTGTGACAGAGACTCTGGCTTTACCACTTGAATGTTATAGACTACAACATAGCCTTCCCTCAACACCATCAAAAGTGCTGCACACTAAAACACAGCAGATGTTTTTGTAATAAAGTTGAAATACAAAAAGTTAGCATCACACAATTGATCTCTGAAATCACTTTTTACCTTACATTTTGTATTACTATAAAATATAGATACAAGATGCCTCTTTATAGAGAGCTGAACTTTGACTGACACTTAAAAGTAAAAAAAACCTATTTAATTCTTTTGTGGGGAATAGAAAGCCTAACTTCAGACTAATTAAGCACTGAAAGTAAAGCACTGACTCCATCAAACTGTCAGAAAAAAGTTAGAAACTCCAATTTATTTAAAATACTACCAAAGAAGAGAATTATTTTCCTTTTTTCCTGTCAGCTCTTTTTTCCAGCTGTATAAATGAACAGAAGGAAAGATGATTTTTCAGAGATTCTATCTGTGCTCAATTGTATGGTGATGGATGTAATGATATCTCTATGTCAGTAAAGTACAGCCTAGGAAAAGCAGTATAATTTGAGGTATTTTAAAGAATATGCTACTAAACTAAAGGAGGTTTGAAGTGATAATTAAATACTGTGTTACATACACTTGTACTATACAGACAAAGACACATTGTGCAACCCTTATTTGCACTGGTGAACACTTACAGGAGTAGTCCTATTGACGTCAGTCAGACTACTTATGTGGGTAAGAGCTCACTAACATGTGAAGGGTTGTGCAACAAAGCCCCAAACACGTCTCATTCCACACATTGTTTCAAGCTTTGTTCCTCAACCACAAATTTTTCTCTAATAGTGTTAATAATATTATTTCACTAATATTACAACTCAGAAAAATATGTGAGAGCACATAACTTGTTTAGTGGTCTCTGACGCAGTTCAGTTTTTCAGCTAGACACCAAATCAGAGTCACACAAGAATTGCAGATTCACTGAGAACAGCAACCTCTAGAGGCTGTCACCAAATCAACCCCCTGCTCACACAGGGTCACCGACAGTGGGTTTCTCAGGCTCCTGGTCTGCCAGCTTTGAGCATCTTCAAGGATGCAGAGATTTTCACTCTCTCTGTGCAGTCTGTGCCAGTGTTCAGGTACGAATCCCCATGTTTCAGTTTGTACCCAATGCATTTTGTCCTCTTGCTGGGCACTGCCAAGAAGAACCTGAACCGGCACCACCTGTTTTACTTCCCCCTCCATAAGATACTTATACAAACAGATAATATCCCCCCAAGTCTTCCTTTTCTCCAGACTGAACAATCCAATCCCAATCATCTTCATGGCTCTTCACTGGACTCACTCTGCTATGTCCTTCTGTCTCTTGCTCTGGGAGGTACAAAACTGGGCCCAGGACTCATGATGTGTCTCACCAGGGCTGGGTAGATGGGCAGGATCACCCTTTGACCTGCTGGCAGTGCTCTTCCTGATGCAGCCAGGACGCTGCTGGCCCTCTGCTGTGAGGGCACACAGCTTGAGCAGGTTCAACAGAATTACAGGAAGAAATGCTACAGGGATTTCTACTTCCTGGCAGGTGAAATAAATGAAAATACCTTTTACTGACTTGGATGTTGGCACTACAGAATGAAAAACAACATATGGCATTGGCTGCTTTTCCAAAAGCTTTCACTGCTGTGGCAATGCTCTATGCACGCAATCTCATCTGGCAAAACATCTTCCATCGACACTATTTTCGACAAGAATTCAAATAATCTATTTGTTACTATTTTAAGAATTTCTTGTTGGCAACCACAGTAGAACAAAGACGCAGTGTTTCAGTCATGCCCCTAGTTTTTATTTTAAAGCTTAAGCAAATGCCAAGAATTCAAAGCTAATTTCAAAAATTAAAAATGAGCAGCTGCATCTTTTCCCTGTCCTCCTCCCCTTCATCATCTCCCCACCCTCTTTTGTTTGTTTTGGAGACAGTGTAGCTCACAAACACATGTTCACCTCCAAAAAAGCATCCTTAGAAGAAAAAGGAACTGGGAAGGGGGGCAGAAGAGTTGGAAAGAGCAGGAGGGAAAAGAGAACAGGAGAGATGAAAATTGAGAGCTTGTCTTTTTACAGGACTGAGGAAACACGTTTTAAAAAATTCCCACATTCAGAGGATGCATATGTGCCTTTGCTATAACAATTTATACAAACTTTTCACAGGCAAAGATGATAAAGTACTCAATAAGAAAAACTTTCTGGTAGAATTGCTTCTAATAATCACTATGTAACAACCTGGTTTGTGTAAAGCCTATTTGAACTTGGCCATTGACTACAGTCAGAAAACACTTTAAAACTATAAATATGTCCATACAAGACACTATAACACATAAATTTCGACAGGGCTGGTCATAAATTTTCACTTTAATGTGTTACAGTAGCAAGGGCTGAGATTCTGATTTCTGTCCAGCTCGCTGACCAACCAAATAGTTCTCATGAGCCCATGATAGGTCCCTTCAATATCACACAATGACAAAAAGACAAAAAAAAAAAAATACTAAAACCATACCAAAAAAAAAAAAAAAATCACACTGATAGTGCATAAACAGACTGATCCACTGCCAAACTAGCCACTTAAATCTGCATCATAAAACCTCCACTAAGAGAAATACACAAAAGGACTTGAAAAATATCAAATTAGACAAAATAGAAAGACTTAACAAATAGGTAGTTATCAACATTTTTAAAGTCCTTCAGATTCACTCTGGGAATGCCTCCAAGACTGCACCTTCTGTAGGCTGGAGAATATAAATTTTAATACTATTCAATTTAACTGACAGTGGCATGAAAGATCTGGAGAAAATCCAGTGCACCCAAGATAACTAAAAAATTACTCCATGTTGTACTGGAAGAAAAACGGCAGCAGGAGGTCTCACAAGGATATGGTATCAATGACAAAAAGCAGTCAAATACCAGTGCATTACTCTTTCTCCTTTGCTACCACTGTCACATTATTTTACAGAGTAATGGCTTTGTAATTCTGTGAACAGTGTTCTGAGGACTTAATAGTGCTGGCACTGTTCATGTTACTACAGGAGCTAACAAATGTACCTGATAGTCAAATTCATCCAAGTCCCTGGCACGTCTTTCCAGCAAACAATCCTGCAATGCTTCTGTTTGAATGACTGTGACACACATACTCTAACGTGACTGCAAGACATCCAAGCATTCCAAAGTCAGTAGACACCAAATATTTTCATAAGTAAATTGAGTGCACTTAGCATGACAACAGCTGGGGAAATTTTAATCTCTATGGATTCTTAATTCGTTGGGGGGCAGGGAGAGGTGCAGAGATTAGTAAGAGAAACAAAGAGGGAAGCAAAGGGTAATTAAAAATACATCAACTCAAATTCTTTGTACACAGTCATCTTCTCGTGATTGGCAGGCTCAAGAAATACAGGATATATTATCAGCAGTAAAAGGTCACAGGGCCACACAGATGGCTACATTTTCACCACAGATATATGGGCAGAGTAAAGCTGAGAGAAACACAAAGAAAATGCAGAAGAAAACTGGCGAGGCATGAGGATGAACACGAGTCAGAGAGTACAAACACTATTCAAGAGCTAAAGGAATGACAAACCAAACCAGTACAAAATTAACCAGAGAAACAAACAAACAAAAAAATAATCCAACCCAAAACACAAAATGACAGCTTTGACCAAAATCAAGTTATCCTGTCTACCTTTAGGCTGTAGCAAAGAGTGAACAGTATAAGGATAGGAATAAGCAGTCCAGGCTGAGGGAAGGCAGATCTCTTCATACAGCAACACTGATAACCTCCTCTGGTCTACAGTGATTAGGGATTACAGCCAAAACGTGGAAAAATGAATGCATGCCATTTGAGAAGCCACGTAGCTACACTAACTTGCAAGTACATAATGTCTAGAAAAGATCATCTAGTACACTATGTGGACACAAGTACTTTTTAAAAATATCCAAATCTAATCAATTAGTTTCTTAGAAGTAGTCAGAAAGTAGAATTTCCTAAGAAACAAATATTTCAATATTCTGAAACTTGGTTTTATTTGTAACCAGTGTTAAAAAGACAACTTTATAGGAGTATGAAAATTGGGGACATTTTTATTTGTTTTTCATTTTACTACTTCGTACTTTTATTATTTTCTTTAGAATTCTGAAAAATGTAAACTGAGTTATTTTCTCACAATCTTTCTATTAGAAGTAACATGTTTGTACTTTCATTTCAACAAAGCTGCATTTTCAAGAACAAACAAGTGAGTGGCAAGAGCCCACATCTCTATGCCACTCAAAATTCCTCTATTATGCAACATGCAGACATGCAATTCTTTCTTTAAATTTCCTCACTAGAAGCACTCGAATGAACTAAACCTTACTAATTGATTTATTTGGCAAACTATTAAGAAAAATACATTACAAGTAACATGAACTTTCTTAGAGTTAGGCAAAGAAAAAGTAAGGTGAAATCAAGCAGTGTTTTTCAAGTCAAGATAGCTACCTAATCAACCTGAAATACCACCAAAAAGACAAAGTTGAGTCAAAACTCCTATTCAAGAACAGTTTTGTGCATAACCATCCCTCACTGAGCACTTATGTGTTCAGTTAGGATCTTTTAAAGCTACAGTCAATATGTTTGCGAAAACTATCATCTAAAAATAAAAATATTAGAAAACTGGACTAACATTTACAGCTCTTCTTCAGAAAAACAACAATATAACATCAGAAAAACCCCAAAAAAATCAAACCTGCCTCTAAGAACTTTTTTGGAAGACTAAATCCCAAATACCACATGCGGCACATGAAAAATCAGTGGGTTTACTGATGTAAAAAAGAATTATCTTGAATAAAGAATTTAAAGAAAAATATATTTTTCCATAAATACCTGCTAGGTAACATTAATTCTTAGTTGCTTTAATTTTGCAATTAAGCATAGAAGTGGAAAAGCACAGGGTATTTTTTTTCCGAAAACTTTATTTGCTGGAGCTCTCCAATTAATCCATTTTGAAGTTAAAGTCCTCTGACAAAGAGTATCAACCTTATGTCAACTATAAAACATGTAGAAGATACTTCTCAAACTTACAGTTACTACAAAAGGTGAAGGAAATATCCAGACCTCAGTGAGATTTTGGGGGGCAGAGTAAATTTTATTTGTTGGGTTTTTATGGTAAATGATAATAAGAACTTGAAATGAATTCTTTCGAAATCTATTGTGTTCATCAACATCTCCTTTATCCCACAGAACTTGTGTTCTAAATGTTCATAAAATGTATATATAGCACACACTTTATACAAATTGACAAAACTCAAAAGGATCAGCCAGAATTTAGGTAATCCTTATAAGAAAAGCTGTAACTAAGCAAAAGCTGTAAAGCCAAGCTATGAAGAGTGATATCCTGCTTCCTCCTGACATGAAGTGTCATGTCTTTGACTTTAAAAGACAATTTAAAAGAATAATGGCCAATAGTACATAATTTCAAATTCTCATACATACTACATACCAACTTTATGGGCTTCTGATTTGAGGCCTCTTCATTTAAAAAACCAAACAATGAAACCCCTTGGTGAGGGATCAACTGATAAGAGACTCCTTGAGATTTATCTACAAATACATATAAATGGGACAAGCATTTCTCCTGTTATTGAAACTGAGAAAACAATTTTCTTCTCTAGTATTCAGAAAAAAACATCTTTGAGCTTTGCTTTCATTCATGCTCAGGGCATGCATCTACAGCATATTCTGACCTATCTTAATTTCCTCTACATCAAAGAAACACAATATGAAAAATCTCAGGGTACACTGCCATTGCTTATGTGACCAGAGGGGTGCAAAGGGGTGCCTAAACATCCAAGAGTCTGAAACTATAGATGTGATCAGTATATTGCTAACAGAGGCCAAAAGGAACCACCAAATACAGTATTTTACACGAGAATTTTATGCCTAGTAGCAGGAACACCTGAAAAGAAGGAAAAATGTGTACTGTTACCCTCTTTTAGACAAAGTTCCTTGAACCAACAACTCTTAAACCCCTGCAAAGTGCCTTAGCCAGCAGGCAGGGAGGAGCTCTGGCTGGAGGCAGGCAAAGGAGGGAGGGACTTACAGCAGGTCGCAGGTGTTACTGATACTGAGAAGTGACAAAGCCAGAAGCAGAATAACCAACAGTATTCCATCACAGGGACCACAGCACTCAACACCACAGCAGCAGTACGTCCTGCTCCAAGTTTGTTCTCCTAAAACTACTTCTGGTTCCCACACAGGGGCATTTTACTATACAATATACATGAGTGATAACAGTAAGGGGGCCGCCCTTTGCTTTGGTTTAAGTACATCTCCTAGAACAACTCACATCCATGCACATGCACTTTTTTTTATATTGGGCTTTGCTTTTAACATGCAGAAGAAAATGCTACTAAACTTTTGTATCAGTTAAGGACTTATGGTTTCCTCTTCCCTAAAAGGACTATAATGCCCATGCTGAGAAGATGTTCCACAGTTACAGTGACAAAGATTGCAAATCCGGAGATAAAATATTACTACTTGGTTATCAAGACCTAGGGAACCCCTTCACCACCCACAACAACAGAAATTCGCTGTAGAAGGGCACTACTTCAAACAGTTCCTACAAAGATCGAGTGTGCGATCATCACACACATTCTAGAACTATTCCCTTGATGGAGCTTTAATTAAATTGATAGAAATCTACCATTACTTCCTCCTAGCACTAAGGATACATAACTACACTTGCCAAACTGATATAAAATTTAATATTATAGATTTATCTGTGTATTCTATAATAAAGCATAAAGCTTATTTAATTTGCACTATTAAGCAAAGATATTAGCTGAAACATTACAATTAAAGTTACAATGTAGTACATAAGCACAACACATACTTGTATGGTCATTTAAGGATGAACCATAGGAATGGACATACTGTGACCATTGTGATGATTAAATAACGGCATGTGAAAGAGTTCCCATTTCAGAGAACTCCTTGAGATGAGGTAGTAGGCACATACACAGCTTGCTTTGGGGAGCATTAGGAAGATGAACAGCTGAATTCATTATACTAAAACACAGCTCTGACTGCTTTGCTCGTGGAGAAACCTCGCCCAGAACAGCAGCATTTTTGTTGGGACATGAAAAGTGAAGTTCTTTCCACCCAATTAGAACAGTGAGGGAACAGCACCACAAGATACACACTACTCTTTTGCCAAATATAGCACTGATTTCACCTTGCTTTCATATGTCTTAGTCTCTTTAAAGTAGCATTATGAGAAAAAATGAACTACTAATTAAAAGAAAAAATTACAGATGCACCACATGCACTCACAAGAAAACAAGCCAATGTCACAGTGCCTTGATGCTGGAAGTTGTTTTCTAGTTCAGAACAATGACACTGAAATTAAGAGCAGTGTAATGGCTGGATTATTAGAAGTAGAATCTTCAAAACATCCTGAGCTTTTATTTGCAGAAAACAGATTGCCTCTGAAGATAGAAAAAAACAGTGATGCGGTTTGCATGCTCTTTAATGTCACTTCATTTTAAACAACACGAAACTTGCCATATGAAATAACTAGTTTTTAAAGTATTGTCCTCCCACATTTCCTATAATTGAACTCTACCAAGCTGTAAATAACACTGGGTAAACTTGTCTTTTTAGGGCCCACAGTTGCTACCCTGTTATTTGAAAACAAATCAAAGACATGGTTTTAAAAAAATAAATACAGCTTTTGTTATGTTTACATACCAAATTTCTTTCTATTTAAATATTACCTCCAGGTACTATAAGCATTAATTAATTAAACCCACAGGCATTCTAGAACATCAATTTTATGATCATTTAAAAGAAAAAGAGAAGTTAAATGATTCTTGCATTTTTTCCCCTCTAAGTGTGGAGGAAGAGTCCAAATTACTACCTCATATGTTATAAACTCAGAGCTTTAAAATCTTATACTATTCCTGACACTTAAAGATTAACTCAGGTCAGTAGTTTAGTCTTAATGCTATAGCTATAAACTCATACCAAATAAATATTTCACCGCTGATGTCTCTTACTGAAAGCCTTGTACATTATTTACAACTCCTAAGAAAAGATCTAACAGTATTTATACTCGTGTGCACAATGACTTTACAGAACATATCCTGCATAAACATTTTCAAATGCAATATGTGTCAGGTCCTTTTAATCATCAGAAGTACTGTCTTCCACATTCCCAAACAATTCGTTTGTACAGCTGAAATTCTGGCTGCTCATAAGCACTTATCTCCATTCCTTTAATGATTTGCTGCTACTGATGAGACAGAGGAAAAGTTTCTGTTGGTCATTTTCTTCTACTTTCTATATTACTACACATACAGTAACCTATCCTGAGGGCTCAACATTGATGAAGTTATCACTATGGACAAAAAAAATCTCAATAATACAGTTACATGAAAATAAGTGTATCACACAAGAGGAATATAGGATTATAAATGGTTTGTGATGGGCCTTACATTTATGAGACTAGTATTTTAAGACCCTTATCTAATTATCCTTATTTTCAGAAATGCAAAGCTTTCTCATTAACTTTCACAGAACTCAGTGGGAGTTAACTGCAATGTTGCCATGTCCTGAATATGCAGTCACCTTTTTCAGTTCCACTTATCCAAAAAACAGAGCAATAGAACTATTCAGACCCCAGTGACTTGTCAGATCAACCATAAATTCTGAGAACAGCAACAAGTTTTCACACTTTCCACTTCACCCTAAAAAGCAGACATAAAACTAGCCAAAGCAATGCAGTTTGAAATACTGTAATGATTCTAGGGATATTTCCAAAACCCTATCATATTAAATAAAGACACGGTACAAATCTTAATTATTTATACATTTGGGCATTCATTTATAAATTCTACTGAATTGTACACCTGCAGAAGGTATACATTCTCAGTGAAAGATCCTCTTTGATGAAATAAAGGAATATTAATCAAATAATTTACACTAGAGGGAAACGTGACTGTTTCTGGAAAAAAGGTGATGTTCTCCCAGTTGTCATATCCCCTAGAAAGTATCTCAGTGCTTTTCACAAACATAGGTAGCACAGCAATAACAGGAATTTAATTTGAAACTTGAAAACAGCCAAAATGACAAGTCAAACTTGCAGAGAGTATACCCTCACAAAAAGCTGGCAAATGCTTTAATAAGCTTTTAAAATGAGTTGTAGTCCTGTAGAAACCCCAGCAGCATTTATTTCTATGACAGTTAGCCAATATGCCTCAGGTCTTTTGTAAATCCTACCACTTCGTGGAAAGAAAGAATTTACATATTTGGATAATTCAAATCAAGTTAAAATAAATTGCTGTAATGACATTGTGGCTTTCAAGTGATAGAAGGAAGATTGTCAGTTTAAATGAATTTAAATCAAGGGTGTCCAAAACCTTTCTGTTTGATGTGCAGACAGTGCAAAACAACAGCTAGAAGCTCTAGGTAACAACTGTCCCATCACTGCTCCCTTCTAATCCACATGCTGCATTCCTTCAGTCCATGAAGTTAGAGCTTGTCTGCTTGTTATTGTAACCTCACACCATCTTTTGAACTGAGACCCCCTACTACTCCTTTTTCTCTTTAGGTATTTTCTTTGGTACTTAGGAAGAAAGAACTTGTTTTGCCAGCCACTAGAGAAAAAAATCAGCCAGGACAGAACTGCACATTCAGTATAGCTTTATGAGTAGAAAGTCTTCCTTATCAAACCCGATTTCCTTTTATGATAAGGTAGATGGCCTAGGTGATCAGGGGAAGCCAGCTGATGCAATCTTTTTGATCTCAGTAAAGCTCTTGAGACGGTCTCTCACAGGATCCTTCTGGACAAAATGTCCAGCACAGCTGGATAAACACCCATCATGGGATGGGTGAGCAACTGGCTCATGGGTCAGGCACAAAGGATTACAGTGAATGGGGTGACATCAGACTGGGGACCTGTCACTGGTGGGGTTCCACAGGGGTCCATCCTCAGCCCTGTGCTCTTCAGCATCTTCATAAATGACTTGGACACAGGACTGGAAGGGATAGAGAGCAATTTCATGGAGGAAATTCCAAAACTGTGAGGAGCTGTTGAGTTCCTTGAGGGCAGGGAGGCCCTGCAGAGACCTCAACAAATCAGAGGGCTGGGCAATCACCAACCATAGGAAGTTCAACAAGGGAAAGTGCCAGATTCTGCACCTGGTGCGGGACAACCCTGGATGTACGGACAGGCTGAGGAATGGGATGCTGGGGAGCAGTGCTGCAGAAAGGGACCTGGGGAACGTGGCTGATGATGAGTTGAACACGAGTCAGCAGTGCCCTGGCAGCCAGGAGGGCCAACCCTGCCCTGGGGGGCATCAGGCACAGCATCACCAGCTGGGCAAGGGAGGGGATTGAACCACTCTGCTCTGCACTGGGGCAGCCTCACCTCGAGTGCTGGGGGCAGCTTTGGGCACCTCAATGTAAAAAAGATAGAAAGCTCTAAGAGAACATCCAGAGCAGGACAAGGATGATGAGGAAAAGCCATATGAGGAGCAGATGAGTTCATGTGGTCTCTTCAGCCTGGAGGAGATTGAGAGGACACCTCACTGCAATTACAACTTCCTCATGAGGGGAAGAGGAGGGGCAGGCACTGATCTCTTCTCTGTGGTAACCAGTGACAGGACACAAGGGAATGGCTTGAGGTTGCGTCAGAGGAGGTTTAGGTTGTCTTTTAGGAAAAGGTTTTTCCCCCACAGGGTGTTCAGGCACTGGAACAGGCTCCCCAGGGCAGTGGCCATAGCACCAGCCTGACAGAATTCAAGAAGCATTTGGACAATACGCTAGGGCACATGGTGGGAATGGGAATGGTCCTGTGAACAGCCAGGAATTGGACTTGATAATCCCTGTGAGTCCTTTCCAACTCATCATATTCTGTGACTCTCTGATCCATCTGATGCAAGTTAGCCTAAGCTCTCCACGGAACACTGACATCTGAAAACATCAACTCCTTTGCTAAATAGCTGAATATTATTTTGAACAGTTGCATTATAAGCAGTGGTGGCCTGTCTACCATTTTCACCAAGATCGTATCCAAAACATACCTGTTCTCTCCAAAGGTTGCGTTTTAGATTTACAGCCATCATTTTGTATTAGATTAGAAACATGCAATAGAATAATGCACCACTGCATTATCCCTTACGTCAGGCTTCCTCAATACACCTTTGCTCACACCTAAATTATTTCCCGTCCAAACTTCTGTAATTCCCCATATGCTGTATTAAATGCACAGATTTTCCACAAAGTTTGAACATTGTGGCTATCTTTTACTGCAGCACTTTTTAAGCTTTTATCACCTCTCTTTTCCCCCCACCCCCACCTCTCCTCTGCCATATCCAGCACAGACTTCCTACAACCACTGTCAGGGTAACAATTTGAAAACTACATGCTGGTTTCCAGACTTGCTATACCCAAATCCTCTCATTCAGAAACTCAAATATTCAGCTAATCTCTTTGCCTGATCACTTTGCTTCTTCTCTCTTGGCTCCTTGCTGTCTTCCTGTTGCATTTTTCTACAGCTGGGGACAGAGATACTGACCTTTCAGCTGTCTTTAGTCTACATACCCATCAGGAATATTTTGTCCCTTCTGTAAACAAGGGGTTTCTATCTGAAGTACCATTTAAGCAAATATTGCGCAAATTCTTGCCCTCTCCTAGATTATAGGTGCCTTCTAATGGATTTTGGAAGACGTTTTATAAAGAGCAGAAAGTAAAAGCTAACAAAACTGCTTAATTACATTAATTTAACAGCATAGTGTTCTCATACCAAATTATGTTTTGGAAGAAATAAAAGAGCTGTGAAAGACAGCTTTAAACTATTGTTCTCTGTGAAAGAAAAAGCAGGAGGAGATTTCTAAAATCTCATAAATCTTGCATTTTCCTAATTGCTGCCAAGATTCAGGGGAAAGACTAAAGGGCTTAAGTGCAAGTCACTCATTAATTGTCTGCTGTGGTTTTGGTTTTTTTCGTTTTTTTCTTTTTTTTTTTATTAGTGTAAATAAAGTATAATTTTCACTATTACAAAGCTTCCAGATTTAAATCCATATGTTTATACATCAAAGATAGAGGTTATTAAAAGAAAAGGACCAAAATACACAGTAAACAGCACATAAACACAGAATATGAGAGAATCTTTAAGTTTCTTTCTCTGATCTGAAAGAAGATCAAGTGAGTACTTTTAAGTGTACCCCCTCTTAGATATCATTTGAAAGCTGTTCCTAAACGTCTATGGTAGCAACCAACCCAGCTTATATTGGTTAACTGTCAAAGTATTTCTCTCTATTCAGTCAGTGTCTCCCTGAAGTTTTCTCTTGAGATACCATGACTTCCTACAAAAACCAACTGTCTTGCTTCATGTACCAAATTCTCTCAACCTGATGGCTGTGTTGTACATTGCCCTCTTCAATCCATCGTATCTATTTCAGATGGATCAAAATTTATTATGTTTTCTCAGTCTCCTAAAAGTCTGTTGCTTTCCTCTGCATTCCAGCTCATTGGTACTACAGAGATTTGTCTTTCGACATATGCATTATTTTGGCTTCACCAGTGGTGAGGAGAGGGAAATTTCTTTTCACATTTCAACTGTAACATTTCTGTTATTAAGACTTGTGCCATACTTTGACTCACTCATTTTGCTATCCACTACAGTCCCCATATCTGATTATACATTACTTGTATCTGCCAAGTTCTGATTTGACATTTACATATGTTGTATCCAGTGTTATTTGTCATTCTTTACTTGGTTCATTATAAATAACTCCTCCATTTTATCAAGATTTTTGATTCATATACCCTCTTTGCAAATTCTCTCCTGCCTGGTGGCATCCACTGATTTTTGTACACATACCATCATGTTTAACACCATCTTTCATGAAAGACATGAGATAAATGTAGCCCAAGTCTTGTACGTGCTGTTAAGCACAAGAGAAAATTACTCTTTGAGTAACACTGATCACTTTGCAAAGTAATCCCAGTATAATTTCAGTGACAGCTCTCTGTTTCATCTATGATAATGCACAAAACAGCATTAAAGTTTATCTAAAGTCCTACAGTTCACTATAGCATCTCCCAAACCAAGAAGCAGGAAAGCCTGAAGTAGTATAAGAGAAGGAAGGAGGAGATAAAGAGCCCAAGACATATTCAGTTTATCATTAGAAACCACTACCACATACAAGTCACAGTAACGATGGACAGCTATTATTGGTACCCCTTCCGAATCACCAGGGGATGAGAACTTGGGAGAGGCTCTCAGAAGCACAGAGGAAGCACAGAAGGGCATGGAGGTGAAATGCACATCCCATTCCCAAGTGGTGTTGCCACACTGCAAACTTCACGCCTCACAGAAAACAGTTCTTGTCTGCCCAGGACAGCAACCCCGCACACCCAGGCATGGGCAGGAGCATTCCTGCTGGGCCTGGGAGAAACAATCCGCAGCAGGCAACCAACTGTACTGACTGGGAGGGAGAGGGCAGCCCCCAGAGAACTAAAGCCTTGAACAAAGAAATCGAGAAGAATTCCATGAAATACTGCTGCTTAGGCTGTAACTGACTTGCAGAAATGCCCCTCCTATGCAGCTGTATAAAGTGTTCGGTCGTAGTTACCATCTTACAGTCATTAGATTAGCTTTAAGTGCATATTTCAACTTCACTTGTGACTTCTCTCTGGCTCAAATATCTAGGCTTTTTGTAAGGAACATCTTAGGGGTTGATTCACATAAGCTATAACTCATTTTACATCTCACCATTTCTGATTATTTTATTAAGTGGCACATTTTTTCAGTTACTCTGCATTACATTACCTTCATCCTCCTCCTCTCATGCCATGTTATATGTCCTGTATTGTTGGGGTGGATCCCCCTGGCCCCCTCCCCCCCCCCCGCCGGGTCCCTGTCATGTGACTGAGTCACTGTATAGATTTTAAAATATCTAGAATGTCACAAATATATTGCTAAACTACTCTTCACACAAAAACCTGTATTTTAAAATAAAAAACTGAGTCAGTAAAATTCAGCATCTATTTTAAAGTTCATTTTACTCAGAAGAAAAATATTTCATGAATTTTAACTAATATAAGCAATACAAAAACCATTATAGCAAAAGCAAAAGAAGAGTACACAGCCTGGTGCTTTTCTTAAAGACAGTGAGATCATGCTGTTGACTATAATGAAATCTGCTTCAGTCTCCAAATTGCTAAAGGACAAAAATTATACAATTACTCACATTAAAACACAATTATCTTTTCATTCTATTATTAAAATGATTCTAACTGATAAAATGAGAATTTAAGCTATTTTGTATTTCATACACATTAACATTTCATGAGTATAAACTATTTAGTGTCACAATACATAGGAAATTAATACTATGTCTGATAGCTTCCTCTGAGGACCTGTGAAATGTTTTTGACTTCAAAACAATAATTGCAATTCTTTCTAAAATTATCTGGGGATAATTATTCTTGAACCCCTAGCGTGAAACAGCATCCTGCTGAAGTCAGCTGATGAAATTTGGCCTCTATTAATTACAATATCTATCTGTAGTTTCTCTTGCAAAGTATAAGCAGAAGATTTTTCAGACAAAGGTTTTAAATTAATGTAACAATTTTGAAACTACACAGGTATGTGGACAATATCTGGATCTCTCTTTCATTGTAATTTTGTTGTTAATGGTTTAACAAGCCTCATGTTTCATAATATACTCTCTTTAAAAGTATTCTAGAGTGAATATGGTCTCTAGAAACCAGCAGTAGAGAACTATGAGGACACCTCCTTTCTTTTCCCTGAAGAGGATTCACAAACCACTTTTTGTAGACTTTATTTTTAGAATTAAGTATAGAAAAACCAGAGATGGGGAAGAGAGCCAAGAGGAACCCTTCCGTAAAATCAGAAAACAATACCCATTATCATATGGTAGAAAAGCACTACGCAATAATGAAATTCACTGCATAATTTGTTTCTAGTAATAATTCCCTGAACTGTCAGAGTTGCACTTAATCACACTCTGTTCATTCTGACTTCTTATGCAGTCAAAAGTACATAATGGATCACTTGATCCCCCATTTCACTTTATGATGATTTAGGCATCTCTTAAAACAACCACATACTTGAAAAGCAACATAGTCTTTTTACAATCATAGAATGGTTTGGGTTGGAAGGGACCTTAGAGATCATCTAGTTCCAACTCCCCTGCCATGGGCAGGGACACCTTCCACTGGACCAGATTGGTCAAAGCCCCATTCAGCCTAGCCCTGAACACTTGATGCTGTGTATCCAATCCAACTCAGAGCCATTCAGGCACAAATCTTGCAAGCTCTTCCTGACTAGAAATCCAGCTGAATTTTGCAAGCAATGCCTATATAGTCAGCAGAGTGCCAGTCCCCAGAGAAATTATACTTTCAGATACCCAAAACAGTACTTTGAGCAGCACTGAGCATTAGCATAATCCTATGCAACTGTGAAAAGCTGTTTTGCAGTAGACCTTCATGTTTGGCATTTTAAACATTACACACAGACACAAACTTTTGGTCCTATGATAAATGGATGAAATTCTGCAAATGGATGACACATAAGATATATGGCCTTATACATAACCTAGCCCAAAGTGAGTCTAAATATTTTAATAACACATCCAAAAAGGCACATATAACACATATACAGATATTCACTTTATTGCCACTAAAAATGACACATTAAAGTTAGCATCAACCTTGTGCTTCATAACACACAGGTTCAGGTAGCATTAAAAGCAGACCTCCAAAAAAGTTATGAGGTATTTCCTGAAACCAAGTGGCTTCCCAAAAAAGCTTTGGATAAGGATTTGAATTATTAGCCCAGGATAACCATGTTAGTGCCATCCTACCACTGCTTCATTACAGCAGCAGCACTTCAAAGGCTAGCAGCCTCAGAGGGTTTCAACAGCAGTAGCCACTGCAGTGGCTACTCAGGTCATTGAGTCCTGTGATTAATTGGGTTATCTTGGCACATCTGTTTCAGATTTGGCCTTCCAGCAGTGTGAAATAGAACTATGACAGTATAGTCCTATAAATACATCCGCAAGAACACTGAAGTTAAAAAAAATCAGACACAGATAGAGAAATTCCAAATAGCACAACACAAATTTTGAAACATTTATATAGATGAAAATGCTATTTGCAAACAACAGGCTTCAATAAGTACACAAAAAAAGCACATGACTGAGAAACACATTCGATTTCCTATCTTAGAAATACCATAACACTTAGAGTTTTGAAGTCATGTAAGCTCATGACCTCATATTATTTCTAAAGGTTTTAATATCCTGCACTATTCAGCACAAAGTTATTTTGTGAAGAAAAATTAACAAGAGAAAATGTAATACTTGTAAAGCAGAAGCACATCTTTCAAAATCTGAATCACCAAACTTACAGTTTAATACAGAGAACCAAACAATAAGAACTACCAAGATGAACAAAAACAAAGTTCAAGGACTTCAAATAGTACTGCTCTATGTTTAGCATGGAATCGTTTTGACATCCAACCCTTTTTTTTTAAATCATTAATGCAGTCCTAAATTTGTAATTTTTTGTTGTTCTGCTTCATGATCAGATAGATACTAGATTCTTGAAAAGTAAGCTTCATATAGCTTTAAACAGCACTGCAGTGTGGGCTTGGCTATCGTGCTTTATAAACACTGCACACTGTATTGTGTGTCTGATGCTGCAAGTACAGTCAAATATACATCACGCATGATGAATTAAACACACTTTTTTGAGCGGACATCTATTCTTGCCAAACAATTCAGGAATAATACTAAATAGTTTAAACAGACAGAACTCTGGCCTGAATTCAAGAAAAGCAGCAAGATGTTAAAAAAATATCTTAGCAGAGCTGCCTTGTCCAGACAAAGAGCTTTTTTTTCCCTTCTTGGCACAGAGGTTTGGGATTGGAGCCAAGGTGCTACTTATCAGCTGTTTGACATCAGGGGAGGACTGCGTGCGTCAGTGGACCCAGTAGGGACCCCTGGCTTATGGCATGCACCATGTGGTTCTTATCTTATCAGTTTGCAGGCTCTGGCACTTCAACCTCTGCAGCGTGAAAATAAAAGAGAAAAAAAAGGGGAAGGAAGGAAGGAAGGTGTGTATAATTAGGAGGGAGGAGGTCAAATGGGACTGGTGAGCCAGGTCAGACTGCAGAACAGAGCCCTGATTATACTTTGGCCTACTGCGCTGTGTATGGTTGCAGTAAATCCTAACAGAAATTTCTCCTGCTTTCCCCACACACTCATGGAAGAAAGGAACTTCTTCTCATCCAGGTTCAGAGAAGGCAGAACAACGTGTGTGTCTGAGGGATTAATGGTCTCTTTCACATACAGCTGATAGAAGGGCTGCCAGAGAAATGAGGAATAGTATATACTCATTAAAAAGCTTATCAAGGTAAGCGTGTCCCCCAGGAAATCCACAAACAGGTGCAGTTTCTTTTTGCAAACAAGATTTAAACAGCACAGATTATTTCTCCAAATGCACAGCTTCAGCAATACTTATTATAGCAAATTATTCTCAGCACCAAAGGAGCCTTACAGTACAGCACAACTCCAAGCTTAAAACTTAATTGCACAAATGAACCTTTGTATTTAGTATTTAGAAAAACATTCACGAAGGAAGATAATTCTCAAGTAAAGCATCTGCTTTCCAAGGTTCATTCCAACTGAAAAATATTATTTGTCTTATCCTACGCTTCCTACACAGTGTGTATGAATCAGACAGCAAAAGAAAAAGTCACCTCCTTCAGATTAATTTCCTTAACCTATTCTACCTCTGAAGATACATCACAAGATATAAATTACAGGAGAACATGAAAAGCTGGTAAAGTATCTGTGGAAATTAGTAGGTTTGCAACCTTGACAAATCTTTATCCTTATTTCCAGGTATTTCCGTACAAAACTTTTCATATTATAACTCCAGTGATCAGACTAACATCGGTAGAGGACAAAAGACAATGGCTCCGTGCTTGCATAGAGACCTTCCTTGCTAAGGATTCAGCAAAGCTCTGGGAAGACCTACTAGCTGAGGACCAGGTCTGGGCAGCCTGTCATGAGTTCTGTTCACTCTAGTGAAGGTTCTAGTTTTGTTACTTCAAAACTGTTTTCATAAACTGCATCAGCAAAAATGGCAATGTTTTCTGCATATAGCCATACTGTGCTTCAAGTTTCATTTCTCATGTTGTGTCAACCTAGTGAACCACAACAGTACTGTGTAGTCAGTGGGACAATCATTCATCTGAATTTAGTAAAGTTTCCTCTCCAAATATGACCTATTTTTAGGTAAATACCAATAACATATTCATACATAAAACACAACATAAATTTATGATCAACATTTAACATTTAAACAACTGTTTATTGAGTGAAACACATATCCACTGGTTTGCTATGAAAATCTACAAAATTGCCACATCTTATTTTTTCTGATTCATATTTTTCTTTTCTTATCTCTTACTTTATTTTGATCAGACAGATTTATCAGGCTTAGGAGACTGAGAAAGAGAAAAACAGAATGAGAATGCAGAAGAGAAACATCAACTGTAGACACTATTCTTCATCCTAACATTTATGGATGGATTTCTGCATTGGAAGAAGCCATCACTGCACTCATCTCAAAGGCCTGTGCATAGAGACTGGGATATTTAATTGGTAGCTTGAAAAGCATGCTGGTCTCCCTTGAGTTAAATGATAAATATAGAAGTTATTGGTAGTGATCAAGGATCACTCCATGTAGGATCATGTTCTCCCATGAGGCCCATAACTTACAGAAGTTATGTTTCATAGAGTGTAAGATTTTTCACCCTTTCTACTTCAATTTGAAAACACAACTGACAAATGAATTTGAAAGTGTAACTACAGATCTATGACACACAAACATAAACACTGGATGTGATGCTTCATTAGCCAAGAAAAACAGACACACACATGAAAAAATAATGTGCATCATCTCCGAACACCCCATCAGTCCCATTACATGAATGCTTGAGTACAAAAAAAGGGTCTACTTTTTGCATCTCCCCCTCTACTTCCTCCTTTTTTTTTTTTTGGAAGAAGACAAGTGTCAAAATCTCAGAGCAAATACACAATAACAAATAATTATATTTAAGTCAATTAAAGCACTGACACCTCAATTACATGACAACGCTTTATCAGCCATCTCTTAAACACAATTAAGTAAATTTTTTGCATCATTAAATTGGGTCACAGGCCCTACACTGTGAATATATATACTGTGTCCTGTTCCATTGTGTCTTTCTTCAAGTAGCAAAGCTAATTTGTTTGTATTATAACAAAAGTACAAAGCTACATCCAATTAAGTTATGACCAAAACTCTCCCCCACTCTAAGACTCTCCCCCACCCCTCAAATCCTGTGGAATCCACCCATATACTGCTCCTTGCACAGTCTTGTTCTATTTTTTATACATGCTATTTCTACTAAAAAATTTAGTAGAATGAAGCCAATAGGAGCTCTTCATATGCCTAAAGATAAACACACTTGTGGTCAGCAAAAGGCAGGACATTTGTTAGCACCCTGCACACATTGAATATCCTGTTTAGAAGTGTTGACCTTCTCCACTAAAAGTACTCTAAATAAAAAAACACCACCTTGCCAATGATCATTCTTTTATGAGCATTTCTGTTGATTCCTTTACTTTCCCTGACCATTTTCTCCAGTTTCCAATCTGCTATGCAAACAGCTGATAAAATTTGAAATTAAGACTTCCAAACCCCATGTGAAGCGGATAAAGCAATCCCCGAACACTCCCAACTTAATAAACCACACCAGACATTAAGGCAACGCTGCTTCTTTTGAGATTCTGATGCGATTCAGTTCAACAGCTTTATGTATGAAAACATTTAGAAATGAACACTGCACATAGTATGTAATTCCGAAGTAAAAAAATTAAGAGAGCTAAAATGGCCAAACCAAAGGATTAACATATCACAGCTAATGAAGTGCCACAAGAGAGTTAACAACTCCATATAGTATGAATAGTTATCTTATCCAGAGATAAGACATGTCCACAGCTAGAAAAATGATTCAGCACAGACTGAAAGAGGAAATTTTTTCCTTAACCATCTGAACTTTCTCTAAATACTCCTTAGCACAAGGATCCTTCAAAAGATCATAGCACAAAAGTTGTGCACTTGGGCAAACAATCTCAAAAATCCATAGAATACATTTAAAATGTATAAAGATATTGAAGTATAAACATAGGCTCTCTTTAAAACTGATGTAGATTTCGGGTTTTCTAGGTCATCATTTTTACCTGGAGAGGTTTTGGTAAGCTCTGGCAAATCAAACAGCTGTAGAGGTGGATAAAAAAGAATGAAAAAATTATTCAATATAGAAGAAAATTTGAGTCTATTTTGACCAAGTTGTACTTTAAAAAAAAATTAAGTTGTTTTTAAGTATCAATTATGTAAAAGTATCTAGGATATAGAATTACTGAGTGTTTTACTCTTCTTGCATTCCACTGTGGGCAATACTACAGAAGTAGCAGAAAAGAGTCTACTGTGCTAGTATGTTAACAATTTGGACAGCATGAAGGTCCATGGGGAAAAAACCAAACAAACCTAAAAATTTTAAATAAAGCAACACGAAAAAAAGCAAGTCTTTTATGCAGACTCAGTAGTATCTATATAATCATATGTTTTGAGCTTCATTGAACTAGTAAGACTGTTCCACAAGACATTAGTATGGGAAATTAGGCATGCTATAAGGTTCATTTGGATTATGTGATCATCTATCCATCACTATTTAGATGCAATTTCTCCACTGAATTATGTAAAACTATCTGGACAAGTTACTTTCAAGAAAGCATAATATACGCATTCACAATTTTGACTATTGTTTTTAGTTCAAACTGAAGTGAAATTACAGATTGTTTTAACACCCATTCCTATTTTTCTCAAGAGAAATACAGTTTATAAAGTTAAAAGTCCAAACTAAACATCTTGCTTCAAGACAAATGACTCAAAGAGCACTCATACCAAAACCATTAGCTGTTCAGCCTTCTGATAACTTTTTTTCCACCTTAACAAAATCTCTTCTAAAACAAACAATGCTGCCGTTACTTCACCACTGTAATAGAAGCAGTTCTAGACCCATATGCTATATTATCTGACTTTATAATGCATGTCAAAAATTTTTTTTTCTAGAAATTTAAACCTTGTTAAGCCCAAAATGTTGCTGGGGTGGGGTGCATGGGGAGAATCAAGTAGATTCTTGCTACTTAATCAGTAGGACTCTTGCTAGCAACCAAAGTGCTCCACAAGAACATTCCCAGCCTTCTTCCTTTGCTTGGGCAGTCTTCACAACATCAGCTCAGCACAGCTGAAGAGCTCTGGCCTTTTTTGTGGGCACTTCTTCATCCCACTCACGGCCAGCCAACATTCCCCTTCAGGGAAAACTGCCAGGACAACCAAACCTGATGCAGCACACTGAAGAAAATGCTTACATACTTCCAGAGAACTGTAGACATTTGCAGTCAAATTCCACAAAGCCCTATTTCAACTTGTTACTATTTAATCTCATTTTTTCCTAGATATACAAAACACAATGACAGAGAAAACAACTAGCTCTCAAAGAAAAGTCTCTAGACACAAACATTCCCTATGCAAAGAGAGAATAACAAACTGTTCAGAATTAGTAAAGCAACTCTATTAATGGTCCTCTATTAATTTTATCAATTACTTTCATTATGCAGGAACATTTGTTCTGCCTGATTCCTTGGAGTTCTTCATTATCTTTTTTCCAGGTCTTTTTAATAAGCTTTTGTCCTGAAGCTCCAGTACCACTACAAAATGTCATCCAGCACCTTATTCAACGCACACAAGTGATAATACTATCATAATTAAAATGACTGGGCTGTTCACTTCAAGGGCAAAGTGCAAAGTTAAAATTCATTCATTTTTTTGAAAAACACATAGGGATTATACTGTTTATAGTGCTCTGGATTGAGAGTTTAAGATATATCCAGAACACTAGAACACTCATTTTTGCAAGGAGGCTCATTGCCTGCTCATCACTGGAGAAAGAGTCTCACTGACACGGGAACATGAACATTCCCAGACTTAGCACACCAGAACAGGCTTTGGTTTGTTCATAAACCTGTCAGCAAATCTTCCCAGTAAACTCCAATTTTTGTGATTATTCTTACAGAATAATTTTTTTCCTCTAAAAATGTTTTCTGTGCTGAAGGCTAGAAGTCAAAACTTGGAAATGTGTCCAATTTTCAGTACTACTGACTTCCGTAGGTATATTCACATACCTCAGAAATTTTAGGTTACTCCCACACACAAATGTCTGCAGCAGCACTGAAACAGTGAAAGGGATAAAAATTGTTGTACAAAGATGTCTCTTCCTCTACAAGTTTTAAAATAAGAATTCTTGCAAGTTTTTTTAAAGTACTTTTAAATAGGAAATTTAAGAACTTCACCTAGTGAAACTAGCCACAGAAGCGCAAAACTGTAGTTCTGTAGTAATACCAAGAATTTTTTTGCTTTTAAAAGCAGACTCACTCTTAGAGGAAGCACTCACAATCCCCCCTGGTTTTATTTCTTATTCAGGCCCTTCCTCGTGAATCAGGCAGGGGCAGATAATCCAAAAGGGGGTCAAGGGATGGCTGCAAGGATATTTCTCAGAAAGGTATGGCTCCCCTTGCACTCAGCACTGCCCCTCCTCTGCTTCTCCAGACAGACAGTAAGTAGTGCCTTGCCTGCATCAGGCTTTGAAAGGCATCAACCTTCCAGCCACAATAAAACTAAATAACCCTTAGCCTGTGTGGGAACTCAGCACTTCTGTACAACAAATCATTATGATTACACAGAAGCTTTAAAATTCTCTAAAATACACACCACCTCTTTGGGCATCATGCAGGAACTCACATCTTCCAACTTTTACTTGATACACTTCTTGTTTATTTTACTTACTTATACTTTCTACCTACTTAGGCATAACCTATACAGTTCACTTACTAATATATTCTACTCTTCTTACACACTTTACTCTATTTTTACCTGACACAGTGCATACACATTTTAGTTACTTATACTTACTTAACACAGTATTTCTACCTAACACAGTACTTACACTTACCCATAATACAGTACATACACACTTTGCAACTGCAGTGCATGAGATTACACCTTGCTTAATTAGTCCCTCAACTTTGTCCAAGAGCTCCACATACACTTTTCAGGAAATAGGACTGGGCTAAGTGCCGTGCAGCACAGTCCTTTTTTATCTATTCCTTGCTGTCTTGGTACTTAGTTTTTCAGCTTCTTTTTTCACAATTCTTTTCCAATTTAGCACAGTTTACCTTTCAGTCCTTGATGCTCCAGATCCAGGCAAGTAGAGTCAAGATGATGGCAGCAACAAAACCCATCCAGTGATCAGCAGCCAAATTAGTCCAGGAAATCCAAACAATCAGACAGCAAAGGACAGGGAGCAAACATAAACCTGTCCCACCTCTCTCTTCTCCTCTCTTCCCTCTGAATCTCCTGACTGGGGCTTAAAAACCCTCCAGGTGCTGATCTGCTACACCTGAAGGTGGAAGGCCAGGTGAAGCTCGTGAGGGTAATTCCAGCTTGGTCTCACTCCGAGAGCTCCAATAGGAATAACTTAAGATGGTTTTGCTGTGGCACACTATCATGGTTCAAAACACCTTAAAACAAGCCTTTCAGACCTAAAAGTTCTGGTGGTTTGCCTTTGGTTTGTGGACTGTTTCTTTAAGTTGAATGACAGTTAGTTAGAAGTAATCAACACATTTGTCATGCATGTTTCAAGTAGTAACCCCAGGCTCAAGTGTCTGTGGTTTATCCAAAAGGATTTCAAGGCAAGCCACAAGTGTTTGTAACTGGGAACAAACATTTGAAGAGTGTCCAGATGATCCTTTCAAATGTATTGACAACCTTTAGAAAGCAGCATGTAACTACTCAGATTGCAGGTCTGGTGAAAACAAATGTGCATGGAATTGTTACAGGAGAGAGATGCCAATAATTGCTTTGGCCTCACTCTCTAAGGGACCACAGTCATGCAAGTGGCAAGACCCCACGAGCCCCCAAAAAGTTCCTGTAAACTTTTGATGGCTGCTTCAATCTGGTGACAGCCTTGATTTCACGTGCCAACTAATTCATCCATCAAGCCACAGCTCTTTACAGATAGATCTATCATTGCCTATTATAAGGGGAAAACAGAGCTTGGATATTTGGGAAATGTGGAAAAACTGGCAACAGAAGAACGTGGTAAAAGGGCACAAAGTAAACATACAACTTAGTGGCCCCCATGTGAGTTTAGCCATGGGTTGGCACAGCATTGTTCCAGTGTCTGGAACACTGAGGAACTAAGAGACATATTCAATATTTCTACTGTGTGCAGGCATTTTTACACATATAGTAGGGAATCAAATTAAACACACCAAAGATAACTGTTTATAAGTGCAGCTCAAACAGGTATTATACAATGTATTTTCTGCCTAATTCCAAAACCTCATTTGTTTGAGATTTATCTTAGCTCATTATACTCATGAAATTATTTAAGAAGCCACAAGAAAACCATCTCTGAATCCTGCCTTCACAGTTCTATCAATACAATAGAGAACACAGCAAATACAAGAATTTTAAGAGGCAAGTAGATTTAACCAATGTAGTACAAGCTAAAGCCAGATCCTTAGAATGAGCAAACAGGTAACTTTTACCTTCATCCAAGCTATATATTCTGTCTTTCCCATGCCCAAAACGTTAATGCAACACACGTTCTGCAAACTCTGTGCTTTACTCAAAATAGCTCAGTTTGAGCTTACAGAGTATCAGTAACAACTCTCAATTCTAAGTCAAGGCTGACTTCAGCCTCCAGCAAGGAATGGAAAGCTGCTTGTTACACATATCTAAGTTTACGAAGTATTAAGCATGTGTGCTTAGCTACACTCAGACACTTTTAGACTCCTTTTAATCAATCTTCTCCTTCACTCCATCAAATGTTCCCACTTGCATACAAAAAATTATCACCTGCAGCATATGTTAAGAGACAAAGATTATGCATGAATAAAACTGTTAGGTTTTATGCCTTTTAATAATTAAGAGGAAATGTACATAAAGTTATACTTTTACCTAGTCTGTATTCAACACCAATTATGCTTCAGTTTGCATACTTAAGGTCTTCTATTTATCAGTCCTATGACACATTACTGATAATACTTGCACAAAAAGAGTAAGGATAATATATAGAAATTAAAATTATCATTAGCAGGAAACAGAAAAAAATAATTTCTATCTATTACTATTTTATGGATGTGCATTTGCGGATGGATGTTTTGTCATTAACATTATTAATCAAATCTATCTTTAACAAATACAAAGTTGGAGACTACCTTGACAGCACTGCTGTTCCAGTGTCTGAAATTAATTACAGTGTAGCAACATAACCACAGAAGCCACATTCTTGAGGCCATTATTTCTTTTGCTCATATTTTTGTATAATAAATAATTATAACCTCTAATTCACATGTACACCACATAGTCATAACATATTTTTATCTTTACCCCAATGTTCACTCCCCAAATCCCAAAATCGTACACTTTAAATCCCAAACAAATTTTCTGCTCTGATCCACAGATTTAAATCATGGTATTTTAATCCACCATCCCATACAAAAACACAACTAGCCCACACTGCTTGGAAAAAATTGCCAATAGATCACTAGAAACTGAGAAGGAATGCTCTCTGAATAATTATTCAAAACGTAAAACAAGAACTCAAGTGAAGTTTCCACATTAAAGGGAAAAGAAAAACTATATTACAAAGGAAATTCATTAAAACCAACATAGTAACTTCTGACATCACATGCTGTCAGTATTCACAGTCAGGTCTCTCTGCTGCAACTGGCAGCATTAATAGAACTTAAATCAGCAAAAGGAATGCAATTCTCCATCCTCTAGGTGGGAGTGATGTGAGCAGCTTTTAGAGGAAAGCAGTAACCCTTCCGGCTTTCCTCCTGTAAGGAAAAAGCCTTTCAATTAACATTTTAAATTAAAGGCTGCAACATTATTTAATTAAAATAATGTGGCTATTTGGCTCCACTCCCGCTATAGTTTGTAAAATATCCTCTTGAAGTAGTTAGAGACCTTGCACAAGGAGAGGGCAGAAGCACTTAAAACACAGACAAAAACATACCCCACAGCCGGCAGGAGGATCCAGTATTTTCAAAGTCTTTTGGGAGAGATGAAATTATTTTCATCTCATTAACTTGAAATTGGATCCCTGACTGACAATTTGTATTATTACCTGTGTCAGAAGGAGCCTTTTTCTATTAATTGCAATTTTCACTATTCAAGAGAAAGTTTATCAAAACGTTTGCAACCTCCAAAGACCAGATTTACAGATAAATAGCTCAATTTGTTCCAGAAATGACAAAATAAAGTACACTTGCCTTTGGAAGTGGGGAGTAGGGAGCAGACACCCAAAAAACCAAACCATCTCCACAACTAGCAATATTGTCAAAATTAACAGTACCTCAAGTATTCAAATGAATGATTAACAAAATGAGTTTTTGTTGCCAGACAGAGCTTCACTAGCGAGAATCTCATCTGCATTTAGTCAAGGTGGTTTAAAAAAAATCAGAATATTTACATGTACACAATTTTTTCTGTAACACCTTAAATAAGTAAACAAAAAGGTAATATAATTTTAGACCATGCTAGTACGATGTTATCCTTTTTCAATGCCTGATCATGAGATGTGATACAGGAAAACACAAGGTTAATGAAACATGTAAGCAGCATGTAGAATCTCTAGCTACTCATTTTATACACCTAATAATTCTTCCCAGTGAATCCTGCATATAGAGTAGTTTTCAAAGTTTGTATAGCCGTCAAACCCGAAACACTTCAACAGCATATACTTACTAAGTTCAAGCTTCAACATTCAAAGTGAAGTTTTGCTTTTAAAAAAAATTAAATTAAAAAGGGCACTGTCATCACTCCCTGTTTGTCCTCTCCTCCCTCAGAAAACTGTATTAATGCAAAGTCCCAAAATAGCCATTCTCAGGCACTAGAAAAGCCTGGGAATTCTTACCTAAAGAGCACTAAGCTTTACAGGGCAATGAGCATTTAAACCAGAAACTCTGAGTGGAAACCATGATGAAGCCTTAATTATAATATTTTTGTTAATAAAAATAGATTTGTTCTGGAGAAAAAAATTCCATTTCCCCTTCTGACATCGTTTTCCCATGAGATCTTGAGGAAGTTCTAAAGGCCAAACCACTCAGCAGGAACCAGCAATTCCGCATGTTCCATTCTGGTACCCATCAGAGACTTCTTCAGGACTGTCAGGAGGCCCAGTTTGTTTTCCATTTAGGTTCATTTTGTGCTATGAAAGCAATTAAGAAAAAAAAATAAATGGAATTCTGAGGAGAGACATCCTAGCACAGAGAAATGTGACATTTGTGGCTACGTTTCACAATGTGGATTTAAATGCTTCAATTTTCCACCTGCAAAATACTCTTTGTGTTAAAAGACAATAGTAGTGAGCTTGACCAAAAGCACGTGTGTAACAAAGAAAGAGAGTTATGATCTTTACTGCCATTCACTTGCTTTTATGATTTTTTTTTTCTTGTCTTTTACATGGAAGAGCAGCTGTTGAATATTGTGATGAATCTATGGCGAATAATTCCAGTAGTCAGTCAACCAAGGAAGAATATAAAAGCAAACCAGACAGTCTTGTTTTTTTCAGTCAGATTGATCAAATAAGTCGTTACTGTGTCAGGTTGCAAAAACCCCTGTCATTCATAGAAGGCTAAAGTCAGTTGAATTATTTCACAAGGAAAAGAAAACAGAGGTATTTGCACACATTCTTCTAGTAAAGTAACTCTGAATAACTGAAGGAGACTAATTACAAATATTTATAGCTCCTCTGCTCCAGTTGTAGATTCAACAGCACTAAATGCAGTCCTAGTAAAATATAAGCTTATAAAAACGATGTATTAATACTTGCTAGTAATGCTGAGAAAAACATAGTTTAACTATGTACTATCAGTACTATTTTTTTGTTATAAACTGCAAAATGTGTAATACTAAAATTTAAAGAACTTCTGTGGATGCATCTGTTAGTAAAGAAAACAGTGCCTCTAACCCTGCATCAGATTAGATATGCAGTAGTGCCCCTGGCAGTGGCAAACTGCCACTGAGCACGTAATTTGATGTGTAATCTTAGTGGCAACGTCCAGAAGCATTTCTTCAGTTATTACGGAATAACCAGAAAAACCAAAAACATATATGCAGGGCATCTATCTTCTCCATCCCCCATCTGTCCTCTACCTCTTATTTTAACGTGGTGCAGGCTACACTCTTCTTGGTTCTGTTTGTCAATGCACAACAGATCATCTTTTCCTCTCCCAGCTCCGTGATGCCCACTATCCTTTCAGGAACATTAGGATAACTGTTACTGCAGCAGTAACAGTGGTGGAGTCATTACACTGCTCATAGCAGTCAGATCGCTTCTGATAGCTCAACATAAAGGAAAATAAGACCATAGCTGGAAAAAAAAAAAAAAAAAAAAACCAAAAAAAAACAGAAAAGATGACCTTAAATAAAACCCAAACTTTTTTAAAAATTAGATTTCTGTCCTGCTGTTGTACATGTACATGCAGAAGGAGACCAAATGAAAATAAGATGAAACCTCAGGCATAATATCCAAAGTATGGACATTTATTCCTTATCTGGCCTGCAAAATACCATCTTGTCTACATACTTTCCCATATCCATCAATTTTTTTCCTCATACATTTGATACTGTTGCTGTAAGTTTATGAAAGATAGTACTATAAACTGAAACACCAGCAGCATTCACTTTTGACCATAACAGTATCTGAAATCAATAAATTGGTAAAAAAGAATGTTATCCAATCCGTTCAATTATTAAACATTTTGGATTAGATCAGTCTTAAAGTAATAGGCTAGGGTGCTTATTTTCACAGCAGGATTTGCCTTATATTTTATCATCTACCTCAGGAGTGCACTAAAATTCCCCAGGAGGCATCTTTATAAAGCATATAATGTTACTCTGGGAGCAAAACTTACAAAAGGAACAAAACTCCCTGGATTGAACAAATCTACAAAGAAAAAAACCCAGTTGCTTCATCATTCTAATACGAGAAGTACCAATTAATTCTACTGTGCTACTCCTGAGCAACACACACTAAACAGTGAATTGTATTCAGAGGATTTACTTTACTGCCAATTTTTCCTGCCTTTAGCCAACAAGCAAAAACGGAATAAGGAATTTAAAATTTCTTAGTCAACATTTAAAGCTGTTGCCATTGTCAAGCTGATGATGCTGATTTGTTTTATTATTACTAACCTGCCAGACCCCAGCTGTTGTCTTAGTCAAAACCTGAGTTTTCCAATAACTAGGAACTGCAGCTGCTCAGAATGGGTCACCAGGGATTTGCACCACCACAAACATTACTCATCTGGTCCTGCCCTGATCAGACTTCTTTGGCCAAAAGGCAAGGTCAGGCCTGCCCGAGATTTGAGACATACAAATTTAAATGCTTTTTTTCTTTCCCCTATCTTCAGAAAAATAATATTTCTCATTCAACTTTTGAAAATTTGTCCATGATTCTCACCAAACATGGATCCAACACGGCAGAGCCTACTTTTTCTACACACTCTGCACTAATTAGACTTTTAAATAAAGACCATGAATTGAAATAAAGACCATGACTTAAATCATTCACTAAATTACTGCTTTATCAATCATCCTATCTGTGCCAGAAAAACCTCAGAATCAAGAAAGTATTATTTTAAATACCTTTATTTGAAACAATTGAGAAACAGTTTCTGCGCGATGCATCTGCCAGTTGCTGCATGTAACATGTGTAACCATAAAGTTTAGAAAAGGCTGCATTTTGATGTGCAAACAGCTAAAGTGCTACCCGAGGTAAACATCTCAAACTGGAATTATTTTTGTTTAGCAAATATTATCACATGAAGTACCTTCCACAGAGCCCCAGAAATTATGAGAAATTACTATTTAATGTTTAACATTTCACTGATGTATATTCTTGATTTTACTCTCATATATTAGTTTCCAATGGGAATTCTTGCCAAAACACCATTAACTTTTCATTCCTCCAACTCTTATTAGCTGTTTCTGTTTGGATTACCGACATCACACATCCCAATTTCTTCCTGTCAACAAGTTTCTCTCCAAAAACACAATCAAGCTGTGCTGCTCCCTGAGCTCTGCAGCCCTCTACTGCTTGCCCTTTCTCCTCCAGAACTTTTTCTGTCTTTCCAGAATACCACTTCCTCTCCTTGCAGTTTTGTACCATTTCTGCATTGTACAGCACAGTGAACTCTCCTGCAAAGTAGAAGCACTTGCTCATGAGCAACTTGACAAGCTTTTCCCCACTCACTGAACACAGAAGAGTTTCAACCAGTGAGACAGTACAAATAGGTACTTTCTCCATGGCTCTCAAGATAGATGTACATGAATTGTACATAGTACAGACTAGAGACCACCCAACAACTGCAGCCAATTCCCTGCAGAGGAGTGAGGAAGAGTTCCCACAGACAAAGGATACTGAGCACAGGTTAGAAGAGTGCAAGCAAAGTCCCACTAATGGACTGAGCCCTGCTTTCATCTTAGCCATTTCAATATTCCACAGCACACTTGCCTCTGACATTATGCTAGGCTACTCTGCTCTCTTAGAGGCACAAGAGAAAGCAAGCCATGCAATGGCCAAACCAGATCCAGCCACTTCAGCTGAAGATCTTATCAGCATTACAAGGGTTTCCATGTTCAAAAGCTTCATAACTACAAGCTTACAGTGTCCTTTGCACCTCCAAGGCTTTCAAGTCTGACAGAAGAAATAACAAATTATTCATTAATCTCCCCACAAAAGTAGAGAACTGTCAGTGATGGAAGTGACAGGGCAGTCAAGAGAGTAGGCAAAGCTCCCTCTTGTCTACAGGCAGGTGGAAGAAAAGGGGGCAAGGACAGAAATCTCTTTTGGAGTGAAAAAAGTTTCAAGGCTATTTGCTAACTTCATCTCTCTCTTTTTTTTTTTGAAGTGGAAAAGCACAAAGAAGCAAACTTTGAACAGTAAATTTTGAAATACACCTTTCACTGACCTTGTAGAAATTGAAAGAGAAAAATTTATAAATTCCAAAGCCACTGAATTTCTCCTGCAAACAGCAAGAACTGAACCCTCCTCAGGCAAAAAAACCCCAAACCCTGTCAGTCACAAATGAGTCAGTGAGGCATTCTTAACAAAGGTTTCTCACTTTAAATCCCACAGTCACTACAAGCAGTGCTAAAATTTTTAATCCTAGAAAAGCGGATAATTCATCCCATTCAGCTGACCAGCTCTACCCTTCTCCCCTCATCTCTCCCCAAAAGGAGCTAACACCTTGTTCTCCCCACAGAGCTAGGTAACCCCTCTCTAGGGGAGACCGCAGCTACGAATGGAGTAACTCAGCAACAGCTCTTTTCTCCTCACATGGAAGACTGACTTTACCATCCAGTAAAGCTCTTTCTGGCTCTGTGGTTTTCTTTGCTCCTTTTTAGTAGCATTTTTCCCTTTGCACTTCACTTGGCCCTGCTTTTGCTTCTGTATCTTCTGGCAGTTGTAAAAATCTGTGAAAACCTGTCATTTGTTTGCTGTGCTTATAGTCTGGGATGTGTTCACCAACTTTGCTGCTGATGTCTACCCACCACTGACACTGATCTTTGGCTGCCTCACAGCTATCAAAATCTGGAACTTTAAATAAAAAAATCTGTACTTCTTTACTAAATAGTATCCAAAGTGCTCTTTAAATGCATTAGCAGTGCTGCCAGAGGCACCCTGTGGGGTGCATACCCATGTTAGCATCACACTAGCATGCTACTCATACATAACTAGCTCAGAAGTTTGCTTCCAAAGTGATTCTCCCCATTTACCCCACTCATGACACCTCAGTCTCCATGGCTGAACAGACTCAGAGCACATCCATGGAGGCTTCCCCACAGGCTGAGCTCCATGAGAAGATGTACTCCAGAAAGTCCAAGGGTATTATAACACAAGAACTGAAGTAGATCCATGCTGAAATAAAATGCATAGGTTCAGTGTTGATTCTTTAATGCAAAACTCTTATCCCCTACAAATCCTCTTTGCACTCATCCTGTGTTCCCCTGCACCACATTTCCATTCCACTGCCCCGTTTCTGTGGTCATCACTACACAGCATCATGAAAAGGCTTAGACTCTCAGTCACTTCATTCCATTAGTTGTGTTCACTGTGATTCTCCTTCTTCATCAATATATTGGTAAATTTTGCATATCACCAACAGCTTTTGCATCAAAGAGCATTTTGCCACTAACACAAAATGCACCAAAACAACAGCATGAATGGTGAATGAAAACAGGTTTGCAAACAGACTTACCTCTCAAGCTAACAGAATTCCAGTTCATTTGCTCATGTGCTATACAAGTCCTCAGAGAGTCACATGCCAGACATCCCTCTCAGTACACTGGGTCACACACCAGAGGAGTGTAAGTGCATTTATACTGCAGCACAGTCACATTCACACTGCAGCACAGGAAGTCAGTCAGTCTGCTGACCTGCAGTTTGCCACGGTACCTTCCCAGGCAGGAAGGCAGTGACTACATTGTGCCTGCAACTTGAGATCGGGGATTCGAATGCCCATTCGAATGGGAGTGTAAAGCAGAGATGAGAAGAATGAACTTTGTATTCACCCCATTAGACTTATGCCAGTCTGGAAACATCCTGTGCAAGTGAGAGCCACTGCAGGAGTCCAGAGGAGAAAGCATCCAGACTCCACAGAATTCACACCTTCAGTCGTGACTGGCCAGATCAGCAGCCTCTCTGGTTTTTTTCCCATAACTTCTGGGCTTATGAGCCAATTTCAGCTATAACCAACACAGGACAAGAGTTATCCAAAAATAACTACATTTCTGAAAGTTTTATGACCACTGGCAACTGGATAAACTGGCATGCCCATGGTTAAAGAGCTTCAGATTTTCTCTTGCGTGCCCAGGATTTAATCAATCAGCACACTGGAAGCCAGTCAACCCACACCATCAGTCACATCACATCTTCTCCACATGGTTGCTGAGGCCCATGGGAGAAAAAGTATTTGGGGACACAGGCCAAAAGCATTACAGTAGGGAAGAGGTACCTCTAGAGATACTAAGTTCAGAACATGTAATACATGAGAAACAACATTAGTTTTGTACGATTTCCAAAAGAAATGAACAAATTTGATGACAAAAATATATATGCAAATGTGCACATTTATGTGAGAAAATATTTAAAGTTCTGTCCATTTGCAACAAAAATATTCCTCTCTTTCTGGAGGTTACCACATCTGAGGTCACTCCAGAACAGCCTGGTAGGAAAGAGGGTATATCTGTGCCTGCACTGAGAAAATGGCTGCAACACTGACTAAATCCTTACAACATATAAATGCATTATCAAGGGGGCCCAGCCACCGGACAAAACCAGAGAGGAAAAAAGCTTTATCAGTTCCACCACTCAGTCTTATGAGGCTAATTAATCACTTGTTGTCCCATTCAAGATCCAACCAACCCTAAATTTGGCCAGCCTGGGGCCAGCTCAACAGATACTGTGATCTGACACAAATCAGTATCTCTGGAGCAACCCTTTCTCTTCTCTCTACTATTCACTTCTCTCCCCACAAGGTCTTCTCTGTAGTTCCTAGGCACATCAACACATTCTCTCCTTGGGGAAATGTTTTGCCTTGCCCTCCCTTGAGCTAGTAAGCAGATCTCAGAAACACCAGCACCAAGTCTTTCAGTGTCACGTTGGCACATGCTAGCTTGAAGTATTTCTGAGACTGTCCTAAAACATCAAAGCATAAGGTCTCAGTGGTCCAACTGCTGTCTAGCTTTTTTCTTTTCTTATTGATATTTGTCCTCACAGAGCTTAATGAACATAAGCAAGCATCACATGTCATTATTACTACTATAATTAGTGTGAAATCATTAGGCTACTTATCAAAGTAAAAAAATAATAAAAAAATAAAAGCTACAGCTAATAAATTTTCCAAAATGGATAACTGGGTAACAGTGTCTGTCTTTATAGTCAAGACTTTGGAACACTATTCTTTAAAATCATCACTTCTTGAGTCAAAAATTTTAAATAAAAGTTTTCTGTGACTCACCTTAATTCAGCGGAATTTATATTGAACACAAAACCAGCAAAGAAGTCTTTCAGGAAACAGTAGCAAAAATTGTACAGATTTACCCTAATTCAGTAAATTCCACTCATTTGCACATTTCTCTAATTAGTTCTAGTGTCTCATGAAGTTAAAAATAGGAACAGGGCTCATAGCATAAATGAGACTGATACACAGCTATGCACAAAGACTTCCCCAAATATGGCTAAACAGTAACCAATGGATATTCTTAATTGACTATGCTCAGAACTCTAACACTTGTCCAAAAATCATGTTCCACCTGCATTAAATATGTTCCCAAAGTGTGGTTAGTCGCAGGAAAAACATTCAGTTCCACAGAAATAACAGTAAAATTGGTAGGTCTCCATTTCATAAGAATGTTATTTAGCCTCAAAGGGTGGTAGAACAAGCTCTTTTTGAAATCCTCACTTTATAATGTTCTGCTCAGCTTTCCCTCACTTTTGCTTGGGTTGAAGCTTCACAACCTTTATTAACAAAAAATTACATACGTTGCTAATTTAAAAGGCCCCATTTTACAAGCTGGATAGCTGATCATTTTTTTACAATGGGAATATAATTAACTTTTTCTGGTTCATCTTTTTTATTATTTTATTGTTTAAGGGAAATTAAAAAAAAAAAAAAAAGCCACTATCTTATGTCATCATTTCTCACTTGTGAAATGCTGGAGTTCAGAAGCTAAAGTGAACTGAGTCAGTCTCATCATTCAAACCTTTCCTATGCCAATGTGGTATCAAATCATTATTGGCAACATGAACACATACTACATGATCCTAAGGGCTGTCTTAGCGGGCCCAAAAAGTACACATTTCATGTGGAAAGAAACAGCAGTGCACACTTACTAATCTTTACGGAGGTGTGACCTCAACACCTGCCATGCAACAGTTAAGACTATGCAAGAGATGTATTAAGTCGTCCTTTCTTTTTAACTACATTTAAAGAAAACAAAATTATGATTTCCACTTGACAAATCAGTTAAGTGTTATAACCATGTATTCTATCATCTTTTTAAATTATTTTCTTTAAATGTATAATTGATGTTAGATAGATAACTGCTAAAAACAGCAGTCCTCCTTCTATCTGATAAGTTTATAGCTGTATGATTCCAAATTTCTACTGGCAGAAATACCATCATAGTGTGCTATCCCAGGTGGAGCTTTCAGATCTTGTCAGAAGAGCAGAAAACTGAGCTTTACACTCTTCCAGAATTAGAAAGGACACAAAGTATATAAATCATCAAAATACCCAAAGCATCAAGACTACATTACAAGTTAAACATCATTATTCTGTAACGATTTATGTATGCATTTATTCCGGCATCATTCTTGCAAACTCTTTACAATAATCAAATCAGCATTTGAAAAAAACACAAGACTGAAATAAGTATCTATCATCTTCAGGTAACCTAACCTCCCTCCTGCCCACGTCCCAACACCTCAGTCCTTCAGTTAAAATCAGTTTTATGGGGGTAGAGGCTTAAATAACAACTTAACATTTCAATGGCTATTTCTTTTATAATAGGTCATAAAGAAAGAACAACATATATTTTGTGCTTACATTTATTTTCATTAAAATGGTCAAGTGCAGCCTAGCAACTCTATCTTCTGCAGTAGACAGCAAGAATTGTGTTGCCTCAAGAATGGTTTAAGAATAACGAATAATACATGAGCTCTAGAGAAATGTACATTAAACAAAATCAAACACACATATTCCACATGTTGGTGTGTACAAAATCAAACACTGACAAACCAGGATGATAAATTAAGCAACATGTGCCCAGCCAGCCTCCTTCATCTCCACCAACTGTTTCAACAGTTTACATCCTATTTAGCACTTATCATAACTTTATGGGAAAAAAAAAGGAAAAAAAAAAAAAGGCAACCACAATAAATGTATAAATTACAACTGGCAACACCAGATTCTTGCACTGATGGTTTTTCCAAAACACAAAATCCACACCTTGGAGGTAGGATTCAACACATGTCTACAGTGTACAAATCTTGGGTGCAACTAGAAAGATAACAGAAACAGGTGGGTTAATAGCTCAATTAATCTCAAGAGGGCATGTAAAGTCAGTCACAAACTCTGTCTGGTTTATATCTGTTATGTGCACATGTTCATGTACAGCCTTGCATCACATTTGTTGCTTCACACAAGCACACTCATGAATTCCACTCTGTTATTTTTCCAGCTAACAGCCCAGAACCTGGGACAACAAACCACATCCATGACAATTCCACAGCTGTATTTTTAACATGCTTTCAATGTATGTAAACAGCCAAGACAGCACTCTAGTTAAGAAGTACCAACATAGTACCATTGTAAGCAACATTGTACAAAAGATCAATTAATAAAATTACCTTATGTGTGCTTAAAACATTGCTGCCAGTGTCCTCTATATGAGCTACATGGCACTATGAAATTTTAAAAATTCCTATCTAGTTGCCTTATATTGTTGGAGTCAAAGGCAGCCTTGGATAACTTTGCTGACACATAAGTACAGCTTTTATTACATAAGTATGTGCACAGTTTACTTCCTAAAGCAACTTCACATCAGAATCCCTGGATACCAAAACCAATTAATAAACCACTAATGTTGCTACAGAAGAATTGCTTGGCTTAAAAGAACAAAACAACAACAAAACCCATAACACACATACACTTACTTCCTAATGTTACCAAACACAATACAAATGTCGGTGAACACGATACTTCCTGAATTGGACCAACAAAAAGTGAGGTAACACCACACTTTAGTATGCTTCTGTCAGTGCAGTGCTAGTGATGATTATAGTGTTAGTAATGAAATACATAAAATTGCAAGGCAGAATAGTGACTTGTTTTCACTCAACAAAACACTTGCAAATAACTGTGACCATAGCCACATAAAACATCAGCATTAGGAGAACATACTGCACCTGCTGAAGGTAAAACCAGTGATTTACTAAGAAATGGAAAAGAAAAACAGTATTTAGGAATAGTCAATTACAACACATGGATTTTTTTTTGTCATATTTGGCATTCCAACAAATGTAACAAAAAGGCTCCTCATCAAAACACAAATTAATAAATCCCAAGCAAGCACCATCCTATGAACATCTATCTCCCCATGACATGCAGAGATGTAAGAATGGTCCCATTGCATCAGACCTGGGAGTAGCCACCAAAGCATCCATCCCAGTTCCTGAGAGTCAGGAAAACCTTCACTAAAAACTTCAGTGGGAGAAAGGTTCGGCTCATGCTTATTGTAATATTGGTTTTGTGCTTTGCTGAAACACACACTTTCTTCACAGCATATATAAATTCTTGTTAGAGTTAACAAATGTTTCATGGATCAATAGCATAAGATATCAAAACAGATCTGGTCTTAGCACAAATAGAAACCTAACTAAACTGGTATCAGCAAAGATCCCAACATAGGGTGCATTGTCCAGTTTCCTTTATTTTTGCAAATGTGGATGTTCCTATGACCTGCCAGTGACAATGTGCACTGCTAAACAGGAAGTTTGAAGCTCAAAAATGGCCTTTTGCTTTTCTGCACCACAGTCACTCTCTACCAGCAGACAATTTAGGAACCAGTCAAACTTTGAATGAATCTCATTTAGCTTACCTAGACAGAAACAACACTAAAAAACAAAGATGAGAGAAAGCAAAGTGAACCACGAAGGATGGTCTGAAGATAACAGAAGAGATCTATTCACAATTAAGATATACCACTGGAATTACACTATGTTTGAGAAGTACAGAATTGGAATCATACAGTTCACAAAGTATATGACCTTTCGTTCTTTCTGACTAAGGCTATTTTAACAAGGTTAGATAATCAGAAAAGGGGGCATAAGTTTGTCCATTAGCCATTATGAGTCTAGGAAAATATGTACTTGGCTAGATACAGGAGAACAAAGCCAATTTTCACAAATTTTGTTTAAAAACTCCTATTACATGGTTTAAATTAGGACTCTTTTGTCGGATTCAGTATTAATATAAATAGAAAAAGTACCCAAAACAAAGGGTTAGTTTACAAAAGGAGTTATAAAGCAGAAGAGTGGCACACTGTTATTTAAGTGTGGGGAAGAATGCAGTGTTCCTCTCATCATTTGTGTTTTTAAGTAAATTGGACTTTTTTTATAACCACACTTACTCGCACTTTCCATAACTAAATCCGACACAGTGCATAATTCTGTTCCTCGGCAGAATAAAAATTCTGATTTTCTTTGTAAGTCAGACCAGTTCAGTAGAATCAAATTCATAACATTCATAAATCACCAAACTCCAAAATAACATCTCAAAACAGTGCAATATATAAGCCTTAGCTATGTTTTACAAACACATTAATCATGAGATTGAATAGGCCCACAGTAAAACAATTGTTCATCTGCATCCATCTGAGTTCCTTTTAATGGGTCACAAAATATTCTTACATCAATATTCTACAGTACCTCCACCATGTTTTGGCAAAGCTGTTCAGCAGACCTTGGTCTTCAAAGTAATTTTTCAGACACTTGGAGGCATGCAAAACATCACTCAATGCATGACATGCACCCTGGGTCCCCCATTCTGCTACCACCACAAGCACTGTAAAGGATTCCTGCGGTACTGCTGAATTTCCAAAGCAGAATGAGATGCAAATCAGGTCTGTGCCTACATTAGCACAGCCTGTCCAGGAGTCGATCTCCAGATGGAAATAGGTGATTACAGCATTCACACTTTTAATGTTTAGGCTAATTTTATTTCAAACTCTATCTACTCTGGTCCCATACACCAAACCTCCTTCTTAAGAGAAAATGCTGTAGTGCACGGCCCAGTTTTTTTAGTCTGGAAATAATAAATGGATGGATGCTCTGTTGGACCATTTTCTGATGTGATCCAAGAACAAATGACAACAACTAGGACTAGGATAGTCACCTCAAAAGCACATTTCTGACCTGAACATACTAATGTGGACATGGTCCCAGTCACAGTACTTCACTTAGTGCTAAATTTTTATGGCAGCCATGGAAGAACAATCCAGCAGATAGAAATTTCAGCAATAGGCAATCTAGTACCCCATCACCATAAATCAGGTAAAACAGAGCCTCTAATAGGAGAAAATTTTCAGTGGTTCTTCATAACCTGACCAAATTAATCTTCTCCAAATCCCTGTAATTTTCTCCACTTGATCATACACTTCTTTAGACCGAGGCTGAAACCACTTCTTCAATGACCCAAGTCTCACCCTTTCTCACTCAGCCCACTGCCTGAAATGCTCTTCCTGAGCAACCTCCCTAAGATTTTGTTCCTTTTCTCCTTAAACTAGCTGTGAGTAAACATTCAGAGTAATCTCTCATGCAGGAAATCTGCACCATCATCTAACTCTCATTCTTTAAAACCAAAATTGAGGCTCCACCAGACCTGCACACAGAGCCATGAAGTGCAGCAATGATGCCAAAAAAACAGATGAGCAAGAGAAGGAGTCAACCTGTAGCAGCCTGGAAAAGAAAAAGTTCTCAAGTGATCTGAATAATGAAAAACTCTGTTCGGCAGAGTTCAGCAGTCAGGGAACAGAATACACTTCAGCTGGGAGATCATCAGAAAGAAGACAGTCAAAAAGCAATCTTACAATATACAAGGGAAGAGGAATTACAGACCGTAAAATTGTCAAGGACGGAATAAAAATGGATCTTGTAAAGTACTACCTGCAATTCAGAAACATGAGAAAAACAGAGAATATATATATGTGTAGGAGAGATGCAGATAATTAATAGTTATTATTAAAAACAAAAAATCCAAAATTTTATTATGCTATCCTTCAAAATGTTCTTACTAACATGTCACAGAATCTTACATTTCATGCTAAATAAAAGCCAATGCTTTTCATTGCAAGGTTCAGGCTAGAGGTGGAATGCAGACAAGCTACCACTCAGTAATGGTTAATTCACCATTTAATTGACCTAACTAATGCAAGCTAAGTATTACTGCGGTTTCAGAAGAGAAGCATAAAAATAAGTGAAATGTAAAAACAAAACAAACTTACACCTCATTTTATTTTTCTTCATGTTTTCATATTTATTGTCCTTGAAAAAACAAACTAGTATTGTAAACTTCATGTCTAACAAAATTGTTTAAAGAATGAGTAAAGAAAAGTATCTCATTTTATCTGGCTCAGTCCCTTTCTGTTAGCTGAACCTAACCTAACCCCAACCTTTCACCTAGTGAAGAAATGGTCCAGTGTTTGCTATGGATCCAGACTGAGATCTTCGTTTCAATAGGGGATTAGGTACTTCTGAAAGCAGGCAGTAGTAATAAGAAACTACTTTGCAACACTGTCTGTTGCTTTCAGCAAAAACAGTAAAAACAGGAAAAGGCTTAAACTAGCCCAATTTAATAAGAAATACAAGAAAATGCAATAATAGTTTTCACAGCTGAAAATCTGTGCAAAGGTTCTAAGCTTTGTAAGAGGAAAGCTCTGTAAGATGATCAGGAAACTGAAGCATTCCCAGCTAAGTTTAAAAGGCAAACAGAAGCAAACTGGTTTTTTTCCTCCACAAATTAAAAAAAAAAATCACAAAATACAAATTAAAAATCCTTCTTTTTTAGAATAATCATATAAAAAAGTGAAGTACTTTCCCCACAGCATAGAAAAAATGTAAGGTTAAAAATCTAAGCCAGTGAGTTTGATCCACATTAATCTCCTGTTGGTTGAAGAGCATTAAGTTACAGAATCCCACGTATTTACAGACATATTATGGAAACAGCATTACATTATTTGATGTCCTGCCCGGTAACACAGACACTGTTTCTTGATAACACTACACACACTCTAGTCTCAAAGACAGGATGATTGTTGCTGTCTTGCCCTATATCCATTCCTTCCTCCCTCTATTGAAACCTTACTACTTTCAGTAGCCAAAGACATTTTTATAACCTTTTCTGACCTAACCCTTAAGACAATAAAAAATATTTAAGGGCATTTCCCTACTGTCAAAAAGAGAATTACTCCATTTCAAGTATCTGTCAAATCTAAGAAATGTACTGTACAATATTTTATTTCTGTGTAAGAAGGTCAGCTGAAATTTGCAGTAATGCCTAAAGCAAATCAGCTGCTCTTTTCCCACTACCCTTTAAAAAAATGTTGCCTTCTTTCTCTTATGTAACTTCCCCTTCCAAGTAGTACAACAGGTAGGAGAAAAAGAGGTAAAGCTGCTCTGAACTATAATGTGCCAAAATGTAATCATCTTCAACACTGTCAACAACTCTAAAAGAATCTCTGCATCAATGTAACAATTTTAGGGAAGATTTTTGCTATCCTGTAATATGTGGGATCTCCTTTAGGTCAGAACTATCCCAAACAGGGGGCCTGTGGTCTTGAAAACACAATCATTGGGGTAAGTCTTAAACAAAGTCCCTTACTAGAAATCTAGGAGTCTTTCTACAGTCCCCATTCTTTAAAAATCAATGTCTCTTCAACTAAACCTGGAAAAAAGATATTACACATAAAATATTGTAACCAGTTGAAACTATATTGGTAGATAAAACAGAACCCTTCAACCATGAGTTTGATGTATTCTTCCCCCACCCGCTTCCGGTCCTCAAATCTGTCATGTGGCAAAATGCAGATATAATCACTGCTTGCACAGTCTGTATTTCATAACAAAAACAGAGGGGACCCCTCATAAACCCCCAGAATTTTGAGTGAGTAGAAAACAACACCAGAATTCTGAAATCAACTCAAGAATAGTTCAGCTGTTCTTGGATCTCCTAAGTGATAATGATCAGCTTGATTCTCCAAATCAAGGAATACTCTTAGAAGTCTTCATACACTGCCAAACAAGTGTACAACTGAGCCACAGATGGTGAAAGACTCAATCTTTCTTGTATTTAACTTCACCTCAAATGTCTTCTTATTCTCTAATCCAAAACTATATAAAAAGGCAGTGAACGTCTGCAGGTCATCTATACCAACATCACCATTGGTCCTTCTCAATGCAGAGGCTGCCAGACACCTGGGATAAGCCTAACACGTAGAGCTGCCATGCTCTAAAACACTTCCAGGACACAAACCTGAGCCAGTGCTGGTTCGGAGTGTGTTGAAGCAAACTATCTTCCATTATTCTAACTTGATCTCTGCTTATAAAACCTTTGTTTCCCAAAATCCTGTAACATTCTATTCTTTCCTGAAAGACAACTGTTTTTACTCAGCCCAGCAAAAGATTTGTCCATATATGGACAACCCTGAAGACAACAAATGGCTCTTTTCCCAGTCTATTATCAAGCCAGGAAATTAGACTGCCTGAGGTACTCTGCCTTACTTACTCGGTTCAGAGCCGAGAGGAAACATTCTTGAGTTCGTTAATCACCCATTTTCACACGAAGGTGAACTGGATGCTTTCCCTTTACAGCTTTAGCAGCAATCGCCACCATCAATTACATGGAAGATTAAAGTCCTCACACAGCCATGGGAGATAACGGAGCACTAACGACGGCAGTGAAAGTCACAGGGCTGACAGCTGTGTCCCCGAGGGCTTGGCGGAGGGAAGAACAAAAGTAATACAAGAATTTAAAATAAAAATAAATATCACACATCAATAAATTCTGCAACACTGAAAAAGTGGAAACAGGAAAAAAGCAAAATCCCTGTGTTTTCAGTAACGTCTCAGTTATTTTCTTGCCCTTCTTCTTATTTAAATGCAGTTCTACATAAACCTACAGCCTGAAGAACACTATGGATATGAAACACTTTACTCTCTGGTACTCAGGGGCCTGTGAAGTTCTTTTACCTTTCCATGCACAACTCACAGTTGAACTTACTATTTCTAGTAAGGAAAAAAAAACATATGTGAGAGGAATCTATAGTCTGAAAACATCTGAAAAATTGGTTCAAGGTTCAAAGAATAAGACTTTCTAAATGGCCAAGAAATTTCATCCTTTCACACTGGAAACCCTGCAAAGAAATCCCTCTCATGGAGTAAGCTCAGCTACCTAAAAACTTAGTGGCAAGCCAGTCTTTGCCTTTTTAAGCTGCAACAAAGAAAATGATTGAGGAAGCATTAAAACCCAAGTGCACCATAAAAGGCATCTACCAGAAAACTAGCTGCTATTTGCAATAAAGAACGTGCCTTATTTAAATGATAAAAAATCACCACAACCCCTATGCTCTATTAGGATATAAAGAATTTATCACAAGAAATATGACCAAAAGCTGGTATTTCAGCTCCTCAGAAGCTGGCATATTTCTTTCAGAAACTTGAGTAGGTGGGTCTGTATTTTCTGAATGGAAAAATATGATGTGTCATAATCTATTTAAGTTTTGTTGGTATTTTTTAAATCTTCTGCCAAAAAATCCTTATTGCCCCTTCCATTTCTTGGTGTCCCAATTGTCTTCTCAGCTATGTTTATTTTCTGATTGGCAAGGAAACTACGAAATTCTATCTTGAGGGGTTTTTATATGCTTTCTCATCCTCTTCCGTTTTCCTCCTATGAAGACATCCTACACACGTTAATCTTTCAAAGTATGTTTCACAATGGAACCAAGATGCTCTTTATGCTGCCAACATTAGTCAAGGTAACAAATAGCTAAAAAATGGCTACTTAAGCAGTCACAGAAATGTAACTGCTAGATATCCACTTCTAATACTTCTTAAAAAGATTATGGGTATCTATAAAACTACCAGGCTCACTCGTTTGACAGCTGCTCTCCCTTGGTAAAGCTGTCAGCATGGGGGGAGGTGTTTGGCCTTTCTGAGGAAAGTATCTTCTGAAATGAAGCTGTGATGGGATATTAAATAATAAAAAAAAAAAAAAAAAAAAAAAAAAAAAAAAAAAAAAAAACCTCTTCCTGACGATACTGCATCTACTGAAAGGCTGTGGTAGGAATCAATTAACAATGACAAGTTTTGGAAGAAGGAAAGACCACTGAAAGAACTCTAACCCTTTCAGCAGGTAGCCCCAACAGGGAAGACACCAGGAACAGCACCTCTGTATTTTAGGAAGATATGAACAGACGAGCTTATGTTGTTAAAAACACTGCTACAAGCACTTGGTAGTACTCTGTTTCCTTCCTTAGCTTCTACTAGCTGCCCACCTTCTACATGTATAATACATAGGAATTTTACTAATGTATTGTATCTTTGTCAAGAAAAATATATTCACCATAAATCTAAATCTAAACCATGCATAACTTAAAATCATCAAGGGAAGGGAGCAGGTGACTAAGTGAAACTGCAACAATTCTAGCAGTTTGCCATTTAACAACAGCATCTAAAAGCATTGTTTCCCTTCCTCCTTTAGTCCATTAAATCAGTCAGATGAAGGCTTATTTCATCCCTCCAGCACAGCAGTCCACTTCAAAATGCCATAACACTGAAAAACAACTGCTGTCTACATGCAATTATGTGAATACCAAAAGAAAAGCTGTAGAGTGGCAAACTAGTTTACATTTATAGTTTGGACTCCAGTCTCTCCACCATTACCAACAGCACTGTTTCCTCACCACAGCCTCAGAAACAGCAAATACCATTTATTCATAAAGCCTGCCACTTTTCAAATATGTCACAAGCCCATCTGTTGAGTAAAATAAAGGGATGTTTCTAAAACATTAAAAAAAAGTCTGGAAAATTAAGCTGAATTCAAGCCAAAGGTAGCTAGTGCCTGTGTATGAAGTATTGCTGTGAGCTTAGTTAAAAGGGTAAAGGAACTTTAAATATGCTGTAAACCAGATATTAATCTCCTGAAAGACAGAAACTTCTTGCTCTCCACTTTCAATAGAGAAAAACATCACTTAAATATAATAAACTAAAATGTAATTGGATGTCAAATATCCTTGTTCAGGCAGTTCCACTGTGCTCTTCAGAATCTGGAATTAAGTTAATTGAATTAATTATTCTTATCCAAATCACTACCCCAGCAGCTTTTAAGTATGTTTGTTAGGGAGCTTTGATAGGCTGCTTTCACAACTGTCCCCAAAAAAAATTATGTTGACAGATTTTCAGCCCTGAACATTGCACAACTGGCTGGAGGACAAAGCAGGGAGTTGCCTGTCTGCAGCATCCGATCAGGAGAACCATCTCTTTGCTCTAAAATTCCAGCTGCTACAGAATCAGCATTATCCTTACCAATTCACTTTTAATACTTGCCACAAACACGGTGGGAATGAAAAGTCTGTTTCAAGTCCAAAATGCAAGTTACAATTCAGAAATACACCTCTAGTGTATTTCACAGCTGGTGTCCCTTAGTACAATAGCTATTTAATGTTTTGTTTTCTTAAAAAGCTCCACAAAAATATCACAATCCTTTCATAAGCAAAACACAAGATGCCATCCCAACTCCCATCTTCAGACCAGCAGAGAAAAAGACCCTATTTTTTATTACAAGGGAATTAGTGAAGGAAAGTTGCTTTTCTTTTTCTGTAGGACATACACATGAGAAGAGATCAGCAGCAAAGCTGTGTAGAACTTTCATTAGAAAAAATACATCATGGCTTGCAATTCTCTCCTTTCCCTTGATTTCCATTTTTTTATAAACACAAAACGCAGGTCATGCCCTTGAGCGTCTGCCAATGTATGATTTTACAGAAAGGCCATGTGAATAACTGAGTGGTTCAATATGAAGTAAATGACCAAAGAAGCAAAAGAAGAGGATGATAGTTGTTTCAGATGAGATTTCTCTTTAGTAGGAACTGAGTGCATCAACATCTGCAAAAGGAAAACTTCTACCAGTTTAACATACCTTACTCATTAGTTCAGACCATCTGAGAGTGTCCTTCCAAGTTAACTTTTCAGAAATCTGAAGCTAAACCAATCTTTATTTAATTCACAAATGAGTTTAGAGACACATCATTTCACTTAAAATAATAAAGGTCTATTTGGAAATAAAAAAAAAAAAAAATCTATGTACAGTTTACAACTGTGGATCCAGCTCTTGTTTAGAGAGTGTTACTGGGATTTGAGTTGCAAATTCATCTTTGGCCTGGAAAAAGGAACAGCCACAAAGCGACCATAAACAGAATAAGTATCTTCCAACTGTTACAAAAACATGCTTTTCTTTACTTTACAAAATAATTTTATCCTACTGTTTTTAAACCATTTGCAGAAGTTTTCTTCAACAAGATTTATGCAGAGTTAAGCAAATAAAACAAACAACCATTGAGTCTTCTGTGCTACAGTATACAGAAAAGAACAAGTGTCTGTCTAGCTGCCATTCCCTTCCTGTCAAAGAAGACGTGATGTTCAGCCCATGGCTTTCAAGCTTCCTTGAGATCATGGGCTAGAACTGGGAATTACCCATAACACAATTCCATAACATAATTACTGTTATTTTTAGTAATATGGAGACATCAGAGCACCATTATGACCAAGACAGAAGGGAACCTTTGCAAGTAGTCATTTTTGCTTCCACATGTGCATGCCTAAGCAATTGACAGAGTGCCTAAAAAGTTCCACAGAATTTGTCACAACATCACACAGGTCTGGCTGAAGTCTAAAAACATCTTGGTGATCAGAGTGTCTGTACACAGGAGGGACTTTTTTGCTTTATATATATATATATATATATATATATTTTTTTTTATTATTGGCTGTATGTTTTCCCAGCTCCTATACCGCCATTGCCTTAAATACAGCAAAAATCAGCTATAGTTACTAAATATCAAACCTCCCCTCTAATCCCCACCAAAACCAAGGCTATACAAGAATAAATAAGGGAATGCTTTTTCCTTTGGAGCATTTTTGAAGATTTTTCTGGTTACAATGTTGATACATATAGTTATTCACTCTACAAGTTATCCCTAAGGTAAATCTCTTAAATGTGTGCTGTTTTCTAACCGTGAAAAGATAAAAACATTTGGGCACCTAACCATAGTACATCATGGAGCTCATGTTCTTCCATATACTGCCATAAATTTTTCTGAAGTCAAGCAGAGGAAGCCATGTCAAAAAATTAGCAAGTCATGTCACCACGTTCCACAGGTCAAAATAGGATATTCAGTAGTAGACACCAAATACTCTCAAGCGACAAAGTGTAATGTGTTTCCACTTCAGATTAAATTAAGTTTTAGGCAAAATAGATAAAATAACAAATCAAAAAGTGATTTTGCTTAAACACACACAGTTTCAGCTGGCAGGAACAAAGTGATACTGTTTCAACTTAATGCATTCTAGTTTCCAAGACAGACTGAGAAGAAAGAATGCATCTTCATCAGAAAATATATTCCTGACAGGAGTAATACACACTAGATAGATCTTGACAGGAGTAACACACATTAGATAAATATTTAGTCTATTTGAAGAGTTTATCTATCAAGTCCATCCAGCTTTATGCATCTAGACCCTCTTGCCATAGCAATTATGTTGATCCCCTGTTTTAGCATAGTCTGCAGAAAAATAGACCAGAAGTTTTGTTGAAATATGATTTAGTTACATCATATTTCAAAATATTTTGTTAAAATACTCATCGTGAATAAAAACTTTCAATACTTCTTTTAGGGGCCGATGTCAGGAAATCTGATTAATAAAGCACGAACAATCCATTACAAGAGAAAGATCAAATTATAGGAGTAAATATGATAAATAAATAGTGGTGTTTCATCTCCAGCTGGGCTTAAAACCATGACACATGGCAACAGAAATCAATGACAAATCTCGCATTAAATGAAGCAGAGCTGAGATTTTTGTTCTGTTTCCAGGAAACACAAATGCATTACATCAGTTGAGATGCACTTCCCATCACGATGACTCGATTGCAGAGTCCCTTGGTAAATGACACTTGAGAAGGAAAAAGCTACTGAAAACATCACTGACCTCTCCCGCAGAAGCTGCGTATCTCTGCCTTGTCCATAAAGCACTAAAAATTTTAGGAATCCAAAGAAATTAGAGGCATCATTAACAGAACATCAACGCTACCAAGGGAAGATGCAACAACAACAAAAAACCAACAGATCTTTAAAAAGTCAAAAGTTACAACACATGCAATTGCCATACTGGCTTGCCAGCTACAAAATTCACCTCTAAAATAGATTTTGACCTTGTGATTAATTGTAATCAAATTCGACCATACCATACATGTGTCAGATGAGTTCATGAAAACCAGCAGCTGGGAAGGCCACAGAGACATGAACAAGTATCCACAGAAGCTCTGCCCATCTTATGAGATAGCAGACATTCCAGGCAGCAAGAAATGGGTGGAGAAAGGAGAAATGAAAAAGCATCAGGAATATCCAGACTTCAGGTCTAATGACTACTGAATTGATTGGGGTTTAGGGGTTATTGGTCTTTGTATTACTAAATTTGAATTGAACAGGTACAGAGTTGAGCAAGTTCATGGTGTTTCAGCAGAAAAGTCAAGCAAGCAAAGTTGCTTAATTATGAAGACATAAAAAAGAGCAGCATTTTGGGTGGTACCCAAGTTATACACTGCTCTAAAAAAAGAAAGCATTATGTCAGTAAGATAACAATATTTGTATTGCAGCACTTTACCAAAATAATTCACAAATACATAAGAGTTTTTTCAGAAAAATATTATTACCAAACAAGTCTGAGATTGAAATAAACTGCTAAAACCTAACTAAGTAAATCCCAAGTCTTAATTCACAAGTTTCACTGAACTGTATATCAGGTGATCAGTTGATAAAACAGAAGCACTAAACCTTCACAGGCAGATTTTGACAGCTAAACAATATAAAAGACACCAGTAAGTAAAGTAAACACTTAACCTTCAGCAGTATAGGACAGAATGTTACTGCTATCCATGCTTCTGCATGTAAATGACAAAGTGCACACTGAATAGCAGCATAGGAAAGTATCAGTAACCATTATTTAGACTGAAGATATATTACTTTATATAATATTGTCACTGTACAATTTTAAATGTACTTATCTATTTTTTTTATTTACATCCTTTACTGATACTCCTCCCAAAACCCAATAATTATCTTGAAGTTCAAGAGCTCTGATATAGCTTTAGAAAGATTTCCCTACTGATGCAATGATGCAGGTTTGAGTTATGAAAATATCTACAAAAGCAATTACATTGCCAACTTAAGTTACCCTGCAGTAGGCCTAATCTTTCACTTTTTAAGCAACAGCACTGACTGTAGCACAATGGTGGCCAGACCATACCAGTAAATAAAGAGGAGGAAGAAAGTATGTTCTGAAGCTCAGAGCAAATTCAGCGCAAAAGGTGATGTAAAACTGCCTCAAATTCTAATGCTCAAGATAAATAAATGAGGCAAAAAAGGGTAAATGCCCAGAAAACTATGAATTGCTAATACAGTCAAGAAGCATCTGAATAATATCTTCCAGTTTGTCTTCTCTTTAACATGTTTTGTCTTTCCTTCCTTTTTTTTCTCCCCCAGTCTTTTTGATGACAGTGAGGTAAACTTGTCATCTTTATTGTTCTTATCATTTCTCATTACATGTAATGCTATCTGCTAAAGCATTAATTGTTTCCTCAATTAAAATGTAACTTAGAAAAGTGGCAGCAGCAGAAATAAATCTAATCAAAACTAATAATTACCTCACACTTCATGCTTTTAATGGAAGAACGTTTAAAGTGTTTCACTGTTGTCCTTGAAGAGAATGATGCACTATTATGTTTTTCATCCAAAACTCCCAGATCCCCAGCATCTGGGAGCTGTTTACAGAAAGAGACAGACACAAACACAATTTAAGTTACAGGAAGCTATAGCAACATACTGCTTGGATCATTACAACAATGTTGTCTGACAGAGGGATCCCCAGATTAGAAGCCAAGTGGTAAAGTCTCACTGTGGCTCTGCCTTTTTTCTGCTTTGTAGACACCCATCTACTTTGGTAAGGTTTTCCCAGCTGCTTGGGAAGAGAACAGCATTGTTCATTTGGCAACTTCCTGGTTTTGAAAACTTCCAGGTTTGTTTTTTGAGAACTAGTTTGTGTTCACTCAGTGCTTGGGGCAAGGGCTGGATACGGGTGGTGGATATAATTATTTCAGGTTATCTCCAACCACTGACTAAGAAAACTAGTGAATACTCTTGTACTTCTGCCTAATCCCTTTCCTTTTGCATTCTTCAGTAATACGCAAGTGACAAGAGACTATTACTGCCCCATAGCACAAAGGAGGACATAAAGCACAAAGAAGGGTATCCAAAGGAGGGCACCAAGATGGTGAAGGGCCCAGAGGGGAAGACATATGATGAACAGCTGAGGCCACATGGTTTGTTCAGCCTCAAGAACAGGAGACTGAGAGGAGACTTCATTGCAGTTACAACTTCCTCATGAGGGGAAGAGAAGGGGCAGGCACTGATCTCTTCTCTGTGGTGACCAATAACAGGACAAGAGGGAATGGCCTGAGGTTGTGTCAGGAAAAATTTATGTTTGCTATTAGGAAAAGGTTCTTCCCCCAGAGGGTGGTCAAGCATTGGAACAGGCTCCCCATGGCAGTGGCCACAGCACCAGCCTGACAGCTCAAGAAGTGTATGGACAGTGCCCTCAGGCACACAGACCGTGCTCACGAGCTCATTATAAGATTCTTGGGGTTGTTCTGTGTAGGACCAGTAGCTAGACTCAGTGGTCTTGCAGGTCCTTCCCAACTCAGTACATTCTATGATTCTATTAAAAAAACTTATTTCATGCCCACAAAACTTTCATGCAATCACCATCAGTAGAGAAGCCCAAAAGAAAACTAGCAATTCCACCTCTGTAAAAGGTCTTCACAGTAGAATTAGAAGGATTAGGGGGTAGCTACAAAAAAAAAGAAGATACCAAGTAACACTTCCTATCAACATCATGCACATTCTGAGCTGGGTAAAGTACTGCACGAGAGAAGCAAAAGTCCTCTGAGAAAAAAATAAAAAGAAAACAAACACCATACCAAAAAAAACCCTGATCTTATAAGGAGAAACCTTCATAAAGCTGACTTCCAAGATGGTAAAGTTTACATTAAATAGACCATGCTATATCCACATCTTCCATGTTAAATAGCATATTTTAAATATACACTTCCAACTCATAAACATGCCTGCACAAGGGGAGGAGTACTTATGTGTAGAAAGAACAGGCTTAAGGAGGAAGAATTAGGCCATTTATTTAAACAGGAGGGTTAGTTTATGTGAACTTCAAGTGACCATGAAACTATGGCGTAAGTGTACCAAGCACAGTCAGGCTGATCTAAGATGAGCTGCTGATGAAAAGGGTTATCCTGTCATCAGCTCCCAGCAACAGGCTGACGTGTCAACAGGCTTCCCATCAGCACCAGTGACCCTTTGACTCCAGAAACTCAACTTCCTGAACTTATTCAGGAAGTTAACTATTAGAAAACTTACTCTACACCAGAGACAGTCAACAAGCACCTAACAGATCTCAGCCCCCTGAAGCAGCCTGCTTTGGGACCAGACGTATTCCAGAATCAACAGACAGAAAGGGGAATGAAGCAAGATGGCGTAACAGTTTAAGTCCTCATTGTTCCTAACAGCCTTCTGCACTCTGCTTCTAGGGATTACCACCATGTGAGTAGGACCCAAGAACACCTTTGCAGTTCTTCAGCCATCACAGCAGCCTACAGCTCAGTAAGTCAGAGGACCTTCACCTCTGCGTATATCACAGGTCAGGAAGCCGAATAATGTGCTTGAGCCTTTTTTCTGCTACCTCTGCTGAGCTGGTCGTGACCTCAAGCAAAGATGCAAAGAAGTATCTCAACTGGCACTAGTAGACTTGCCAGAGCTCGTCTCTGACATCTAAAACATACCAAAATCATATGAGTTTAAGACAACATTAAAGTCTTTGTAGAGGATTTAAAATCAGTTTGTCGACTCGAGTTTCATTTCCAAAGTGAAGTTCAGAACAGAACTATATTTAAACAAAGCTTAAGCTTTAACAACTTATGTTCTGGCAAAAGAATTCAAAAATTCCAATATTGCTCAATATAACTGTGTAATTGTTCTCATGCTCTCTTTTCAATTTTGATATATGTAGCAAATTTCAACTTTCTTACCATTCCTCCCTTCAGCTCCATAAACAGCAAAAGAATTGTGAAACAGGAGAAACATAAACCTCCTTTTTAGAAGTGCTTGGGAAAAAGTGTTTCTTGGCACAGCAGAATGGCTAGTTGCTTTGATTCAAACACAAGTTGTTAAAACAAGATGTTGCAAAGTGCTAAGAGAGTAGTTCAACATATTTTTTAAAGAAGTACAGACAGCTGAATGAACAAAAACAAACAAAAAATTATCTTTGCAGTCAAATCAGAAGGTAACACCTGCAACATCATCTTGTAAACAAGAACCAAGGCTTGTCATGGACAAGTACAAGGTCACCATCATCAAAGCAGACAACCACAGTGATGTTAGCTATACTCACAACATATCCACAGCCAGAGCCACCCAAGGCCATTCATGTTAAGAGACAGAGAAGGGCATGTGCTCTACATGTAGCCAGAATTACACTTTAATAAACTGTTAGGGGAAAAAAAGGGGAACAAGGTAGATAAGTTATTAAACTTCAATTAAAGCCTTCAAAAAAAAAAAAAAAAAAGAAAAAGACAATTAAAACCACATGGGGTAGAACAGCAAAACTTTCAGAGCGACCTTAAAAAACAATGGTAAAGGACATTCTCAGCTGGCATGAACAAAAGATTGTCAAATAGCAGCTAGTTTATTCATGAAGCTAAAATTAAGCTGCAAAAATAAAGAAATACATAAAAATATTATCTGTTAGTACATTCATAAAGTATATCAGATTCACCAAGCACACTTATGTTGTTACTAAGGAGGAAAAAGTTAATAGTTAAGCAGAAAGAAAGCATTTGTGACATTAAAAAGTAACACTCACACTTAAAAAAACGTAATCTTTTACTTCAGTCAAATCTTATACTTCATTGAAGAGATTCCCTTGAAATTTGATCATTTGCTGGGAGATATTTACATATCAAGCCTTTCATCTACCCCAAAAGAAACCTCTTAAAGTTTATAAATAGCTTTCCCTATAAGGATAAACATTTTCTTCTGCTGTAAGTGTATTCCTTTGAGCAATAAAAATGTTAAAATCCTCTTACCATTCCAGTCCTCTCCCTATTCTTTCTCTGATTTTTGTCCCTTCAATACTGTTGTCTTAGATGGACAAGTCTCCATCATCTTTCATTAACTTAAGATATGTGATATCGCCACACACACAGTTGACATATCCATGTCCACTGACCAACTTTGTGTCTTCTTGTTCTCCTATGAACATTCACATACACATTTTAGTCACAACTTCCAAAAGTCCTTTCAAAGTAGCAAGTCCAGGAAACAAAGTCAGAAAATATAAATAAATGTGCTGACTCAGGCAGCAAACCATGTCCTCCAATATGGTCCCTTATTCACTGGATGCATCTTTCCTTCAGGACTTTGTAGAACCTGTAGTCCCAAGGAGAACCTGGTCTGCAGAAAAAAAGTCTGCCTACTACCACAGTTTAGACTGTTTGGTTCCTCTGCTGGTCCATAGAGCTGCGTCCCTAAATAAGTAATTAAAACAGCCCAGAGCCTGATCCTTAGCTACAAAGTACAGGGGCATGACACAGCTTGTGTCTGCAAAGCTAAACTCTTCTCCTTTCACAAGGTCCAAAGAGGCGAGTATAATTCCCAGTGCTTTTTGGGAACTGACTGCCTTTGCTGACTCCCAACATACATGCAACTAGGCCTGAGTCTAAACAGGACCAAGGAGCACACTAAAAATTAACCAGAATAGACAGGACTAAAGCTCAAGCCCACATCCTCTGTGCTTAGTTCAAAAAGCGTAAGCATTGCACGTAGCTCCAACAAAAGTCCAAAAAAGGTCTGAAAGAACCACACAATCTACAAGCACATTCCTACCCTAAAGTCTATGAAAGTTCCTGCAACATGCCAAATGATCCTGTTCTCTCTACCTTCACAAGAGCTAAGCCAGAAGTTGTACAGGGAATGCACTGTTCTATAAACATCGGAGACTGCAGGTCACCCAATACTCTCTGATGTCTTCAAAGCACTTCTCAAAACAACACCCCTAATCCTAAAACGTTCTTGCATTCATAAAAATGAGGCCACAGAACTACATTTAACACTCAATATACATGAAAAAGCAGCTTCCAAGAGCAGTTGTCTCAGGAGTCTACTGGTGAAAATTGAAGTCTGAAGAAATAGGAGCATTGAGACACATCCACAAAAAAGCGATTTGCTCTCAAGAATGAGACACGGAAGCCTGGCACGATGAAACCTGCACATATTAGCTAAGGCAGTGCCTGTTTTGAGAACAGATGAGTTCAGTTTCCTGTTACATCAAACAGTAACTTTCATCAGTCCTACGTGTGCTCAAAAAAAAGCAAGAAAAAATTTCTACTGACATCACACTTAGGGCTGGGCAGACAGTGGTGGATTAGGAAATACAATGAGTCACCGCAAACACAGAACACATCATGAGCATTTTCAAACTACCAGGCAAAATTTCTTCTTACCAAAAAAATCCAGACAATACTGTTTAAGTGAACCATACCAGAGGAAGAATAATAGTACCATAGTGCCTTCAAACAACAAAAGTAGTCGGGGAAAACAAAAACACTGTAAAAAGGACAGTATAAGACACCAGCCCACTGCAGGAAGAAACAAAATCAACACAATTCAGCAATCAAGAAGGAAATGTCAGCTAAAATAAGCTGATGGGTGGACAAGGGGGAAGTAATATAGATCTGAAATTACAGATCCAACAGAAGACAGGCATGCAAAGAAAGGAGAACTGACAGAGCTGTGTTCCAAAAAATAATTCACTCTTAGAGAAGCTGCCAAGGTATCTGTATATGCATGAAAGAAAACCAAAATATAAACACAAAAACCCGAGTGCAAGTAAAAGAATGAGTTATCATAAACTTAACTGCTATGTGTTAGGGAAAAAAAATCGTTAGTGAAATAGAGAGACACTTTTTTTTTTTTTTTTTAAAGACTAAGTCAAAGACCTTTAGAAGAAAAAGTAGCTTTACCCAGTTTGGAAGCAAATAAAATAAGAAATACAATAGAGATATAAAAACTAGGCAGTGAGGAAAACTACAAAAGAATAAAAAGGATGCACATTTAGCCACCATAATTCAGGATAAATATCTTATTCGCTGAACTACAATGTTGCAGAAATGCTACTAAAATATACATGACAAAGAAAGTGGCTTTTTTCCTGCCAATTTGGAAACTTCCCCACAGGGTGAAGCAAAGCAAGCAGTATTACTAAGGTAAGCATAGCAGTGCTTATCAGCAGCTACAAATAGCTGCTATTTTGGGTACGAATGGGTCAGACGGATTAGAGATGGGGCATTTCTGCACAAAGTTAATAGAACTTCAGATGCAAAAGTTTTCTTTCCTTCAGGAAGTATTTGTGGCTTGACATTAGGGGATTTCTTTTTGATGCAAGTGGAAGGATAGAGGAAGGAAGAATGTTGAAATTATTACCAGCTGAATAAACTTCGTTAAGAGAAGTACAGCTCTGTTGCATGGGAGTTGGTTGATAATGAACAAAAAGAAATCAGATAAATAAGTGCTAATGAAAAGATTAAAAGTTTTCAGATGGAAGGTGGAGTAACTGGTCTTAGACCCAGACAATCTCTTCTTCGGGTCTCAACACGAAAGAATTACTACTGTTAGCAGATTACTACTGCTGCTTCTACATTGAGGTTTTTTATTAATATTTTAGTTAGATATCAATAACATTATTATGGGTTCTCTAAAGGCAGTGAATGATAGTCACAAGCCTTCTCTTTTAGTATTCCTGAGCCAGAACTACTTCAGAAAGTCTTCAAGTGATATATTGTGATAAGTGATACACTGAAACATGGACTCAACTCTATTCATTTTGAACTGTAAGATTTGGCATCTCTTAATGAAGTGAGATTTTATTATTAAAAATCTCAGCCAGACTAAAACTTGTTATCAATGCGTTTTCCAAAAGAACATGAACTTTGTTAAAACTGGTTTTTGTTCTTAATGCCACCTGTGACAAAGTGCTTTGGACATAAGAAAGCTTCCTGCAGCAATAAATCACTGGGAAAAGATATATTAAAAGAATTTTCAAATAAAGGAGTTCTTTGAAAGTATATGAATGATACATTTTTTTAAACTAATTCATATTCTTGCCAAGTTTTTTTCAAAAGACATAATTAGCATACTTCAGTGTTGAAATAGAGTATTCATAGAGTGCAATGAAAGTAAAGATTAATGCACAACTTTACTGTAAAAATTTAGAACTTGTTAACCAGATTGTCCTTCTCCTGCAAAAACCAACACATCATGAGCATTCTGGAATGTTCATTTGTTAACAAAGTCATGGTGGTGAGTCTGTTACCTGCCTTTTGAACTGCCTCATTTGAGTGTGCAACACATCATTACATTGTCTGGCATAGCAGGAGCCAAAGTCTTCAATAAACACCAGCCAGGCTGGTTCCTCCCACACTAATTATGACAGCTTGACAAGAAGTGATGAAGAAACCACAGAAATATGACACTTTCTCACAAGCTTTTAAAGGGGGACAAGGATGGCAAGGGAAGCGCACCTGCCAGGATGAAAATCTTGTGTCCTCACCTTGAAACAAATTAGAAAAAAAAAAAAAAAACAAAAAGCCTTGCATCATTTAATAGCAGAACTCAAAGCTGAGATTTGATTCAACACAGTTGTCAGGTTCAACTGCATCAACTTGTCACATCCCCAAGCCAAGTGAGGCTGAGCTGCGAGAGCCTTCAGATGGCAAAGGCAGCAGCGCTCCCAGAGCTGCCAATCAGTAGGAGGCACTCCTCAAACCCCGATCGTGGGAAGCCAAGCCCAGCACAAGCGAGGACACAGTAGAGAGCAGCCCGGATCTCTAGCAGAAATACCAACAAGAAATACTGAATTGTTTTAGCTGTAATTCGCACCCATGGGGAATGCAGTGGCTTCGTTTCTATAATATATAAAGCAAACCTTGTATATAACCTCTGAAGCTCCTATAAATTAAATTTTGGGTGTTATAATTTTGGATGAACACTATTGTACACTGCTATAACCAAATCAGTACCTTAAGAAATTATTCATTACATCTGTAGAATACTTTGACTGTGGCATTGTAACTAATTATGTAGAAGTAAGTCAAACTCATGACTCGATTCTACCTTTTTTTAATTTAACAGAACCTAGCATAACTATTTAGGTTTTATCACAGCTGTTCTTCAAAGCTGGACAGTAAATTTGTTACAACAAATGAAACAACTAATCAAATATTTTGGAACAATATATGAACAGTTATTTCTGTGAAATTTACTAGTGAAGATGCAACCAACACACACAAAGATTCAGTTGTTTTTAGGACAATATTTAAAATCAATACAAGGTGTAACAAAAATGGAAACACTGTTCCATTAAAAAAAAAAGTGTCAGACTTCCCATTCCTACAAATAGTGTTTCTTCATTTAACAATTATATATTTTTTTTAATTAAGAAAAAAAAAAGATTGAAATCAACACAATACTTACTTGATAAAAGAGTAAAAAGAAAATCAGATTGAGTAACAATGTTTGAGTACAGGTACTTGTAATTGAAACAGCCAGCAGAGGGAGTATAAAAACAATTTTAAAAACCTCAAACAGCCTTTTTTCTTTTTAAATATTTTTTACTTATGATTTTAGCTTTCTTTTAGAATATAATGATAGTGCCAACAGTGCAAAAATTATACTATTATAAAACAAAACTAAACAAACAAACAAACAAACAAAAAAACCCCACAAATTCTAAAGTATTAAACAGAATAACTTGAAACCCAAATATTTTTTAAAGTAGCATTAAATAATGAGCTGATACTAAACTCAATCTGAAATACAATTTTAAACACAGGTAAGGTTAACATCAATCAATAGGCTGCATAAGCCCTTTCCAAGTTATAAATCCACTCACCCACAGACTCTCATTCTTAACTTTCTGAATCTGAAACTAAGTTCATGATTTCCTAATATTGAGAGAATATTGGTATTAATCTATTTGTATTAGAATATAGCATAGAATCTTAAAACTAAATAAAAGTTACTTTTGTACTGATCTGTACGACAGATGATATCAGAGCAAGTCAGCCAGGTATATGCCCTAGATCATTAGTGGAAATAAGCACTCATACAACTATTTCAAAATCAAGTAAGTAAGTCATGTTCATGCTGAATAAAAACTCATCTTTACGCATCAGGTTTTCACCATGTCCAGCTGATGAGGGTGGCAAAAGGGAGGACACAAATGGGGTGAATGAAGCTGTCAGCCTTGTGTTAGAATACTAAATAAAATGCCATCCTCCTCACACAAGTGGCAAAAAGAAACCATCTCCCAACTCATCTAAACTATCCCACTGTGCATAATCACACCTTCCACAGTCCATCTCACAGGAGAAGCAAGGTTACTGAGTTAACAGGGAAGGCGTTACCTCCTCTCTGAAGGCTTATGAGCGCTAGGTACTCCCAAACCACCAGGCAAACAAAGGCAGCAGAGCTCTGGAGTCAAAGGGACAGGACATTAGATATTCCAAATGTGAACTGCATGTTTTACAGACAACCATTTGTAAAAATGCCTGATTTGGCCAAGCAAGCCTTTCTCCACTGTTAACTGCTTGTGCTTGCGTGGTGTCCATTACCTCTCCCTGCCGTTCCTTGCTGTCTGCCCTATGTACCGTTCTGTTATCCCACTAAATAGAATGGCACTGCTGCAGACCAGGATACATGGTGTTCCTATACATTAATGCAAAATGTGAAACACCAGTCCTGATGGGAACTGTTGAATGACATCACTTATCATTACTATATCCTACTTTAGTGATAATTTTGCTTTCAATTAACCTGGAGTCAGAATCCACGGGGTGCAAACCAGAAACAATTCCATTTTTTACATCATCTAAATTTTAAGCATGATTTAATTGTAAAACCAAATTCTGTCCACCTTCACACAAGGGATGACTGCTGAAGATCAGCATTTAACTTATAACACCCTGACTGCAAAAAAAATGAATACGCAGACCAGGGAAAAACAAGAGTCAAGGCACGATTAACTTTCCCACTAGATCAAGTAACAGGAATACTTGTGACATTATTTAATTTTTAATTGCTATTTTCTTCCTGAACTGATCTTACAGATCTTACTATGTGTATTCTTTCTTAGAGTGCTGCTAAATCAGAAAGCCTTAGCATCTGACATGTGCAGGTATGGACTAAAAAAGCCAGAAAAATATAACTGTATATAATAACAATATGCTGTTAATCCTCTGACAAGCAGAAAGCCCATATAAAGAACTCATACCTGTCAGTAGACTCATGGGACACAGATGACACACGCTACACCTGCACCATGAGAGAAGACCTTGAATGTGGAAGGAAGATGGGATGCTCCCCTAAAGGTAAGACATTTCCCAGAGACCTGAAATACTGGAATACCTGGCAACTGGCAGTATTCAAAATATGACAGAACTCTACTGGAGTATTGATCAAGGATGTTCAATATTAAAAGTTTCTTAAAATATTGTGTTATGCACCAAGACTTTAAACAGTTAAGAAAAACAACATACACCACATGAAGTTCATATAAGCTTATGCAGTCCAGTGCTTCATTAGGAATTTTAATAAGAAAAATAGCCAGATATGGCACAAACTGAGTATTGCAGAACCTAAAATTTTAATAATAACAATAATAATAATAATCTTCTAACAAAACCCTAACTGGAGAGCATGCAAGTTGAAAGAGCTCAGAGATGAAAGAATACATCTGTAGCAATTTCATTATTTTCCACTCTTGAGGATTCTGTTAGGTCACTTCTAAATCTTCTTTCCAGAAGGACTCACCTCAATTCTCTTCCCTACAGAACCCAGGTTCTCTGCAAAAATATTTAGGCTCTTTTTTTTTGTCTTTAAAGTCAAAGAATGTATATATGTACATAGGTATGATTTAGAACACGAAATACAATATAGGAAACAAAAGCTATGAGACACAGCACATTATCTTCGTTATTTTACATGATCTCATCCTCTTCAAAACAATGATAGCCTTCCGGCTGCGCTGTAACCAGGACTGTGCACAGTACTCCAAACAGCTGGACAAGTGCTCTTTGCAGTAGCTGCACTGGAACTGAATAGTATCTTGTTTGACTTCCCTCCACTCCATTTTTTCAGCCTGGTTTCCTAAGGAAATCAGATTTATGCAATCACTTGGGGAGGGAGGGAAGCGTACACATAAGTACATACGTACCGCACATGGATGTCTGTCCATCCATCTGCCTGACCTCACTAATACCCTTTGAGTCCACTGGTCAGTTACAATCACATTCAAAAGAGGAGCAGAGAATATCAGACTTTTAAGTTCTTGAAAGTTTCATGAGCGCGGGCTGCAGAGTGTGGAAAAGTGTTTCCACAGAGAGAAGCTGCATGTCTTCTTAGACGTCAGTAAACTCACAGGGGAAAGAATAGTTCTGCTCCTTTCCTGCCTGCTGGAAAATCTTCAGTCAGAGGTCACAATCAGTGAAAGACGACCAAATTTCTTGTGTTCAAGAGTTCATAAAATAGCTTAAGTTGAATTCACTACTGCTTTTAAAAATGTGTTTTGAACAAAGCTGATGTTTTCCACACCATCTTTTTCCTGGTCTAGCAAAGGAGTGGATTGCCCTACATGATACACATCCCCTAGCTCAGTCCCTTGCTCTCAGGACCACTTATTTTAAAATATCAGCATTGTACCACATTCATGGCAGCATTCCACCCCTCTCAAACACAAAGCAAATTAAAACTGGAAGAGCTGAGGATTCCCTTCAGGTCTCAAGACTAAAGAAGTATGTGGCTCTGTAACACAATCAACTATTGAATAAAGTTTCAAAAAGACAGTATAGCAAATATATAATCATCTTTATTCACCGCTACCCTGGAACACAAGTGCTACCACAGTTGCAGGCTCTTGTACTCAAGACAGCTCTAAGCAATAAAATAGATAATGAGGTTTCAGTGGACATCCTTGTAGCTCTTCTCACCTCCCCGCAGTGAAGTCTATATGGTTCACCTGTATCCAAAAAGCCACCTTTACCAAAGTATACTAACAGATTACAATTCAAGTCTAGGGATACCTTTAGGCATAGATCCACAAACTAAGAAGCTGCCACAAAAAGAAAATATAACCACCGGTGACTGAAGTCAGACTAATCATCAAAATACTAGACAGGCAAAAAAAACCAAAAAAAAAGGTCCTTATAAAGAAAAAATTAAAAAATCAGCCCTGATACATGCTCCGCTTATAAATTCCGTAGTCCCATGACCACACTGAACCCCAACACATTTCCCGGCGGGCCGCTGGAACTGAGGGCTGGCGGGGGGACACGGGCAGCCAGACCCTGGGAGGTTTCGGCTCGAAGCCCTGGCCGCTCCGAGGACACCCCCCCCCCCAGCCCCGCGGCACCCACCCGGCGGAGCGCGGCGTGCCGGGGAAGCGCCTCGGAGGCGGGAGGGCGAGACACCCGAGGGCAGCCGGGCCGCACGTCCCTGCGAGCGGGGAGTTGGTGCCACGAGAAGCCTCCTCCCCGCTCCCGCACCCCGCCTCAGGGCTCGGGCCGCTCCCGCCGGGCTCCCCCGGCCAGCACGGGGAGGGCACTCGCCGAGCCCGGCACCGAGAGGAGGCCGAGCGGCTGCTCCAGCCCCATTCCCGCCTGCCGGCACGGGGCGACCGCGGCCCCGCGCCCTTCCCCCGCGTTCGGGTTCGGTGGGAGCCGGCCAGGGTTTGGGAATGGCTGCTTACGGGGCGCCTCAATTCCCCCTTTATTCCGCCCTCCCCGAAAACCAGTCACTATCCCCGTTCCAGAGCCATCCCCCCACAGCAAGGAGCACATGTTTCCTCTCGGACTCCTGGCCCGCCTTACAACGAGCCACGGCCAGGGGAAGGCGGCACCCCATACCAAAGCCGAATCAGAAATATGGAATGTGAACACGCGAGGCAGATCTGACGGGGGATGCAGAAAGAAGCGATCTATTTCACCCTTTTCGGTCCTCCACCGCCGCTTTTCTGTCAATTGCCAATACCATAATGCTTCCTTACTGCTCGTTCAAGTAAGTAGAGGGGACAGTCTCCATTCCCCTACGTGTCATTCCTGAGCAAATTAAGCATGAACCAAGCTAAAGGCTGACATACATATACGTAGAGTTAGTCTGATCCCGGAATGATGCCGAAATCCTCGAGGCGTTAACAGCCAGCTCCCACAAAGAGCACTCAATTACATCGAGCATCCCCTTTGTCCGTGCATCCTCAATACAAACCCGGCCGCTCCTCCATGCGTCCACGCACGCCCCACGTATACGGCCCCTTTGTGTCTTCGCTTCCCCCCACTCACAAAGAAATGCCCTTTCCACAAGGTATGCACCCAGCCTCGGACACAGCCCTTCGCCTTCCCCCGAGACACGCGCGACCGCCGCCGGGCACAGCGCTCTGGTACCTACTTGTATTCAAGAAACAGTCCGTAAACCTCCTAAAGCAGCTTGCAGAATTAGATCCATCTTCCATGTCTGGCCCTAGGAGCAGGGGAGACGAGAAGGAGAAGAAGGCGCCTCTCTGCCGCTGCTGCCGCCTAGGAGTCCTGCTCCCGCCGGGGCCGTCGCCTCCTCGGATCCCGTCGCCGCGGGCTGCTGCTGCTGCAGCACCGAGGGAATTGCAGGACCACGGGCGAGAGGCGGCTGGGGAGAGGAGGAGCCGGGAGTGGTGCTGCCAGGGGCCGCCGGCTGCGGAACGGAGCAGCAAGCCCTGGATGGAGGAAGAACAGAAGAGTCTCCTCCTGCCGCTGCCGCCTGGATGGGCGATCAAGTGAGCTGCTGCTGCTGCTGCTCCGCCAACATCTCTTCCTCCTCCTCCTCCACCTCCTCCTCCCGCTCTCGCTGCCTCTCCTCCTCCTTCCCTCCCTTGGAGACTTGTGAGGTTAAAGGAAAACGAGGAGGGGAAACGAGGAGGCGGCGGCAAGAAATAAAAAGAAGATGGAGAAGCGGAGGAGAAGGAGGGGATTGGAACGAGGAAAGGAGCCGCTGCCACTCTAGAGACGATACTGGTGGAGACGGCGGAGGAGGCTGTGCCTGCAGCGCGGCTCCTGCTGCTGCTGGTGGTTGTTAGGAGGAGAGAGAGGGAGCTGCAGGGAGCCGAGTCGCCTTCAGGAGCGGGGGGAGGAGGAGGAGACCCGCCGCTGCCTCCACCTCCACCGCTCTGGCCATGGGAGTGGAGCGGGCGGCTGCCGGAGCCGGGCTTTTCCCCGGGTGCTGCAGCCAGGGGGGCCGAGGGGCGGGATAAGAACCGCTTCTCCGGGTTGGACATGCTTCCGCTCTTCCCTCCCTTTCGCGGTAGTTTAAGGCAGGACGTCTAGCAGAGATACCGGAGTAAAGCGAAAGGGGAAGCCGCAAAAGGACGGAGCCAAACAAGGGGCAACCGCGGATCGGTCCTGCGTTCCCTCCGGCAACTCCCGGGCAGTGTTTCCTCCGCACCTCGGCTCCCCGCCCTCATAAAATCCTCACATTTCCGTTCCCCCTTTAGGCCGGAGGAGACAAGGCGCTACTGACCACCAAGCGGTTTCAATCCCCTTTTAAAGTCCGCTTTCCCCCATGGTCCCACCTTGCATTCAAAGCAAGAAAACGGCAACAATCTGTATTTTCTTCGTTGCTCGAAGAAAATTGCCCCGTATGAGCGCACTCGCCTGCAAAGAGGCAGATACAGTCACTGCAGTGCCGCTTCCAGCACCAGCCCCGGCCGCCAGAAAACGCCCACTGGCGGAGCCAGCGCTTCCCAGGCTCCCTCCCTCCCCTCCTCTCACTGCTAGGCGCGCACAAGGGAGCTACGGCACAGCGGTTACCTAAAGGGAAAGCGGGGAGAAACACGAGGAAAAGATCCTCCCTGTGTGGTGTCATTATTTTAAACATCTGTTTCCAGCCGCTGAGATGAAAAGGCAGACGCCCTCCGGTGCCTGGGATGGAGACGCCAGAGCTGCCCCTCAGTTTCTGTAGGGCATCCACCAACACCGTTTCTACGCCAAGATGCACAGACCCTCTCCGACGCTCAGCATCACGCGTGTCTGCTTCGGGTCCCCCCTTTCCCACCACTTGGCACACTGACAGCCACCCACCCCTCAGCCCCAGCCTTCCAGCTCCACGGGGGGCTGCCTTAGACCCTGGTCTCAGGTGCAGTGTGGCCCCAGGGCTGCCACCGGCCTTGCTCCGCAAGCCACAGGCACTGTCGCTCGCCCGTGGAACCTGTCGCGCTGGCCAGCCGCCACCTCGACCCCGCGTTAGAGTGCCTGGACATTTGGGGTCCCTCCCCTCGCCTCACCCCGCCATCCTGGCCGCAGCCCGCCCGTCCCGGCGCCTCGGCCGTCCGCGCTACGGCTGCCCTCAGCGGGGCAGCCGCCGGCCGAAGGCCCGGCCAAGGGATGCCCAAAGGCGGGCTCGGATCGGAGCGGGGCCTTTGACCGCGCTGAAAGCTCCCGCCATGCTTATTTCGTTTTCGCCCCAAACTCTCTCTGCCCTGGGCGCCAGCCGCCGAAAGGCGGGAGGAGAGGTCCGAGCCCACCGGAGTTCATCTCCAGCAGCAGGAAAGGGTGGCCGGCATCGCCAACCGGCTACAGGGCTCTCCTCAGCCCGGCCGGGGCGCTCCCTTCAGGCCGGGCCGAGGGGGACCGCAGCCATCGCAGAGCCGATGCCCCGCGCCGCCCGTCGGCACAACGGAGCTCCAAGGCTGCGGGCAGTCCGCCGCCGAGGTCCCCTCCCGGGACAGCCGCGCCCCCAGCCCTGTCAGCGCCGGGAACCGGCCGTCATCGTTCATCACCCGGACAGCCGCTGCACCCCTTGTCGCCCCTACTCTCGCCCTGAAGCGGCGGCGCTCACCTGAGCGGGGGCGGCGGTGCCCGGCCGTCGCCTCCCCTCGCCCGGCGGTAGCCGTCGGGCAGCTGGGCTGCCCCCGCCGTCGGAGGGGGCGCGGGTGCTCAGCGCGGACTGTCCGAGCGCCAGGCAGGAGCTCCCTCGGGGCATCTCCGGCGCCGACCGCCAGCGCGGGGGGCACCTCCGGGCTCCGGCTGCGTGCCCGCCGCAGTGCCACCATGCCGCGGCAGAACAGCGCGCCCGGGGCTCCTGCCCCGCAGCTACCTGGACGGGGCGGAGGGAACCGCTCTCCCCGGGTAGACGGCGCATCCCCTCCGCGCTCCCACCCGCCAGCGGGCGGAGAAGCGGCCGCCGCGCTGGTGCCCACCCAGGCGGGGCCGTCGCCGTGCCGCTGGCAGCAGATTTTGTTGAGGTGCGGCGGGGTCCCCGCGCAGCCCGGGCGGGCGCTGCCCCGCGGAGGGGATGGAGCGGGCACGGCCGCAAACGTTGCGGACATTGGCGGAAAAGATGTTTGTGTTGCCGCTGCCAACAGGGCACCCGAAAAGCGGGAGATTCTGTTTTACTCCTCTACCTTCCCGCGGATCAGAGCTCTGCGCCGTCCGCTGCCACTCCAGGTGCTGCATTACCGGGTCCAGGTGTCGGCAGGAATCCTCATCGAACCACCGCAGTCTTCGTATTTCCGTTCAAAATTAGGCTCGCTCTTTCGAATTTCGACTCCTGCTTTGAAAACAGTGTAAACCTACGCTTTTGGGGTTTATTTTAAGTCGTTCAAGTATTTTATATTTATCATTTCAGGACTTCTTTTAATGCTGGAATACACACCAACTCCTATTAAAGCTAGAGTCTTTATGTATCAATCTGTAACGCTGAAAAAGATGGTCTTCTGAAAATAACAACGTTTTCAAATTAAAGTGCATTTCCAAGCAGCTGAATGTTCAGTAACAGGGAGAAACAATCCACCGAGTTTCAAAAATGTTTAGAATGCAAAAACAGATTAGAGACTCTTAGTAAATAAACAAAAACACCGCAAAACAAACCAAGAAGACTTAGGTTTTACTAAACTGTTTCCATCTGCATGGTTTTTAAAACCTGTTGCCTAAAAATCCTGTATTAAATGCAGAAAACTGAATCTGCTTTTGTGATCCACTCTCTCTTAGTACATTTGACTTTACCAAAATAGTTTAATAACTTTTATTTCTCATGCCTATTTGTGTGAGATGTTTTGGTTTTTTTCCTTCAGCCCAACCATTACATTTTCCCTGAAAACTGCTGCACAATGACTAGAGATTCAGCAAATATTTAAATTCTCCTAGAGAAAGCTTAGTTAATGGAAATAAATTTCAGTGAACTGTATTTTGTTATTGCAGCCTGTTTGTTTAGTACTTAGCAATTTCTTTTTAGAAAAACTCTTGTACTAAAATGTTTACATTGAAAAATCTAATCAGATTTAAATAATTGACAAAAAGCAAGAGCCAGTCACCTGAAAAAATTAAAGCAGGTCCTTTAGACAGATTAGTCCCAAATTGTTCTGTCAATATCAAGAGTAAATTACTGAAACTTTATATCATCAATTTATAATTGTAGAAATCTTGTTTAACTATGCTAATCTATGAAAAACTCCTCAACTGCTGTTCATCCAAACTGCAGTTCTTCAGACATCACTGCCTCAGACTGGATAGCTGTGTATTTCTACAAGGCATGTCAGTTGCACATGTATAAATATGTACCTCTATGTTCATCAAACAGGAAAAATACATTTTGATTTCAGATATACTAGAAAAGCAGCTTTCAGGTTAAGGGTTATTTACAAAATATTTATTTGATTATTATTTATTAGCCATTGGCAATTCATACCTGATTGGTCACCTGCTTCTTGGCTGGGCAAGCAAAACAATCACGGAGAAAAGTTAGATGACAAGTAAAAGTTAGTGAAAACTAATTTTCAAGCTATTTTATTTTACAAATATATTTGTAAATTATACAGATTTGCAGACAAGTTAAATATGCTTCATGGCCATCTCAATACCTGGGGATAAATTAGTGGTGAATCACATTTGCTCATCAATGTCAATCTAGGTTTTCAATGCTCAGTCAGCAGCAAAGTTTCCATTGCCACAGAGCAATGATATCATTGATCCCACTGTGGTACTAACCATATACCCACATCATTTACCAGAAAAGTCTCACCCACTCCAATATAAAACAGTGAGATTTGCTACGTCATCCCCCACACACAACCCCTCCCCCTGAAGAAAAATGGATTTTAAAAACTCTGAAACACAACAAAATGCAATTTAAAATACTCTTGTGCATTCCCTTGGGCAAGGTGCAAGGCTTCTGGTACAAATGCTCTGTGTCAGTGCAACCACAAGCAAAGGATTTTAGTCGTATTTACATAGGTAAATGTGATTTCACAAGAATTCAGGAGTCAGAGCACACTGAAGCCATCAGGTTCATTGTACTTACAAGCACAGGCCTGGTTTGAATGCAGAAAATAAGCCTGTTTGGCAATAATTTGGCAATATTAATCAAAATACTTAAAGGAAAACACTGTGGGGAAAAAGTAAAATCAAGTTATAACAAAGGTTTTTTAGTATTAAATACAGCTTAAAACCAAACATCAGTTCTTTCCCAATTCTGTCTGCTCCATTTTAAGGATGACAGTGACTCATCTTTTATCTGGTCCCACTCTTTTGCCTGGTAAATCCTCTTATCTCATCTTTACATCCCGAGTCCATCCTACAATGTATGAACAATTCCTTGAGAAAAAGAATAAACAGGACATGTAGGGAAAAGGAGTTTATAAAAATGTAGGGGGACAGCAGTAGAGGAGCTGACAGAACCAACCACCTAAATGTGGGTGAAACAGAAGCAGCCACAATGAAATGGAGAGAAGGTAATCTCCTGGAAAAGTGGGGCAGGGGCAATAAAAGGCTAAATGCAGCAAAAACCCAAGCTCTGAGGCTGAGTAAGTATAAGTAAAAATATTTGTAGAAAAGTCCCAAGCAAGTTGATAGCAATAATTGGGTGGGTTTTTTTCCAGGGATTTTCTGGTAAACAATCTTACAGAATACAATAATTACCATCCAGCTACTGAATTGCTATCACAAATTAGAAACCTCCAGAAAAGACATTGTTTCCTAAAGTCTTATTCCATAAACCTTTAGAGTAATTTATGGAATCTCTTACTTCACAAGAGTTTGTTCTTACAAGGGACTATTCTGAAACACCATACTCATGCAAGAAGTTTGTTTAAAGGGTATTTATCAGCCATTTTCTTTGATTCCCACAAACACTCATCCAAGCCACCCCTTCTCCACATGAATATTAACTGCAGGTGTTGATAACATGCAAACATGTGCTAGCAGCCATCTTGAAAATATTTTGGGGAACTACCTGCTCCAGGTGCAGAAGAAATACCATGAGATACAAAATGAATGGCAATTCTTTCAGAAAATCAAGAAAACATATTTTTAAAGAAGTCCAGACTTGTTTCAGAGATAACATTCAGAAAAATAATTATTAAAAAAAAGTAGATAAATATCTTGTTTACTTTCAGTATTTCATTCAGCTCTGCTATGTCATTTCACTTTCTTCTCAGCTTTCAATACAGCTGAAAGGTTCTGTGGCTGGAACTATATATGATAAAAGTTTCTCTAGAAGTGCTGTGCGATGTATGATAGTGGGTACATTAATAAAGCTGTGAAGACCTTGTCTTTTCCTGCCATTTTTCTTACTTCCTTTTAGAAAAACTCAAAACTATGAGAAGTTTCCAGAATTATTTTCCAGGGAAAAACTGCAATTCTTTATGGAAAGAAGATACTTCATGTGCGAAGGTAGGACATTTTTAATCACAAAATTTTCAAATAGACATATTACTAAATATTACATTGTAATAAAAAAAAAAGAATAAGATTAATTTTAAAAAAGAAAAAGAGCTGGTATCAATGTACAAAGAGAAACATTAGCAATAACTGTACTCAAATTTTTTTTTCCTATAAAATACTATGAAAGAAGCCAAACAAAACCTTATTAAGCCATCTAGCATTTTGTGCTTCCCTATGCAGGACAAAGAACAGATATTTATTGGTTTTATTTAGACAGTTTTCAGAGAGCAAAACAGCTGCTTGGGTTTAAGTTATTGTTTTTAAAGTAGGGGACACCCCACCAGAAGAACTGTCATTTAAATGAGTTAAAACTCCAGTAGCAGCTCTCTTTACTGAGATGCTTTATTACAAACCCAAAGCACAATAAACATTGCAATCTTTTTGATATAAAAACTGTCTTTTGAATCCGGTCCAGCAGGATCATGGTGTGGGACTAGGGCCTCTAAGCAGTAATGAAACAAACAGCAAAGGATGTAATGGTTGGCATGGTAGGCAATAGCAGTGTTGTTACTTGGAAGAGCCATTTTCATTGCAAGAAAAATAAATAACATTATCAGGATTTTGTAGTTCTACCTTTTTGTTTTCATAATGAAATCTAGAGTTAATTTATTATAGAAGTTTGTTATAATTTGCAAGTTATTTCTATTCTGTATGCAACAAGAACAAAAAAATTCTATTCTTTACATGAACTAAAGAAGAGACTTAACAAAAATCCAAAAGGAAAGGTTGATACTGATTTATTTTGTACTCATTCACCATGAGTTGTGTGTGCATCTTGCAAGCACATAGCACAGAATACACACTGCTATTCACAACAGAGATGCCAGCTTTCCCCTATAACTCTCTCTTGCAACCCCTTTCTTCATTTTCCAAATTTTACAACCGGTAAAAAGAAGCAGACTTTTCCCCAACATGGCTTGAACTGTTCATGAAAAGCCTTACTATTCCATCACCTGCAAATTCTCTGATGCAACTAGCAATCTCAGCTCTGAGTTTAAGTGTAAAATTTTGTTCTAGCCTAAACCTACAGCTGGTCCCTCTTTGATATTAACAGCAGGTGGAGGGGAAAAAAAAAAAAAAGAGAGAAGAGAATGAGTCCAGCCTTTACAATTACCTACAAACAAACCATGAATGCAAGCACCTTGTTGTGATGTCTGATCATTGCTCATGGGAAATAAGTGCTTTTTTAGAATACTTCACCCTTTTTGCTTGAACTCCTCCTTCCTTCAGTTGTAGTCACTACCAAGCTATCCACTGTGAGGAGGAGGACTTTCATTCCTGCCCTTCTGTTAAAAAAAAGTCAGATCTGAAACTGTGGCTATTGATAGTGAAATGGCAGTCATTAGCTTTCAGAGTTAACTCCTTGATGAGACAAAAAATACAAAGAAATGCATATCTCTGGCAACCACGGATTACTTAACATGTTTTCTAGAAAATTTGGTTTCACAACCATGACCTATTTCTATATAGAAACACAGATTTACTGTCCTGAAAACTAAAAAGCTTGACTTTGAAAGTGAAAGCTTGAACTCTTCAAGTTTGTTGTACAAACATAACTGTCCCACGTGGGGTCTCAGACTGCTGTAACATGCATTCTTTCAACACTTCAATTGAGCTGATAACATTGAGAAATGTTTATTACCTAAGCAATTTTATCCAGCCCATCCTAACTTTAGGGAGGAAGAAATTCAAATCAACTTATTTCTTTACAGCAACATACATGCACACACCATGAACATGTTTTTATAGTCTACACTAGGACACACTTTTCTTGCTTTTCTTCCCACTTTTCTATTTTTTCTCTTTTTCTTTCTCCCTCTTTTTATCTCTCCCACACAGACAATATTTCTCTAGCTGCAGAATCAACACAACAATATAGATTTTCTTTACACAACATTTTAATGTCAGCATGTGAAACCCACCACATAGAAGGCTGGGGTATTACTGCCATCATCCCAGAATAAAGACTCTCACATACTCAACTGTTGCGGTGGATCGCCCTGGGACCCCTCCCCGGCCGGGTCCCTGCCATGTGCCTGAGTCAGGGCTACCTTAGGTTCCAGCCGCCCGGGCTCTGATCTGGTTGGTTGTTTGTCCCATCTCCGCCCCTGGCATCCCCTTTCCCCCTGTCTGTGATAAACCCAGCAGGACAGAAAGCCCTGCCCTCTTACCTCGCTGACTCTGCCCAGGTCGGGTGCTCTGTCCCCCTCCAGGACAGAGGGAATAAATGACTTAACATCATAAGGAGGTTTGAGCTTTATTTCTCTTCTCAACTTCTGCTTCTGGTGGTAGCTGTCAACAAACACTGGCTTAAGTGGGGCTGCACAGTCGAGGGATATTTAGGCTGTTTGTGAATGGTCTAAAGATATTCCAAGACATAAAGAGGCAAGCTTGCCACAAAAATTAAGCAGTGGACAGCTAATAACACCAAGACACAATCCTAGACCATTGCGGACCAGCTTATTTGATTCAATACAATTTTCCTCTAGAAATAAAGAGAAGAATTGTCATATACTTTTATTCATTGCCTTTTATCTCTTTGTTTACTTATTCCCCCTCATCTCATTTGCCATCATCCCACAGCTCCTTTTATTCCCATAGCTTTCTTTCTCTCACATATGATCCATCCTTCTTTCCAGTTGACTATCTTTCCCCATGCTGCCACATCTGCTACAACAAAATAAACATACTTCAGGCTGGCAGTGCCCCTGTTCTCACAGCTGCAACAAGCTCTTCACCTGCTTTCCCTCTACTACTTCCAAAGTTTTTCTCAAACAGAAGCACATCTTCCTGCCCTTCTGCTGTCCAGGTTCCACAAAAAGCTCTGGTCCTCAAAAGAGGAGGGAGATTCTTCCCAAGCCTTGGGTCTTAAATAAAGGTTAGCTGTTAAAGTAGAAGGGGAAGGACAGAGATTGCTTGTACTCTACCAGAAGCCTGAGGCTGCCTGTTAAGGAGGCTTTAGGATGGTAGCAGTGAAACAGCATTATCTTATCAGCTTGGCCACAGAGATGGAGTTTTTCATCACTCCTGCTTGATATGGGTTCTCTGAATGACTGGGAGACTTGAGCACAGACCACAAAGTTCAAGCAGAACAAATAGGACACATCCTACCCCTATGATAACACAAGATCAGCAGTTCAGAAATAAAATAGGCACAAATAATTTCTTTATGTGTTCTCCTTAGAGAGCAAGTAAAATTAAATTCCACAGGTATAACTAACAGGAGTCCTGTTCAGGCTGGGAATCTTTGTATTTCTGCTAGCTAAACAGTGCAGGAATTTTTAAATATACTGATTGCTTTATTATTTAGAAAATAAATATGGAGCAATATACTGCTATCATATTTGTAAAGAACTGACCTGAGCACCTACAAAATTTTGAAAAAAGTTTATTTGAAATTTTCTTTTTTTTTCTTTTTTTCTGTTAATGTCTTGCAACTTTAGGACAAAATCAGAAAGGAAAGCACAGTGTAACCCACTTGAAGCAATCTCTCCAGCATCCTCAGCTCAGCTTTCTCTTGCTGGATACTGTCTGCAGAGATGTAAATGCTGAACCTTAGGTCTGACTATTTTCAAAGCAAATGAACAATGTGGTTCTCACCCAACCCCATAACTCAGAATCCCTGCATTGACAAAGCTTCTGGCATGCCCCCTGGTTTCCCAGAGCAGAAAAAGTAAATCACACAGCAGTCCCAACACCCAAGTCAGTCAGACCATCTCTACATCAGATATGGCTCATGCACACTCTGATATAATTATCCATCATTACCTTTTTTTTTTTTTCAGTACACATTGACATCCAGACAAAACAAGCCATTAATGCAGGAGCAACTCTGCGTTTATTTCTGGAGATAGGATTCCTTTGTGAGACTGCAAACCTCCCACTTAGCTAAAGCTCTATGTGGGGTTTTCACCTGTGGTTACTCTAACCTAAGTTGTGGTTTGACTGGATAGGGCTTTGCTAAATAAAATCTGATTAATTGTATTGGAAAAGCAGATTTTTTTGCTGAAAATAGCTTTTCCTGCTTACCAGCACATGCTCTGTACATGGTTTATCACAATACAAGCTCAAAACTGAACACCATTTTTCTCACCTAGAAAACTGTGAGGGTTGATATTCTGACTATTTCAGCCCCATGGAGCTCTAAAATAGCAGGATAACATTAATGCAGCTGTAAATGATTTGTAGAGCAGGGCTTTAAATGAAGGAGAACGGGAGCCACAGGAACCTTTACATGGGGTAGGAAAAGAAATGAGACAGGCAAATTTTTTAAAATGTATCTTCCACTTTTTTGACATTTGGTATTTAAAGGGAGTAGTCTTATATTTCTCAGACCATTTTCCTTGACTAATCAAGGCACAATCTTTTAGATTTTTCATACAACAGTTGTTCTGTTTCCTGGTGTCTCACCTTACAAGCCCTTCACTATACGTCTTCCACTTGGAATTCACTTTTCCTCAGTGCAGGTGACTACAGTTGTAGACAGGCTCTTGCTAATGTTTTACAGACAGCTTAAACATTTGCCAGTACTTTTGGAGACATTTTGCCTGATAGATCATGACCATAGCACTGGGTGGGTGGGAGGAGTCACTGTTGCCCAAGTCATTTTGTGATGAACATACCCATGATGACTTTCTTTCCTCCTGGTTGTTTTCAACTGATGAGCTCAAAGACAACATTCATATTCGTCCCTAGGTGAATGATATTGCACTTTGTACTGCTATGTTTCATTCTGCTTCCAGTCATACAGACTTCAGAGCTCTCTGAATCATACTAAAGTCTGCACCAGTTCCCCTCTGTGCAGAAAATGGCCTCTCAAATTTTATAACCTATAAACTCTGCTAACACACCCTTATTTGCATGTAGGAAAGAAATAACAAAACCAGTCCAATCCCCAAACAAATTCTTGCTAAATTCAATTTGTAACCTTCCTTATGCCAGCAGAGCATTTGTCTTCCCTTTAGCTATAAACACTTTGTTCTCAGGTGGTCCACAGCACTCACTATTTCTGTGGGCTTCACAAATACTCAAGACATTGCCTGACAGCTCTGCAAAACATGGAAGCATTTTTCAGTAATGCTGCCTTACAGAAGAAGAAACGCAGAAGTTTAACCTTTCTCCACCCCTGAAGTTATGCAGGAAGATTTAAAAATTGTTATAAAAGACCACTGAAAAAAATGACACAAATGGATTCTGGTCCCCACTCTGTTCCTCTGCCTGCAGCCTCACCCTCTGTTTTCTCATCCATCGCACATGGGAGGACGAAGTCCAGGCTGAGGCTGGCTTCAGGCAGAAGCAAAGTAAGCAGATCCCAAAAGCCGCAGACTGCCGGAGGGCACCTGGCTGCCTGCTCTGCCTTTCCAGGAAGGCAAGCAGACGAGCTCTTCCAGCAGGGTAGCCACCCAAAGAGCACAACTCCAGCCCTGCCTAAAAAGCCTCCTGCTGTCTCAGCCACCAAGAGCATGATCACAATGCATGGCTCGTCCTTAGTGCCTGCTGTCCTGCTTTTTTAAGGAAAACGAACTTCTGCACTCCTTTGTTTTCCCTCTTCCCATGGCCATTTTTCTTTGTTATATGTGACAGCAAATGGTTTTTAAAACAAACCCTCATATTCAATAGAAGTGTAATTTTTCAAAACCACACTCATGGCTGAGATCAAACCATGCCTCCTTGTCTATAAACTACCAGTCTTCTATGCAAGGCCACTCTACCAAGCATTAAATTACATTGTGCATAAATGACTTCATTTAATCTGAGAACACATTTAGAAAACTTCAAACAACAGCAACTGACCTGTTATTTGATTAAAAAAAAAGAAACAAAACAAAATGAAAAACCCACCCAATCCCTGCCAACCTCTTGGTTTACTTTTTGCTCATAGTGAGATGTAGAAAAGCCCCCACCTCCCCAGTTATATCTACCTTCTTGTAAGAGAGAACTTGTTCTTTGTAATCAGATATGTGGCCTGGCCTGGGTGTAAAGGGAAGATTCCCACCTAGAGATTAGTGCATTGTTAATATTAACAGCTTTCATGAGATCACTGCATTACTCTGCCAAGCTAAAATATGTGATCCACGTGAACTGTGCTGAAGCTGTGCACAGTTTGAGGTGCTTCTGAGGTGTTTCATAGATTTTTCCAATAGTTGGGTTTCAGGCAGCAATATAAACATAACTGACACAGCAGCAGCTGCTGCATTCACACTGGCCTGTACTCCTTTTTGGGACACAAATTGCCTGACCCCAGCAGGATTTATTACAGCTTCTACTTCTGTGTACACTGTGTGTCAGATTCAGTTTTTCAAAAGACTTTTTGAAACCAATCTTGTTTTGAATAACAACAATGAGAAGTTAATTCACACTACAACTCTTCCATGAAAATCAGCATAGCTGTGTTTCAGCAAAGATACTTCTCTTTTAGAAAAGAGATACCAGTTTATACTACATCCCCAACTCTACAGCATTTTAAGGAAATGCAAGAATAAGTGTAGGAAGGAATGGAAAATATCTAGAAATCTCATGTGAAAGTACAAAACAAAAAGGAAAAACAGCTGTGTTAATCAGATGGCATGTTAAAATTCAGAAGGAAGGGAAATGTAGACAAAGGTAATGGAAAAGTAAGTGGAGTCAAGTGGAGTCACCACCTTGGAGCTCTGGGGGAGTTTTTTGCTATTTAGCTAGTAGTTATTTTAAATCTTACCACACCCCTGCAGCAGTTTCAAGCAATCAGAAATATGTTGTGTAATGGATCCTTCAAGTTCTTGCTTCCCAAATCATAAAACAGACTTCTTGGTGAGAAACCCAAGCTAAACAGTGCTAATTCACTCATTTACCTACATGAAAAATTGGGTCCTTGCTTTCCCTGAAATCTTGCACGTGATTTTTTCTGCTTTGTGCCAGCATAAATCCATGGACTTCAATGGATTGGGTTATTTCTACAGCAGTCAAACAGAAGAGCCAGACCACGTGTTTTTGGCCTTTTCTTCCAGCCCTTCCCTTGTTTGACTGCCTTATTCTCTCTTCATAATTCTTCTATTTTTCCCTTTTCAAAGCCTCTCCAATTGAAGCTTACAGAGATCTGGCTGGGATGAGGTTCTCTTCCTTCCAAGGGAAAAAAATGCAAGAAGTTATCTAAGCCTCATGTTGCAGGTGAGTACTTGCTATAATTACATGGGACGAGGAGTAGAGCCATTTCTCAATGAGCACAGGAAATGGGGGAAGTCTAGGAATCCCCATGCAGGTATTTGAATTGCATGAAATGAGCAGCAGCAAATAACTTCAATCCCACCACTCCAATTAGATGAATCTACCAGATGGAAAAATCACTTAAAAAGCTAATAAGACTGTCCTATTTTTCTGATCCATCAACATGTGCCTTCCAAAAATGTTTGAAAACAAAACAAACAACAACAAAAAAAAAATCCTCAGAAAGCCAGGGAAAGCAGAATTACAACTGGGCTTTTCATGCATGAGACCAAACTCAACTGCCCAAGACACAGTCTCCACTGGCTTTGTAGACATAAGGTACATTTTTCAGGCCCTGCATTAACTGCATAACAAAAGGGATTTCTTTACAGTTCTTTACAACAAGTATAGTTTTGAAAGAAAGCCATGTGGGGCAAAAGGAATAGATGCTATATGAAAGCATCTTGTACTTAATACACCAGAGAAATTGTTTAAAGTTCATTCCTCCTTTGTGTCACTGTCTGATTAGGCTACTCACCATAAGTTACTGTGGGAATAATTCTGACTTTGCAGATAACTTCAAAACCATTATGTCCTGCTGTTTGGGAAATGCTGTGTTTACTTGAAAAATACTTTTTCTGAATTTCTTTACTGTTGGCATAATTATTTGCATTTTATTTCTCATAAAAGCCCAATGAAATGGTCTTTTTGACTCGATTGATATGTATTATAGATCATGGTTTTGTTAGAATTGTGTATTTCCAAGCACAGGCATTGACTGAGCATCCTCAGCTGACAGGTCACTTCAGCCCATGTTTAGTCCTTGGAACATTTTGGTTTTGTGCGTTTAAGGACTGTGTGAGCACTGTGTTTGTACAAATGACTACTACACACACAGAACAAACTAACTAATTAATGCTGAATGCTGAAGTATACCTAAGTGTGGGAACTCAGCACTTCTGTACAGCGAGTCAGTATAATTATACAGAAGCTTTAAAATCCTCTAAAATATGCATCACCTCTTTGGGCATCATGTGGGAACTCACACACCTTCCAAGTTTTACAGTAATATCTACTTATCACCTCTTTTGTGTATTTAGCTTACTTATATATTCTACCAGCTTACACATACTTATGTATAAGTGAACTGTATAGGTTATGCATAACATACAATTTATACATCTTACTCACTATCTTATACTACTTATACATGTTACTCTACTTAAACACTTTACCCTATTTTTACCTAACTCAGTACATACACATTTTACTCACTTATGCTTACTTAACACTTAGCACTTCTACCTAACACAGTACTTACACACTTTACCTTACTTTTACCTTTTACAACTTATCCATAATACAGTACATATATATTTTGCAACTGTTGTACATGACATCACACATTACTTGATTGGTCCCTTTACTTTGTCCAAAAGCTCCACAAACAATTTCCAGATAATAAGATTGGTTCCTACTCCAGTGCAGCACAGACCTCTGTATCTATTCCTTACAGTCTTGGTACTTAGCCTTTCAGTTTCTTCTTTCCCAATTCCAATTTAGCACAGTTTATCTTTCAGTTCTTGATGCTCCAGATCCAGGCAAACAGAGTCAAGATGATGGCAGCAGCAAAACCCATCCAGTGATCAGCAGCCAAGTTAGTCCAGGAAATCCAAACAACCAGACAGCAAATGACAGTGAAGCTGGTGGGGGTAATTCCAGCCTGGTCTCACTCTGAGGGCTCCAATAGGCATAACTACAGATGGTTTGGCTGGGGCACACTATCATGATCCAAAACACCTTACAACACCAAAGCACTTGTGCATCTTGATGGTGCCTAGTTGTTTTCAGAAACTTAGGGAGCTAGAGTAGTGTAGTATAGTTAATAACTAAAAAGTTTTGCTTCTTCTCCAGAAATGCTAAAAATGTATAACTGATTAGAAATATTTAGAATACACAATGGGTAACCATGCTGTGAGAATCACTGCTTTTTTAAAAAACAGCTAGCAAAGTTAAGCTTTAAATTAGAAAAGAAGTTCACCTAAGTTTCAGAATTTAGGCTGGTAATTCAATGACTGAGGCTAGGAAAAATCCTCTCCCATGAGCAGTTCGTTCCACAGTTGACTTCACTGAGATTTCTTGCAGATTCTTCCAAACTGTCTAAGAATGGTCTCTCTCAAAGAAGAGCAAAACGACTAGCCTTATCTGCAACGGCCTCTTCTATGTTCCTAGCAACCCTAACTTTGGGGAAAAATTGCTGAGGGAAAAGGGGATGCATGGTTTAACCAGAGCTTTTCACATGAAGAAGAAATTTGGCAGAACCAAAGACAAACAATGGCTTCAGAACAAAGCCCAACAAACAGAGCACCTTCCCAAACCAGTAGCTGTCTGAAAGAGTTGGTTTAACTTGTTCTGTGTGATAAAACAGTACCTAAGAGTAGGAAGCAATCTAAAAATACTAGTTTTCATACATTAGCAATAGTGTTTTTGTAAAATATTAAAAGCACTATCAGAAAGTAAAGATTAAAGCATGCAGCATTAATGTAGTGGTTGCCAAATGTCTCTGTCCCATATTGTTAGTAACTGAAATATGCCTATCACAAATGCCTTCTGGACACTAATTTTCTGCCTTACTGTCTTGCTCCTTCCCCCACCCCCAGTCATCAGTTTTCCTTTGCAGCTCTGTGAATCACAAAACTGAACACACTCTGAATCACCCCAACACTCATCCAAAAGGTAATTCCCCAAGCAACAATTTGTTTGATGTGGTGATTGCAAACAACATATATGTGGCTGAGGGACAAGGAGCTGCGTGTTACCACCACACAGTTTTGGTCACCTAGGCCAGCTGAGCTCAGCTGGGAAAAATATTCCACCTTTTAAAAAGTTTAGTTATTTCTCCCTTGTTTTTTGGGGTTTTTTTCCCAAAATGAATGTGTTTGCAAAAACAAACAAAGAAAAAAAAAAAAGACAAAAAACTAAGTTATTTTAAAGCTGTCTGGAGTAAAAAAAAAGTAAACATGAAACTAAAAGTGACTTACGCATATGAATATGCAAAGATCCCCAAAACCTCTTGAAATATTAGATTTTCTTGACCCCATCTTCATGTTCAAGGACCTGTACTTCATATTCACACTGGGAGATATTTTTTTGGACAACTTGATACATCTAAACATAGATAACATCTTTTTCTGATCTCTTCCACAGATTGAATCAGGCTTAAAATGAGAAATAAAAGAAAAAGAAATTACTTTCTCTCCCCATAGAGCAGCCTCTCTCAGGGGTGGATGGACTAAGAAAGCATACTCAGAGGGCAGAGAGGGCACTCCTAGACTGGGGATAGCACTCCTCTCCAAAATTAGGTCTCCCCCTGACAGCCCATCTCCCATAAGACAGGAATTCCTCTCTGCTGCCCATCCTCCTCACTCATGGTATATCCTGCCAGTACCCTGCTCTCTCATCCTGCTCTTTGCTAACAGGAGGACTGTAAAATTTTAGCTAGTTATCCCAACTGCTAGCAGTTTGGTCCTTTCCCCTCTCCCTTAATAAAGGCCCACAATGATGAGGCAAAACTGATGACCTGAGTTTGTTCTGCCTACTCCTGATTCTTCATGCAGGTAGACAGGGATTGCCTCTACCAGGAAACAGGAGTTATTCCTCAGCAGCAGGTGATGGAAGTTCTTACACCTTCTTTTTATGTTGGAAATCTTTTAGGTATGTCTGCCCTCCATTTCTGTAGGTGTGAGCACTACTGAGATCATTTTTATCTCATTTTTCATGTCTTTGTACATGGAGCTTTTCGTTCTTGTTTTTCTGAGCGTCCCCTTGGACAGATTTTGAATGTTTGAGTTACTAGGAGCTGGTACCTTGTTTCATTTTAACATCTTTATGACTGTGCATGAATCATGGCTGCAATCCTGAGTACAATGAAGGACTCTCCGAAAGGTCTTAGATAAATCCTTCTCCCTGTACATTTAAACATCACGCTTTCTCTCTGTGCCTGCTTTCTCTATCTCATCGTGCTTTATCACTGCAACTCTGGAGCAAGGCCTTGGTCTCCAGGGATCTGAGGTGGGCTCTGGCCCCAGGAAGAGGATTCAGTCCCCTCCAGACCCACCCAGACTTGTCCAGAGTGCCAACCTCTGCACCATCACCTGCATTCAGCCCCCAAGAGGTCTCCCTGTGCTCTCCATTCCCTCACTCTTAGCCAGTGCCAAACTCCTAACTTTCACATTCCAGGGTCTCTCTACAAGCAAATCCCCTTCCCACTTCCCATCCTCCTCCTCTTGCTGTCTCCATCTGCTCAGCCTGGCCCTCCCCCATCTCCATTCACTCCCTCCCTCCCTCCATCCCCTTTGTGTTCCCCTCACATGCCTGCTTGCAAGCTCTTTTCATGCTGTCTGTGCATGGATTTCTCTTCTTAAACCCCATCTGGCATGCATTCACTCTTTCTTCCTCCCACCTTATTCCCCTTCACAAAATTAACTTCAATGAAACAAACAGTGGCCTCTGCTACATTCAGAAAAAAGACTTAAAACTTATTCATATTAATCTGGAAACTCACTAGTATCAGTCATCTGAATAAGTTTTTCCAATAATCATGCCAGTCTTGCCTCCATTTCTTTTCTCCCCTCATCCCTGTCACCTCCCTCCATGTTGCCCTTCTCTCTTGTTGTCCTTCTTGAGCTGTAAGCTTTTCAGGGCATCTTTATCTCCATCAGAAAGTGCTGTGCATGCTGAAAAAAGGAAGGATTGAGATGAATGGAACCAAAACATCCTGCTAACTCCAGGCACTATTGAAGATCCTACAGCTGAGCTGTGTTAGTAAACACCACCAAAAAAGGGTGACTTGAGAAATTATTGAAAACTAGTTTCTTGCTCTCCCAACTAAATGCAACAGAATCCACCAGGAACTTTGGGCAAGCAGAGACAGAAGACACAGAGCCCAGGGACAAGAATGAGAGGCAGGGACAGCTCCTAACCAGCTGTGAATGGAGAAGGAACCAAAAGTCTCGTGAGAGAGGCACAATAAACTCTCCTGCCTATTTCTTCAGCAGTCCCCAATGACAGATTGAAACCATACAATTAATGCATACCAGGTTGCATCAACATAGTAGTCTAGCATCAAACACAAAAAGCAGCACGTGTTTGCATGCTGGCAGTGCAATACTGAATTAGCATTTTCAGTAACAATAAAGGAAGAGCAAAAAGATATCAAAGCAACTTCCTTTGCAGGGTAGAGCATCAAAATCAGTGCAATGGTACAAAACTAGAGTGGAATGGGTATCACAGGAGGCTGCTAATAGCAAGAGCATTTCGCCTTGAGACTGACCAGACTAACAGTTGAGTTACTAATGTCCTAAGACTCAATACAGCACTCCTCACCCCTTCAGAAAAGGTTTCTCCCTTCATGTTCAGGGAGAGGTTTCTGTCAAGCACAGCTCCAGCTCTTCTGCGAGCTCTGATGGCTTTCTGGTTGCTTGTAGGGCATTAATGCTTGCAAATCATTTGCATAAAAGGGAGGGTAACCACACTTTAAAAACACATTTTGGGGATGAAAAACTATTAACAAGCCTTCTTGGGACTTTCAGTGGGAGAAACACTAGGCTAAATTGCTTGCACATTTAACTCTTTTTTTTTAATTTGTAAGAATCCTTCCAGCTAGAGCAGAAGTAAACATGACACTACTTCTGAGCCTAAATCTCAGTCCAGGCCTGCCACAAGCTATTGGTGAGAAGCAGATGGAGTTTCCACAGATGGGATGACTTCAGCATCCCAGAATAGGCCCCCTGTAATCCAGGAGGAAGTAGCTAGTGACCTGCTGAGCCATTTAGACACTCACAAGTCTCAGAATGGATGGTATTCAGCCAGGGAAGCTGATGGGAGAGCTGTCTAAGCCACTGTCCATCATTCATCATTAGTTTCTGGATTACCAGGGAACTCTCAGACAACTGGAGTTGGCCAATGCGATGCTTATCCATAGGAAGGGCTGTAAAGAGGATCTAGGGAAATACAGGCCTCACCCTAACCTTTGTGCCTGCCAAGCTTATGGAACAGATCATCTTGAATGTGTTCACATGGCACATAGAGGACAAACAAGGGATCAGGCCCAGATAGCACAGATGTGGGAAAGGCAGGTCCTGCCTGACCAACCTGATCTCGTTTTATGAGCAGAGAACTCACCTAGAGGCTGTGGATGTTGTCTTCTTGGACTTCAGATGATCTTGATATTGTCTCCATGGCACATGGAAAACCTGTTAGCCCATGGCTTGGACAGGTCCACTCTTTGCTGAGTTTAGAACTGGCTGGACAGCCAGGCCCAGAGAGTGGAACTGAATGGTGCCAGGTCCAGTTGTCACCTGGAGAGCACTAGTGGTGTTCTCCAGGGCTCAGTATTGGGGCCCAGTCTTGTTCAATATACTTATTAAAGATCTGGACAAAGACAGCAAGTACACCCCTAGTATATTCCCAGCCAAAACTAAGTTGAGTGGGGTGTTGATCTGCTGAAGGGTAAGTAGGATCAGCAGAGGGATCTGGATAGGCTGGATCACTGGGCTGAGGCCAAAGGTATGAGGTTCAACAAGGCCAAGTGACAGGTCCTGCACTTTGGCCACACCAATCCCATGCAGCACTACAGGCAGATGACAGTGTGGTTGGAAAGGACCTGGAACTGCTGTCAACAGCCAGCTGAACGTAATCCAGCATGTGCCAAGCTAGACAAGAATGGCATCCTGGCCTGTATCAGCAATAGTGTGGCCAGCAGGAGCAGGGATGTGGTTGTACCCCTGTACTGGTGAGGTCATACCTCAAGTTCTGTGTCCAGTTTTGGGCCCCTCACTTCAGGCAGACACTGAGGTGCTGGAGCAGGCCCAGAGAAGGGCAATGGAGCTGGCGAAGGGTCTAGAGAGTGAGTCATATGAGGAACAGCTGAGGGAGCTGGTGGTGTTTAGCCTGGAGGAGAGGAGGCTCACAGAGACCTCATCACTTTCTACAACCACCTGCAAGGAGGGCTGGCATCTTCTCTCAGGCAACCAGTGACAGGATGAGAGTACATAGGTCTCAAGCTGTGCCAGAGGAGGTTCATGTTGAACATCAGGAGGAATTTCTTTATGGAAGTGGTTTTTAAACATTGAAATGGATTGCCCAGTGAGGTCATGGAGTCACCATCCTTGGAGGTGTTGAAGAAATAAAGGAACATGGCACAGTTCACAAGGTGATACATCAAAGGTTGGATTCAATGATCTTTTCCAACCTAAATGAAATGATTTTGAAATCTTATTGGCATTTTCATGGTCCAGAATTTCTATTAAAAAGAGCAATCACAACCTCCAATCTGAAAATAAATTTAACTTTTGGGAGATTGATTATCACTAACCATTACCATGAGAGGAATCTCAAGACTCCTCCTTCCAATTTACTGACCTTCAGTTACTAACTGGTTGTCAAGAACGGTATTTTTTTCATGGAGAAATTTTGAGAGGTTGTAATTAATCAAAGCATTTGACTGCAGGAAAGTGCTAACACCCACGAAAGCTAATTTTTAAGGACTTGTAAAGCCTCATGCAGCTTTCTAACAGTACTACAAAATCTATTCCATCAACAACTCTTCCCTGAGTTTTTATCTCTGCTAAACCAGCAGAACCTCAGGGACAGTCCTGGAGTCTGAGAGAGTGATGAGAGCAGACTGTGTTCAGCAACCACCAGGCATTTCCAAAAAAAATCATCAGAATTCTACTAAATGTTTTACACTCTTTCTTTAAGAGCACTGAGTTGTATCACTATGAAGTAGAATCTCCCTAAACTTATCTTTTTTTTTTTTTTTTGACTTCATTTAGATTGTGTATTTACCAGTTTACTTGTCAGGGCTTTGAAAGAGGGACAATCTACTGCTCTATATTCAAGCACTATGACAAACTAGCACAACAGACCTCTGTTCTGGTAATTCTGTACAAAAAATAGCAAGTGGTCAGTACAGGTCAGTACATATTTTGAAAAAATATTTTCAACTGACTTTTCTTCACTGGAGTTTAGGAGCAACTTCTGCCCCATGTAAACAGTAGCACAGTGGTCTCCTCCCATTGTTTACAGTGCCATAGTGACAAGACCTTGGCACAAGCAGTTTTCTTGTCAGGGGAATACTAGGCTGCTCACTGAGCCTCCATGCACGTACATGCAATGTCTACTAATGTCAGGGAACAGCAGAGATTAATGAAAAGCTGATCTGAAACACCTTGCTGCTTTACAGTAACAGTCCAGAATGCTGCACCCATAGCACAGTGTTAAGATGTGGTTGATTTAGCCACTGCTGTGAAAGACTAAGTTTTATTTTGGTGCTTTTTAATAAGAGGGAAGGAAATGCCTCACATTGCTCAGCAATGATTCCTTTGGGCAATTAGGAACAACATCAACAGGCTAGAGGGAGGTTTGCCCAGAAAAAATTAAGGGCGCAGGCCAGAAAGCAACAACAGCAGACCCTTGGAGGCTTGAAAGTAACATGAAGGAAACCCAGAGGCAAGACTGGGAACATCTTATATCAGGGAAAACAGCAGTAGCTGCATAAAGCCCATGCTGTTTTCTGTTTTCAGGTTTACAAAAGCTTCTGCAAATGAGTAAGCCATGTGAAAACCTTAAAAGGTTACAGATAAGACGTGGAGTAAACTCAGCTGTATCTGTGTCACAACCAGCAATATGCTGCATTCCTAACGAGAAGATCCTGGATACATTTTGGAAGGGACTCAAGCTGCCAGGCTCAAAGCCAACACAATCTGTGGGTGGGTGCTGGATGCTTGCCTTGAAATTCTCTCCTTGCCAGCAAACCTATGGTGTAACAATGGCATCCCTTTTGGAGGGAGATTTCATAGTGTTTAAAGCTAGAAGAGACCACAAGCTGATCTACTGCAGCCTCCTGCTGTTAAATATCACTGCTGCCCTTTCTATTGAGAATAACAATTTTCATTACAATAAAGCAATTGATTCTTCAGTCAACCAAGCTGTCTGCATGCTCCAAGTCTGCAAGCAGGAAGGGAAGACAGAACTCCTTGCAACCACAAGTGTGGTACAACCACACATTCCTTGTAGGTGAGCCACGTACCTATCCTAACAGAAAATCAAGTTGACTTCCAGGTCTCAGCTGAGTGACCAGGAGAATAATTTTTTCCCCTGGAAGATCCCAATCTGATCAGCAATTCCACATGGGATATAAGACTATGAGACACTAGACAGGTATCTTAAAATGAGAACTCCCTGTACTATCTACCCTATGAGGTCTCTCATCTACTCTTTCCTGTCCTTGAAAAGTCAAAAAAGGGTGTAAACCACTCCCAGTATGCATAAATATCATTCCTATCCCCTGTGGGCAGCCAGATGAAGCCGTAGAGCATGAGACTTTATTTTAACATCAGGACATTTTCCAGAAAGGAAATGGGGGAAAACAACAGGATGGAAAGACGAAGTACAAAAATACGACACTGTCTCAACTGCAAATAAACCTGCCACATTCTGCCTCCAGTACATAATGTGGGAAACTTACAGTGTAGGCATTTTTGAAGATCACACTCAGAGGTTAAATCACATTATAAACTTCCAATCTCTTCTTCTAACCTTGCCCAGCCTTTGAAAAGCAGCAGAAGAAAGAGTTTCTATCAAAGAAGTTGAAAGAAGGTAGACTAAGCCCACTGAGATGATAGCATGAGAAATAAACATAAAAGAGACCTGAAAAATGAGAGAACAAACTAGACTCATTGAGAAATAACAAAGCAAGCATTAATTTGAAAGTGGAAGATTGAGCCAATTTATTCTGTGTGTGAGGAAATGAATATTAACAGTGGGACAACATTTTCAGGTGAACTAACCAGTAAAAGGAGCAGAAAAATAAGTCATGAATGAGGAGTAAGCAAGCATATTTTAGGGACAGAGGGAGATGAAGTACTATGTCAGCATAAGTTACCTAGAGATGAAAGATGAAAAACATGACTTGTTCATCATTTGTGGAAGTATTTTCCAAGTATTTGGAAACAGACACCATAGTTCCAGCATTTAGCAAATAAAGATTCTAAAAGATAGGCTGACATTATCTTTCTAAAAGATTAACACCTACATTTTTTAAACCCTCTGAGATATTTATGAGTAGCCAGGGGGTGCACTTGGAATCGTGAAATTTAATTAGTGAGTCACTACAGAATTATGAAGTGTAAATCAGGTCAAGTTCATTTTTATGCATTTGCTGTTGGTCTTGATTCAGGTGAGGAACCAACAGATCTGACCTAAGAGACCTTCAAGGATATTTGCTTTTTAATAAGGTTCCATGTGGACTGCATTGCCAAATAATTCACTTCGCTCATTAACAGCAATTTTAAGAAATGAGCCTGGTTCTGTAGCTGGCATGTTAAAAAGCCCATCAGCTATCACCATTGGGGAAGGTTTTTATATTAAAAAATGGGAGCACAGAGGCAGATACCTAAATCTGGAGGATTTTTACTCTGCCCTGGTGAGGAGCTGGTGAAGAGCAGATGAGCAACAGGGCTCTATCCTCACCATTCATTGATGGTTTACATCAAATTCTAGAATTTCACCATCCCCTGCACTGTACTCTCCAGGCAAGGCTCCCCTGGCACTTTCCAAAGGCAGCTGTTACACACAGACAACCAGAGCTGGGAAAGTCTTGGCCATTCCTCTAAAGACACACAGCACTAGTCTGTGTTTGCACTGGGGAAACCGTCGTGGTTTTGCCAGTGGGAATGATGAGAATAAGATAAGCTATCAGTGGATTTCAAAGATGTGCTTGCTTCTATCAAGGTCATGCTGAGTTCTGTTGCTAGTATCATTCCTACTACTGTCGGGGCAGAATTTTTTCCTCAACTCCTTCCTCTGTTTCTAGCCCCTTTTATTGTGAAAAAATTAATGTGGTTATGTTCTCATCATCAAAAATACTCTGTACTCATATTCCCTGTGATCATCAGTCTTTTCACCTCCCTCTACCAGTCTATCCCTGACCTGATGATTTTGGCAGGTTCTGTCTCCCATTCTCCACTCAGAGCAGAACAGCATTAAGGAAGGCTAGCAGCTTCTTGATCGTAACAAGCATACCATGCTTTATAAACCCAAGCAATTGTGAGAGTAACCTGGAAGTAGCATCTACTCACAGTGTACTGTGGTTGTCTGGCATCAAAAATGTTGGTATATGAACCACCTGATCAAGGAAAGGATTATTTCAGCTTTTCAAGTGTGTCCACATGAAACTTTTGTAACAAGTACAGAAATGCAAATGAAGTAACTACTTTCAAAACCATAGCTATTCAGTTTCTTCATTTAATGGAGCAGATGGTGGTTTCTATATGTTTATGTATTCCTCTTTTTTTTCTTTTGTCCAAAAGCACAAACAGAAAAATTCCTCTTAGAATGTTTTATTGTTTTAAAGCCATGGTAATAGTGCTTGAGCTGCAGTTCATCACTCAAGTTTTAGAATTGTGTTAAACTTCATGATCCAAAGGAACTTGTCAAAAGCATAAGGCAGAGATATTGGTATAAAAACTGAATAAAACTCTACCAAAACAAACAAACAAAAAAACCCATCACAACCCAGGAAAATACTGTTATTTTACACCAAGCTGTAAATAATTGAAGCTGATGTCTCTAGCTGAATAGCAGCAAGTATTTATGCAAAACCTGGAGGTCAATATGGTGTGAACCAAGAAGGTACTTGCTGCAAGAAAATTCCATCTTTGTGGATCTAGCAAATTTTATGTAGTTCTACCACCCAGCCCATCCTAGTCTCTGGGTTGTTTCACATGGCACAGTTTCTGTGATCATTCTTCCAAAGATGCTCTAGACAACTTGATTTTCTGTTGATGACTCATTTTACTTTCTGGCTACAAGGCATTAGCATGGGGCTCCTGTGATTGGCTCTGCAAGATTAAAGCAAACATTTTTAAGTTTTTGAACCTTCTTTCTGGCCCTTCCCCCTGAACATAGATTTTAAAATAGTCTGCTTCCGTCTAGTTTTGCAATCCAAGGTTACACATTAAACTCTACAAGTAAATGCTAGGCCCCAACTAAGCTGGTACTGTCATCTTAAGTCTTTGTAATCGCTTCTCTCAAAAGAATGAGAAAGTTATAAGCAATAGTCTCATACTAGAAGGTAAGCTCCACACATTGCTAAAGGAACACCATTCAAAAGCAACTTCTGCAAAGAATCCCCAAGGTATTTGCATGTGCAATCAGTAGGAGATATCAGAATTATCTCAAAATTATTAAACAAATTGAAACAAATCACTTGAGAGCCCCTCTCAAGTGAGAGTGTTTAATAAAGAGCTGTGGGGAGACTGTGTTCTATATTTTCAGTTCCTCTGAATATTTTTGTTGCAGTGAAAAGAACTAAAGGATGTATGTTGCAGCTCAGCCTGTAGCACACAAGCACATTCAAAGATGGTATTCCCAGTGAGAAATGTAAAAGGTACTTTACATTACCCAAATTCTTCTAAGGGCTCATCCATACCATCCTGTTAAAAGTGGTGGGGAAAGATACTACCCACTGGTTGACCAAACACAGACTCACAGGTGAAACAGCAGGTAGCAGCTTAGGTGATGGCAATGTATTTTAAGTTTGTGAAGTCACAAGTGGTCATCTTGTCTCCATCAGGGCATAGAAACTCAACAGTGAGGCAAAGCCAGCAATACAATGATAGACAATAGTAAGGATACTGCTATGCTGCCTTATACTGCAGATTTGTGCTTTGTAGGAGCTGTGCAATCTAGATATGGTGATGACAGGAGCAGCACATACATGACCATCTTCTGACTGCCAGCTCTAAGACTGGGGGAGGAAGGATGTCTTCTGGTTTTATTCCAGTGTGTATTTAATCGGCTAATATTCCCAGTATTTCCATTTCCCCTACAGTATCATTAGAAGGTTTCAACTTCATCAGGTGGAGAGATCAGGTTGTTAAGAGTGGCAGGTAGACAACTTTTTCATGAGCAATTCAGGTGAAAGTGGCTTCAAAGGCAGAGCACTGAGAAGATGGGTTTGATACCTCTAGCCTCAAAGTGAATCCAGTTAATGGCTCTGCAAGAGACTTTCAGCATGATTTAATCCCTCTACTGATACCCTTTACAACCCAGCTAATGTATTTCTCAGCCTTGTGAGGACAATGCCAGGACTAAGCCTCTAGTGCTAGAGATACTCAGATTTGGAGTTGATGGAGAGATTTAGCAACTTCCATAATGAGTGAAAGTGGGCAGTACAGCACATGCCCTTATCTCTTTACAGGTATGATATTAATAAAAGGCAAAATATAACTCACAGTTCCTTGGTATCAGCTCTGAATATTAAATGATTGATTCTGGATTCCCATAATTTCAATATACGGAGTCTAAACATGTTCCATGCAGTTTAGTAGTTATAAAAGTATAATCATTAAACATTAGCAGCAAATACTGCATCAAGGAGTGAAAAAAGAGCCCTCAGAAATCTGAGCTTGCCCATAAAAATGGCAAAAGTCCCACCCCTTCTCCAGTCTGGAAACTTCTGGACTTTGTTCTTCCTTTCCAAACTGAATCAAATTGCAAGTGACCTGACTCTTTTCTGTGCTCTTAACCTTTAATGTTATTTCCCCTTGGCTGGCAATACTTGGACAGCAGTCCCAGCAGTGTATCCCATTAAACCAGACAAATCGTGACACCACATCTCCCATTTTGAGAGGATGGTGAGGGCAGTGGGGTAACGGGGCTGCACACCCTGGTGCTCATCACTTCCCTCCTTCCTGACACAGAACAGATGCAGCCGGCAGAATGCCATCTGCTGGGTCCCTGCAGCGCCAGCCCCTCCTGCTCCCTCCCCGAGACACCAGCATCTTGCAAGGAGCCAGTGCTTGCTCTTTCCATCACAGCTAGCTTTTACACCCAGCGAGCCTCCCTTCATGGGCAACTCTGCTTTGGCTTAGTGTCTGCCTCAGAGGAACAGTTAGTTAGGAGACACTTGTTGGTTTTACTTTTGTAAACAAACAAAAACACAAGTAACTAATAAGGGTAATGCACTGCCACATTTTTCAAATAGCTAAATAAAAGTGAGAATTTTGAATATGGTGACTTACTACCTCATAGGACCACTGCAGAGAAGAAAGTGACAATATTGAGCTTTGAGAGCTTTGAGTCCTAGACTTTCAGTTAAAGGAGAAAGTTAAATAGCGTTTGGTTCAACACATTTCTTTTACTTATAGTGACTGAACGTGCAGAAAGATTTTTAAGCATGTTTGGATCTTTTGTTGAGGATTTGGAGTGGCTGGAGAATTAAACAGTCAGTTTCTCCAGCTTAAGAAAAGTGCCAAACAAAAACTCCAAAGACAGCCAACAAGACAGAAAGCAGTTTGTGGTGGTACTCACTACCCAACTCCTGGCATTCAGAGGCAAATTTGACCTGCCTGTGCACTCACTGTTGGGGCAGCTCAAGGTGAAGGCTTTCTGAAACAAAAACTTTCTTACAAATCAAAATTGTAACTATAAAGGAGAATGACAGAAACAAGTCCTGTCAATTGACAGATTTCCTTCTCCTTCCTTTGTTTCAAAGATAAGTGAGCCCTAAAGAGACTCCAGTATGGTTGGGCTTTTCTGTTTTTTTACATGTAGCTCCAAGGGAAAGGGATAAAAAAGCCTTTTAGGGAGGGATTTTTCCAAAGTTTCATGAAATCAATGTTTTCAAACTATGTGAATCAGAAGACAGAGACATAAAAAATAAGAAGGAGCTTATTTTCTCCACTTTTTTTTTAAAAACCAAAGTCATGTTACTACATGAATTTGAAGAAGTTCAAGTTTCTGGAGCCACTACCTACAGATAGAGTACCTTCAAGGATAGGAGAGGATCCCCATGCTGCAGCCCATACACATGACAGCAACTCCTGCAGACACAACCTGCTCAGGGACAACCATCGGGTGCTGCTGCCACCTGGCACTGATTGTTGGGGGAGTGCTCAGCAGGTATGGTGCTGCACAGCCCACCTGGGGAAAAGCAAGCACTGCACAGTATTTGTTACTGGGAGTTCTGGCCAGCATGGAGAAACACAGTGTTATTATTGCTGCAGTATTCAAAATACAAATACTCATGACCTATGAAAAAAATTAATGCTATCCCCAGCAAAACCACTGCAATTATCCTAGGTGTGGAATGAACCACTGTCCTTATCTGAAGGCAAGGAAGAAAGCAAATCCCCTGTATAAATTTTTATATATCTTCCCTACTTACTGCTTTCCACCTTGAGGATGCCCTAGATGACTCTAGATGACAAAGTGCATTATATGTGACTTTAGTTTATAAACAAGCATTTTGTGTTGCTCCCAATATTTGGGTAACAGCTTCCTATACACATCCCCATTTATCAGTAGACACCAATCCTTCAGTAAAGCACCCTGGCACTAGAAATCTTATCTAACACCTACCCAGAAGTGGACTGGTCAAATATACCATTGGCTGCTACCATGACATCACTATAGGAACAGGACCAAAAAAACTCTCTCTCACTTCAGTAAAGTTTGTACTAAACTCACATGCTATTTTTATTTAACTTTTTCAGAAGGCTTTTCATTGCTTCTGCTCAAGACATTGAGTCCACAGTGCAGGAAGGAAAGATAATTTCTTTAAAATTGGGTACAAAACTTAGGTACCAAGGAGCTATGCCATTTAAGAAATTAGAAGAGGGGCATAAGCAGAATTTTCTTTAGTTCTTCCCCATTACCATACTCAAGTCTACTTCATACTTATTTACTGCCCACTATGAGAACTACTGGTGAGTTCTAGATAATAGTTCTGCAGATAAATTAGGCTACCACAGAGGCAACATGTTAATTGGTTTCATACCCTCATAAACTGGAATAATGTCCCAGTAAAATTGTTCAGAACAAAACCAATGACAAGCCTTGCTCACAAAATATTAGTCTGTCTGCAGATTAAATTACTTCCTTGATATTAAAATTCAGATAAATAAACTTACTAACAAAAGAATTCTGTGAGAAAAGAAACTTTTATTTATGAAGACAGTTAAGCGTGCAATTACTTTTTCCCACTGGTAGAACAAAATACAAATCAGTCCTGGGATCATCAGACCATCACATGGGTGAGCAGAATTTACTCACAGAGGCTGCAGTAGTGTCATACCAAAGGGAAACAGATGGACTTTAGTCTCTCTAATTCAATAGAAAGAAAGCAGATCTTAACCTGTGTGCGAGAGATTCCCGAGCCATTAAGCTGTAATTCAAACAGGAAAAACCCCCATGGTAACAGTAAACAGAAGTTTACAATTAAAAAGGCCAAATGCAAACTGTGCAGGAACTGCTTTTTCATAAGAAAGTACACAGAAATACAGTGCTAGGGGCCTGCAGCTGCATGAAATCCTGCAGATACCACGGACACAGCCACATTGCCCAGTGCTTCCTCCATAGAGGGAACCAAAACATTTCTGTTATAACGTAGAGTTTTGCTGCAGTTTTAAAGCTGTTTCATGCTTTGAAAATATGGTTCTGCATACCCCGTAGGAAGCCAAACTAGAAGAGCAGAGGTCTTTTGGCCTTCATCAGTTACAGATCACCCCTACGTGATAGGATGTTACTGTGTTTCAGTTTTACATGGTTCCCAAAGAACCATGACAATACACTTTGTACAACAAACTGGACTTACACACCACGAAGCAGCCAAGGTCATGTTCACCCTGTGTGCACACAGAGATCCTTAAAGTCAGCAGGAATGACACCCACACTGAAAGTTGGACTTCTGCCTGAAAGACATGCTGAACTAGGATGTGGAGCCATAATAAACTTTTACATATCCATCTTTCATGCATCATACAACGGTCAAAATGCACATGCTTTCCGCACATGGATTCATCACAGGCATGTTATATTAAGCTGTGTCTACACTGCTGAATTTAGCGATTCCATTTGTTCTCTTCTATCAATATTTTTTCACGTGACACTTTCCCACTTGGTCTGTAGATGTTGATCTCCCTTTGGAAAACTACATTTTATTGTTTATTAGATTTCCTCCATCAACAATAAAAAGTAAAACCATAGTTCTGCCTTCCATCCTGCTCTAGGATGAGCCTCACAGAAAAACACAGATATTGACAGAGCAAACTTTCTACAAAAAGTGTTTCTAAGGGAAGCTTAGAAACACAGACAATTACAGGCAATCTTTAGTCATACATCATGTACGTTAGTTTTAGGGAAAATGAAAAGGAAGATTCATGAGAGGCTGCATTTTTATTAGTAATTCTACTTTAGCACAGTCCCTAACTCAACCCAGGACTGTCCTACACAACCATAGCAGAGACAGTGTGGGAAGGGAGGGAACTGACTGTGCCGTTTAGCATTGTATCATGTTAAGTTCTCCTTCCAAGGGCTTCTGCTAACTGAGGAGATGAAACTCTCATCCCACCTCTGCTCCTGCTAGTGGAACATCTTTGCCCAGTGGAGCCCTCCTTGCTGACTTGCCTTTCAGTAAAACCAGGAAATTATCATTCACTGTGAAACAACAATCTTAGTGCCTTCAGCATTGCTAATAACCACCTAAACAATATATATTTGCCAATTTTCCACCTACAAATGAGTATTATATGATGATTTTACTATGAACACAAGCATCATGAATCACAGACCATGAATCCTGGTCTCAATTTGGTTCCACAGGAGCATCAGCTTTCCCCCGCTCCAATTACCTCTTGCTCCTGCACACCATCCTTTGCTGCTACAATTCAGTGCTGTAGGCAGTATGTTCTACTGCTTGCATTTTGTGTGGGGAAGGAGAAAACGATAGTGTACAGAGTGCAGAAGGGCAAGTTTCCTCTCCACTAATTAAGTGCATGGGGTTTGCAGTAACAGTAAGGGATGGACATGTGGGTGGAAGGTATGCACTGCCCTCATTTTCCAGATTCTTCCTTTTCTTTGGTTTTGTGTCAGCAATGCTGCATGTACATCAGCTTTTGATTTTTATGTCTTTGTGGCTTAGGGCCATCAGGGTTGCTATATACACACAAACATACAATGTAGCTGTTTCACAACAAAGATTTTGGGGCATTAATGCTGCAAAGGATTTGCCATCAGAAAGTGTTACTGAAGGCGAGAACACCAGTTCTAGAAACAGATTGATACAAGGAAGCGTGATGTAAAACACAAACTGAAGAAAGAATGGGAACATAAAGAGAAAGGGAATACCAAATTCTTTTGCAGATATTTATTAAACGAAAGGACTGCTCAGATGTATTTGTCCAAATTGTTTTCTGATGTAACTTCATAGGCTTCAGAGGGGAAGTGAGAATGAAAGTATCTGCTTTTGAAATGTCTCATCTGTTCACCAGACTCATGTAGGTGGGCAGGTTACCTTTAAAAGAATAAATTAGAAATTTTGTAAAAAAAAGGAAATTGCTGAATGCAGATCACTGAAGATCAGTTTGTCTACATCAATCTTCTCATAAATGAGTCACAAGAAATGGGACTAGAAACTAATTCCAAAAATTCAGGCATACTTCTAAAAAACCCCATAAAGTTTATTTAAATAAGTCAGACTTATGCCTGCAACACAGGACTGACCTTGCAAATGAGTTAACTTTCCTGTGATGTCACTTATCATAACAAACTGAAGTGACTAGAATTGGGGAGAGGGAACCAAAAAGCAGTGAACCGTCTCAGAGGCACCATCATAGATGCCACCTCTTCTCACTTGCCTTCATGAGAAAAGGTACACCAGTCACTGGATTCTGCTCATTTTTTCTTTCACAAAGGTTCTCTCCTGAGTTCCTAGCTCTGAGAAACATGACTGAGGCGCACTAAGGAGTATTCAGATGAACAAAGAGGCACTATAAGGACTATCACTACAAATTTGTATTTGTTTGAGAAGTCTGTCTTAAAGAAGGAAGACCACAGCAAACGTAACAACTTGGGCTACATAGCCGGAGATTTGGATCGCTTTTTATTGCGTTTCCACATTGCATGTGACAATGAAAGGTTGTGACATTCTAAGTGGTTCCAGACTCCATCAGGCTGTCCACAATGAATTAAAATACAATAAAATCCAGATGCTTTCTCAAGTAAACACTTCCTTTCTCAGCAAAGGAAACAAAATGCAAAGGATACTGCTAAAGGTTTTCTTCTAGCATGTTTATTTAATATAAGAGTATCTTATACTTCACTGGCACTTAAGTGTTCTCCTTCCAACACAGTAAAGCCTCTGGCACACTTTTCTGATCATGGAAGCCACAGCCTTGAGAAAATATCTCAGTTACATGAGTTATTTTAATTTGCTTGTAGATATTTAATGAAGGCTACATCTAAAATAACACTGACAATTTAATTTGGCTCCTGGAACACAATTTCCAATAAGCTGAAGTAAAATAAAAATATTAATTAAAAAAAAAAATTAACTTTTAAAGCACAGAATTTGTGTCCCAAACAAGGAACATATAAATGCTTACAAGTAAAAGAAAAAGATACATATTTTCATTAGCAGACTGAAAGAAGCAAAAATTAATCAACCCATAAAAATTACAAAATAAATTCTTTGTGTTAAACCATTGTTGTCATCCTCTAAAACATTGTTCATAACACAGGTAAGGACTTTCAAATGAATTATTAGTATTATCCCTAATTAGGACTGTGTTGGTAAGCACTTCCAATATGAGATTCTAATTGCAGTGCATTGCAGTTTCCTTAAAAATCAAAACCAAACCAGTCAACTCCAGGTCCTAGCCTGTGTATGAACAGAGCCCATAGATGCTACCTTTAGTCCCTTTCTGTTGGGAGGGTACTTCTATTTTCACTGCCCTTCTGGGCTATAGTGAAAAAAAAAAAAAGACGGTGACTGTTTGCACAGCCAGTTTCTTTCCACTAAAGCCCAGCAGCACAGCAGACAGACACATCTAGCCTTTAGTAGCAGCAACACAGAATCTGCCTGTCAGGAGACAGTGGCTTCATTCCTCTTTGCCATATTTATGGCTTCCTACAGATACATCCCTGGCCCTCTTTAAGCTTCAGCAGTGGCAACATGGAAGGCAAGACCACCAGAGCAAATTTATTCTAAAATACAGTTCTTGTAAGGACTGTACAAGGCATTGCTTGATCCAGAAGAAGCTCTGAGAGATTAAACAGTTCTGTAGCTACTCATCCTCCAATATAAGGATGTATTTTCAAGCTTAAAAGATTGCCAGGAAGGTTTTTTTTTTTTTTTTTTCCCTTTGATTCAGGATCTTTAGTTGGTATATATATCAATCTGCCTAAGGGGAAAACCAACCTCTCCTCATGCGCCTACCCAATCTTATCCCTAACCTTGTCATCCTGAAAGCAACAAGAGATTTCAATATAGGTTGATAAAAAGTATCCACCAGTCTTTAATATAAAGCATGTACTCCAACAACACTCAGACAGTAATGCTGGAAACCAAGCAGAGCTTTTTTTGTTTGTTTGTTTTTTATGGGACTATTTTCCCCTTTGAAGAAAACAAAGGGGAAAAAAAAAAAACCAGGAAAAAATGAAAACCAGCACAAACAAGTGGAACGAGGTAATCCTTGGCAACAACTGAAATTGTGACGATGTAGCGATTGCTCCATGCTTTAAGATGTTAGAAGAGCTGAAAATATTTTTGCATGTTAAAACCTGACATCACAGTCCCATGCTTTTTTCTGTCGTGGGTACCATTGCTCCCACTAAAAGCTGATCACTTGCTCACACCCATCTTACTTTCTCTAGCTTTGGGTAGCACTGAGACAGGTTCTCTCTTCCCTTCCATCTCTTTGAGTAACTCCATGGACACAAGTGGAAGGGTGCTGGATTTTTACCTCTTATGGAGGTAACAGTCCCACCATGTCTTTAAAGCAAGATTTTCAGATTATTGTAGCTGTTAGATCGTCTTAGTTCTGACAAAAGGGATTTGCAGTCTTGCAAACTGTTAAAAACACAGCCTCAACTTATCACAACTTCTGATAAAGTGATTTGGAAATCCTTGAAAAAAAATCCTTGAAAGGAAAAAAAGGAGTGAAACATTCTTTAAAGATGGCTTAGATAGAAAGAATATAAATTTCTTCTGACCAGGCCACTTCACAGAGATTTACTTGATAAAAGCAACTTGTTGATTTATTCAACTCCTTTCCCCTGCTGCCCAAGCTGTGAAATGCAGGCAGATGATGCAATCCCTCCGAGAGAGAAAGAAAGGAGGGGGGAAGAGGGGGGGGGGGGGAGGAGTAGTAGAAGAAGAAAAAACGAAAAAAAAAAAGAAGCCAGCAAACAGCCGAGAGACTATTTCACAGTGTAGCATAGTGCTGGCATGTCCGAAGTTACATAAGCTGTTCCTGAAGGGACTGCAGAAGCTCCTGAGTTCACCGCACTGCAGGCAGGGCTGGGACCAGGGTGTTCCAGACCCCTCCATCCCACAGCTCAGAGCCCACCCTGACAAGGCTTCCACCCGCCTTCAGCCCAGGCAGGAAAAGCATCCGGAAACAGACTGACAATCTTAAAAACCAAACAAAGCTGTCATCACCATTTGTGTTTATTAAAACTGGAATCAAAGCCAACACTGGTGATTTCTCCTAACTAAAGATTAGCAGAAAGTCTTTTGTTCCGACGTCTGAATGCATCAAATGTGCTTGCCCTTTCAAAACACAACACAACACAACAAGCAGAGGCGGGACTCATAGTCTCTCCTCAAACTGTGTGTGCTCTTTACAATTTCTGTATAATATGTTTTCGGAATTAAATCACTGAAATTTACTTGAATTCAAGACCATTCCTTCTATTAATAAATGAGATATTAATAATACAACGTTAATTTGCACACAAACCTCCATTAAATTAAATTGACAAATTTAAAGTATTAAATGATTTTATAACATGATGGGTTCATTTTTTCAGTGTAAGAAATAATTTTAATATAACATATGTATCTCTTATCTACACACATGTGATATGATTTTCCCTGCAAAGTCTGGAAAAGCTTGCTTTATTTCAGTGTGGCTTTGAATTCAACAATATCTAGGGTATTGCTACATTCCCCCACTTCTCCCATTCTCATTGCATTGCAACATGAGTCTCATGATATTTAGCCTTTTGGAAAAACCCACTATGCTTTGCTTTGAAAGAAACATATTAGGACACTGCGTTTTCATTTATATGATTTTAAATAAAAGCTGCATTAGTTTTTTTATCACCAGAGATTTACTTAAAATGTGTAGTAGCTGAATTCTTTGAAAACCAGAAGATAAGCATGGAAAAAAAAATCTCCATTAAAAAAACCCCACAAAGTTCTCTACAGTACAAGAATAATTAAGATCCAGATCATTCAGTTATTTCCAATTTCAAGACAAGTGCATTTATTTTAAAACTCTAATGTCTTCCTAGGTCTCATCTTGCCTGTCACAGCCAATTAGTCAAGGAAAATGATACACAAGGGCAGTGCATCATGAAAAATCAAGGGGTGGCTATAACAGTATATACACAGAAACACAGTAATATAGAAATATCAATTATTCCTTCTTGCAGCTTCATACACTCAGACAATCTTCCCACTTGGTGGATATCTGAGCTCTACTGAACAATGGCTAGATGCACAATATGGCAGCCTGCAGCAGGAAGTGAAGAAGAATTTGGTCAGAATGAAAAAACAGAGGAAAATAAAGTAGAGGGAGCATAGTGTTCAATCACACTCTTGCTTTAGAGCTTCATGCCAAAAGATCATGACCAAACACATAGGTATGTCCTAGGTCATCTGAAAATACAGCTTAATGCCAGCTATGGACAAACACTTTTTTTTAAGTCTGTATCTTTCGACAGAAGAGACAGCCCAGAACTCTCAAGAAAGTCAAATGAGCAGAGGAGGTGACTCAGGAGGGCACTGGTATGGATGTTCAAATTTTACTGCCTGCTTCAGTCCTCTCCAGGCTTCCCCATCATAACTGCTTCTTAAAAATATTTCTAATGCATGGCAAAAAGCTTGCACTGATGAAACACCAGCTGAAGTCATCAGATCTAACTTTGCTGAACAAATAAAGGCTTCACCTCTGCTCTCTGAACAGACCTGATGACCAACATCCAGGCAGTCTGGCTGGTAGGTGGCCCAAATATCTTGAGGAACACCATGTTGTACCCCTTTTGAGAGGAATCAAATAACTAATAGAGTAAGTAATGGCTCCTCAAGAGAAAGCATGGTAGTAGCTGGAGAGGGGGATTGTGACCTGTACTTGATTTGGACACTCTATTCCATCAGCAGTGCTGCTTAGACATTTCTAACCCTTTTTGAAAATAGTACAACCAGAACAACCAATCAGAACTGAACAGTTGGACCTGAAAGCCTACGCCTAGACTTCTGAAACACTTTTCAGGTCTAGAAAGACCAGCCCTACTGACTCCATCTCCAGACATGGCATAAACACTGTAAATTGCTTGCTACCACCCTGTGACAGAAGCATTCATCATATAATCACTTGCAGCAATTCCAGAAGTCTTTGGCACTGAAATGGCAGGTACAAGCTTAACTGACCCTGGCCCAACCTCTGCTACCTCTGACAGCTCCGAAATAGCTTTTAGCTGGTGCATTGTCTGACTTGAAAACTTGAAGAAGGAATTCTGTTCCTTTGCAAAGTCAGAGGGCAGAGGGCACTGCACACCCAGCCCTCTGGCAGTCAGGAAGCTGGTGATAGTGGCAAGGACCTCTCAAGATGAGAGGCTATACACTTGCTTACCCTCTTCTTGGAGGATAACTAATCCCCTCTCCCTGTTACCTACACGTTTGAGCTAACTGTGTCACAAAACAGAGAGCAAACATCTCTGGGATGGACCATATCTTATCACTCAGAAGGAGCACTGTTAGAAGCCCGAGTATTTCAGGTTCTCCCCAAAACTGTGTCAAAACTTAATACTGCCCAAATCAAAAGCTTTGTGTTGTTCCCCCCTTAGTTTAAGACCTTTCCTACTTCTCAATCATATTAAGACTGATTCTGATTTAAGCCTCCCCAAACATCAACTGCAACCCAGACAACAGAGGGTAGCTTCAAGTCAGAATACGCTGCAATTCTTGGGCAGTTCTGAAAACTTTACATCTTATTAGGCTGATGTCTACAGCTGTCCTCAGGAACCTCTGAATGCTCAGCAGGGCAAATAAATCTGTCACTGATTGCATTGCTGCCACAGGGGTGTCACTGATGAACAAACAGAAATCTGGCCCCAAATCCTGCCTCTCCCCCTCCCCTTACACCTTTCTAAAGCAGGATATGTAGGATACTTCCCACCTATTACAGGATACTGTCTGAGGCTGTTAGTAAATGTTATTAATAATAGGAGTAAGAAAAAAAGGAATTAAAATAAAAGTGGTAAGAACAAGAGTTCCTTGATATTGCATGCCAAACCAAAGGAGACTTAAATCCAGAATCACTTCTGCTGTTCTTTTGCAGGCCTACCACTCTCGAAGGTATACAACCAACAGCACTGCAGACTACTTCGTTTAAAAAAAATAAAATAACCTTACAGGCCTGTGGAACATGGACCCATGCATTTCTCCATGTTTTTGAGACTCCCAGTCCAAGATTTAACCTTAAGTCTTACTTAAATAAACAAAGGAGCAAATATTTAACATTTTTATTTTGCAACAACAGCGTCAGAAATATAGATGGATCAGTGGTGATGAACGGTGTGGCTGTGAGCCCCAGTCTCCCAGTGTCTTTGGAGATTGGGACACCCTTGAATGGGCACTGTTAGATGTGGACAGATTCCCAATACTGCCATGACACTCGCAGGTAGTGTAGTTCAAACCAACATATCTCCACAGCTGAGAAAAATGGCTCATTGCCAGGGATTTGCATAACAGGTGTAAACAGCTGAGGAAATACTCCAGCAAGCCTACAGACTCAGCCAAAACCCCATCACCAAGACAATAAAAGCAAAGAAAATAAATAGGGGAAAAAAAATCCAGCAATTCTACAAACACACTGACTGCAATGTTAAACAAACATCCCAAATTTCTTTGTGAATTGCCAAGTCCTGTACCACTAGGTTTCCTCCTGCACAGTGTCAGTACTGCAACCTCAGGTCTGGTTAGGATCACTGCTGTGAAAAATAAAACTTGTGGGATGGGCCACACGGTTTCTATGAACAGTAAATCATCTTCAGACTGGTTTGAACAGCATTAAAAGTGCATACAAAATTAATCAGGGAAATTTCTGCTTCTCTTAAAAGTAAATGATGAAAATTTCACTTGCGAGAGCACCATCAGGTTTTAACCATAACCTTGCATTACGTTTGCTGAACTATTAAAAATAGGGATCTTGAATCAAGCAAGCAATACATGCATCAACAAGACAAAGAACCTCCTCAGTTTGGGAAAAATATCCTTTGGAAACTGCAATATTTGTACATTGAAATGATGTGCTCTATTCCCAACACCAGTCATTGCAGTTTTCTACGTATCAGTGACCACAGTGGTAATAGGGAGGCAAAACCATCTCCACAAGCACTTTGCTTTTAAACCTCATCCAAACTGAGTGGAGAGGAAAAGTTGTATCCAGAGCTATAATATCATATCGTTAAGCATTGACACTGAGTTTAATGGCTAGCAAACGTTTTCCACTTCCACTGAATTCTTTTTCTTTCCTTTTGTTTTACAGCCTGTTGAAACAGCGATACTCCACATCTGGCTCGTGTCTGGTCCAAGACAGACACCTAATAGAAAAGCCCATGTTTGGGATGAAAGAGGCAGGCATTCAATGCACAGGGCAGAAGAGCCATTTAATGCTTCTCTGCACAGCAGCAGTAGGGCATGTGTGGGGTAGGAGTGGGAAGGGGAAGTGTGCTGCAATTTTGGGGACACTGTTCTGCTTTCTACACCCCAAACAGTTCAAATTTAGTTTTCCTGATCCTTCTTTTCTCTGAACAGAGGCTGTGTCTAATAAAAATAATGAAATACATAACAAAGATCCAGCTGTTTCAAATGTTTCCAACAGCAAATGCGTAATGTGTGTACAGGTAAAGCATGAAATGGATTCTCCAGAGATAGCTTCACCATACATAGTAGCCCAGAAGACTCCACAGTGCCACTAACTTGAGGTGGTAGGAAAACCAGCAGTAATTTGTAGACAGGGCACTTGCAAACAATGGAAATAACCATCATATAGGCATGCTATTATAGAGGGACATCCAGCAATGGTGAAGTAACGAATATGCCAGTGGAAAAAAAAAAAAAAGTCAACAGAGGCTACAAATGAGGACAGAAACTATTCTTTCCCATTAAAAACAGTGAGAAAAGCAGTGTTAAGTGGCATTTCTAAAACGTCCGTATCACCTACATTATCAACACATGCTCCTTAAGCATCACTATGATAAGTTGATTTGTTGCAACAATAGATGAGTAATTACTTAATGCTGTAATGATTGAATTCAATCTCTTTGCAATGTGATGAGTCTAACAGCAACCTGGCATGTAGAAAAAGCATTAAAAGTCCAACATAATTAGGCTTATTGCTGGAATAAGGCATCAGAAGCAAAGGCAACCTCCTCCTTAAACAAGGGCACAAATTACCCCATGAACAGAAGCACATGCTATACATGTGAAGGGAAAAAAAAAGATCTTTCTTACTGTTCCTGTAAGAAGAGGATGTACAACTGAAAAAACTGAGAGACAAAAAAAGAAAAACCAAACAAGCCAAAGCAAGCCCCAAAGAGGCAGATGAGCAGAGGGAGCACAGCATGACTAAGCACTGGGCTCACCTACCCCACCCCCTCAAGCAGCATTTTGTTTCCCAAGTAAACAGCACTTATTTTGTGGGTTCTGCCCCCTTCCCTCCCCTCCTTCCCCCCACCCCCTTCAAATCCCTTAGTGAAGGCATACAGGATTATGCATATTCTTTGTTGGCATACACATGCAGGGCAGTGGCACAGATATACAACTCACACAATCATTTGCTTATCCTCATTAGTACAGCCTGCTGTACCTCGAAATTTTGCTCAACTGTTTGAGTCCAAGAAGAAAAATTATATTATTGGGTAACTGCAGAAAAGATGCTTAGCAATTTGAAAATTACAATCAATTGAAAATGTTTCAAAGCCATTATGTTAATGATTTGTTAATGTCAGGCACAAATGGTGATGTCGGAAATGTAGATCCTGCATTAAAAACCCAAATGTAGCTACATAATTCCTAATGTGCTTAGAAATGGAACTTATGATTTTAACACTTCTACTGAAACAATTTTCCCCTAGGATGTGATTACAGGCACTTGAGGAACAAATATCTGGTCTTAAGACATAACATCTCTTAAACTTTTCTAGTGCTTTACAATAAAACACATTGCACTGTATTTTTCATTGTACCTGCTCACAGTGATCCTGTCAACGTCATCTTCCTCACAAAAAACAGACAATAAAATGAATTGCAAGAACAAAAAAATCCTGCTTCAAAAGAAGTGCATTTGTAAGAAAATTCAATATTCTGCCCATGAAGACAAGAACTGGGTCAGAGTTTCTCCCAAAGATATACTTGTCAAAGCTATGCTACAAATATACAGCTATAAAATGAATTAAGCAATCAAAAGAGACAAGATCTAAACTTTGTTATCCTTGTTTCACTCTACAATAGAGAGAATAATGAAGGAAGAGACAGATGCTATTGAATAAGGGACACGTCATCTTCTCCCGCATTATTCTTCATCATGACATACCACGAGCAGAGATTAAATAGAGGCCTAGATAAGTTCAAATGATACAGCTATCAAACTCAGGTGTTTCTAATAGGCCCTTCACATGGGTATTTGGACTATTAAGAAAAGGAAATGCAAAGACTTTAAAATGGATGAGAGAAGAGAGACAAAGAAAAGGAGTTAATCTGACTCTCTCAACAGGAAACCACAGGGAAATGGGGACAAAAAGGAAGTGGCAACCCTGTGTTTAATTTTTTCTTCTCCCAGTCAGCAACACGCACATAAGAACCAAGCTGCCCCTCCTTTATATCAATGTAAATGATAAGGTATTCCATAGAAGATCATAAAGTTACACCAGTATAAATGAAAGGGATTTTAAGCAGTCTTAGATTACTTCAGATTGCCAAAATTACGTTCTTGCTGAAATGAAAGGGGTTTTTCTCTACAGGGGTGGAGAAAACTTGGCTTTATTAACACTCCTTTCCAGTCATGGTCCAAGAGGCCTCCACAAAATGAACCAGGAGGAAAGCTTGACTATCACCTTATTGGTGCCTTTCCTGACAGCAATCATACCCTCCAAGAATAACCCTTACTAGACATCTGACAACCCACCAAGATGTAGACCATGCCCAACATTTCCCAAAGACACAAATCCACAGGGAAGCAGTCTTCATTATTGCAAGGGCTGCTGCCTATGGACCTATGTGTCCTTTTAAAGGGGATGGTGTAGGAGCCCATCCAGGGCCATTGTTCTTCCTGTCCCAGTCACTCTTCATTACTGCTCCAGTCACAGGAAGCAAAATAAGAGGACGCCTTTGAGATCCTGGACACCAGCAGCAAATTAACAACAGCCTGGTGTTTAATAGTAACCCTTTTTTAACTACAGCATATGGTTCTTTCCCTGTGAAATGGGATTTCTTTAGGATAGTGATTATAAAGTACTGTGTTTGTTAAAAAACCACCACAGTCATATAAACAATAAGTTAATACAATCAAGCAGTAAAGCTAATAGTGCCTTCTAGTCACAGACCTGATGTTTAATGACTCAAACCTGGCAGCACCCTGGAGACTCGAAAAGAAGAGGTTTTCCTAGCTGTTAGAAGAGGGAAAATGAGCATGCACAGGCAGATTAAATCATGATTCCTTCAAAGGCAAGACAAGAATCTGTGGCTTAGTGGGTAAATTTGCAAATTTTAGACCCATGGCTACATGCTGCCCTTCTCAGTAGAATCATTTTATCAAGGAGACTGTACTACTGGGCATCTCTATCTGTGGCACCCAGAAAAGTTATAGAAGCATACAACAGAGAGCTGAGTTAATTAGAGATACTCCACTAGGACTTCCAGACTAAAATGATACTTCTTAATTTATTTTAGTTATTCTAAGACATATAAGCTCTGTCAAATAGTCATCATTACACTGGAATAAAAGAATTTATGCAAGGAATGATGTTTCTAACCATCCTGCTATAGTTATGCAAGTATGACTGGCAAAATTTCCCTATATGAATGAGCTCCTACCATATCTGGTAATCGATTTAAAGGTTTGAATAAATAGGAATTAATTAATTTCCAGGCAAATTAACTTTTTAGCAGAGGGGCCCAAGTGTTAAATATTTGCTATTGTTGTATTGCTCTTGCTTGATAAGTATATATTATATAAATGGTGCCAAAAGTCACTGACACAACAAACTTTTACCTGCACTTGCTGGGGGCTGAAGCAGGTTAAATTCATGGGGAACTTTGCTTGTCCTTGGGATCCAATAACTCCGCTGTCATAAGCTGAACTACACCACAGTGAAATGACAGGAACTCATTTCCAATCCTATTACACATACTAGGTCCATAATGCCTTGCTTCACCCGCGCTCCATTTAAACTCTTCTATTTGTAGGAGGTACCACGCTCTAACTTGAGGTGCAGCAAGTCCATCATGTGCAGGACCATCTGACAGGGAGTTTTTGTGCTTTCTACATGTAGGAGGAAGACGTGGTAGGACATGCTACTAATAGTCTCATAGAATTATAAAATCATTTAGGTCTCAATACATGTCACCACAATGAGCCAAATTCAACAAAAAGAAAAGAAGAAAAGACTTATCTGAAGCTATTTGCAGCTGATGTGCTTATAGTCTCCCACAGCAGTTCAAAAATTGTGCATTTTACAGCATGAAAAAAGAAATGGTGAGGGGAGTTTCCGGGCTATCCCATGCCAGTGGTGTAGGTTGGGGTTTGCAGGGCTGGATTAGATGCTTCCTCCTCCCTGTCCAAAGCCACAGCACTCTCATTGACAGTGTGCAATGTCCGAGAGACGACTACAGGGACAAGAATCCCTAGAAACATTCAAGGTCAGGTTGGATGGGGCTGTGAGCACTGTGACCTAGCCTCACTGCAGGTGGCATTGGACTAGATGACCTATACAGGTCCTTTCTAACTCTAACAGCACTGTGGAGGCCAGGCAGGATCAGCAGCTCCCTGTCATCAGGGGGGCACACCACAGCATGTCACACACCATGCCATTGTCACTGATACTCACCCCACATGGCCTCATGAAGGCTTCAGGGAAGAGCAGCTGAGCTCTTGGGGGAAACCAGACCACAGTGCACAAAGCCAACAGCGGCGTGGGCTGCCTATTTTGCTCCTACTTTTTCATGTCCTGCTACTTCCTTACCAAATCTCTCTGCCCAGTGAACTACAGGACAGGCAGAGCCAGACATAATTGGGGGGCAGGAGGAGGTAAGATTTATAGCATTTGTAGCTCTTTCTGGCTGTTAAGTATCCTTTATGCATAACGGCAATATGTGCTGTAAAGAACTGCATATTGGTCCAACCATCATATTCACCTCAGCCATAGATTTGCAGGACCAAGTCTCCTGTTGGTGGATTAAAACCATTTAAATCCCCCAATACCAAGGGACTCAGTGACAATTTACAGTGAAAAGCAAAATCAGAGCTCAGAGAATCAATGTGGAACATTGCGAGTACAAGATATATATCTCAGCAGATGTGTGAAACAAATTCTTGTGCTTCATTACCAAGTGAGAAGAGGTTTGGTGGGTTCCTACAGGCAGGACTTGGCTCACAGGCAGCTGGGCACGGCACCACACCTCTGGATTATGACTTGGGCCACCAAAGTGGTTTACACTCTGTCTCAGTGTTTCCAGTCAGCAGGAAGAGAGGGTGTGAGGGAAAGAGGAGTTACAAAATCACTTTCATGGACCAGGAAGATGTAATGTGTGGGTCAATATGGGGCACAATTGGTATCCTTTCCCTGAAGTAGATCTCTGTTTTCAAGCACCAGTGAAACACTAATAAGCAAAATACTGCATCTATAAATACCTGGCAGCAGTGTCACCCCTTCTGTGGATACCGCCCTGAGGGAAGGTGGCTAAGGGTCACTTTTAACCCAGAAAATCAGCTGGCATCACAGTCAGGCAGCTGCTGAAGCCAGAGGACCAGACTCAGTCTGTCTGCTCCCCCTCCATTGCATCTTGCATCCCTTTTACTCAGAGATAACGCGGGAGCCACCAGCTACCCACTTGGCACCAGAGGAACTAATCTCAGGAGGCTGAATCCCACCACTTGGCATAGCTGCTTGCACCAGGAAGCTCAAGAGCTGATTTTTTGGTATGAGTATGCACAGACCACACGTGAAGGATGAGGAATTTGAGCTCTGTGTGTTACCTGGCAGCTTGGTCTTTAGCAGCTAGATGTGATGTCCACCTCAGAACACATGGGATGATAAGGCAAGGAGTGGGATTCTGACACAAGAGCTATACCTTTGCTTTCACCACCCAGGCTCAGAGCCAACACGGTGGGAGGAACAGCTACAGGGACAACAGAGCAAAGCCCACATCCAAATAGCTGGCAACAGGGACTTTGAAACAAAAGCATTCAATATATTAATATGACTAAGAAAACACACCTTCAACCTCTCGCCTTCCTGAAATCAGAGATGAGTAATCATATAGACTGTTGACTACTTAGTTACAGAGCCATAGCAGAAACCCATTAATGCAGTTAGAAAATTTCTATTCTTAGTCTGAATTTGGATGTTCTTCTCTTGTGCACATAGACTTGGTTGGGAAAGTTAAATAAAATCTATTTCCTTATACAGCAGAAACTATTTAGGCTACAAGCATCCCATGCCAGAAGGATTTTCAGCCTAAAAATTAAATTATAATGACAATTCAGACATTAATTCTTTGTTTAAGATGAGTGGATTGAGCAATTCTTGAAACACAATTCTTTTAATAAAAATAATAATGAAAAATAAATCCATGTATATATATATAAAAGAATTATGGAAAGGTCTCTCTTTAGGAGGGAGAAAAATAGTTGAACAGACTCTACTTATAGTTCGTGTTGCATGTTTCTACTATTTTTCTTTAAGATAATCCTAGAGAATAGTGGAGACTCTTCCCTGCTACTGTGCATGGTTTGGAAAATTCTATATATAGGCATACTTTGGTATATGAAAGCCCACTTAGGAAAAGAAACAAATGAGAGCTAGAGCTCAAAAACAAAGCCAGTAAACTTTCTAGAGATGCAGCTGAGTGTGGAAGGTTGTACTTTCTAAAATACCAGGAAACAGAGTTACAGTAATGTTCTTCTACGGGATGTACCTACTTAAGTTCAAGTGTCAGTAAACAGAGGGAGCAAACATCCTAATTTATCTGCAGGCCATAGCCCCCACCCATTACCCACTGACTAGTTAATCAGAGTTCTTTTTCTCCTTAACATTGACATAACGGATGAAGAGCAACAGTCTGATGAGCAAAGGCTGGCCTGGCAGAGCTGGGCAATCTGAAGAGGTGCTCTTTCCTTCTACAAAACCTTTATCCAAAACCAAAAGCTCCTTCCAGAAGCAACTTCTGCCAACTGTTTTAAAGAGGAGGAATCATAAAGACACTGAATGGTGCTCACATTTTTACACTGAATGAGTAGCAATCTGAAGCTTCATGGTCTCTCTTCCAGTCACCATATTTGCTGGCTTAATCAGTATGGCAGGACCCTCACAGATATTTATTTGTATGTGTGCATCAACAATAACTCGACAGTGCACAAAAATGTAAAAAACAATTATAAACAAACTAATCAGACTAGCATCTCCACACAGACAAATGCATCCTGCATTTAATCCTGAGCACAAGAAAGTAATTTTTAAACAGTTCTGCTAAAGATGTCAAATTCGCACATACAGTTCCTGTGATAATCCTGACCCAATGCTTACACAAACCTCTACAGCTCCATGCAATCACCACCAGCGCCTCTGGGTCTAAACACATTCATACTGAGAGCCCAGGTCCATGATGACCACCAGGCATAGACAAAGGTATTCTCTTCTACCACACCATCATAGTAGTCAGGAAAGAAGAATCTCATGTTTTCAGGCTAGCTTAGCAACCTATTGCTGGCAGGGATCAACTACACAGTACCATGCTCTGTGATGAAATTTCTCCAGTTACCCCTGTTTAGGACAGAGTCTTCCCACATCTGGTATATTTTGTACCCGGGGCGAGCACGGAGAAGGCAGTAAAAAGAAGTTGTTGTCCATGCTTTATATCAGGAGAGACATAAAGCCGGTGTTGTGGTATTCAAGAAATTCATCCTAAAATCTCTTCCCAATGGTTTTAGGAGGTTGCAAATCCATAGCACTAGACAAGGAGCCCTAGAGGACAAAGCTGGTGAGAGCACTGGAACTGAATGCACTGTTACATGTTAGCACCTGCCCACACGAGGGTGGAGAAAAATGGCTGGCAGGCAATACTGTAAACCCTCCATGTCCGCCTGGCAATAACACAGGCAATCACTTTTTTATCACTGAGTATAAAAGTAATGTAGCAGGCCCAAAAAATCATCCAGAGAGCATAAAGTTAAACTACCAACACTGGCCAGCCACACAAGATGCTGAACAGAGCTCAGACTAAATGAAAACAGAGTTCAGCCCCACAATATTCTGTAATGCTTGAGGGAGGCACATGAGAACTTTAAAGGTAGTTTAGGGGGGATTAAAATCATTTTTAGTAGTTTTCATTAAAAAACCCTAGAGTTAAAAATTAGGTGAGAAAGTTCAAACCCAACCCCATAGTCTTATCACAGTGTATGTTAAATATACGATAAAATTATCCAGCTAGTTCATTATCCCTAACAGCATCTGTGAGTTTCTAAAACTGACATTTCTGTCGACATCTGAATTGGTCACTGGAGGTGGTAAATAAGATGATTTGCCACAGATGCGAGGAACCGAATCCCAGAGCTGTGCAGAGAACAAATGAGAGCTCTGTTCGAGCCACAGCAGAGCCTTCTTTACTCCCTGTTTGAGGCCAAATGCACCCACAAACAGCTGCAATAAAGCCATCGCATCAGTTACGGCCCTACCACTGCTGGGGAACTGCACAAAGTTGCATTTACTTGTTAAAAATGATTGATTTTAGGTGCCCTCCATATCCACACTCCACACAATTCCCCTGAATGCTATACCATCTGCTTAATTCTCCCAGGTTGGCTGTAGCATACCGTGACATACAAAAATCAATCAAAATAGCTCGATATGTCAGCAACCAAGGAAGAGGGGCTGCATGTCTGATCTCACCACTTGTTTTGCGGAGTACTTCTGCTGCCTGCCCAGCTAGCATGGAGACAGTACATTTCTCCCCTTTCCAACAATGTGATCTTATCTCAGGCAGCTGGCTTGCACTCTGCACTTTCATTTTTATTGTGTGGGTTCTCAAACTCTGATGCAAATAGTCTGCTGAACATCCTCCCTCCACGGCATGTACAGGTTTTTTTTTTTTCTCCCTCTCCAACCTCCTTCCACACGGCGTGCTCCAGCGTCAGGCTGGCTCCAGCCAGCTCCCATTGTTCACATTGTTATTTTCATGTCAAGGGCGTGAGAGGAATTTTTTCTTTTTTTTTTCTGCCAGAACAACCATTTAAAGCCTAGGCCTTGAAAATACACTTGCCATTTGCAGGAAAACAGTTACTGGATTCTCTGCAAGGCCAAAGGTGAGGGACAGAGCCACGTAGTTAAAAAAAGTGAATGTTGATACAAAAGAAAAGCTGAACCAAAGAAGGAAGCCATTTGCAGAAAAAAATGAAAACACCAAAAGTTTAATTTGTTCTGCAGTGGCCTACATAGAAGGCGAACTGCCACAGCAGATTAGACTAGTGGTCCACTGGGGCTGCCGTGCCAGCCTTGCTGTAGCAATCTCTAAAAGCGCGAGAGAAATGATGCGTGTGACCTGGAGTGACAAAGGGGAAGAGATAAGTAGCCAGCTAATTGTGCACAGCTGTGCATGAGCTCCTGCATAGGAGGCTCCTTCCCAATAATACCTGCTTGTGAGCAATACCATCACTTATTCCTTCAGGTACTATAATACAAATGCTGCACTGGGCTGCAAAATCGCCAGTGTTTCAATGGAAAGTCCACAGCGCTTATTTCATGTGCCTCCATCTCTTGCAACTGCAGGTTGCAGCAGCTGACAAGGCATTGGGAAAGGAAGTCTATACTTTGATTAGCTCTACATTTAGTATGCTAACTTTATAGTAAGGAGTGTAAAGGGGCTTCATTCAAGAAGAAAACCAGAAAGGAAATGAAAATGTTTCACTATTCCCTTCACAGGTTTTGGGGTTTTTAAAATATTTTTAGATATGATCTCCTTCACAGTTCAGAAAGCCTCAGGCCTGTCTCCTGTAACCTTGCTTTAAAATCTCTTACACACTGATCCTGCCTCCTCCTGTGACCGCTTTTATCACATCTTTTCCAACTGCTGCCACTGAAGGAGATGGCAACCTTTCACATGATATTCCTGCCTGCCCTCAATTTTATACCATGTAGGTTTACACCTTCTAGTTGAATTTTAATCCCCTCTTTAATATAACTGAGTATCCTAGCAACTCCAATGGCTACTGTGGTGTCCCTAAATACTCCCACCAGGTTACTCATAAGACACTGTATGTGTATGAAAGAAGGAAACCCATGAGAATTGACAGAAACCGCTGGACATCGGTAGGATTTTCAGCTAATATGGAATCTCCTACTTCTCTCTGTACCTTCAGTGTTCTTCATGCTCAGAGAACCAGTTCCCAATTTACTTTCTACTCCCTCTTAGAAATCCTTCAAATCCTTACAATGCTCTTGGTTCAAGTAGCAGCTTCTCCTAATTACAAGTTCCCTCTTAACTCTGAGATGCCGCCAGTCATCATTTGTTTATTCTGTGGCTTCGGAGCATGCTCCTTGTTTGGAATAGCAGATAACCACACTTCCAAATCTTACCTCATCAGTTCAGGATAGGCTCCTTGCCTAGTAGCTCTGTATTTGCTTTCAAAATTGTTATCAAAGAGGTACATTAAACAGGTCTTAAAAGACAGAGGCACTTGGCCAGGAACTGGTTCTCCAGGACCCTACACTGGCCTTTCATCTCCCTAATTATGCTCTAAGTGACTCAGCAATCAGTCAATAACAGGCACTACAACAACAACAACTTCCCCTCATCACAAACAGCTAGTTAAAACTGGCTAAAATACAAGAATTATTCATAAAGCTGTGGGGTCCTTTAAAGAAACCAACTAGTCTATTTCTTACACACTCGGATATCATCCTCCATCTGACACCCCCCTGGACTTCACCAGGATTGGGGTGAAGCCCATAATTCATTGTTTTTGTGACTCCACACTATTTATTCAAAAAGCCTTAGATGCTTACAGGTATCTTGTAGTCATAGTAATTTTTTGAACTTCAGGTTCTCAGGAGGCTTTAAAATTTCCCCCTTAGATACTTCAGTTTCTGTTAAAGAGATACAGATAAGCAAAAAATTTATTTACAAAAGTCAGCTTTCCTCTCCTGTACCAGGTAGCTACTGGTATGGTACTTGGAGTTTTAGCTCATTTGAGCAACCCCAGGTTTCAGTTGTGATCTTCTGTATATTTCTAGCCAGACTCCATCATGTCACTTCAAATGGTCATAGAAGGCCATAATATTGACCTTTCTCACCTCCTCTGGCAACACAGGCATCTAGACTACTTATCCCTTTCCAAAATAGAAGCTTTCTGCATGCTCTTCCCTCACCACATCCAGCAAACCTTCTCCTTGCACTCATGTTGCATACATCCTCACACATGTTTTCTGGATGGCAGCCTACAGAACCATGGCAATGGTACAAGGGCTGGCAGCAGAAGTGAACACCATTTCTGACAGGGTACAATGAGTATATGGGTCCCAACTGTGCTCGCCTTAGGCAAACCATCAGCCTTTATTTCACCCTTCCAGGCCTCAGCCCTTCCAAGTGGGAGGGAATAGAATGCTAGGTACCTCCTCGCTAGCACAGGGTTGGGAAGGTAAGTTTGGCATGACTGTTGGGTAAGCCAGATGTGAGGCAGACAATGACCTTTCCTTCCTCAGAGGAGCTACCCACCATCACTGTTGCAATAGTGTGCATAGTCACAACTATTGCAACAGTCATGTCTCTCTGCAAAGCTTCCCTGCCTAGCCCATCCTCTCATCCCACAGAGAGCAAATGGAAATTATGCCATTTCCCCCCAGAAACGTAAAGGAGTCAACACATGTGCACAAGTGCATGTAGGAGTCCAACATGAAGCTGTCAATGCTCTCTCCTGAAACCTTCCCCCATGCTGAGGAGAGGATGACCGAGAGACTGACTTTAGGGGAGGAGCAGCAGATCTCGGCAAAGTGCTTTGCTACTGGCTGCTATTAAAAATAAGACCTGTAATGTTATACAGGAAATTGAATTCCCCCAAATTTTGAAGAATTTATCTGATGTGGGAAGAGACCAGGTCATCTCCCTCAAGTAAGTATGTGCAACACAGCCTTTGAGTGAGATGTACTGAAACAGCTAGGGAGGCATCTCATTTTAAACAGGGACTATAACCACAGTTTGTTCTTACAGTCATCAGCCTTCTAAGAACTAAGACTTTTGGCTTGGGTTTTGATTAGTAAACCATTGCTTTATTTTACTGCTAGGCTTGCCCAGCTCTATGAAACAAGATGAATTATGTTAGAAAAACAATAAGAGAAGAAGATAGATACAGTGCTGAACAATTTGTGAACTGGGAGCATTCTGCAGGAGTTTGAGGGGCAGGTGGAGCAGGATGCTTACCCTTTGCTGTAAGAATACAAATCTCATCTAACCTGTGCCTCATCTCCACATTCTTCCAAAGCAGCATCTGGGGTAAAGGCACAGAGCTCACAAGGGACACCACACCCCTTCCTTCATGGCACTTGCCACAGCACTGGCAGAGGCAAGCCAGGACATCAGTTCATTTCCAAATCTTAAAGAAGAATAGATAGGAATTTTGGTAGGCATCAACCAAGCTATCCTTCATGAACCTTGCCTAGGTGACACATTTCTCTGATCAGGGACACCAGCTCTCCCCCACACCCTGAACATGTCCAGAGGAGGTACAGGACTCTCCCATTCTAGTCTGTTTTAATAAACTTTGCCACTTCTTTTAGCCTTATCCTCTGTTGTGCTAAGAAAATTCAGTTATGGCCACTATTAAAATGTTATTAATTACTTAACAGTAATTAGGCACAAGAGCAGTGGGTATAGGTCCCCAAAGAGTACTCTGATTTTTCTTCCTTTTGGACATTTTGGACACTCACTGAGTAAGAGTTATTTCTCAATAAACCTGGAGCTAATCTTTAACCCAAGCATGCAATTGATAAAATTGGAGAGAAAAAACACCAAAAGAAACGAAACAGAAAAAGGGCTGAAAGGAATCAAAATAAACAGGAAAGAGTACTGGATTATATTTTCAAAACTGCTACTAAATACTCCTTGGATTTGTCAGCCCTCTAAAATAACTTGGGCTAAAAAATTGCATTCTTTTTATTCCACTAGGGAATTGTGCCCTTGACTACTCTCTTATGTTTTTATTTGGTTTTTTAGGTTTTTTTTTTTTTTTTGGTGAGGATTATGTGAAGAATTAGACAAATTTATGAACTATGCAGAGAACACAATCATTTACTCACAAGCAATATACAGAACACATGCAAGGAATCTGATACATTCAATGCAGACCTATTCCTATCCAAAAAGCTCTTAGGAGCAAGGGCTCCCTAATTAGCTAGAAAGAGAGAAGACTGGAGATAGAGTGGGGAGCACTACCCCATGCTTTGGAGGCAACCACTCTATTTCCTTAGAGGACTGGGTTTCTGACCCTTAAAAGATATAAGAGGGGAGAATGTTAAGAAAAATGAAGAATGAGAGTGGACCTGACCAGCAAGATTAGGAATTTCCCCTGGGAAGCCAACAAACTCGCTGCAGAGCATTTGTGATTTCTCCCTTTCCTCTCAGGTAACATAGTGCTACCAGAAGCATAGTCATGCCTCTCAATAATTTTCTTCTTCTTTGATAGAGAAGACTTACATTCTCAACCTCTGCATTTTACTAGTTGCAGAGGACAAAGCACATTTTGTGCCAAATAATGACTTGATTTGAAAGGGTTAAGTTTAACAGATGCCAATATAATTCTTTAAAATTACATCCAATCCTTAATTGCTGGTTACAAAGACTATCTGCAGCACACAGAGTTGTCAGGAATACTCTTCTGCTTCAATGTTGCTGGCAAGGAAAAGGCTTGTCGACAATGCTTGTTTTTCTGTGGCACACTTTGGTGTGGTTGATGCTGCCAGCATGGTAATACTGATGAGAGGGGCGCACAAAATGCCTAGAAGGTAGCACAGAAGGCTACCCAATCTAACAATAAAAATAACAAGACCATGGCCAGAATAACCACCTCCAGACACTCCAGTCCCATGACACTGTGGTCTGAGGAAGGCATCCAAGCAAACTGCTGAGTCCCACTTTCACAAACCAGTTGCTAGTTAAGAGGGAGATATGGAGAGAGAGCGTAAAGAAATGAGGGGAGGTACAATAAGGTATGCAGACCAGGTGGTTGGGGCTGTCTGCAGGTACCCACTGAGCAGCCCTGCCCTTGATTCCTGCAGCTTGGGCAGGGCAATGCAACACATCAGACCTGTTGCTCAGACCATACCACACTTCCCAAACTTGCTGTGCTATCATGAGGAGCAAAGGGAGGCAGGTGATTTCTCTGACAAGCAGGGCAACATCCAGGATGGACAGAACAGGTGTGCCACAGCATCAGCGCCCATCCAAGGCACCTGTCTGGCAAGCACCCCTGTCTTCTATGCCCCTGCTATGTACAAGGGCAGCTGGCCACTAAACACCTTACCATTCTCACTTTCCCATATTCTTTTGGCTGAAATGAGACATTTTACCCAAACAGCAACGGGAAATCTTGGGCAACACAGCCTCTCCACAGAATAAAGCAGCAGGTAAGAATAAAAAATAAATAAATAAATTATAAAATCAATATTTTGGCAGCATTTATCCATTGCAGAATTTTTTCTTATTGAGGAAGTTTCCTGAGAAACAGAGACATACACAGGAGCCATCACCTTTCATCTGTCACCACCATTATCCTGCAGTCCTGGTGCCAAGTACCCCAGCCCATACACAAATACACTTCTTTTCAGAGCAAGGTAACACTTTGCTCTCAGGAGGGCACTCTGTACACTTGTAGCCTTTGGAAATGAGCATTAGCCACCTTTCTTTCCCCTGGACAATGCTTAGTCCTCTTGCATGTTTTTTCTTGCTCTTCCTTTCTCATAATCTTCATGGCCTTCACTTTCCCCTCCCACAGCTCACCAAAGAGCACTCCTGCCCCATGTGAAGGACTCCTGTATCCCATTATTGACCATGGGAACCTCATAATCTTTTGTACTCAGCTTTGAGCCCATTACAGATGCAATGCAGATTGAGGCCTCCCAAGGCATCACACTAAACACATCCTGTGACTTTCAGCTAGCCTTCCACTGAGCAGCACTGTAATACCCACTTACAGACACTGTAAGTGCAGAAGCACTTTTTAATAGCAATAAAAATAGTTTTTTTCACTCTGCTGAAAACATGGAAGATTTCCAGCAGCAAGTCAGGCAGTCAGCCTCCCCTCAACACCCACTCCTGCAGGCGTGCGTAGGGAAGTTCACTTTCTGACATGGAAGCCTGTCATTCCTCCAACCCCTCTTCTCTGATGCCCACATACACACTTTTACACTTTTTTTCCTGGATACCTTCCCTCCCTCAGAGATTGACTGAACCACCCAAGCAGATCACAGGCCTCTGTATTCAAGGTGCACCTCAAAAAGTAAAAAGAGCATATTTTTATAAGGCCACAGTAACACACTAGGGTCTGGCTCAGTGAAAGAACAGATCTCTCACCCTCTCCACACCATCATAAATTAACTTAAAGTGATAAAATTATTCATTCAGTCTTTACTACCTCCTCTGATGAAGACTGCGTTGGCCAATTATTTCAAGGAATGCCACATTGCAAATGGGAACTCATTCACTGAATTGTTTTATAGGCCATCATTCATCAATTTTGCATAGGCTGCTTTGTTTTTAGAACTAATTTCTAATCCTAACTCAAATCACAGACACACATCTCTGCTTGGATTAATTAAGATCTCAGAGAGAACCTTCTGCTCCATTACCCACCGTTACTGATTTATAAAAGAGGCCATAAAGCAGTGTTCTTAATGATAATGAGGAGGATATTTTATCTCTTAATTCCATTCCTGGCTCCTGTGCTTAAAATGCAGAGAGATGTAGATATTTCAGGGAATAAGGAGAAAATCTTTACTAGCTGCATGTCATCCTTCATTGGGAGATGCAATTCTTAATTTTTCTCTCCATAACAAGCATTTTGGTTAGTGATCCTTCACCCAATCAAACAGTGACTGAAAAGAGGAGAGAGACGACCACCACCCACTGCTAAGGGGACTGACCATCAGGAGTAGGAACTAACTTAACACTAACATGAAACAACTCCAAACAGGACCAAAAGTAAAGGTTGTCGGAAACTGAGGTCAGTACCAACAGATGGAGATAGGATGGCTATACAAACCCTGAGAGTAAGGACGAGAGGAGTGTGAAAAGCACTGAGGAAAGACACCAGGATAACTGAGTTCTCCTGCAGGCACTAACTGAGCTGCTCAGCTTCCTCAGATGGGAGAAACTACCTAGGTTTATTTTACACAACCGAAGTAAAAATGTCCACGCCAGCTGTGAGCCACAGACCAAAAAAGTTCAACAAGATGGTTAGTGTAATATTGTGGATTTGCCCCTACCAAGCCTGCCACTGTTTGATGGGACAGAAATCCAGTTCCTGGTAGGAGAAAGCACCTAAGGGAAGGCGGAAAAAGTGAGTTATAGCAACAGGACTGGATTGCTGAAGTGGCCAAAACAGCCACAATTCACACTCTCAGGACTTTTCCTTTGACTTTATTTGACCTGAAATCCAAAACAATCTTATTCCCACTCTGAATTTCCCACTAACAGGAAGCAGCAGTGGCATTGATAAAAATGACAGCTTCACAGCACCATGGAGGGGAATACTGGGATGCTCCTCTCACAAGCAGTCACTACCCTGGAAATGTGGGAGAGCTGCAGTCCTTGGGAGGACAGTTTGTATTTCCATGGGGTGAGACCTTGGTAAAGAGATGCACTTTTCCCCCAGTGTGTCCTTCATTGCCTGCTTCTCTGCCCCTCTCAGCATCTGCCCACAGCTACTTTCATTTAGAAAATTAGACTATCCAAAACCATTATCTTCATTTTAAATGGTTTACCTAATCTCATGCAACCCTAATTTTAACTATGTTATTTTTGTAAAGCTGAACACAATTGGCAAAACAAAAGTTTTTGGTTTTTACCTATCTACAACATTGTCACACACAAAATACACCGTCGAAAGCAGGTCTGCTTCTTTCCAGAAACAGCAAGCTAGGTGGGTAGCCCACAGAACCGAATTGAGGACTTGCCTGGACTTCTCTGTAGCATCCAGGCACATTTGGCTCTGCATTTTATACTGATTGGGCAGAAATATTAACCAGAAATGATTTCCATTATGTCATACAAAAAATTTAACAGAACAGAGAAGCTGACTCCTTCAGAACCTGTAAGTGACATCAAAGAAGTGAATGGGCCATGTAGGTACTTTTGTGAACCATCAGGCCTATCAAAACCATATCCCACTTGCCAGTTTGTACAAGTCTGCTAAAAAAGGACGTTTATCTCAGAGTGAAAACTGGTATTTGGCATTTTTGAGAGATTTTTAACAAGAGATTCTGTACCATGACTCAATTAATGCACTTGTTTTCAGTCTCGGAGATAAGAGTTTTTATGATTTTTGGATGAAGTACTTTTGGTGTACAGAGAAAATTATTCTGATCTGCTACATTTTTTTCCATATTTTTTAATTTTTTATACCAGCTTAATTTTGGTAAGTCATGCTAAGAGAGGCACAAACCGAAGCATACAGCATTTACACTAGTAGCTATAGAACAAGAAAGATATAATCCATGTTGTTTAGCATTTCTCCACAAAACTAAAGGCCAATTTTACTCTTGCTGAAGCCCTAATCCTGTCTGAATTCTTCAAAAGACAGGCAGAGTTGCTCTGTCTTGTATCATGCGGAAGACATACATATTCACAAGTAATTTGATAAACAAATTATTTTGCAATTAAGATGAGTTTGACAGATACCAATGGAATCAGACTAATTGTGTCTGATTGGGAAAAAAGAGTATTCCATTTTGGCTGTTAAAAGAAAATGAAAAGAGAAGCTGCTTGCATTTTACAGAGTACTGCCTGAAGTACTTCCCACCAGTTCAGAGCTCTGATTCTGTAAGTGTGCAGAGCCAGACAGGATCTTTCCCTCAGACTGCTCCCTCAGACACAGCCTATGAGAGCACCACTGCTACAGAGGTGACAAAAGATGATGGCCTTTATTCTGTAGGACTGTTTCATTGACACTGATGGCTGCGACTTCTGCAGCTGAGTAAAGAAAACAAACATATCTACTTGTAGAATACTGCTGGCATTCATTTGCCCCCACACAGTATTATTTCTTATCCACCCCATATCCCTGCATCTTAGCCAGAACCCCTCAGTTCCCAATAACCAAGTCTTTCCATCTGTTGCTAAGAGCAGTAACTTGTAAGAAAGCTGTTGAATAACCAGGGACCTCACAGAGAGGAATACGTGCAGGAAGTTCCTGCAACTCAAATATGTGCACACATGCAAACAGGTAGATGGTGAAACAGTGCACACCCCATGAAACCTATACAGTGCACATGAAGCATCACATAGCACACACTGAGCTGCCAAATCTGGGCATGGAAGTCCTTTTCCAGTTTTAGGGGAAGGCCTGGGCAAAATGAGGTGAGAGCTGATTCTGCATCAGCACCTCAAGCCTTTCCAGGACAGGAAAGGCAAGGCCAGAACAACACATTGGAGAAACCACTTCAAGGGATCAAAGCAGCTCAGTGACAGCTCTATGAGCCAAACACCAAATCAGACCCCACCCTGGCTACAGATTCCCAGAGACCTAAGGACTGCCCAGCTCCCTGGACACAATAAGCCCAGGAAGAGAGCTGCATCTACATTTTCCAGATTCACTATAATGATGGCAATTTCTCACATATACTCTACCATGATAGCTCAAAAGCCATGCCACAGAGCAAGCAGAACTGAAAACACCCTTCCTGGCTTTATTACTATGTTGTAAACAATCACCTTTGCTTCCATTATATTCCTATCCAGACACTCAGAATTTTTTTGTTTTATTATTTTAATAGGAGACACATACACGCTCTATTGTCCATTAAGCTCTTTATATATGTATTTTCCAGACTCATCTGATGATCACGATTCAGATCTTCCTTCCCAAAGACAAGGTTATTAAAAAAAAAATCCATTTACACTCCCCATATTTACCACATTTCTAAAGCTGACAGTTTTTTTCTTCAGGAACTGATTGGCAGTGAGGGGGGTAGGGAAATTATTTGTTTTAAAATGAAAACAGGCAGACTTGGAGAGCAGAGAGAATGAAATCTCAGAGGGCTCAAGCAATCTTTAAAAATTTCCCCACAAGCAGTTTAATAGCACTAAACGTTGATTCACGCAAGAAAAGATGCATCAAAGGCATATAATTTTTATTGTTACATCAAGAGCTCAGTCTACATATATGTCCTCATGCATAGTCAAGGCCTGCAATACAACTTAAAGCTGAGTCAGGCTGCAAAAAGGCTTTTTCATTCTCTAACATGAAACATATGTTAAGAGCATGCTCTCTTTACAAATTTCAGCATAAATTTGGAGTACATTGTTTAGATACCAACATGAATTATGACATGAATTGAAGAAGATATCTCTATTTGAATTTTTAAAACTTGTGCTTTAAGTGGCTGCATCTCAGCAAAGAGAAAACAAGTAGAAGAGTCCAAATTCTAAGGCCAAAAGCTTAAAAGTATTTAGTAATTTTAGATGCCCCCTCTGAGATGCTTTGAGTTAGCCAAAACTGCAACAAAAAAAAAAAGCTCATAATTTTCTAAATGTCACACTCTCTCCTAATTCAGATGTAAAAGCTTAGGTCCCTAGCCCTATATTTGGTCACATTCAAGTGTAAATACTGACAGTTTCAGCACATAGCAATAATTCATACTCCTTCACAAGATCCTGATTCCTATAGTCAATATAGTTAAGCCCTTTAATGTACACAGCATGATATCCTAGGTTTCATTTCATTTTTATTTACTCCCCATCTCTGAAAATCATACTATTTCTGTTTAGGAGTCCTGACACAGAATTAAGTGTAGCATGATATTTAAGAGCCATAGAAGTCCTTCTGGCCAGAGGTTTCAAATATTTGGCACAGTAATGAAGTATCACAATCCATTCACGAATGAGAAAAAGTGAGAAAGACATTTTATTGCAATGGAGATGGTCTTAAAAGAAAGAGTACTGCTTTAAATGGGAAATGTGCAGACTGCAGTATTACAGCCTTCTAAAAGGTAACACATTAAAGACAATAGCCAAACATGTCACTAAAGGTAGGCAAGAAATTAGCCAGATACTTAGCAGAAGCAAGGCTTTCTTGGAAAACTAAGAAAGCTGCAATTTCATAGCAAGGGATCTGAATGCTATCAACTAAAAGCAAAAAAACCAAACGTTAAACAACTAACCTTCTGACAAATAGTCCTAACAAGGAATTTCCATAACAGAAAACATGTGGCTTAAAGAGGTTGTGCACCACTTCAATGGCTCATTTGGGAAATTTAATCCTTTGACGGTACTAGTGTATAACACCAATACCCTTATGGGCTAAATTTTAGTAAGTCCTATGCACCACCAAGGACTCTGACTCAAGAGTCTAAGGATAAAAAGTAACACTAGGGACTCCCTAGAGTTGGGCATTCTTCACCTCCAAGCAAGAACCCCCGAGACAGTCACGATTCAGAGAATAAAGTTCCATTGTTGCATACAAAATAGGAGTCAAAGCAGTATCTGTTTCAGATCTTACTTAAAGTTATGCTGAAACAGCCAAAAACCAGTTCACTTACGTAGCTTGCTGATTTGCTTTCTGCATTTCCACATTTCCAGTCGAATATGAAGATGTACTTTTCCCAATTTCTCTGCTGTTTCATCTGCATAAAGGTAATGCTGGACAGCACATCACAGCAGCCGCATCCCTCTTCTTTTCAAACTCCAGGCCAAGGTTCTGTTTACACATGTTGATAAAAATTCTTTTGATAGGTATAATTTGCAATATTAAATGAACAGAAGCCTGCCATCCTGATGAAAATTTGTAAACCATAAAACTAAGTAACAGAACTTGGCCAGAGAATCAAGGCTTAACAAAGATGGCTTCAATAACAGCTCCATAAGAAGTTGTTTGTTTTGGTTGGGGTTTTTAGAAAGTAAACCCATGAATTTGAAAGTGGCATATTTTATGTAATTGTCAAGAGTTTTCTGTTGCTTTTTGTTTTGTTGCTGTTTTGTATTATAAAAAATGATTTGTCAGGGAAAATCTGATCTTCTGGTGCAAAAGAGGTACCCAAGAGCCTGTAGACTACATAGGATGGGGAAATACTTGTCTAACTTGTAACTCTGTGGAGTGAGAGATTAACGGGTGGTTCTTGTTTCTGTCAATCTCATTTCCAGCAGCACTGCCATGCCAGTGCAGGGAGCCCTCATCCTTCACAGCTCCAAACAGCTCGGAACAGGAGTAAGATTTTGCAGTAGGAGGCTGTCTTCCCACACAAATCAACATACTCGGTTGTTAATTCAACTATATAAATCTAGACTAATTCTAGGGACCTCAGCAGACATTCTGAAGATCCATATTAACAAATATAAATATAAGATCTCTTGTTCTACACAGGTGAACAATTTATTAAAGTGAATGTAGCAAAATAGACATAATGCCTTAATTGCATTTTTTCCACACAGGTCTCCACCCTTCACACTAAATCTAGCCCTGACAAGTAACTAAATACTTCTACTCTGGAACCAAGGTAGGTAGATTGGTTGGTGGCTTACTGGCTGGCAACCCCTCTGCCGTATTTAAAAGCCTTTATAAATTACGTCAATATTCCACGTAATTGTTTTTTCAACCTGGTCAGGTTTCTGTGCACTCTAATTGTTCTATATCAATGTGGTAAACACTTCCTGCAGACAATTTGTTAGGAAGTTTGGATTTTATATAACCCAGGAAATGAAGTCACCAGACCTGTGGGCTGCCTGTAATGATTCAGCCCCCTGGTTCCTGCAATAAGCAGGCACTTCAGACACAAAAGTCCAGAGGCAATGACAAACTAGTAGAAAGAAAAAGGGCACATATTAGTTGTTCCATACACTCTATTCATACGTAAAAATTCAGAAAGTTGCAAAGAACTTCCACAGACTTTCAGCCTTTTATTTTTATCCCTGGTGCCAAAATTACAAATAAATTCTGATCCCTCTTCTTCTCTTGTCTTCATTGTTTTGGGGAACAGAATGGGGCATGATGTGTAGGAGGGGATTGAAGTTTATGTCTGTATGTTTTCACTAAGAGAGCAGTTCTTTTTCTTCTTCATACTGCTATTGGTTACAAAACACATGTGTCACTTTCTGTTAACTCTCCCATTTTTGCATCATCAACCCCTTATCAATGCTCTGAAAAAATGCTACATAGCTACAGCTGACGCAGCATTCCCTGAAATAGCCTAAGGGTTCTGAAAAGTTCATAGCTTTTAGTTCAAAATTAACTTGGATTTGGAGTTTTCTGCTGGTTTTGATTGTTTCAGAAAGCCTGTGAGGAAATTCAGGAAAACATAAGATCTAGACAGTGAAACAGGCTGCCCAAAGAAGTTGTGGACTTCCCATCCCTGGAAGCATTCAAGACCAGGTTGGATGGTGCTTTGAGCAGCCTGGTCTAGTGGAAGGTGTCCCTGCCCATGGAAGGGGAGTTGAAACAAGATGATCTTTACAGTCCTTTCCAACCCCAAACCATTCTATGATGTAATCCTCTTCCTTGAAAGTTGTTTTACCTATCTTTATGAAATGTACAATTTGTCTCTTTCAATGTGAGTGAACCTCCTGAGCCATGCTCTTCAGCACTCATGGAAGTGCTTGTCTAGCCTTCACCATCATACAGCTGCGGTGTGTGACCTCAACACAGTCTTCCACTAAAGTCGTCTAGCTATACAAGAGGAACCAAAATATTAGCTAAGCAGAATAACATTTCCTTCCAATGGTCATAACAAATGTCATTGCAAAGAAGGAGGAAAAAGAGAGACAAAAGAGAAAACGTAAAAAGTCTAAAGGAATTTCACACTGCAGACAAAGGAATAATCTTTGGCTGTACAATATCCTGGGAAATATTCCCCTTTTAATAAAGGTTTAAATCAGGAAATCTGTTCAATCCATACATGTTCCAGTGGTAAGATCAAACCACAGAATCATCTTCTTCTGAAATGATTGGCTTTGGGGACAGTTGCTGGAACATGAGGACTTGTGCATGTCTAAGCTTTCTACAGAGGACCAATTACTCTGCAAATCACCATCTTCCTATACAATCCTTATTGTTGATGTGGGTGGGCACACTTAGGTATCTTTTCCTTTATCTTTCCAACACATAGTTAGAGGGTTGAATTGGTACAGCTCCACCACCAGCCATCCTGTTCCTGCTGTTGCACCTTTCTCCCACAAGTATACCACAGCTGCAAATCTACGTCTGTTCCTGGCATGCACAGCTTAACAGTGTTACATTACCCTCACACTGCTGCAAACACTATCAGGGATTAGCACAAGCCATTATTTACCTGTGAACTCTGACTCACTCCAAATTCAGCAAAATGTAGCCATATCCGGCACATTTATTTTCTGGCAGGGGCCACAGAAAAGTCTGAGTTGGAGATGAGAAGGAGGAGAAATCTGAATGATCACACAGGGGCTAAACAACCGGAATGGTGGCAAGCAGATGAGAAGAGATAAGGGAAGTCCCTTTGTGCACTTGAATACCGACGACGGGTCGGATCAGGCTTTGTACTATCCCCATTTCAACACTGCATAGGAAGGGAATGAGGAGAAGACAAGTACTTCTGAATTTCTTGAAAAATGCCAGTAAAAGCAAAGAGCAGAAAAAAATCAGGTGGGCCTACCATGTGTGGAGATAGATAACAGGCAGTGAAAGATACAGCACCAACAATCTCAGGGGAATAAGGAAAACGAGAGGACTTTGGCTCCCCCCATTACAGAACATAATCATCTACCCTTAGGTGGCATTTAGATGTGTGTACTCTACTTTGATTAAATGCATGTAGCCACTTTCCTTTTACTATCTTTGATATTTCAAATCTATTAGATATATTGCAGAATTTACTTTATTTTGTTCACTTTTACTCTGAGGTTTTTCTCTTTAGAGGTCACTTGATCCTGGAGCCAATGAAAAAATTCATCTTCAAAAGATGAGTGGAAATAAAATTTAAATTTAAAAATAAAATTAAATCCTTCTGGAGACCATCCTGCTGACAGCCTGTCCCACTGAATTTAATAGGAATACCCCTGGAAATTATTCAAGCCAGGTTTATCCTTCCATTACCCTCAATACTAGCATTTATTAATTCCCAAGCATAACAACAATTCTGCTAAATGTTTTTACATATTATGCATGCACTTAGACTGCTAAGTTCTTCACAGCTGGAAAAGAGTTTCAGAGCTTCAAATGGGTAAGAGAGGCAACAGTCATAAGAAAATCCTAAGGGAGAAACAAAAGGACTTAATAGCAGGCTATTATTAAACTCTATTTGATATATTAAAAAATCACAAGGAAGCCTGTCAAAAAAATTACCATGATCAAATAAATTGCAAGGCAAAGCTGCCACTCATGTCTAGTGAATTGGTATGGCAGAGACATGAAGGGAAATAAAATGCCCAGAGCCCAACACAAAATCAGGTTTGCACTGACAAACACACTCCTATCCTGCTTGTGGCCCCCCTGCCTTCATCCAGCCTGCATCAGCTGCCCCCTTGGCACCTCATCCATTCCCACCTGGCCACGCAGCAGCTAAAGGTGCTGCAGAGGCTCAGCATTGGGGCTGGGAGCCCCACTCCCACTTCATTCCACCTCCTCCCCAGCGAAACTGTTCTTCTCCTCAGCTCCTTGTTATCTCCTGCCTACGCACACGCTGTATTCATATGTACTTTGCCACTTTGCAAAGTGCACTTGGGATTACTTAGGTATTGTACCAACCCAAAGTTGCTCTATTTTACAGTGCTACAATCCTGGCTTCTTAAAACCCAACCTCAAACAGCAGAGAACTGCCAGAGAGATTAACTTCAAAATGTTCTCTTTAAAGTGCACGGTGTCAAAACTCTGCACAGTGGATCGCAATCAGTGGTTCTTCAATGCAAAAGCCATTCCTCCTTCAAGAGGTTTGACTGGTGAGGCACCTAAGAGACAGACACAGGAGAAGCCAAGGCTGGATGTGCAGCTTCTTCTCTCTCCTTTGCTCCCAGTTGTGCCAGTACTGCCCAGGTGTAGCTGTATAACCCGAGTTTCTCTTTCTGCAGTCCATACATACATTTCCCAGGGATAAGTGACTATGAGTTTAAAACAGTATCAGTATTACTGCCTACTGATGTAGTACAGAATAGCAGGGCAAAGTTTGCAAAAATAATCAATACTTTTCCAGGTAAGCTGAAAAAGCTGGAAATAAAAAGAAAAGCATTTGGGGACTAGAAGCCTTTTTTGGATTTTAGGAAGATAAAGGGTGCACCAGGGGAATTTGAGAGTTAAAATACATCTTTTTATCTTCAGTTTGTAATATCAGTGTAATCTTACGTAATTTGTTCCTCTTCATTGCATTTACTAGACCTCTAGTTTGCATTTGGCAAGCTGAACATATGAAACCCAACAAATACCAGTCAAGAAAAAGCAGCCAAAAGCCTGGGTGGCTTCAGGAGGTGTGTGCTTGCACACCTTGGTGTCCTCATGCACTTCTTTAGTTATTACACTTAAATAGAAGTTTGGAAAGCAAAAACATTGCTCTGCTTACATTTCCAGATACTTCTTGTTCCCTGCATCCCCGCTTCCACTGCCAAAAAAGCCCAACAAGCACTGCCTCAGTTTAAGGGGCATCAAGAGCTTCTGCTTGGTTGTGGATTTTCCCCCCTTAAACCATTTAAAATCTTGATAATCTGTAGCCTAGCTATCAAATCTAGCATGTTTAAGTGAGAAAATCCCCTGACATCAACAGAACTTCTCAGATTAATAGTTACAGCTTGATTTAGCCATAAGGCTTTAGATGTGTTTAAACCATTTAGATCAATTCTACACCTTGGATCAGTTTTGCAATTTAAACAGTTTAAAACAAGAAGCAGCCCAAAGGAGGCTACAAAGGCAGCACAGGAGAGAGAGCAGAGCTGCTATTACTTTGTTTACCATGGAATGTGGTTTGTGGCAGTCCAGGTGCAGCAACACCAGCTGAGGCTTTCTGCATCTCCCTTGAAAAACCTTTCTCCAAAGGCAAAAAGTCTGACAAACTGCTTGAACTTGGCTCCTGAATTGAAAAGCAATATGGGACTTGCACAGAAAAAGACAATCTGAATTTGAATTTTTTTTCTTTTTAGGCACCATCCTTGAAATTTCAGGGACATTGTAAACTATTCCCAAACCAAACACTGCAAAGCGGAGAAATGCTCAGTTATTACAATGTATGTTGAGCTACAATTATGTAAATGTATTTGACAAATATATAGCAATAAAAGTGCAACGATATCACCCAGACTGTCCAAAGTAGGCCCTGAAATGATGCTAGGCAGAAAAGTCAGGGACAATGATATTAACATCCTTGCATCAGTACAAGCCAGGTGACAGAGGGGAGTACAGTGACTACGTCAAAGAGTACAACAGCATTGGCTCAGAGTTGTCTTTGACTGGACCTATCTATCATAAAAGAAGCCAGGCCATGAAGCTCTATTTTAATAAGGTCTCACTGAAAGGCATTCTTTTATCCACTTCCTCTTGTTTATTATTCTTTCAAATATCTGATAAGATACTTTTCAACTGTGGCTATTCACTTTCTGTTTGCGTAGGTCTTGGGTTCATCACAAGTTACAAGGTCAGCATTAATCTAAACAATGGTTGGTTATGGGCGATTTTGCCAAGTAGAAAACACTCTAAAGGCTAGATTGTTATCATCAATAGGGCAATGCACAGGCAGGAGAAACAAGCCCTACTTACACATGTATGGATTAAGCAGAGCTACTCAGATGCCATGTCATGGGTGTAGCACATGCACCAAAAGCCACAGCTCCTGCCCAGGGCTTGTTAAGAAGAAAAAGTAGGGAAGGAAGAGGGAGCTTCTCTCCCTTCTGCTCCAACATGTCAGCATTGATAGATGGCCAGGTACCTGTGAGGAGCATGAAGGAGCCATCCAAAAGCTGCAGAAAGCTACCTTAAAGCTGCAGAGAATATTTAAGGCAAGAAAAGAGTCTGCAAAGTGTGTATTTTCCAGCTGTGCTCTGTGCTGTCATCCAGCCCACAGCAATATCATTTATAAGCAACACACTGACAAGGTGCCCTGCAGAAAATTCCAAAACAAAAAACCAAATTCAGTAAAACAAGGGAAAGAGTAAGTCTTTCTGAAACCTTTAGAACTGATTTCTTTGAGGACTGCTGATTGATAGCTGACCCAAAAGAGTAAAGCTCCATTGGCTTGTAATACCAAAATACTCTACCTGTATTTACAGTTTGTCACTTGTAGAGCCAAAACTTTCCAAAATATACTCCCTGAACCTGGAATGCACGCATCTTATCTTTTGGCCTTTATATTCCCTTCTTGAAAACACACCCCTTCCCGCACTCTCACCAACAGTGACTCACACCAACCTAATGAAAAAAATTAAAACCCCAAGAGTAAAAAAAAAAAAAAAAAAGAAGACAACTACTAATCAAACCTTGCATATGCAAGCAATTTTATAACCCTGTTTTACACAAATCTGTTTTCTGTAGGCCTCCCGTCCATGAGGTACATTGAGTTTTCAGACTGGGACTAGGCATGATGAAGACCGTCACACTAATACCCATCTACTACCATTAATGGAACAAACTACAAAGTGATATTTGTTCTCCATGTCTTATTTGACCTCCAGATTGGCAGATCAACCTTTCCGGAGCAAAAGCTCTTTGCAAAGGGAAGGTAGATACAAGCACTGGCAATAGGTAGCCCAGCCAGAGTGTTAACCCTGACTCGAGAAAACAGAAGCTCAAGAGGATAAATCTCTATGGTGATGGAATTGCTGGTCTCTCTAAAAATGGTAGCAAGCACTTTACCAGGGCTGTTATTTTGTTATGAGAGCCAGAAATCAATTAAATAATTTCTTTCCTCTGCTAAATATTCACAATTTGCAGGAGCAGCCACCTTAAGTGAGATCTGATTTGGAGGCCTTCAAGGGAACCATTCTTAATTCTCTCATTAAACACCTCTGAGATATCCTGTTCTCTATATTACTTTTATAAACACCTGAAATAAAAATATTTACATTATGACTTAACTATTCACTCTGATTGTGCACTAACCTTGGCCTGACAATCCATATTGTGTTTTTTTAATCCCATTTTGTTCAGCAGTTGTTCAACACACAATGGTCTGATGGTCCAGCTGCAGCCAAGAAGCACACCACAAAACTGAGGAAAAGTGCAGGCACCCAAAACCTGATTCTCTGGCCATCGTCATGCCATGACCCAGCTAGCAAGGCCAGTTATCTAGTCCTTCTCAGTCAGACTAGCTGCCAAAATCTCCAAAAGGTCAAAAGATCTGCTGCAAATAGCAGGGCTGAAGGGAAGTCTTCATGACTTCAGCCACCATGAAGAGTGGAAGTACAGCAGCAGTTAAGCTTTACAACCATGGAAATTTTTTACCTGCTGAGACAAAATTCCAAAGCAGCCAAGGATGAGAAGTCATCTGTCACAACATCAAAGCTGTTGTATCTGGGGTGATTCCTTTGAAATGGTAAACTTTGAAGGGAAAAAGGTGAAGGGCTAATTCAGTCTGTATTACAAGTAGCTCGCTGCTCTTCACTTCTGCAGCTGTATGCATCCTCACATACTTCTAGCACACTCACGAAAGCATATTTCCTACAAGGATATTTAATACTGTTTATCAAGAACAAGGTCAATGAGAGAAGCAAGATTAGATATTTCAAAAGATATGTTCCCTTCTGTTGCCATAACAAAGAAAGGTACATTAAATCAACACTGCTAAGCTGAATTCAGATTTAAGCAGCTCTCCTTGCCGCAGAATCACACATACATACACACACACACCCTCACCCCACAGTGCCTCTCTTGTTACAGGACAGGCTGTGGCAGTCAGGGTTACATCACAACTATACATGGCCTTCCTTTAGCAACCATCTTAACTTTATTGATTCTATAGTTTATTATTATGGCAACAAGCTCAATTCTGATTGCTTATAAACTTTTAGAAGGTCATCAAGAAAACAGAAATAAAAGCTGGTTTTCCTGACTGTTTTTATGGCACACAGACCCATAGAAGTTATTGGGAGAAAACCAAAAATGCAACAAGAAAGAAAGACAAAACCCAAAAATCCCAAACTAAAAAAGGGAGGACATATCTGTGGCTGTGGTGAGGCTACCTGTATTCTCTTCTCTGCTCTGCCATAAGCTCTCTCAGTGACTTTGGATGCAAATTGGGTCTCCCACTAACATGAGTTCTTTGGAAAAACTCCCCAGCTCCAGTTCTGTGGATCTGACCTTAAAATTTTTATTTTATAAGCCATTTCATTGTTGAAGTTTTTTTTAATCCCAGGAAGAGGTCATGGGTAATTTCTTAAAAAAGAGTGAAAAGAGAGAGAAACAAACATGAGCTTAATGTTTTTAAAAAGTGCATGATTTGCAGGCAGATGGTTGCAGGATTTCATCATCAGCTGGCAAAGAAACCTTTCCCCCTGCTCTGTAGATGTGAAGATACCTGAGTTAAAAGTGCATGTCCAGTGGTACTCTGAAAAGCAATGTCTGGCCTTCTTCAGGTCTATTCCATTGTTCTGACCTGAAGCCCAATAAAAATTCTATTGGGGAGCTACAACATCACACATAATATTCCTGTTCCAATCACTCAAAGCTGATATTCCTTTAACAGCACTGCTGTATTATATCCTGGTCCCACCTACACACACAGAGTCCTTAATCCCACAAGAAACACAACAGCAAGTTTGCAATGTAAGCAAAGCGTAGACTATGGTGGCCAATTTCTTGTTTGGAGATCTTTCTGGGAAAAATGCCAACTCATGTGATGGACAGGACCCTCTCTTATCATTAAAAGGAAATATCGCTTAGCAATATTTTACATTTTGAGACAAGAAACAGCTAACTAAATATCAACATTTTAAAATAAAAGACCAGCATTTCCTCTGCTTTACCTGAGTTAGCCAAAGGTAGCTCCTATACCTTGTGTTTTCATATAGAGTTCTCAGAAAATGATTACATACTATTTTAAAAATTAAAACAACAGATCATTTTATACCATCATTCAAATGAGATCTGTGTGAGCAAACTACTGCATTTCCTGAACAGCAAGAATATTATCCTTATGAATGAATCAACTATTTCCAAATATGGATTGGAAAATATTCAGCTACCAGATATTTGGAAAAGCAAGCACCAAAACAAGCTCAGAAGTCCAATACAGATGTCTAGGACTCAAGAAAGCATTCCATCCAATCAGTTGCTGGATTTAGAGTCAGTCACTTCTCTGAGTCACCCATTTCATTGCTATTCTTCACTTACTTTGGGTGTGGACTGAAAGCAGTTGCTCTTAGTTCCTGAAAACTCAATTATGTGAAATTCTCACACCCAAAAGCAAAAGAAAAAAAGAAAAATATCACAGTTTCTGTCTGCAACAAGCCTGTTTTTTATGCGGCACCTTCTTTTCCAACTCCCCTTTTGCTGCTGATGTACACAGCAAATGCCTGCTGCCAACCCATACTGCCCATCTTCCAAGCTTCCCAAGATCCTACTTCTCTGCTCTACTCAGCAACAAATATTTGTTGCTAGGTTTTGTCCTGATGCCTGCCACCATGGACTTTGAGGCCTTGCATCTGTTAGCCATGTTCTCTCATTAAGGTTCCCACAACAAACAAAAGCCTCAAAAGTCTCTTTTCTTCCTGCTCTTTTCATAATGATTCCCTTCATTCTCTGTCCATCACAGCTCATACTTCATCCATCTCATTTCCATTATAAGTTCAAAATCTCAGCATTCCAAAACAGCATCCAAACAAAAGACTCTCCAGATATGAATGCCATCTCAAATCAATTAGCAGGGCATTCATCCCTGACAATAATATTTCTATTATACTCCCTTACTATTGAATTCAAAGCTTACACTGCTGACATGCTTTCAGAGTTTATGGAGGTGGTAATGGGGAAAGAAAAAACACCATTCTCATAGCTGGTATAGAGTTTTTCAAGTTCCTTAAAACTTGAGCAAGTTTAAAATCCTGAGCAAAAGGAACAAGGAGCATCTTTCCTGTTACCTGTGTACACTGTACACAACACAGAATAAGCTAACACCACAAGGTGTTGCCAGAGTGTAGTCACCATCAAGCAAAATCAAATTCAGTGTTAGGAGAGTGACATTTCCATTGGGAAAAATTAGAACTGCATGTGCATTTAGCCCTCTTTGAATCACATTACTCCAAAGCGAATGGAGACTACAGAGAACACTTGCCTCTTAAGAAAAGCAGCAGGTCCAAAAAACTATCAGAAACCAAGCATTACTTATCATAATTATCAGTTTTAAGATTCTGAGTTTTTTAATTAAAGGGTGGATACTTTCAGTTATAGAAAACTAACTAGAAAATTCAATGAAAGAGTCTAATAACTGTTTGTTCCAGGAATCTTCATTGAAGTATATTTTAACACTCTGATTATGCTTTAAAATATGTTATACATGATAAATGTTTAGAGTGGTCAAGTGCAAGTATGAAACCATTTTTGTATCAGATTTAAAATAGTCCATCCCCTGCTATAAAACATAAGCAAGATTATGCAATAGCTCAACAATACAGGTAACACTGTGCTGACAACTAAACCCAACTCGCCCTTTTCTAAATATCTTCAAAAATGTTTAACACATTCCAGGCTGTACAGTCAAGCATGTCAAATAGGACTGGGTATACTAAACCCATAAAGAAATATATGCAGCCTCCAAAAACCACATGCTTCATGATTCATTCTCCCATATCAAACTTTATTTCTTTCCTTGCCTCTTCCTACTGTTTCCTGCATCTTAAGCTAAAGCCCTTCACAGCCAGGATTAAGAAAAGGTCTTAAAACAAACAGAAAATTTATCTGAAGATAAGTGAAGGAACTGAAAGGCAAACATAAAGATAAATATTATATTAGCCTTGTTAAAAAAGGACTTTGGATTAATCCTCACTGGGAAGAGTTTCTTAAAACCTTTGAGTCTTTTCAATCTTTGCTTGTCTTGCACTCCTAATTCTAATAAAGTTCTTTGGCACCATATCAACACCAACAACACGAAAACAAGTAATAAAAATTGCTGATTATAGGCATGTTTATCAGACCTCTGAGCCAACATCCATTAACCACAGTCTTCTATGACATTCTCAGTATCTCTTTGTAGGCAGCCAAAATGATATGACAGAGGTGCTGCGAAGACCATGCCATGAATCATTCTGCCAGTTCACATGGCTAATGTGTTTGGGAACACGGGAATGTAGCAAAAAGTCCTGCAGTGAACCAGCTGACACACAGCTCATGAAGCTAGTCTGTGTTAGAAAGGCCTTGTGGTTACCATCTAGTAGTTAAGCATCACTTTATTCTGTTTTAAGTCTGTGTTCTGGATGAAAAAGCAAGCCTTGAGGAAAGGACCATTTTCTGAATAGCACTTTATACTTCCCTCCTTAGCAGAGGAACAGGAACATGCTCAGCTCATGTTGAGGACAAGCACATTGCTCCAAAAATGTGCTAACAAAAATACACTTATTCGTTTACAGATTGTACTATTCTTATTACATGGAAAAAATTATAAAGGAGAGGAAGTATTTAAAATCTCCTTCTGAAATTTAACCTTTCAGGGGAACTCAGAAGCAACTTAAAATTTGCCACATGGTATGTCCTAATATTTCAGGTATTCAAACTTCACATATGTTCTAGACAAGAAGAAAAATTATTGGTTAACCCAGCCCTCCTCCCTACCATCGTTTGAAAAACAGGTTTAGTATACTAACTTTATTCACTGCTATTTAATATTTAAGCTGTTATCAATTTCTAGAATTTAATTTGGTTTTTAACTCACATTTCCAATACCAACCAATAAGATGTAGCTCTTCTATGCAAGTCACATTATTATTCCTGCCAAATTGTAAGTTTTACTCGAAAATTCAAAATAAAAAACAACTGTGTATGAGAGTCAGGAAGAATACCTTTTTTTTTTTCAAAAAGAAAGTTGTAAAAAGCAACAGCCATGGGCTATGATATAAATAGTTTGAAAATTTTTCATGTGATATTGCGAATGCTTTTTATATGGTATGATGGGCTTTATAGTCTACTACAATTTCTGTACTGAATGTCTACCAGAAACTCTTCAGAAATTAAATCAGAACTTGATCCAATTCTTGATGAAGCAATACAGATTATTTTTGAAGACAAGACAGCTTTCTACACACTTGAAAAGAGTTCAGCGTGTCCCCAATGGGCAATCTAAGCAGTGATAAGCCTAAATTTTAGCAAGAAAGATTTGGTCTTGACATCAGGAAAAACTCCAAGGCTTATGCTAGTGAAACACCAGAGTAGATTGCCTGCAAAGGGCTTTGTATATTTCTTGCATGAGGCACTGAAGACAACCCCTCAGCAGGATTCATTGTTCTCAGTGATCAGAGAGGGCCCTGATGGGCTCCAGCAGCTCCTGTTGGTTTCTGTGAGCCAATCTTCCTGTGAAGCTATGACTCCAAGAAGCAGTATTAGAAATAGAATTACTGCAACATATCATCTGTGGATTTCTAACCTACAGCTAACGCTTCCCTGCTCAGCTGACTCTCTCCTGCGTGCCAGGTGGCTTTCCTTCTCCTTGTGTTTGCCTCAACACTCCATGCTGGAGTAGCCAAGTGACGGTGCATGCTTTGAGCAGTCTGGATCTACCTGTGCACATTGCTCCTGACTACTGTTGGGAAAACGGAAAGTGCATGATTACAACCTCCTTTGCCGTGGAGACATTCTTTTGACTCTCCATAGCTATCAGTCTTCTTTTTTCTTTTTCTATCATCTCTATTTCTGCTAGCCATTCAATCAGATATGTGGAAAAGGGCTTAAAACAAACAGAAAATTTATCTGAAGATAAATGAAGGAACTAAAAGGCAAACATAAAGACAAATATTTCATTAGCCTTGTTAAAAAAGGACTTTGGATTAATCCTCACTGGGAAGAGTTTCTTAAAACCTTTGAGTCTTTTCAAACAAAAATTATAAAAAACCAAAACAAAACAGCAAAACACTCACAAAAACCCAAGGAAATTTTATGACACTAGAGTTCCTTAGTGAAGTTTCTGTAAAACACAGAGCCTTAAGTCATCACATGAATCACTGACAATTTAATCAGCTTCTGCGAGTTTGTCATCCTCATCAAGAGTTGAATTTAAGACCTTCAAAAAGTCTTTCTCTCTATTTATGAACTGCTGCACCTACTGATTCAGCCACCCACACTACACTTTAGACTACCAGAGATTCAGCGAAGAATCCAGAAAGGTAATATTCAACTTAGAGCTCTGACCTATGTAACCCTTAGGTCTCAGGATAGGAGAGCTTTAGGATATCATGCTCTAAAATGGAGCACTATTGGGTGAGAGCTACTTTTGCCCAAATGCAACAAACTCCACAGACATTTTTGGAAACCTTTATGTCAGAAGCAGTGGGAGAACCCACACATTTCAAGAGGTAGAGCAGGTATAAAATCTAGTGCTAGATTCATCTCATCTATCCTAGAGATCTCCTGGGGAAAAAACTTTAGCCTGTTAACATGCTAAGATCAGGAGCTATTTTTTAAGATAAAATTACTTTGCAAGAATTCATACGGCACATAACAGTGACAGCTCTTTAAAACTAAAGCTCTGTAGGCCACAATCTGCTCTTTTACCAATTTAAATGGATACTGCCATCAGTGGTAATTAAACCTACAATTCAAAGTTCTTGGGATGAGAGATCTTCAAACCTTATTCCATTAATATCTCCGATCCTCAAAAGTGAGCAGCCCTGTTTTTTCTGTAGAATGAAATAATAGCACCAGCATTGTAGACGCCCTGGTTTTAAGTCTTTTTATTACTTACGTAATTTATAATATATTGGATGATGTCTTTGCAGAAAAGTCAGTGTTCAGATTTCTTAGCATCTCTAGGTAAAGAATCCTACTGAAGTACAAAAAAGTGCAATGGTAAATAGCTTGTTAGCTATTTCTTTTGGCTTCTTTGGAAGCAATATTTTATATCAGCTTGAAACAAATGGTGACCTTTTCAGGTGAAGAAGGCCACAGTTGCACAATTTTTATAGTTCAGTTTTGGCTGAAGTCTGAAAAAACCTTGGGACTTTTTCTAAGAAAAGGAAGGATTTGTCTGTCATTGAAAAGACAAGAGCAAAGTGTTCAGTACCCCTTAATTTGAGTACCTGGTACAATGTCATTCATCTGCCTGAAATTTTGTGGATAACAATTGATTGACATTTTTGAAAATGAGATCAACATATTTGCAATACTGCATCTTGTTTTCTGTTCCTTGACTTTTACTGACATCCAGTGGAGACACACTCAAAACCTCTTTCAGGGGCTAATACCAACTCCTTTCTTGTTAAACACCTCTAAGTTAAGTTACCAATAGAATGGAAAACCTGCCTTGAATGTATCTGGTTTTCAGAAGGCTTGTTCATGCTATGTTCACAATACACATTCCTTTACAAATTCAATCCTTAAAACTGTTACATTTGAAACACTACGTACTCCCAGCTCTGACAAAACCATTTTCATGGTTTACTTTCTGTTGCACTGGGACAGATCCATATTCTCCTCCTTCTTCATCTTATCAACCTACAAATACAGGAAAACAGATCTGAAACAACGCCTGCTTCAAAGACTGTGTCCTCATCACTGTCAAATGAAGCCAACTCTGCGTTCTCATCATAATTTGAAAAAAGGCCAGCATATTATTTTTGTATGTGTGAACTCTGCTTAATAACTGAAGGAATTTGTGAATACCATAATTAAACCCTACATAAGTACATATAAAACACAGATCTTAACGAGGGAGCATGTGGGATCCATTAACCAGAACCATTTTAAGAATAAATGGAAATTAAACTATGTTACCTGAGCTTTTTTCTTATATTTCTTAAATAAGAGTAGCTCCTAGAATCCATACTTATTACTGACAATTTAAACCCCAGCAACTCAACAAAGTTCAATGCAGTGGATTCAGTCATGCTGAGATGCTCAGCAGCCAAAAGCAAACCTAAAGCCCACACTTTCCTATCCACACTACTGACTGCTACTCAATTGTCACTCAAGAAAAGCAGAGGTTCTCTGAGATTTACACCACCCAAGATGTCTACAACCCTTTCAAGAGAAAGAAAAGGGAATCATCTCCAGGCTGGAGAACATATGTTTGCTACAAACTAAAATACCCATATTTAGAGGTGCCGCATGTTCTTCCTGAATACACGCATGCAAATCCCCCTTGGATTAAAAGGGAGCTCCGGACAAGGAAGTTGGAAGCTAACACAGTCTTATGTGAAAAGTCTTAACCATCTAAGAGGGAAAAGCACAACAGAGCTCATTACCCATGGTGAGTCACCTTTTACCATGGAGGTATGTTTTTTGCTTAGGCAATTGTTAATTAACAGCAGGAGTGGGAAACAACTTTCCTTCAGAACAGTTTTTTTGTTTTCCAAATACATAAAATGTCTGCATATTGGAAATGTAGGTTCAGCCTGAATTTCTCATGCAAGCATGTTTCAAAACATTCATACAGCTTACAGTGCTATATGAACTGTTGAAAATCTGGATCAAATGGCTAGCAACAATGGACATGATAGCTCCCACAATAGTGCCTGCAGAACAGGAAAGACACAAGCTCACACTGTGGGAGATACAGGTCTGGTAAATAAACAGAAATAGGAAAACTGCAATTGTCCATACAGTGAAGTTATTGTAAGGCAAACTGTCAAAAATGGGTCTCTCACTCTTTCTCTCTTAGAAATACTCAAGTATGGAATAACAATAGCAACACCAAAGATGGGCTGAACCAATTAAGTACTACTGACAAACTCTTCAAACTCAGGCAAAACCAATTTATGGCCATGTGTCCAATCCGTGAAGTTCAGTTGCCTCTGAAGAAAAAGTACTTCTACTAGATTCTCCTCATCTCAGTTCCAGCAAGGAAAAACAAGTGGGCAGTATAATTATTCTTGTGTGTCTCTGTGAACGCAAGAGCAAGAACATGTTCTCTGAAATACGTAATCACTCCCAAGACAGTGTCCTGGCACGTCTCAGATAATCCATATGACCTTCTGGCCTGTACCTCAAATAGGAACGCCTTCTTCGTTTGTTTTCTTTGGCATGGATCTCCCTCTTACTTCACCTCCAGTTTAAGCTTCCTGCTTTCAGAAACCATTTCTCTGGCAGAGTGTACTATCTAGCAAGGTTGGATGATGAATTTCTCTATGGGCAGAAAATAATACTTTCTGTAAAGCCTGGGGTTGTTAAACAACTTATCTCCACCCATCCTATTTTTCAATAGAGAGAACTCCTTTCTAAACCAGTTTCAGTGGTTGTCAAGTATCAGAAGTATCCTGATCTGTAGAAGTGCTGTCTCATACCTATTAACATCAAAACAGCAGAATGTGGCCCTGACAAGGACTGGTCATCTCATTAGTAGTCACTAATCACATCATTAGTAGTCTGTGCACACAGTCCTGTCAGCCTCCCTGGGGTGCTACAGTTTGCATTCCTCGAGGGAAGAACTGGTAGGAAGCAGGCCATCAGGACAAAATCCTGATGAATTCCAGTAATATCCAAGTTTGGCTTTTTGTGCAACTGAAGAATGAGAAGCAAACAAGAGACCATTTTTTGCTGCACTGTGAGAGATCCAACACCACCTTTCCACAGATATTTCACCTAGGTGCATAATTAAGAGAGACAGGTTTAGAATCCACGTTCAGTTTCTGCAGTTCTCCTGCTCCTCCACATCCCTGCTACAGATCCAACCATGGCCATCTCTCCAGCAAGGACCAAGGTGGCCATCAGCTGTTTTTGCTTTGGGCTGGGTTGTGCTGTTACACGCTGCTCTATGGTGGAACATCACTTTCACACCACCTCATAGCTTGAGCAGCTTAAATGATGTTTTGGGCTAACAACAGGTAAGGGTGTGACAGCAAAAGGAAAACCCAAGGAAATCTATACAAGGCTTTTGTCCAAAGCTTGTAGATTTAAACAGAAGTCTTATTGAAAGGAAACAGACTTGATTTTAGGGACCTCTACCTCTGACTATATAACATGTGATGTATTAACTGAGTTAAAATTCTGAACAACTTTTAGGAAGAGAAACATCACCAGAAAGCAGTAGCATTTCTCTAGTTAAAATGCACAGAAGCAGTAACATTCAGGTTCCAACTTCAAGTCTCCATTTTCCCACACTCTATGCAAATAATTCAGTCAACTCCACCCTTCTCATGCATTTCCAAGCCCTAACATAGATATACAGACAGGGTAGTCAAGTTTTCTTTATAAGAGAGATGTAAACAGCTCAGAAATGAAAGCCAGGAGACTATCACAGACAATTACATGGCTCTGATGTGTTTGTCTGCATACTAATCATATCATACTGAAAACGGATTACATTTGGTCCTTTTTTGCTTTCAACTGCCAGTGACTGAGGTAGAAGATGGAGAAGTTTAAAAAAAATCCCAACAAAACACACACACACAAAAAAAACAAACAAACAAAAAAAAAAACCCAGGTAAGACTGTAGGACTGTCAGAAAGGACAAAACCAAATAGTTATTAAAATATTCATTTTACACACAAACTGCCTTGATGTGTACCATACTTCTCTGTGTTTCAATTAATTTCAAATGCCAACTGTAAGCAGCATGTTAAATACATTGACAAGATGTCTCATTTCATCTAACAGGCAGTTCTTTGTCTTTTGTAAGTACAGTCCTTAAGATTTCCAGCAATGTTCTCAGGGAGTTTTTGTAAAGATGCCTGCCCTTGCTGGAGAAGTTCCAATGTGGCACAGCCTAAATTCATGAGCTTGTTATAAATGATTAATTAATAACACCTCTCTCTCCAGGCAGGCCTTCAACACAATAGAGTTGAAAGCAAATTGTTAGTAAGTGCCTCAGTGTATACTCTTTGAAATACAAACTGACATTCGAATTATGTTCTGTGAAACTCAGAGCACAAAAGGACTCAACCTTGTACTGGAGTTTAGACAGCGGAACATCACATGAATGTAATATTTTAACAGCAATTGTTCTGTGCATGTTGGATTTGGGGTCCCAATTTATGAACCACATCTTAGACCAGAACTTGCCTACCTACCTACCTGAAAACTTCAGCTTCCCAACTTTCCTAAGCACCATGTTCTTAAACATTAGGTTCACCAAATTACTGCAGACACTTGAGCAAGCATACAGTCGGGTGCCCTGGACAACAATGTGCAAGTTAGACACTGACAGAGGAATTCTGAACAACCAGTTTCCATTTGATCAATCCACAGGCCAATCAGGGATCTTATTCTCCCATACTGGAACTATGTATGTCAGGAGCAGCACTACAGCTTCATGTAAATTATGAACATCAAGATTTAAGACCAGATCCTTTTCTTCAAAGAACATAACAACTGATCCTTAATTCTTGCTACATGCAAACTATAGTGGGATGCACAAGGGGGCTAAAAGGAACTCACGGTTGTTCCACATCCGTGGCAGGTTAGCTGAGGAGATATTAAACCAGCAAAAGACTACTAAAACATCTGCTCCTGGGATGGCATCCTAGGAGGGCAGACTAGGGAAGCCATAAGATCCACTTCACCACATGCCTATTCTGGCTCCTCCTAAGAATGAGGCCAGAAGAGGAAACAAGCTGTCATATGAGACCACTAAGAGTTTATATCCCTAAAGACTACTGTGGTCAACTCCTGCTGAATAGCATTCTTTTGACCTCTCTCACTTGACACTGCCTCAGACTGGGCTCAGGAATACTTTGGCATGGGTGGCACAGCAAGGCTATTTTTTTCTATAGAAATCATAGGTCCCATGAGGTAAAACTATCTTAAGTTTACTGAAAACTGTGGGCACAAGCAGCTGCCCCACAAAATTCTGCTTCATGACTGTCCGTATCTCTGCGAATCACTTGTAGTTTCATGGCTCAGATATAACTGAGAACCGATAAAAACTTCTCATCCACGCAAAAATAACACACATTATATTAAGCAATATATCTCACAATCAGGCTTTCTTAAAAGAAACTAATTATACACACAAGATTATAAATTCAGTAACACCTTAACACAATAGTGAAGTGTCAAAATTACTTATCTATCATTCAGTGTCTGTTTTACAAGGGCTGTACATTATGAACCATATGTGCCATGAGTTATTAGCAAAAAAACATAATTTTACTGTCTCTTACAATGAAAGTATAGAAAAGAGAAGATTCCCCAGGAGGCATAAGCAGATTTGCACTACCACTAGCAGAAGTGTGCAAGTAGTGCACGCCTCATGTCTGATACAGGTGCAGCCATGCCTTTCCTTGATATAGATTAGTGGTTACTCTATCCTTGACAGATTAATATCATCAGTTTAAAATAAATTATTAGACTTCAAGAGAAGTTTTTAAAACCAAACTAAATTACTTTAATTCAAGAGTTAAAAGTCTCTCACTCTCTAAGGAATATTCTCATTCAGGATGTGTGGAAGCAAATCAAGTGATGCAGGAAATGCCTTCCTGACACCTAGAATGTATAAAAAATACGGGACTGAAAGTAGTAACCAAGAGCATGCAAATATAAAATGTAAAGTCTTTGTGTGCATCTGGAAAGCAAACAAAGAATGAATCTTCTGATGAGTCAATACAGACATCAACTGCAAGAAATTATACATGCAGTACAAGTCAGCCAAGGGCATGTCCTACAGGTTTTGTAACATACACCATACCATTAAGATATATTTGGGTCAGGTTCTTATTTCACCAAGCATGTGTAAGAAACCCTCAATTGCAAAGCTAGAAAAATTGTTTTGCCTTAACCCTTTTTCTAGAAATAAAAAGTAAATTCTGCTTTTAACTATCAAAGATTAAAGAAAAGCCTATTAAATTATTTTTCCCTAATGAAACCATTCAAAGCTAGGTCACAGCTGGTCTTTGCACACATATACAGTAGGTAGGAAACAGAAAAAATACAGGTCTTCCTCCTAACCTAATGCAAGGAACATTTGATTTTAATTCCTGCTTTAAAGGACAGCAACATTTGCTCCGTCCCAAAGCACGGGCATAAAGATACCCCACCAGGAGTTTTGAATGTATGCAAGAGCAGGAGATCACTGAGATGGTTCATGGTGCTCAGAGTTCAAGCGGAACAGCTTGTGCAGCAGAGAACCAGCCCTGAGCATGAAAGCTGAAGCCAGATGCAAGTTGAAAATAAGGTGCAAACTCTAAACAGAGGAGATGATTAATAACTGGAATGAGCTACCAAGAGAAGTAGCAGACTCTCCACCCCTTGAGATCCTTGAATCATGTCTGAGCACTTCTCTGGAAGATCTGCTTAGCCAAACAAATGTTTCTCCGTACAGGACAGCTGAGATGGGTAACATGAAACCGCTTGTATTACAAAACAAATCACGAAGGCAATCCAATGTCCCTTCTGGCCTTTCGTCCTGGATGATTCTGTGAATCACACATAAGCATCTCCATAGGCTCAGGACATTGGACTGCATTTCCTTTCATGGAAAGAGAAATAATTTCATACTTATTTTTAACACACTACATGCATAAACATGAAATATGTAAAAAACTTAATTTCCATGGCCATTATGGAAAAACAATGGTTAATCTATTTAGTTTTTCTCTGACTTTTAAGAAGCATATTGGAAAAAAAATGGGTTTAGATAAGTCAGGGGAAGATTACTATTCTCAATTCTACAATTTCACTTTAATTATCTCTATTTACACATAATACCATTAAACAGTTAATTTTACTACAAAACTTTAAATTACTTCAACTATTAAAAGTTCCACAGATATTTCCATACCTCTGGTTTTATAGTGCATACATATCATACAATTTTAAGCCTTCTATGCAAAACTCAAGGTATCCAAATTCTAAAGGCTTGGCAAATCTATCTTCCAATATTTGCCTTAGAAACTGGGGGTTCACATGGCCGCTTTCAGCATAAAAAACCTACCTTCCTTGTCTACCAAAAAGCTCCTCTCTGCAAATCTTTAGATACTCTCCTACTATAGCAATCTTTTCTTTCTTCCTGGAGTTTAGTCAACAGTCATCTCCAGTCACTTCTCTTGGCAGGTTGGGCTTTTTTCATAATGTTACAATTAAGAACTTAATCCTGAATCCTTAATTCACTTGTTGAATAGCAACAAAAATTTCTGTGCTTGGATTAAACCAACTTAGAAGTTTATTTTTTCGTGAGAGAGATGATGAAAGACAAGGAAGTTGCCAGTACAAAAATCCTTCTTGCTCATTTCTAGTCTGTCCTTGTATTGATACAAAAAATATGCCACTCACACCTATGATGTAATTTGTTTTGAACCATTACAAGAGTGAAGGGCAATCAAGGGCTATTCTCAAAACTTGTGAGAAGTTGTCACCCATCTCTTCACTCAATATCAAACTGGCTTCAATCTCAATACCCACTTGAAATTCTTTTTTACTTCCCAAGGGGAATTGAATGAATTTATTTTCTGTTTCAGGAAAAATGTCCAAGTCTCTAGTCATGGAATATCTATGAAAATGTCCCCTACCAGAGCTATTCTAAAAAAAATTAAATACACACAGGAAAATGTTATATATAACATCACTCAGGCATGGGAGTTGGGCTTTCAGACCTTTGTCAAACTAGGACAGCTTCTACATGGGCGAGTGCATATCCCTCCTGAGCACCTTCCATCAGTTTGGAAAATACAAATCTTCAAACCTTTGCAGCAGAGAATGTAAGTCTCCCATTAGACTTAGGGATAGGAAGGAAATTCTTAATTAGTCTTGATCATTTTACCCCATCTCCTTCCCCTCCTCAGTTCCAGTGAAAACTGAGTCCAGCATTTGACGCCAATTTTCAAGGTATCTCAGGCCAAGAACTTGGAAGAAAGTAGTTTAATTTCACAGAGATTAATCTTTGAAGGAAAGGAGTCAGTGTACACAGAGCAGAAGGAAAACCTCCTTTTGACAATTTAAAAAATAGAGGGTTTTTTTCAGCTTTAATACAGAATTGCTGAAAATTTTGATATTTTTAAATACAAACACATCTGGAACCCTCAAGGTTCTGATTTACTTCTTGCTATCATCTGTCCCCCTCATTTTTTCCTCCAGATGCAGCTTGGACTTCCTAATCCAACTCCCATTTCAGTAACATTTAAACTCACACTTACTTTGGGGCATGGGTTTTCAAACCTATTTGTCTGAAAGAAGGGATTACATTATTTGAACTCTGCCTTAGCTGTACTGAAGCAGAAGTAAACCTTCCTAACAAGTTTTTTACATAAATAGTCAGCTTTACAGTTTCAGTCTGCAGACTGAAGGAGGGACGGATAGAAAACAACAGGGAAGGAAAAAGAAAAAAACCTTTAGGCTGAAGTTTATCCTCTTATTTTTGACTTTTGGCAGAGTCAAGGTTCAGGAAGAGCATAAAACAGACCTCATGAAAGGTGTACAAACTGTACTGAAACATGACAGGAAAGTCATTTGTCTCCATCAATATTTTTCTTTTGCACATAGAAATCAAGTTAGTTCCTTTAGGACACTACAGACTCCAAGTAATTGCATACGCCACCAATCCACACATGCCTCAAAAGCCAAAGGAAAAATGTATTGTAGAAAAAAAAAAGCAAGAGAATAACAAGTCTTGAATTTATCACAACAAATTCTGGAGAATGGAATATATCCCTACACAGCATACCTCAAAACACGGACAACTTAGTTAAACATCTGTCTTTGAAGAGGCTGAAGAATTGAAAACAGACAATGATCCACAACAGTTGTGCAGCATATTACAAATATTTCTTTTAAATAGTTCAAGATTTTGTAACAGAACAGTCACAAAAAACAGTATGTTCTTTTGTTTAAAGATTTGTTCCTAAATTGTTTCAAAAAGTTGAAATAACTTAATGGTGCACCATTGTGAACTGAAATCAGTAAGATAAACACATAAAATTGCAATAGCAGGAAAGAAAATACAAAAATACTTGTTCGCTTTCTTCAAAACTCAAAGAAATCTAAAATTTAAAAATTTTATTTACAAATATTCAAAGAGCATTGCTGCCATGAAAAGTGCTCCATATTGTTGCCTTTTAGATTCAGTTTCCTTTTCTATTACCTAATTGCAAAATATACTATTTAGAATATTTTTTATTTTGTTCTCATTTTTTTTTCTTTATTTTGTATATGCTATGCATAAATATGCATAGCATCCTTGATTTTGAGGAAAGCAGTCTAATTTGAAACAGAAAATTTAACTTTCAGTGCTAGCCAGTGAGAAAAGTTAAAAGCCAGACAGATTAAAAGAAGATAAATAGCTAAAAGTATTGCAATTGGAAAGTGATTTTCTTCTGCTGGCAACAATAATCTACATGTCTTAAATTTCTTAACAGAAGTTTTAAATAACCAGCTTCAATTCCCTTCTCTCAACATATTGGTACACAGTGCTGTATTTTTATCATAGCTGTTATAACTTTATATTTATCATCAGGTGAGTCAGGTGATGGCACAAGATTGAACAGTCTCTTAAGAAAACAGTAATTTCTTGCTCCAGTAGTTGCAGAGAAAAAGAAAAAAATCCATAAGTCTGGTTCTGTTATGTCCTAATGTCTCAAAATTCCAAAATATATTATCACACACACTGTGTTACTCTTAGGTCATTTTGAAGATCCCTCTACTTAGATACAAGCTCTTGGACAATGGCAAACAGGCACATGGCCTTCAGCCGAGTTCCCAAAACCCAGGAGATTATCGTCAACACACAAAGGAAATTTCCGTAAATGAGAGAAGTACGTATAAGTAATAATTTCTACTTATAACTTAGAGTCCTATATGTTCTTAAGATGTTTATATAAATGTGCAGAAAAAAATAGAAAATAAAGATCTTTGTGACTTGTAACAAATGGAACATTTACAATTACTGCAAGTACTTCTTCTGACAGAAGTAATGCTCACAAAAAATTCCTGTATGAGATTGGTTTGAAAATTAAGTGCATTCATCTTGCCTATTTCCCTGAACTCCTGGAAGAATCACTTTAGGTACTGACTTCCCACCCACATACCAGATGTTTCTTCCTTTAGTAAGGGATTTGAAATCCAACAAGATTGGTATTTGACTCAAATGTGGTCACTACATATTTTTAAAGTTACTTCATTGAACAATAACGGCATTAGGCAAAAAGAAAGTGACAGTAAAACATGCTTCAGTCCCTAAATTGGTAAACAAAGTTTGTTTCAGTGTGCATTACTGAGGTATTTATGTATTGTCAAAAAATTATCACAGAAACTGAGTCATAAACCTCATTTACACAAGGCCAATCAAAGACAGTCCTTCAAGGAAATTCCAGGGGATTCCATGCAAATCACTTGAGAAGTCAGCAAGAACATAATATCCAAACATAATTTATGTGAATACTTGGCTCTAACACAGATGCTGCATGTGAGAATGGTGCTAATTGATGGCCACATAGTACACGTTACCCTAGAACTTGCTGGATCTCAAAAGACCTGAACTGTCACAGCAAAAGAAGCACATTAAATTTTGAAAAAGCTAACTTGCAAAAGGCTGATCACTGAAAGTAGTAATTCCTCCATTATAAAAGAGCTGTATATATTTATTATCACAGAGGGTCTTAACAGCTGTGGTGGAAGTTAAAATTATGCAACAAAAGGGAAAGCTTTGTAGAGTACAGCTAAGTTGATTATTGTAATTCATATCTGGAAGTGAAAACACACATCCTTAAAACCCCTCCATATGGCATAAGAGGTGACAGCCTGTTCAGAAACACAGATAACACCGAACATATCATCTTTATGCTCTCACTGAATAATTTAATCCCACCAGAGTGGTGACATTCAAAGACCTTCAGGGAATCTGGCCAAACAAATAATTTTTTGATCCAGACCCATGTCTGCCATCTACACACGACAGAAACACATAATTATTGGCCAATAAGTAAAAGACAAAAGATTGACCAGAAAAACGCCTGAACACAATTTACTCTCAGAAGGCAAATCAATCAGCAACAATTCTTGCTACTTCCCAGATACATGGGAGTCAGATTTATCTCTGCAAGATTTTAATTTCCCTTCCTATAAATACTTCAAAGTAATGACTCATTAATGTTTACATGGAAAACAGTGAATTAGTAACAATTGAATATGTTCATAGTCCATCAGTTTCTTATCAATATAAATCCAGCTAAAAATTCCAAAATTACTACCACAATCATCAGAAAATATTACATGAGGTTTAACATAGATAGTTTTGCTGCCATCATCAGACAGGGTGATGACCATACTTATAGTCTTAATTTTTGCCATTACAAGCTAATGCTTACACCTGCTTAAAATGGGGAAGACAGATAATCTGTAAGATTTCATAGACAAATGAGAAGTTTAAATGTAATGCAGATCTGAACTGAAATACAGTATTTTTTGATAGAAATGAAAAGAACATGAAAGTGAGAATGCCACATCTGAGATGGAAAAAAAACTAAGTGTGCTTGCTGCAATTTGCAAAGTAGGGAACAAGGAATCTGCATTTTAGAACACTAAAACACCTGAAACAAGAAATTGCAAATCCAGAAGAATAAATTTTTAATACAATCAGTTCTTTCTATAGTGATTCCCTGTAGAATTCCCTTTATAGAAAGACATTGTACTTCATGTATCACTGGGGAACAACAAGCATAGCATCTGCACTTAAAATAGAAAAACATGTGAGTGAGGTCACTGCAATTAAACTTAAGGCTTAAAATACTATTAGCACATTCCAAGTAGTATAAAAATCTTTAAAACCAACATAATATACAATTAAAGGCATAGACAAAATGGGAATTAATACATTATCATCCATCAAAGGCAGGTAGTGTCAGAATAGCCTATTTCACTCAGAGGATAGCTAATTTTCTGAGAAACAAAATGGAGTAGATCAGATTTTAACAAAGCATTTGGTAGCATGCCATAAGAGGAAGATGGTAAAATGGAGATTGATACTGTAATATTACACAGGGGAAGATAGATATAACAGATACCATGAAACCCTTACTCCAAGCTGCAGAAGGTCTAATACAGTTCCTGCAGACTTAATCTAGACAGCAACATTTTTTAATAATAACTTTGGCATGAAAATATGCACAAGAGGATGAAATCTGCTTAGACCAATACTGATGTGACTGAGGTATCATTCAGGAAAAGCTGAAGTGTTCAGAAATGCAGTAACATGAAACCAAAGTAATAAACTTCGGAACTCGAAAGTAGAAATTTATTCTTTAGAAATGACAGAGAAGGTGAGGAGAGGTTTAATTCCAGGATCTATTCAGAGATAACACTGAGCCACCATGGATCAAGCAGCCTGAAAGAGGCAAATGTGATTTAACAGTGTGCCATACATACTTTCATTTATCACCTGCAATGTTGTGTGTAATTCTGGTTACTTACATATAAAGAAGAAAAGAGTCAAACAGGAGAATGATGCTACAAAAAGCAGAGGAACTGGAAAGCTTACATCCCAAGAGGAGACTAAAGAAAGTTCAGCTTATTTAGCTCTGCAGAAAGGAAACAGATGCAGTATGATTATGGAATCACAGGGTATGTTGAGTTGGAAGGAACCCACAAGGACCCTCGAGTCCAGTTCCTGCACAGCCCCATCCCCAAGAGTCACACCATGTGCCTGAGAGCATTGTCCAAATGCTTCTTGAACTCCGTCAGGCTGGTGCTGTGACCACTGCCCTGGGGAGCTGTTCCAGTGCACAACCACCCTTCTGTGTGAAGAAACTTTTCCTGATATCCAGCCTAAACCTCCCCTGACACAACTTCAGGCCATTCCCTTGGGTCCTGTCACTGGTCACCACAGAGAAGAGATCAGTGTCTGTCCCTCCTCTTCCCCTCATGAGGAAGTTGTCAACTGCAATGAGGTCTCCCCTCAGTCTCCTCCAGGCTGAACAGACCAAGTGACCTCAGCTGCTCCTCATACATGTTCACTTGAAAGCCCTTCATGATCCTTGTGGCCATCTTTTGGACACTCTTTAATAGTTTAACATCTTTCTTATATTGTGGCACCCAAGATTGTACACAACGCTTGAGGTGAGGCCACCCCAGAGCAGAGTAGAGTGGGACACTCCCCTCCCTTGCCCAGCTGGTGATGCTGTGCCTGATGCCCCCAGGACAGGGCTGGCCCTCCTGGCTGCCAGGGCACTGCTGGCTCATGTTCAACTTACCAATGACCAGGATACACATGACCCTTTCCTCAGCACTGCTCCCCAGTATCCCATTCCCCAGCCTGTCCGTATATCCAGGGTTGTGCCATCCCAGGTGCAGAATCCGGCTCTTTCCCTTGTTGAATTTTGTAGTTGTTACATGCCCATCTCTCTAATTTGACCAGGTCTCTCTGCAGGTTCTCCCTCCCTTCGAGGGACTCAACAGCTCCTCCCAGTTTTGTATCATCTGCGAACTTGCTCTGTATCCTTTGAGTCCTGTGTCCAAGTCATTCATGAAGATGTTGAAGAGCACAAGTCCAAGGATGGAGCCCTGCAGAAGTCAGTAACCCTGAATATATATATTTTAGGCAACAACTTGGAGGGAGAGGAATGGTCTTCAAGTTAAAGGAGTACATGTGAAGCATCTCCAAGATGATTCTGCTAAGTTCTCAGCTAGCAAATAATGCCCCTAATCTATCATGTTTAACATAAACTAAACTTATTTCAGAAATCACCACAAGAAAGTGGAGGCCTATTTCAGGCCAGTGAATTTGTGCTGATTTTGTCTGGGGTAGAGTTAACTTTCTTCACAGTGGCTAGTACAGGGCTGTGTTTTGGATTTGTGCTATACACAGGGTTTATAATATTGAGATGTTTTTGTTATTGCTGAGCAGGGCTTGCACAGAGCCAAGGCCTTTTCTGCTTTTCCTACAGCCACACTGCTGAGGGAGTTGGGGCTGAATGGGAGATCAGAGGAGACACAGCCAGGGCAGGTGACCCAAACTGACCAAAGGGACATTCCAGACCATATGGCATCATGGTGAGTATATAAAGTGGAGAGAAGAAGGGGGACATTTGGAGTGATGGCATTTTGATGTGCAGTGCTAAGGAACCACTGCACACGATGAGGCCCTGGAGATGGCTGAGCACCTGCCTGCCCAGGGGTAGCAGTGAATTATTTCCTTGTTTTGCTTTGCTTGTGTGCATGCTTTTGCTTTCCCTAGAGATAACTGTCTTTCCCTCTACCTGTAAGTTTTCCAGCTTTTACCCTTCTGATTCTCTCCCAATCCTGCTGGTGGGGGAGTTAATGAGCAGCTGAGTGGGGCCTGGCAGCTGACTGGGGTTAAACCACAACAGAAGTGAACTCTAGGCAAACCTCTGGGTATGCCTTCAGCTGATTCTGACTATTATAGACACCTTCAGAGCACTCCCTTATGCCACTGGACCTCAGCCCCCATGTTAGTGCAGAAACTGCTGAATGAAGGCAGGAGCCTCAGCAGGGACTGCTGAACAAATGACTGTTGTGAGGTTAGAAAAAAACACACCTAAATAATTTAAATTTACCTCAGAAGAATAGAGTATTCAAAGATCCCATGAGGAACACTGCTCCAAGTCCTGCAGAAGCTCTGCATTCACAGCACTCTGAGCTGCAGATAACAGAAAGCAAAAGAGTTTTAAAAATGTTTTATACAGCAGAGATGAGCTCAGAGTTAGTGACTGCTTGAGGACTGCAATTTACCACCTAATGCAGTTCTTGAAGGGCATTCAGCTAGAAATCTTAATAAAACAACCTATGCAATCTGAGAATTAAGAATTAAATAAACAGGCAAATCTTATTAGTTAGAAAACTGATTAGTTGTTAAAGTTCAGCTAAACTTTAAAGACTTGATGAAGGTAGCTCAGGAGGAGTGTATACCATTATGCAAAATTGAGCACAAAATTTCAAAGCCAGTAAGTCTGAGTGACAAGTTGGTTAAGTTAATTGCAAGCAAAAATGGAGCTCTAAAAATTACAGGGAGCATAAAACTACAGCATTGTTACTTGTAAAAAGAAAAATCAAAGGAATGTAATGATGGTACTTGAAGCGCACGAAGGAATAATGAAGCACAAATAGCTAGGAATATAAAGAGTAACAATAAGGGTTTTTTTAAATATACTGGAAGCTTGAAGAATGCTAGAGAACATTTAGTCCCATAAATAAGGTGGTGGAGTAAGGAAATATTTGCTATTGGGAAAAAGAATTACAGAATAATTAATTCCTTTTTTGTGTTTGAATTTCATGAGCAGAATATTGTCAAATATAAGACCTTAGAGAGCATACTGTGGCCATGAGAAATTCAGAAGGAAGAACCTAATACTCTTGTTTAACGCTAATATCTGAGATCTCACTTGAACTAAAATATTGACTCTTAAGCTTGCATTGCATTTTTAATTGCTTTGAAAAGGTGAAACTTCTAGGAGAAAAAGCTTCAGCATGGCTTGCAGCAGAAACCTGAATCTAGACAGAAGCTCCTTTTATGTCCACAGCTGCTTGCCGCCACAATGAATGTTCATTCAGAAAGGAATATATTAGGAAGAGTAGTAAATAACCATTTGTTGACCACAATATTAAGCTCAGAGAAGCTTTTGAAAGTCCTTAGCAAAATCTCTAGACATTTCCTCTTCATAAGCATGCATCATTCTCTGCATCATTCCCAATCAGTAACACAGGAATAAAATATAAGGATTCTATCCTTCCCCAAATTATGACTATTTCAGTTTTCTTTATCAGAGTTAGGACAAAAAAACTAAGCCAAAAAAAATAAGATAAAACTCTGCTTCTTCCTGATGTTTAACTTTGCCTCCTGGGTGTAGTCAGTCACTGCCTCCTCTCAACCATAAACTCCCGGCCTGGCTGCACCCTGGCAGCACAGGGTCAGCTGGTGAGCTCCTGTGCAGGCAGGACAGTGGCCAGGGATGGGAGATCCCTGTGAGGCAGGGGTGGGAAAGCAGCATGTCTGCTCATTGACATGAAGGCTACTGTCAAGCACACAGGCACGATGGCAGAACTGAAGCTGCAACAACTACTCCCTCCTAAATTTTTAGTATTAACTATACCTTTACCATGAAAGAGCTTGATGGTCTGGGGTTTTTTTGGGTTTTCTTCCCTTTTCTTTCTGTTTGAGAATAAAAATGCTTAGGTGGAAGGAACACAGTGCATCTTCCAGAGAACCACCTCAAAGACTGCAGAATGAAAACCATTGTCATCACAGGGCTGAGCTGGACAAGAGAGACATTACTTAGTCTAGGGGAAAAAATCATTCAAAAATTGGCAAATGCACATCACAGCTTTATGATTTCTTCCTGATGAGCAAGACCACAAGGTGGTAGAGTAGGGTGAGTGACTCTTAGTTAAGAAGAATCAAATGGAAGCAATGTACTTAAAGCAGTAAATGATTCTATGAGTTGCAACAAGCTTTAGTCCCTTCTTTTGTACTTGCTAATTTAGCTTTTGAAGAGACAGATGGATTAAGTTTCCCTCGATAATTTTCTTTTCTTTCTTTTTCCTGAGGGTGGATACAGCAATTTGGTTTGGTTTTTTCCTAGCATAAATAGTTAATGAAATAAACTAATATACTCTGAAAAAACAGAGTGAAAAAAAACAAACAACTGCAAACTCTAAAAAAGTAAGGGTAAATACTGTTTGTGTTGTTCCTCAGATGGATGGCCCTTGGCTTGTCTCTTTCCCTATGCAACACTGGGGCTTGTGGCATCAAAAAATGGCTGAGCCATTAGCAGCCAAAACAAACATAAAGCCAAAAATGGAGGAAATGGAGACACTGAGCCATAAACATTCCTACTTTAATGCAGCAATTCAAGTTGATCAAGGTTAATATTCAGGATGTGCATGATTCTCCACATGGCAAAGTATAGAAAAAGTGCAGGATAGTTATGAAATCTAGGCAGACAAAGTCTTTACTACTTTCCTGCTACTTCTGGTCACAATATCCTTGTACTTTATCTGAGAGTATGTCATCAAACCCCATGACAAAATTAGTCTAATGACCAAAACACTTGGTCATCTTCTCCTTGTTAGCTTAACTAGTATGTTAATGTGTTGCAGAACAAACACAGTGCTCTACGCTGGTTGCACCCTCCTCCAGTTTTTACTTCAGCTATCTACCCTAACACAGAGCATGAACAGTTCTCCTGACAAATAGTAGTGGATTAGCCACAGTAGTGGTGACAACAGCACAGTGAGTGGAAGGATAAAAGTTACAATACATATTCCCAAAGCAGTAACATGAGCTGGGATAAGACAGGAATGAAATGTCATCATCCAGATGAACACTTAGATGCTATGGAAATGATAAATAGGATTTGGATTGAGCAGAGGGGCGAAATCAGCGTCACACCAACTCCCAACAAAGTTCATCTGCCAAAGATCATATATGTTGAAATTTAATCCCATAATCCAGTTCTCCACCTTGAACACATTTTATGTTACTAGAAGTTATTCTATACAGTAAAACAAAATACAAAAACTCTAATAGTCATACTATAATGCCTGTGATTTGAAATGCTTTACTTTTGATGCTCTTGTAAACTTGGCCTGATCCTGAGACACATTAAATATGTATTTCATATCTACCTGAAAGCCCTGCCAATTTTCATAGCCTCTCAGGACAGGAAAATGAATTGAATGTATAGTTAAGAATAATGAAATAATAACTAATAATAAATAAAACTACCAAAATTTCAGGGTGCCTGGAATAGCTAAAGTGAAATCTACAATTTGCTATGCATAAAAAGGAAAAGCATTGTGACATTATAGCCATGCTCTTTATGATTTTGAAATTAATGCAATATTTAGAAAATCAAACAGAATATTTTACTACCTGTTCAATTCTGCTACTTCTGTATATACATTAATGCAGTAAAATTGTTTACCACTTTGTGAGTCAGAGCGTGTTCGTTCAATTTAATATACTGTAAGAACAGAAGCACAAACACTTGTAAGATCTTAAGATCTTAAACCTTCAAGCCCGTTTCCAGTCCCATCACAAACTTTCTATGCATTCAGATGGCAAGTCCAGTTTTCTACCAGAAGGCATGAAAAATGGGCACATTGTATGGAAAACTATACTCCAGACTGCAAGAAGCTCTGGCACTGCTGGGATGACAATGGAAAAGCCCTGAGAACTTTGTCCAAGGTGTCAGAGAGATCTTCTGGAAAACATGACATCTACAAGCATAAATCTTGTACCTTATTAGAGGAGAAAACTATTTCCTTCCCTGAAATGTCCATTTATTGATATAATCCCAATTATTTCAAAATTCTTTGGTGACTCTTGTGTCATAACATATTACACTATTCCTGAATTAATTGGCACATGGAACACTAGTTCACAAAACTTCTTGTGAGTCTGGAAAGTTTTATTAGGAAAAATTTCTCAAAATGTTTTTGAGGCCCATTATTTACTTCCATTTTTCTGTATCATTTTCTACCTGTCTTATTACTGGATATTCTTCAGCTCTTTTCAGCATGCCAATTTTCCTCTCAGTCATTTCTGGTGCTCATCTCTCCTTTCTTAGACTCCAGAAAGTCTGAAACTCTCTGGTTCACTGCCTAGGTTATATTTCATTATGGCTGCCACATTATCTGCAACAACCACCATTAAAAAGGCTGCTGCATTATCCCTAGAAAGGGAACAACATTTCAACAGCTTTGTATGGCAAATGCACTCAGGGAAGGTTTCTGCCACCGCTTGCCAAGTTCCCATTGCCTCACTTTCCCCACTGGTTCTCCTGCTTTGTAACTCAGGTTCTGAATTTGTCTTGGGTTCCCTCTGTTTTGCTCTCATTAGGAAGGCATTTGGGCAGCATTCTTTTCTCCTCATGATGGAGAATTTGTTCCAGGTCACTGCTGAGCTGCAGACATAGTCCTTGAATGTGTAACCTGTAATGAAAAGAATGACTGCCCTGTAAGATACCAAACCTTTCACACAGGATTCCCCACCCTGACTCTAATGGCTACTCACTTATCTAGATGGATTTAAAATAACACGAGAAAGAGAAAAATGTAAAGGAAAAACTGAAACTGTTCCTCATCTCCTAATATATGTTTAGTAATATATCTTGGGCAAGCTTCCACTCACCAAAAGTGTTTGGGCTTAGAAAGCTAAAGAACAGCTGTGCTATACACCCAGTTGCTGATATTTTCTTATAGATACCAGCTATGTAAATGTGCCTTAAGTTCTTAGGTATTAATCCAGTAGTTACTATTAAAGAGAAAAATCATAGAAGTACCTGATCTACCAAAAGTTAAGAATAGAACACAGAGGTGCCACAACTTAATTCACAGAAGAGGGATCTGTTTTAAAACAAACCTGTTTCTAGCTCTCCCCATCTAAACCCACACTGCTGTCCTCTTCTAAGCCCAAACAAAACTGCTGTAATCTTAAAAATAAGTGAATTTTCTCTCGCATAGTACTTACTATGGATTAACAAGGGTGTAGTTTGAAAAATCAAATCTTTCATATCTAGAATGCATCCTTCTGGAGAATTTTTGGTTGCACCATTATTAGCCTTTCTTGATCAGACAACCTGCAGAAAATCACCATAAGAAACTGCAAACACTATGCACTGTGCTGTTTCAAATAATGTGAGGAGACACAGGTAAGACGCAAACAAGACACAAACAAGGAGGACATCTCTTGGCTGGAGAGCTCCTTGAAAGAGGAAAGGGTGAGAAGCATTCCAAAAAGAGAAGCACTATTGCTGAATAAACACAAGTGACTGGTTTAGGAAGGGCAGTTATTAGATTCTGTATGCTGCACATGTGAGAGGAAAACACACCCTAGAGGGCAATTCAGAGGAAGAGAATAAACTGGAAGAGTGCAGCCTCAGGATGGTGCCTAAGCTGAGATCCAAGATATCCAGAATATTCTCCCTTTTGTAGTTTAACGTCAGTCAACACAATCCTTCATCATTCAGCAAGTTCTTGGCAGTTCCTCTGAACCCCGACAGAGTTGTTAGCACATGAGCAAGGGAGCTGAATATGAAACCTATTGACCAATGCAGCTAAACATTTTTTCTCAGCACTTCTGTTATCATGGATGAAACTTTTGCTCTAACTTGTCTCTTCTTGGAGAACATGCATAATACGAACACCCCAAGACTCCACGCCAACAGTAAAGCAACCTCCTTTGTAAATCTGCTTACCTCCATCAACTGACTACTGAAAAGAGCCCAATCAAGAAAGAGTTATTTCACAATTAGCTGTGCTCAATTTTGCTTTTTAATAATCACTACCTTTCAGAGATGTAAGCTTTGACAGTTCCATGGGCCCCCCAAAAGAAAGGAGGATCAAACATGCTGCAGCTGTTTCTCTGCAGCATTTCTCTCCCTCTAAAAGTGTTCTGAAGTTAATTTTGATGAGGTTTGAAAGGAGTAGGCTTGTGCTCCATGCTGAAAACATTTTCAGTTTGACAGCTCTGCCTATGTGGGGGAGGGAGAAAGATCAGTGATATCTTTAAGTTATGCAATAAAAAGTTAGCTGTCTTCTTTGAATGCAGATTTCTATTGAAGTTTTAAATAGTCCTATTCACTAAGGAAAGGACTGAAAAGGTGGTTAACATGAGTAAGCTGAAGCAACCTGCTGCTGTTCCTGTGAATAAAGCTGACCTTCTGGAGTAGTGGCAGAGGCTGTCGACCTTGTTTTTGTCCCTTGCACCAGCCACTGTGTATCCTTACACGAGTATCGTATTTCCGGGCAAACAGCCAACTTTCACTTACGGCAGTACAGAGTAGTACACAGTGCCAGCATTCATGAAAACGAAGCTTGCTTGCTTTCATAAAGACGTAAGAGGGAGGACTCAAGCTTATGCTGAGCTTTGCACTGACCAAAACTTTCCCCAGGGATGGACAAAAGATTCCTGGGACCTACAAGGAAAATAGTACCAATGATTTTGCAATACATTCCAGAAATCACAGGTCGCAAAGTATCTGCTGCTGTAACTATAGAAGCTTTGCTGTGGAAGGACGTCTTTACCCTCTTTCAAGTATTGTTATGCCTCTATTTCAGAGTCATAAGGAGAAGGGAAGGTATGCTTCTAACACATTAAAGAAAATCAGCCAACGAGAAGCCTAAAAAGATCACCAGTTTCAATTAGTTGTCTTTAACCTTTCCTCATCATCCAGTAAATTATCTTCCATTTACAGTAAAGCAGTAGTCCTTCAAGCAGGTTACCTTCTCTCTCCCAAAGGTTTAGAATATGAGGCTTGTACTCCAGAAAGCAATGAGACTCTCACTATATGTATTTTGTCAATCTCATCAATGCCATATCAACATCTGAATCCTTCACATGAGTGATCTTTACCCACAGTGTAAGCAGGTATGTCTGTCCCATTTCACAGACAGAGTTTCAAGACATCGAAGATTATGTGATTCACCAAAATCACAGGTGAAATTTGTGGCTGAGGTGCTGCACCTGACCTTCAAGTCCAAGCCTTGTCTTTTTCTAGTAATATGTACCTGAGATCTTATCTTTCTTTCTATTCTTCTCCACAGCCCACTGAGATAAACAGTCTCCTTTTCTTCCCTGCTACAAAAAAAAAAAAAAAAAAATCTAAACAGATAGTAATGTCAGCTTCCTCTACTCCAGAAGGAACATTGCAGATCCAGGGAGGAGTCTGGCCATTTTTCCCATCACATTTGCTTACCCCTTTCTAGGATCAGAAAAAGGGAAGTCAAGGAACAGCTGTAGAAGCCTCAGGTTCTTACATCAGCTTTCACTTTCCAGGCTCCCTTAGAAGCAGTAAAGAGGTTGAAGGACCACTGCAAGTAAAAAAGTGAGTTAGACTAATCATCTGGGGCCAGTGCTTCCCATAGAAAGGATTCCAAAGGAGCTGGCCAGAGCCTGTACCAGATACTAAGTCCAGCCCAATGGTTGAGGAGAACAACACTCAAAGCCACAGCCCAAATATTCTGCCCTGGTAAACCCATGACAACACAGAAGTAGGTCCAAGCATCTCTCACTGTGGTAATCACCTTGGATCTTTTTCAAAGCAGTCATTCCTATGAACATAATCAGGATATTAATTGATAGACTTGTGGGAGGACAACATTTTACTCCCATCACATCTACTGCAGGTCTGGTAGGAAAAGAAAAGAGACATTTGCAGGAGAATCAAATATTCTCTTTCATAACAAAGAGCAGTATATTTTTAGGCTTTAAAAATTATATTACTTCTACATGTCAATCTTTCAGATTTTTTTCTGTAATAGATATCTATTTCAAATGAGGTAATTTTATTTCAAAAACAATTATATTGTGCAGTTACTTCTTTTTCCTACCTTCCTTTTCTTTTGGACCTTTCTTTGTCCTATAGTTAAATAATATGCTGCATGAACCACATTATAATAAGAGTTGAAGAGTACACATTTCTTTGTATTTATTTGTTAAAGTACTACTTCTATAACCTAAAGTTATAGCCTTTCTTCTCACTAACTAATCAACACCTTCAATACTTTCTGTCTTCAGCATTATTATTACCCAAATTTCTAAAGTCTTTCAAATGACAGAAAAGCACTGAAGAACCTCCCAATGCATCACAGCTCCAATACTAGAAATATCTGTCATTATTTGAAAGTTAACAGTTTATAGCACACTATTTTGGAGTAAAACAAGCAGTATTTTCTATGTGGAAACAATGATGCACAGAACTCTGAGCGACACAACTTAATTTCCAAGTTGTGCTTTATTGAGTAGGGATTGGACCAGTTGGACTTCAGAAGTCCTTTGACATTACAACTTCAATAATTAAAATTTCATCTGAATAAGAAAATAATTACTGCAGATTTTTTCAAGTTTCTTTTCTTTTTTTTTTGCTACTTGGAAAAATATTTGGGGAGGCAGAATGTTTCCTTTAAATTGTCCAGCCTAATGGTCTTCTAACCACCACCTGTCTCTATGTCAGAAAACATTCAAACAATTCACCAGTTTCTAGAAAGGAAGAATTATAATTCTTGAAAGTATCTGAGATACTTCTCACCCATTTATGCCTCCCCAAGGAACTTCTGAAATATAGTGCAGGAGAGGCAGAGTTGTTTACAGTATGCCTTGCTTGCCTTGCCTTCATCGGACTGCTCTGCTAGCAAGTAACATCAGTACATATATACATAAATAAATATATACATATAGATACATATATTCATCATATAAACCCATTGCTATAGTTTGATGTCTTCTGCTAAGTTTTTCTGACATCCAGAGAGATAAAATTTCAAAAGCTGAACCCAAATATCCCACTACCAACAAAACTTTGCAAAAGATTTCAGGGTATTTAAATGAGCAGTAAAGAACAGAGGCAACAAATTTAGGCTGGATGAAAAAAAATGCACTGATTATTAACTCTAAGAAAAGTAATCTAGTGCTTTCACTGAATGCTAGCAATAATGCTAAAACTGCCTTCGTAGAGGATAAGCCACTTCTTATGGCCTAGATATAGTTAAAATTGACAATACCTAAGCTGTCAGTATTAGTGGAGGAAGAAGATACCAAAACCATCAGGAAACAGACAAAATAGAAATAATTAATATGGACTGATGATGACTAGAAGCTGAAGGAGAGAAAATTTTTATTTCCTAGATCCACAAGTCTTGAAGTTAAAAATCTAATTAAGACATAAGGTTTCTGTTCAGAAAGTATTTGCAGATGAAATATCAAATTTTAAACTAGATATCAAAGTACATTTTCTTTTATTGTATCAGTCTGTTCCAATACAAAAACCTAAATAAAACTAAAACCTGCTTTTCTGAAACTCCATGCATTCATCTGCAAAATGAAAGATAAATGAACTTTACTAACATCTGTTAGTCCTATCCACTTGATCTCATTTAGGCAAGCACCTTTTGTAGCATTTACTCTTCAGTGGTCCAGAAAATGACTGTGTAAAATTATATCTTTTTCTTGCATATGTTCATACTGAAAATTAATCTGTTTTGCTATCAGAAAGCAAGTTTCTTCCAACCTGTGATTCTACACCTTGAAGACATAAAACAGCATTTTTATCCTGTTATCTGCATTGAGAACAGCACCGACTAATAGCACAATTATCTAACATAGAAAAAGGACACAATTACTTTCCACAATTCTGCTGAAGATGGGCAGGAAAGCAACAACAATTTTGTGTGTGCACATGTAACTATTAAGCTCCACGAAAGCAGAGAGGGAACAGCAACCCATACCCATATCTTTAATGCTGAACATGTCAAATGACTAGAAAGTCTAGCTGTGAGCTGTTTTCAAAGAGGAATTTGTCTGCAAACATCAAGTGTAGCTCACAAGTAATTTCTGGAGAAAAATCCAAATAGGAAAAATCGCATGTTCTATGAATACAATTCAAAAATTAACACTTGGAAAACACGTTTCCAGACTTTATTAATACTTTAAAAGCATCAACAAATTTTCTTCACTACTTACAAAGTTAAATAAATGAAAATGCATTTTAAAATCCTGAATTTGCATTTCCTTATGCCAAAGCATGCTATTAAATCAATTTTATGGTACAATTAAATTAATTGCGTGTTAATTTAATAATAAACTTTGGGATATTCAGTTATACACCCAACATACAGAAAATTGTGTTGCATAAGCAGTTTTATGCCAGAAATACATTTTTATAGTTGGTTCTGCAAATATAACAAAACAAACTGTGGAAAAAACAAATATTTACCTAACTAGGACTAAAAGTTTCTTCATGTGGCAAAAAGAGCCTGCTGTTTAAACCTCTGTTCTAATGACAGCAATTGCAAAATAAAATGTGAGGAAAATGTACTCAGTGGCACATAAGCTCTGATGAGATAATATCACATCTCCAAATGCCATTATTTTTAACATATTTGCACAATGAGGTGGAATTTTGATTTTTTTCTCAAAAGTTTAGCACCTTTGTTATAAGCAAAAAAAAAATACCCCACAACTTTTATTAAGCCAGTGTAACTGAGCTATTTGATGTGGAAGGAACAAGATGGAATAAAGAATACTATTGAACATTACTTCCCCTATTTTCTGTTCAAAAGCCTTTATGATGAGATTACATAAAAGCTACACTTAAGAAACTCGGAGAAGGGCTTTAATCAATCTCTTTCTACTTTTGACAAACTTGAATATATCTTTCTTCAACCATGCAGCCCCTTCAAATCAGCCTTCCAAGCAGGTTTCTACTGCCCACACTCTCCAACTAGGCCTCTAATAAAAACAGAAAAAACAAAAAATCTAGTGTTTCTGAGGTAAAAAGAATAATAGAGAAGCATAAATAAAGACAAAAAGAAAAACGTGGCTTTTATACATCATTGAACAGCTCACTGATATTCTCAGTCCCTCAAAGCAAAAGCCCCACTTGCCAATCACTATATGCTACAACTGCACCTACATCTGTTCCAAACTCAAAATAAAGATGGTTTGGATGCTTTCCAAGTGACTCCACCAGCTGGTTTTTTTCACTTCCTGTCTGCCTGCTCCTCTCCTGCAATCTGCTGTCATGTACATTCACATTTTCCCATTTCTCAAATGAAATGTTCAGATTTCAGAGCAATCTCCTGTCCAGGGAAGTTTACTGAGAAGTTTCCCAAATAATTTCTAACTTCCTATATACCTATGAATAAAATGAGGTATTTCTGAAAACTTTCTTCTAATTCTTCTGAAACAGCAAAGAAGAATTTAATCAAGGAGTAACTATGTCAGAAAGAGACAAATTTTGTACTTTGTTATTTTGCAGAGAGGCCACTCTTCACAAACAACTTTAGAAAATAGCTTTCCTTTGGAAAAAGCCAATGATTTCCTCTTAGCAGCATGTAACCAGACTGCTGCTACAAAACATTTAGTAAGCATTCATAAACACTCCGCTCTAGAGGTATTACATGTGATGCTCAGTACCTGGGAATGCTCATCTATGTAGGTCCAGATCTGTTTAACACATTGAAGACCACACTACAAATGGAATTTCCAAAGACTTTCATGCTTGTCAAAAAATGTGATACTTACATAAGACAGCTCTGGAGAGTATAATCTTTTGATAGAGGCTGGGCAATAAATGAACAGATAAACTTGTGCAAAAGTTGCCCTTAATTCTTCATATTGCATGTGGATCAGCCAGTTTACAAACACACTGTCTTAATACATTTGGACAAAGAGTTAAGTCATGATTCCATTACAGAACTCCCCTCCTACAATTAAATATTATATTCTGATATTATATGTTTCTCTTATTATATTGTCAGCTTATATAAATTTTCAGTCTTTAATATCTTTTAATTTTTGAATTCTTTTCCCAGAGCCAAATGTCCCTGCACATTTCTTCACAATTTGGTGTGAATTCAACTCTAAGCCTTCATTTGAGTTTCAGTCAGAAGTATCTTTAAAGATAACAAAATTATGTTGCTATCAACATTCAAGTAGTCATGGTATAAAATCCAGAAGAAAGAGTAAATGGTTTTATTAACCTTACTGTCATCAAATTTCTTCTACTGAGCAATGAGTGGGGAAGTGCAATACAAGTATTGATTCAGTACGTGTTTCCTACCATCAGGCATATTCTCCTATTCCCAATCAAATGGATTGGCTCTGCCATCTGATTTTCATAATAACTAAAGAAAGATGCTCCTAAATAATTCCACATCATCCATATTTTCTTTGCCTGACATTCACTATTAATCAGAATTTTCAGGCATTTGCTTCCTGTCCTTGCTTCCTTTCCAGAAAAATATAGTAAGCATCTGAGAGAGAGAAAACATATATACCAGGGAGTGAAAAATTATTGGAAAACCAGAGAAAAGAATTTTAGCTTGCAAGTAAAGAATACCAATGAAACCCTAAGAGCATTAACTTGTTTCATTCTCTGCTGCTTCTACCAAGCTTCAGGTACCTCTGTTCATGTCCCAGTAAAATCCAGAACAAATTTGGCAGCATTATATTCTCTTGGTGCAGAAACTTTTCTTACCACAAAACTGAAGACTGAAACATTTTATAGTCACATTGTTTGCATTTAGTGAAAATTAAATGCTTAATTCTAATAAACATTACTCATTCCTTTTAGGTTTTAATATTATGAAATATTTCATGCAGTATTTTGTCAAAAAAAAAGCCAGAGAAAAAAACAAGACAATGCAAAACAGGGCACATTTTCATCAGAATTTTCAAAATCACCTTATTTTCCACAGAAAACAGATATTTGGAATTAGCAAATTATCCTGCAAAGACCAACTGTATTTACAGAACTGAAAATTCAATCTTAAATTTTCACAGCAAAGACAGTTTTGCAGTGCTGAATCCTGCCAATACATGTGAAGGACCACATAATGACTGCAAGCCAGTTCTGAATGTCTTTCTGAAGAATTGCAGCAGCAGAAATGGAAGTTACTGACTTGGGTAAAGGGTCAGAAAATTCTGTGTTTGTCTTACTGCAAAAAATTGGATTAAGGTTATCACCTCCTCCATTTAGCATTAACAATGAGGAATGACAGTACAGATACATCTCTGTATTTACAGATGAGTCACACATCAGGAGAAGAAATACATAAAAACTGGTGAAGACTCCTAGCAGTAGTTTTGAACTGTGGTGCACAGATCCACAGGCCAATTTGAAGTCCCCACAAAAGAAAGTAATGTAAAGGCTGGTTCAAATACTGTGATAAAGGAATCTGAAGCTCTACTTGAATATCCATAGAGGTCCAAAATAAAAAGTATTTGAAAGCCCCCAACTAGAGCTACAATAATCAGATATACATTTCTCCACAAGACTACATAACCCCCATGTTTTTACAGCTCAGACATCTGGCATCCAGTACCAGGCTCAACAGGTCTGCTCCCATGTTATACCAATGCCTCAGCCATCCAGTGAGCTCAGAAGAGCTATTCAGCTGTGTTGTGTTGTGTTGTTCCCCAAGAGTTTTTTAAGGGTGACTGATGCATTTTCATTAGAATAGGTAAATATGCTTTTTTATTTCCCCACCCAGAAGAAAAAGCTGGCCTTGAACAAGATAGCTGTACAGGCAAAACCACTACACATGGGAACAAGTTGTTCAGAGGGGTTGTGCAGTCACTGGATAGAGCCCAGAACAACCTGGTCTCATTTCAGAGCTGATCCTGCTTTGAACAGGAAGCTGGGCTAGGGACATACTGAAGTCCCTTCCCATGTGATGCATCCCATGATGCCACAAAAAGGCATCAAAGACATGTAGTCAGATTTTATTTCACTTCTTTCACTCCATTCAGCTAACTCTAGGATACTTTGCTATTTACTTTTTTTCACTTATAATGTGTTCTGAGCCTTTACAGAACATTCACATCATATTTGCATGTGTTTCTGTATAAACATAAGGGTTTCCAAAAGTTATTTGGGTTGGGCTTTTTTTTTTTCATTATTTTTTTAAAGAATGGGACAGAAAGCCTCATGGAAATTCTTGTTTCCAGGAAGTCTTCAGAAAAGTCAGGTTATCAAAAATCCTGAAGAAGAAACCTTTGCAGCAGGTAAAGTATTCCTGCCAAGAAATCTAGAGGCAGGTTTTGTGTCATCCCTATGATTACAGCTACCACTGCTTTTCAGAAGAACAGGCTAAAATTTCCTCCAAAAAATTGCTGGGAAATTTGTTTGCAAATTGGTTTGAAAAGTTCAATGAAAACAAAAATAGAATAGCAGGCTTCTATGTATTTATTCTCTCTGCTCTTTCCTACCCTTTCAATTTTCAAACTGAAAGAGCAAATTCTAAGTTATTAAAGAATTTGATGCTGCTAAGGAAGGAACACTTACAACTGAAATATAGCATCAGAACCAGGCAACTACATAAACATTTACCAGAAAGCCTTGTACTTCAACTACCTCACCCTGCATTTAGGAGACAAAAGATTCAAGAAGCTATTCTGTTTGTTTGCCATCTATTAGAGAATGAATACAGCCTTCTCATAATGTTGGTGATTTGCTAAATGTCCCTGTGAAGCACAAAAGCCTGCTGTCCAGTTTGCATGCCCAGTGGAATAAGGCACAAGCTGCCATTTTGCAGCACTCTGATTTCAAAGCCTTCTCAGAAGTCTAAATTTCTTTGTGCTTTTTATCTACATAAGCTTTATTTGCTTTGTCCTTTCAGAGGCCACCCAAAGGTACCGTTTCATCTTGAGGCAGCATGTGGGTCTGTATTTCTTCATACAATCATATACCCATATATTTCCCTCTGAGCTTATTTTGACACAGTGGTCAAGCAGCTTGCTGAATTGGTTTTGATGTGTAATATTCAGCCTTAATTGTTTATTTATTGCATTTCTATCCAAAGTTTTCTCTGATGCATTGCAAGCAGGTCTGGTTACTTCACATACCTGAACTTCGGCTGCACAGCCCCACTGCTCTCTCACTCGCTATTTGCGCCTAAAGCTGCTGCAGAAGCACCGTGTTGCTATTGCAGTATGCTCACCTTGCTTCTTTTGGACTGCTATGCAGTAATACTTCAGTCCACTTCCTGCAATACCCCATTTCTTGTTTTACTTGGTACTAGCATATATTTTTTCTATTTCTGCATTTCTGTCTTTTTTTTTTTTGTTTGTTTGTTTTTTGTTTTGTTTTTTTGTTTGTTTGTTTTTTAATGTTAGCAGTGATGGAAGTGTTAGATTGGCAGTTCTGAGAGAGCTAAAGAGATAACCAAGTACCATTTTCCTTCTAATACTCTTTTCCAGCAATTTGTGGTTCCCTGAGTAGATTCACTGGGAGGAGGATGAAGTGACTGCAGCTCCAGTTTCATCTCTCACCTCTCCCAGGGCTGAGACGGACCAAGAGGACTCAAGGGGGCCACTACACTTCTGCTGAGGAAGGGCTCATCAAGACTGGATTAAGCAAGAAACACCTTGGCTACAAACTGCCAAAGCACCTTTGTGTGACAGCAGCATTCAGTGACAGTTTGCTAGGCCAGATTTAGAAAATTAAGCCATCTGTGGCTGGAGAAGCAGGAGTCTGAGATCAGCCCCCCATGTTCCCTCGCTGGCTCCAAAAGCTGTACACCCTTCTCTTCATCATAGTGCCATTCTGCCCAAAGAAAAAAAGAAAATCAGAGCTCTTCCCTCCCTTGCTCCATTAAAAATTGTCTTCTCCACTCCAGGAAGCAACTTCAGCAAACTGAAGGGATTCAGGCAGTGGCAAAAACCTTGCTAAACATCTGGCCCCAACTCGAAGGAAACATTCTGGGTCACTGCAGATCTCCTCTTGTGACACTGGAAGTTGCTGACCGGCATTTTTACATTACAAGGTGCTATAATTTGAAGCTTTTTGCTTAGCTGATTGTAACACCTTTGATATCCTACCTCCACACTGTTTCAAATACAGAACTAGACCCCCAAAGCCCCCTTTCCAAACAATAGTATTTTCTCTTCCCCTCAGAGACCGGACGCAATTGCGGATCCGTAGCTGGGCAATGAAGAAGGTTTCGGCTTACGTCTAAGCCTGCACTCCAGATTGAATCAGAGGTAGCTGGTGGCACTCGAACCGCATCTCTGGAAACCTGCCCGCTTTGGTGGCAACCTGAGACAGGGGCAAGGACGCGTACGCGGGTCTGCCGATCGATGCTCGCTCTGCGAGCGGCTACGAGGCCGGGGGCTCGGGGAGGGGAGGCGGCGGCAGCAGAGGAACCTCACACTGACAAAAGGTGCGCGCTGACGTTAATCTCCGCTAACGAAGCCTGCTCAGGGCCCGTGCTCTGAGTCACCCGGCGCCGCGGCGAGCTGAGAGAAAGCTCATGAATCAAAGGGCCCTGCAGAAAGCTCATGAATCAAACCACCCTGCAGTAACGAGGGGAAGCGGTGCGGGCAGGGGGAGGGGAGGAGAGCAGGACAGGGCTTGCGTCAGACCCGCAGCCGCTGCCTCCGCGCTGCCCCTGCCGGGCACCTGGACCCTGGGGCGGCCTCACTTGGCCCCAAGGGGCTGGCCGGAGGCCGTGCCACACAAAGCCCTGCCGGGGCAGCACACGGACTGCGGGAGGGCCTCAGAGCCGCCCTCCCGCCGCTGCAGGGCACAGCCCCGCCGTGCACACGGGCACCCCGCAGGAGAGGAACACTCTTAACACAGGGCAGCCTCTGGGGAGTAGGGAATGGACAAGGCAAGAGCCTGGAGCGAGCGCTGTGACTGTGCGGGCAAGTCTGTCACCATTTTCTTCAATTAGGTGCCCAGGTGTAAGGAAGATCAGAGCAGAAACAACCAGGTATGTAGAGCAGGCTGAAAAGATAATTTTTGCAGCTTCATCGATGTGCAAAACACCAAATGGCACAAGTGCATACACCTTAACCTATTTACCACGACAGCAGCACATGGCACAGACTCCCTTCCTCTCCAGTCAGCTGCAGACTCAGAGGAGACAGGTGGACAACTGCTGAGGAATTGGCTCCAGTTCTTTTGTACAACCAAATCTAAGTTTACATAAAAAGCATGTCAAGGAAGACAACCATAAACCATCCTCCTCCATAATATATACCAGGCAGCAAACCATATGTATCTGACCATAAGCAAACAAGAGGGTTTTTTCACAACTCTAACCGGATTTTCTGTTGGCTGAGTTCTTAACTCACACACCTCAGTGACTGGGCAGTTAGGGGTTTGATGTGGCAATTCCAGGTGCTCTGGAGCAGTTACACACATGTACGCAGACAACAAAATCCTGGGTTATTGCAGGGTAGGGCAGGAATGAAAGCCAAGAGCTTGCAACAAATGCTGCAGTCTTTCTAGGCTGGCAAGAGCGAAGGCCTCCATCTCAAGAGTGCAAATAGGTGACTCCTTGAAGGGAAAAAACAGATTAAGCTGATGGAACATGCATTCGGGGCTCACGTGGCTTGCAGAAGTGGCGTATAGTTCAGAGCAAACCTGCTCTCAATAAAGATTGCTTTTGGTTTTCTTTTATTTATTTCTTGGAGAGAAAAAAATTATAGAAAAGCAGGCCCTTTTACTGACTGATACAGAGGGGCTGACTATATAAATGCCATAGTGAAACACACAGTATGGCCATCAAAATCATGTGCCTTGGGAGCAGGAGTAACTACTAGCCTCTCCTAGCAGAGTCATCCAGAGGGAACAGGAGTTCTCCTGTGTGAATGTTTAGGGCTCACCTGAAAGATGAGTAGGGTTTGTGATGATAAATGAGCATAAAAACCTTGTCCAGGGGATGTTCACTTGATAGATACTAGTTTACCAGCACTTTCAAGAGAGATGAGCAAGAAGGAAATAGACTAGCATGAAAAAAACTTTGCAAGGTTTTGAATGTTGTTAAGACAGTGCAGAAGACAACCGAGCGCATCTGAGATCAAAGAGCTCTAGCGATTTTAAAAGGGTCTCTCTTGGGTGGCAGAGAAGTTAGAGTTGCTCAATGAAAAGAAACAAAGATGAGAGGTCCTATAAGCCTGATTAGGTTCTCTCCTTAGAACTCCAGAGCCTCAGGAACAGCTATGCACATGTACCTTTTTTCATAAAAGGTCTGGTCCCAGTACATAATTACAAATATTAAAATAAATCATATCTTGTAGCCATCACTTGAAGCTCAATTTATTCTGCAGACAGACATCGCTTCACTCTGCCTGGTCCTGAGTTTGCTAGAAGATGCTTGGTTCTGTTATTTTAATGTCAAGCAGACGAATCATATACCCTGCCTCTCAGGGGTATATGTGGGGACATTAATTGGGGCTCAGTAGCTCACTAACCACCACCATGCAGCTCCCAAGCAGGACAAGCCCATTTCTGCCCCAGAGATTCTGCAGGACAGATGAATCTTCTTCAGTGTGGGTCTCATGTTGGATAAAAGGAAGAATTGCAGTTGTCTGAAATTAGCTGGACCTTGTGAATTAGCAGAGCTGATCTGGAAGGTGGATGCATGCCTCTATGTCCAGATAAATGAACATTAAGGAAATTTAGGCTGGAGAGAAGGGAAAGGGAGATAGCCTCAAGCCTGACAAAAATGCAATACAAAGAACGCAAAACTGACCAGAATGGAAATTGATCTGTGCAAGATCCAAACTATTTTCCACAAGTTTAACTGTGACAGTTTGCCCAAGTTTTGACACTCAGAGTCAGAGGCAAAGAGTAATTGAGCTGCACTGACTTAATAAGGTAATTAAGTATTCAGAAAGCAAAGGTAGTGGGTACCAACTTCTTGGGCTTGAAACCGTTATCATCTTGAAGCTAATTCTTTTATTCCTCCTACGGCCTCACAATTTTTACTTAGGAAATTCATGCTCTGTATCTAGTTCTCCACTGTGCTTTGAAACTGAAACCTCTTCTCTTAAGGGCTAGAGAGGGCCTGCAGCTTTCACTCAGGCCAGTTTGTATTCACCAGGTCTTGTCAGCTTTGGAGTGGAAAAAGCTGAGAGAGGAAACCAAAACAGAATTGCCCAAATATGATTTCAGGAACTTTCTTACTTTTCTCGGTCTGAATGTGTAACTGCAACTCAGGGGGAACAGAATGATCAGCTGAATTGCTGCGGCTAGTTTCTTTTGAGCTTTTAGTTATGATATGTTTGGTAATTTCACATGAGCAGTTCATTAATAAACTGACATCCCAGCACCACTGCAACAGCAAGGCCACCAGCTATAGCAAAATAACATTCCAGCTTTCATTCTAATGCCTCTGTTAGCAGGATTGAGGCGGGTTTTTTCCTCCTACCTGTGCAAAGAACAATTAAAAGACAGGTATGGAAAGTGCCTCCCTGGCTGCAGCCTGGCTAGGAGGGCCAGGCTGCAGCCACCAATGGCAATGTGTGAGGAGAAGCTCCCACCTGGCAGAGTTTCACTAGCTGAAAAGGAGAGGCTACACACAGTAGTTTTAGCTCAGAAGACAGGAGGCTTGCCAATACATTGACTTCATATCGCTGGCATTCAAGCAGTTAAACACAACTGCGAACTCTGGAAGATTTCCCACTCCTTGCTGAAGCTTCTCCCCAGTACACTGGTAACTGGTAAACAGATGGTACAACAGATACAGTGTCAGCTCCCTCCTTGTTGGAAATGCAGCTATGCAACATTTAGTCAACCTGCCTACAGTGAGAAATGACTGAATTAGAAGTAAAAACATGCTTCCATTTCCCTTTCAGTTTTAACTACTGCACATACACAGTCTGTGCCTTTTGTATCTCTAACAGAGTCCAAAATTCACTTTTCTCAAGGGAGTCTGTAACTCTCCCATCCTGGCTGTTGTGGTAAGAGGTAGTAAGAACTCCCCCTTTTTCAGTCTCCTACAACCAGTCTAGGATAAACAGTCATTCAAACTAGCAGCATTTTCCTCCTCCAAGCTGTATCCAAGGAAGAATACAGATACTGCAAACAGTGTCATGAACTCCAACACTCACCAGCCAGCAAGACTGCCAGAACCATTGAGCACTATTTTGAGGAAAAGTTTTCAGTTTGTTTCTAGTTGGGCTTCCTCTGTACCTTGCTGCCATTTCTGGCTCCCATCCAGCCCCTCACTGCAGCTTCACCAAACTCTGCTTTTTGATAAACATTTCTTGTACCCTCCACCAACTCCTTTGTTGTCTCCTATGACTCCCACATCACATTTCCCTAGCTGTGACCAGTTTCACTGGCCTCCCACCACCTTTCTGTCCTCTCATAACAAGGCTTATTTCTCTTCCTTCCACGTAAGGCTTTATTTCTATACCATGCTTCCCTTGTTGCCCGCTTCCCCCAAAGCTCTGTCCCAAAGCCAAACAAAATCACGTCTTTTTCAGAATTCTGCACTTCTACCAAAGCATACATTTTCTTTTGCAAATGCCTTGTATCGAGACATAACTATGATTTGGAGCAACTTGCCAAGCAAATCTCCATTTTCTTTATGTACTAAGCTCTTTAAAAGTCAGTTGACATGGAGAAAAAGCACAAGGTTTTAAACAGGCTCCATTACTTTTGCCAGAAATGGATACAGCAAGGTTTGGGGAATTTTATGTGTGTGTTTTTAGTTCCAGGCTAGTCAGTATATTATGGAAAACAGACCTGCCTCCAGTTACCTAGAGACTGCATAACCAGGGGGGGTTCAAGTGACACTGTAAAACCACTCCACAGGAATACCATTCAATTGCTCAGTTCAGCAAATCCTCTTGGTGGATTTTCTTTCCTTACAAAAAATTGCACTTGTCTATTCATTACTTTCCATATTGTATAAGAAAAAGAAAATTTAAAGGAAAAAGCTTTATTAATTTATGGTGATTTTCACCCTTACTAAGTCTGAGATTTAAACACCAATTAAGTCAGAAAAGTCAAAATTATATTTTTTCTGCTTCCATTCCCTTATCTATTATTTCCCCATCATAAAAGTACGCTCTCTTTCCTGTGAGCTCTGACACCAAGCACATATGGACAAAAAGCTTTGTTATTTCCAAAATGCTGCTGCAATGCCAACTTCAGCAGCTCAGCCTCACAGCCTTCTCTGTGATACAGCAAAGTATTTATTGCTACGTTCACATGAGTGCATTGTGCCCACCCATACAGTAAAGTTTTTCTTCTGTGCTTCATTGCCTAAAGCTTGGCTCCTTTTCCAGACAGGCCAAATGCCTGTAAATACCCTCCCTTCTCAGGGAGCTGCACCTTTGCAAAGTAAACAGCGTTCATGTGGGTGCCTAAATACATATCCAAGTGCCTATCTTTAGGCACTTGAGTCTGGAAATGCTGATCTGAGTGAACAGGCCCTGCTTGTAGCATGAATCACTCTACAGAGCAAGGTTAGGACAGAGGAATACCCAATTCTTAATTTAATTCTCTCAACCATCTCACTGCTCAAATGAGAAACCCAGCTGGGAATCTTAGTTACAGTAATATACTCACCAAACATATTGTATTCATTTATTTGAATTACTTTAGGAATAGAATCACCAGCTGGGAGAACAAAAACAATACAGCACAAAATGGATAAAGGCTTCACAGCCTGGTGTAAAAGGAATCCCCAGAATGTGCCACATTTGGATCCAAGGACTCCCCTGGGTTTCCTTAGTCGCTGAGGTGCCAGAGCCCCAGCAGCAGGCAGCTGGCAACACCACATTGCCAGACCTACTCCCTTTCTCAGATTTTCTTAGCTAGCTTCTTTTCTACCTGCATTCAGATGACAAAGTATTTGACCATGAGTTATCATCATTATGGATGTTAGCAGGATTGAGGTGGGTTTTTTCTTATCTATTATTATTCTTATCTTTTATTATGTGATTTTATGCCCTCAGTCTCCATTCTCCTGCTGCACACAGGTCACCTGATCATCCACTAATCGAAGGAGGAGTGTGCTAGAGCAGACAGTCCATATCTTTCATAATCTCCTTTTTGTTATGATAGAGGGGGACATCTTTTAATCTTCTTCACCCAGTAGAATCGGACTTGGAGAAAATTGTATGTAAATTAGCAGAAGCTCTTTGGAAAAAAACCCAAACAATTACAGCAGAGGCAAGGCTGCTTTCAGTCTTAAGCCCTTCTGCACATCCTGGTGGCAGCCAGAGCCAGACATAAACATAAATAGTAGCCATCAGACAGGCTACAGGTAAGGATGCACAGTTATAAACCAGACACATTTGAAAGGGAAAATACACAGATCTGAAGTTAAGCCTAGTTTTGATTTTTCAGTTTGACCCAGAAGCTTCCCAAGACTCCCTTTTGGGACACCAGCTTCCTTCTTCCCTTACATCTGCAAAGGACAACCTCAGAAAAGAGAAGAGAAACATTTGGAAAATCTTTGCATAAAACCATTCCCAGACAGAGCTCTCTGTAGAGTCCAGAAGGACAGGCGATATCATCGGTTTGCCAGGTCTGACAAAGCAACACAACTACTTAGGCGTGACTGTGTTTGTTTGTCTCACTGGTAGCACAACCCTGGATCCTGCTGTCACATGCCTCTGAGCACTTCAGGCCAGGGAATGTCTCTCAAGATTGTTGGTAAATTCTTATCTGTATTACAGTTGCAGAGGTGACGCTTGCAGACGTAACCCTGAGCAAATCTGAGCCAGGCGGTAACCCTGGTAATCTGGAGGGGGATGGGGAGAACAGCAGCAGCCAGCTGGGAGCTGATCAAGATGCCTCATGCACAACCATTTGCCTTCTACAGCTGCTAGGGCTCAAGCTAGGACCTGTACTCATCAAGACAGGTTATGAACACAGAGAAGAAAAGTGATTCCTGCCTGAAAATGCTCCGTGAATCCTTGATGCCACAAAATAATATTTCTTCTAGCTTTCTTTTCTTGATCTGCACTGCTTAGTGCTGCTGCAGTGGGGCCTGATTTGTACTTAGAACTAGCTGACATATTGAGTGAAAAAGCACATTTGGAAAACACACCCTTTTGTGCTCCTTTCAAAACCTACCGATGCGTTGTCGCCGTGGTCTTTATTCACACCATACCTAAGGCCCTCTGCGTGTTTCACCAATGAGAAGATCCTTGTCTCTGATTATTAGGACACAGTGATGTCAGCTGAGCATTCCTGTCATGAACAGGAGGTAGAATCACTAGCATAGAAAATCATCAAAAGACACTTAGACAAATTTGTCTCACCTCGGGCTTGCCCCGAGCTACCAGATCAGTTGACTACTTTCTGCAGCTCGGTTCAGGTGCAATAACTCTTCCAGCTGTGGTAACTCAGCAAGACACCTGAACCTAGCCAATATTCCACTGGGGTGAAATATTTCAGCCTTCTCACAATAAGCACAAAACCCACATGACTAGTCTACATTTGCTCCTTTTAACTAGTTTTTCTTTCCCCTGCCTACATACTGCTCCTTGATCTCTAAAAATCTGAGGAGTGGAGGACGCCATTGGGAAACATAAAACTTTTCTTAATTTAGCAGTAAAGACAAAGTTTATGAAAGTAAAGGAAGAGTACAGCCAGACCTGGCTCTTTCTTTTTTTTTTTTCCTTCTCATAAACAGCTAAAATTAGCCAAAACCTACAACTTCAAGGGAAAGGGGGGTGGCGAGGAACAGGGGGCAAATGCAGAACTATTCCCATGTCAGGTCACATCTAATAAAAAGGTCTGGTGAGGAAGAATAGGATTTTTTTTTAAAAAAAAATGTAAGGTTTTATATTAACATTTTCTAACTGTAATAATTTCAGAAATGCTGATATGCTTCATTTCCCCATTATTACACGTCAGTGTTTTGCTATAACACAGAATTTTTTAAACTGACTAATAACTAAAATGAGTAAAATAAGTTAAAAATATTAAATAGATTGAATACTGAATGTTTCACATTTATACAAAACATTTAGAAATCCCACTATGCCATTTTTATGATTTGACAGCTAATCCAGGAAATCCTGGTTGTAGGAATGCCGTAATTCATGCACTCAGTCTATTTGTTGAAGTTCTAGATTGAAAATGCTCTCTTCTCTCCCTGAAGTAATGCCACCTCACCTTGAACAAAGCCAGCAGAAAAAACAATTTTGGGGTGTCTACCAATTCACCCTATGTGAATGCCTATTAACCCATTTCACTTATAGTAGTGCTGATGTTTGCTCTTGACAATAAAATGCTCTCAAGTCCAAGAGAAAACTGGTTTAGAGCACTGCTTTCTTCACACATCTCTGGAGAGCTAATCTGAGAAAGCTCCTCTGGGGTTTTCAACCAAGAGACAAAAGTACAGCACTTACTAACACTTTCTCGCTATGTCTGGGCAAAGGACTTTTCACCAGCTGAGATACACCAAGAATTATTACCATCAGTTGTCTTCTCAATGAATAGGCAGTTTAGAGACAACAAAAATCTCCACTCCCTACCTAATCACCTATTCAGGTCTGCGCAAAGCAGGCAGTGGATAATCTGAAATGAAACTGAGAACAGCTCTCATTTTCCTGAGCAGCTAAAGTGCAGTTTTAAACGTGTAATAGATATTTTGCCTTTACCATTAACAGGCAGAATACATAAAGTATGACTGCCTTGATACCTGCTGGGCACTCGAGCTCAGGCTTTCATTAACAACCTCGTTAGCAATGAGAGATACACAGTGTGCTGCATTATGAGAATTATCATAAACCTGTGCTTTTGGAAGCTACTGTGTATCAGCTCAATGTCTCTCTCTTTGAACTACTGTCTTACTCTAGGTAATCTAATCAAAATGCTAACAAACCTGTTTTCATATGATCACAGAGAAAAACTCTGAACATTAGGAAACACAAGTTGTAAGCAACAGATACTCCTAATGTCCTTTCATGCACATTAGAGTGATGCTGAAGAAGACTTCTGTATTCTTCAAGGAGCAACAGCAAAATAAGCAGACCTGACTGCAGTCAAAAAATCACAATCCAACACTCACAGAGGCTGGAGTTAGTATCTCCAGTAGCTCAAGTTTTGGTTATTGGTGAGCCCCATCTTCATCCCCACTTATTTTGAGCAGGCTCCTTACAGCAAGCAGTGCCACACAAAGTCAAATGTTACTAGTTGCTGAGTATCTAAAAATCTCTCTAAGCAGATGGTGAGAGTCCCATTCTAGGAAACACTGAAAATTATGGAAGACTAGAAAACATACTGGGGAGTTGGGAGCTCAAACAGAGTTGAGTTTGAGAGGGAAGAGAGAGAAAGGCTGTTTTTTACTCCTCATGCCTTACCACAAGTAGCTTCTCAGTCCTATGGACCTCCTCAGTCTCATTGTGAGGGACATTGGAGTAACCCAGTCTGCTAAAATTGAACACTTGAATAATACAAGGCCCATCAGCAATCTGCTTATCAACAGCAATTTGCAGTCTTCACTTCCTTGGTTGATTGCTTGGGGTTTATTTTTTGTTAAATACCTTCTAATCTGTCTTCCATATTTTTCTCTTTCATGTATATTTTTCCTCTGGGTTATTATCTCTTCCTTGTTTTGTTCTCAAATCACCATTTGCCATCATTAAAATTTTATCCTGAGATTTAGGAAATAAGAGTTGCTGCATGCCGTGAAGCTTCAAATCCAAAAATAATTTAAGCATTGAAGGAGGTAAAGGGATATATTTTTAATTTGTTTGGGGGCTTTTATTTAATATTTTTTTCTAATTGAAAAATAGCTTAAGAAGCTAGTGTATATGTCACAAGTTTCCATTTCAAAACACCATGCTCATAGGCCTGAGAATCAGAGGAATGAAAGCACTGAGACATTGTTTTTCTACTCTAACAACATGAAGAATAAACCATTTCTCTGAATACATTTTGGGGGAAAAATAGTGGTTCTTGTACAGGAATTTAATGTGCCAAGTTTAAATTCTATGCAAATCAGGATTGCAGAATTGCCCACTTTGAAACAATAGTTCATAACAAAAGTAATGCATCCTTAACTGGAACACTGAAAGGCATGCTGCTGGGTGAGAGACTAAATGCATGTAAATTAAAGATGTATTGCAAGATTTGATCAGTCCTGCCCAGCATTTATAAGCATCCTTAAAATACGAGATCTGAGCAGACATCATCTATCTGAGTAAGTTTGTTTAAAGCTAAAGGTTGTTTATTAAATATTATTTATGCTCTTAAACCTCCGGGAGAAATATTAAACATGTCTGAGATTCACAGAGTACAGAAAACAGGCACTAAAATTGTACAGTTTGATATATAACTTCCTATAGTGGATAAATCCATGAACATCTGCTAAATATGTGGAAGACTTATTACATTTTCATATGGTTTACTTACAATGTAGACTTCCCAATTTGACAAACAAAGCCTGACTATGGGGAAAACTTATTTCATTATTTTAAACCCTTTTAATACAACCTTTGAAGGATGCACGAGTATTTCCTCACTGCCTTCCATGTCACTTGATGGGGAGGAATAGTTCCTGAACTGTTAAACTGGCTTAAATAGAGAATTTTTGTCTCAGGTCTTGTTAAGAGGATGTAATATTGATATTTCTCTTGGCAGTTCCCAGAGCAAGATACAATCCTGCATATTATCTCTCTCTAGAATTTTGCTGATAAATTCAGAGAGTCAACAGAGATCCTAATACAGTGCAAGACCCTCCCAGCCCCTGTGGGAGAACTCAGCAGGTTGTCCTCTCAGGTCATAGTGAAGTCAGATATTTGTTTTGGCATCCAGAAAATTCTTTTTGAAATCTGTGAGAAACTTGATAATTTCCCATAATCTGGGAGACTGATGAAATACTGTTTGGGTTTTTTTTTTTCTTGCCACCAGGCAATAATACTCTATATCAGAAGTAGAAACGGAAGATTTGGGCACAGGGAAATCCGGGTTTTAGGAAGTAAGAGAAATCCAGTTGCCTTCCCCCACTTCATTTCTGTAGTTCTTGTTCATGTAAATGAGCAGTTAATCTTCATAAGCAATGGTAAAATTGATTTCCCTTGTTTTCTATGAACACTTGAAAGAAGCTCAATTCAGAAATGAGAAAAAGCTCATTTGTCCTGTTCAATGCCAGAGATGTGCATGTCCAGCACCTATCAAGAACATGGCTGAAAGTACAAGGACAGAGGGCTACTCTCCAGAAGCCTAACTAGCAGTTGTTGTCATTTACTTTATCACATGAGCAATTAAGAGTGGCTTTTAGCACAGGAATTATTATAAATAGGCAAAATATTTCTTAAAGAAAAAGACCATTTCCCTCCTAGTAAGCTGTCCATACAATACCACTTATGAACTTGGGCTAATAAATCCTTTCCTTGAAATAGGCATACTTACATAAACAATTTTTTTTCCTTCTTTTTGATCCTTACTGCATTCCTCCAGACTTTCCTGGAAAATGAGGCTCAGTTTTAAGGTGAATATTTGTTATCAGGAATTTGTAAGTGGTTCTGGCAAGAATGTAGGAACAGGTGTATCTTGGAAGGAATCTAGCCATACGGGATAGCATTCAACAGTTTAACTGAAATGCTGATTTACCAGCACAGACCACCACTTCCACAGTTACTTCCTTCTGGAGAATTATTATAGGACAATACCTCTAAGTCTAAATGTTCTCAGCTACACAAACACTTAATATAATGTCAATTCAATTATTTTAAATCCAGCTTCATCCCAAACTCTCAGTCATAATTTGAGGTCATAAATCACCGAGGTCTCCAGGACAGAAAGACCTGTTTTCATCATTTTTTAAAAGGTTTTACTAGGTTCTCTGTAGATTGACCAGTGTCAGAGATTGACAAACAAGTATGTATACTGATAAAATGGACAGCTTCCTGCTAACAGACTTAATATCTCAGCATCCTGGTGAAAAAAAACCCCATTAATTTGAATGTACAAAGCCCTGGTTCTGTTACTGTATTTATTATTTAACATTTGTGTGTTAGAACCACAGATGGGCAAGAAATAAGCAATAGCTATTGGGGAAAAACATTATTACTCCTTGTACAAATACATCCCTAAGATAAGTTACAATATTCTCCTGCCAAAATGGAACAGATAATGATTTTCTTACAGTCTGAGAAGTCCCAGATCACAGATGGCCAGCTGAATAGTGGCTCAAGTAATGCTAAGCAATGAACAGCTGCTAACAATGAGGAAATTGTGCTTATAAGGCCTGATTCAATGCCCATTGAAGTCAATGAAAATCATATAAACAGCAGTGAGTGCCCTACTGGCACTATTCTTTGGCAAGAAGCCAAAAATCAGATAACAAAATATTGTTAAATTCTCCCTACCAGAATATTCACTGCTTTCACAGGGAAACAAACTTTGATCTCCAGGCAAGCCTAGAAGCATCCTAGTGAATGCAGCTGCATTTAAAATGCTGAGGTATGTTGAAATAAAAGTATTACATATCTTACAGAGAATTATGTTTTCATTTAGAATGACTAGACATTAAGGGATCTAGTTGATTTTCTCCCAGATCACAGGCACATTGTAGAAAAAACAATACCTAATTTTGAAAGACCACTACCTGTAATCCTTNTTTGTAGTCATTGCTTAATCTGGATGGAGGTGGCTACCAACCAACAAGGAAGACGGTCAGAGAGCTAGAGACAGTTCGGTTTTTGGAACACCATACAAAATAAACCTCTTGTGGATTTTCTAAAACCAACAAGTATGAAATAGCAGGTATCCAATTTTAAAAGTGCTTAGAAGGAGCAGCACTGAAAGCCTAAGCATAACAACCCTTGTATCCTTTTCCTAACCAGAGTTCAGTGCCTGACAAGATGATGGAGCAGATCCTCCTGGAAATGCCATATTCTAAGGCTCATGAAAAATAATGAGGTGATTGGTGACAACTACCATGGTTTCACTAAGTGCAAACCATGTCTGACAATACTGGTGGCCTTCTAGGATGGGGTTACAATGGTGGACAAGGAAGAGTCAACAGACACCAACTGCCTGGACTTGTGCAAGGCATTTGACACTGTCCTACAAAATATCCTTGTCCCCAAACTGGAGAGGCATGGGTTTGATGGATGGACCACTCAGTGGATAAGGAATTGACTGGATAGTTGCACTCAAGGAGTTGTGGTCAACAGCTCAATGCCCAAGTGGAGACCAGTGATGAGTGGCATTCCTCAGGGGTTGGCACAGGAACTAACACTGTTTAACATCTTTGTTGGCAACTTCTTTCTGCTGCAGGGTCTGTTTATGTTCCATAAATTTACAGGTGAATGCACATCTGAAGTCAGGTCATATGAAGCAAGGAATCACTTCTGCTATTTGCATAGGCTGGAGGCAGGCATAGTGCAAATAACTCTTTGCAGCTGTATCAACATTTTCCAATCTCTACTTGCATTGTCCAAATCATCCTGTTCTGAGGCTTCAGAAAGAGCTGGAAGATGTGGGTAATCACCAGATTTACTAATTATGTTATTACAAAAAATGCAAAAGATTGGATTGGGAGCACCAAGGGACTAGAGGAAGCCTCAGCAATGATGAACATCATGGATTCATCTCCCCAAGGGAAATATATTAACCAGCACAAGAGGGGTGCTAACACCAAAGGAGCCCTAATGGCATTTCTGACTGTCCCTGTCACTCACAGTACGTGCCTGCCACTTCTGCCACCTGGGACTGACAATTTTAGTTCAGAGCCAACTTGAAAGGACACTTCTGTTGGGGAGCTCCTCCTCAGGAATAACATTATGTTCCTGCTGAGTGAAAGGTCTTCCGGCTCGTCTCGCACTGCCAGGCAAGAACCCCAGACATCTCCCTGCCCAGCACAGACCTGGCCTGAAGCCCTGTTGCTACTACGACTGCACGATTATATCCTTTAGGGAGAGCAGGAGCTTTCCCAGAGTGGAATATTCTTCCACAGTTGCTGATCTAGGCTGCCCTGGGCAAAAAAGACCAAGAGCATAAGACAGAAGTGCTCCTTCTAAAGCTACCACCTGCCATAGAGGAAGACACATCTTTTGTCATTTTGCTTGAGAGCTGGGTAGCTCCAGGCAGCTCCATTTTGATTTTTCAGTCTGCTATGATCTATCAGCAGCCTGCCATGATACACTCAGCTAATCACATCTGCCCCAGGAATGACATGCAACCTCTGGCCTCTAGCATCCTAAGTGGAAATGTTTGCCGGGAAAAAGATAAAAAGGAAAAAATCAACTCCAGAAACCAGCTATGTATGATGTAAATGAAGGCACTGCAGGATGCAGGAGGATGAAGCCCCTCATAGTGGCCTCACCAAATGCCCAGACAAGGGTTCTGATGTGGGCAGAACAGTTCAGGTTTTCCACAGTAGCACAGAGTTTTACCCACCCAGCCAATGCCACACAAAAACCAAGTAAAGCATTTCTCTCCCACCCAAATAAGTTTGCTAAGATGGGCTTCACCTCTTTGAGAGCACCATACTAGAGGATAAAGACCCTCAATTACACTTTTAGGATATGTCTGGGTATCCTGAACTCCACTCAGGTTCCTGAGATAGTTGATCCTCTCCATGAGGGCCTTGGACTTAAAGCACCAGGAGATTAGTGTCCAACAGGACAATTGTTGTCCCTAGCACAGCAAGGGACTAAATTTGGGTTTCCCAAATTATAGGTGTACTTTGAAACTACTGGACCAGCCTCACTTGCTAATAATTAGAAGTTTAGTGGCATTACTGAAATTACAACCAAATTTTACTCAGTTAGACTGATCAGTATCTAATTTTGAAAGTAGTTACATGTACTGACAGGATGATTACAGCTTTATTCACCCATTTTAGACTCAAATTTAAAATAAAATACACTGAGATCGTATCACATGATAAATTGCAGTCAGCTCTTAAGTCTATTTCTTTCAGATTTAATTCTAACATTGTGAAGCTGACAGCATCACACAGCTCGAAAGAGGAGTATTATACACTCCTACAACAGAAGCTTGACAAAGGAAGATATGACACTTGCTTTGAGGCCTGGAGGGGCCCAAGCTACTGGCTCCAAAACCACAGTCCTGCTACTGATTCACTTTAAAAATCTGTTTAAAACTCACATGCACGTACTTGCAAATTCTCACTTGTATTCTTAGCTAGGAGAGGCTAGCATAGCAATTATTTTATGTATGGCTTAGAAAAGTCTTTGGACTTAGTACCAATGAATTTTCCAGTGATGTGCAACTGAGCCCATGACAGCATAATTTCCCAGTCTGAAACATGAAGAGAATCAGGCAGGTAAATTAGGTAGGTAAATGATTCCAAATTGTCCTATGTTGTTTCTTAAAGGATCTTTCTTCTAAACACAACCTACAGAAAAAAGAAATGCTTTTTCTATAGTAATTTTGGTTGTCACCCGTTCAGAATGACCTGCTTCACCCATGTATGTTTTCATTCATAGGTAAAGCAATTCTTGCATATGTGTGGCAGCAACACTCTGTTAACACATCTCCTTGCATTCAAAAGTAAACCTGTACACTCGTGTGTCTTGCGAGTGCCCTTGACACAAGTTCTCATAACACAGCTGTACTCATCCCACGCGTGAAGTTTTCTTCTGCGCTCTGAAGCTGATACCACGTTTATTTTCATTTTGGTTTTCCAGTAAAGTTTCGTGTTTGCTTTTCTAAGGCTGCTTTTATTTGGACTTGTTTAAATGTTGGCCTTCACGGAGCTGGGAGAGAAGAGGCGACTGTTAGAGAGTTTGTGCCCTCTGGTGTTCGGCGCTGGATATGGAGCCCCGAAAGGCCGCGGCTCGGTGCTACCGCAGCATCCTCCCCTCGCCCAGCCTTGGCTGCCACTGACGCACCCCACTTCAACAGGATAAAGTACCTCTCCTACTCTGCTTCACTGTGGTATTCTCAGCAAAATACTGGTAAGAGAGCACGGTCTCCTTTGGAGATCATTTGCACACTTTATAGGCAAGCTTTTAGCTTTGGGGATGATTTCAGCAGGATCTGTATCCACTCAGCGGTTTCCAAAACCAATGAAAACTCTGGCTGTGGCAGGACTTTGTGTTTTCATTATTTCAAATCAACAAAAAAGTACAATGGCTAACTTCAGAAAAAACAAATCAATAATTGACCAAATTCCCTGAGTCCCAAAGCTGAGGATATACTCTTAAGCCTACACTAAAATACAGAAGCTCCCATCAGCATGGTTTTCAGATGGCTGGTTCACATTTCCTATTACTATGGCTGTAGTAAATTCTTCGAAATCCCAACTAAAATCAAATTTGTGGGCATAACATTAGCACTCATTTATGCCCACGAGCACTAAATCTTTGCCAGAGATTACTCAATTACAAATTTCATCAGGCAAATTCTGAATAGAAAGCTGAGCTTACTCTTCTGAAATCCACCCAGTTTCTACAGTGCATTCTAAAGATGGTAGAGTTGTTCACGGTGGTGAGATTGAAGGTACTTTGCACAGATTTTAGTGGTCACTGTCCTCAATCACCACCACTCCACTGTCTAAGCTATATACCTGCTGTGTTGCCATTTCTCAGGAGTTCTCATTTTTGAAGAACAGTTGACCTCAGCACTGAGACATAGAGATAACAGACAAGTCTACCCCCTATCATTTGGAGTATCCAAACCCAAATAACAGTGAGTTTTTGGAGGAGTCCAGTGGCATCTGTGTCTATGACCTCTCAAACAGTGTCTTCTGCCCTGCTTGCACCCATGAGCCTGCTACAACAGCTCCTCTCTGCTTTGCACTGGCTGCAGGCAAGGGATAAAGCTAGTTTAAACTCATGTTATGACTTAAATAAGCAAAGTCCTTTTATTTATCCTTTTGGAGGAACTATTTTCCTCCAAATCTCACAACCTTCCTGGTGTTCTGATTGAGCCATTTCTTCTGAGGGTGTTAAAGGACAATACAGTGCCAAAGATCTCATTTACAAAGGTACCTGAATCTCAGAAAACGAATCTTGCATGGTGACATTTAAAAGAGTAAGTTAGCAGTTTTCTACATTGTAAGAAACCACACACACACACACAAAAAAAAGCTCATAGAAATGTAAAAAAAAAAAACCAAACAGGAATAAAAAATATTTTAAAAAGGAAAAAGGGCAAGAGTTAACAAAGGATCTGAATTCAATACACTGTTTCAGTGGAAAGTTAGGAGCCTAAACACTGAATCTGAGCCTAATAGCCCTTTGCTACAATTATATTCACTTGAATGTTGAGCACTGTGTCATTAGATGAGAGCGTTCAGAGAGCACACTGCAGTAATAATTCACAAAGTGTTTACATTTCAACAAAGCCTTCTCTTGTGTGTTCTTCTAACCATAACGGCAAATTTAGACATTTTATAAACACAGCAGATTTGTTTTTAATTAAGGAATTTCACAGCAGTGAACTCTGATCACTTAATATTTCAAATCTGAATGCATCACTATTACAGCATGTTAAGAGATTATTCTCTGTATACTTCATTCTCAGTATGAGCAACAATGCACCCCAAAAAATGCCACAGTGCCAGCAGACATTGCACAAAGAGAGTGGCAATGTTGTCTCTCCCTGCAGCTCTGCAAGAAAGCTGTACCTGTGACTCAGGAGAATATGTGCAGACACTCTGCTTTCAGAAATGATCATGATCAGCTTCTGCATCCCTGAGAAATTCTGTATCTTTTAAGCAAAGCATAGCTGAAATCAATACTCAGCTGCCAAGGAAAGTGGAGGGATTTTGCATTAGTGCTGTGGGATTCATTTTCATGACTGTCAGTCATATGATAATTTTCACAATTCCAGCACTGCAGTCTAGCAAGTGCAATAATCTGTGGCCCAGACCTCTTGCCAAGCAGGAGTGAGTTAAGCTGAAAGACTAGGACACAAGAAAGGAGGAAAGGAGTGTATGTTTCACCTGCTTTGACCAGTATGCAATTTTCACTTGAAAGGAAAACTGGGGAAAGCTCGATCTGGTAGAAGCAGTTGGCAGCAGCGCCCGTTTGCAAGCTAAGAAGCCAAAAGAAGGATTGTATGACAACAAGGCTTCTGGTTCCTGTATGAATTTCAAATCACAGCATTACGTTTAACCTCAAAATATCTCAAAGGAAACAATGAACAAGCATCAATCACCAATTAATCATTATTTCTTGGATGGTCCATGGAAAACAAAGATGCTAGGTCAGATCAGAGTTCTGCAGCTTTTGTCAAAGCCACACAGCTTTCCTCAGCAGCCCCTGGCTTTTCTATTCCCCCTGGACATACCCAGGATGGCACACGAAGCCCACATGAAAGGTGGGAGGTCTTACCCTGGACTGAACTTTCAAGTATCTCACATCAACTGGGGCACACAGCCTCTCCAGCAAGAGGGCTGCTTCCAGTGCCTACCTGGCTACTAAAGCAGAAGGTTTTCATCAATCTCAGCATGCCCTCTGCCATTCTCAAATATTTTCTTCCCAAGTCTTGTGTTACAACAGGCTTGCTCACCAAAGACTATGAAGTCTTTCCAGATATTTTAAAACCTGTCTAAAACAGGACAGAAAGGGAACTTCCCCAGACCAGCTGCTCCACTGGTGTCAGCAGCTATGAAACGACATCCCGGTGCAGTCTGTGAGCAACCCACAGGCTGAAATTACAGAAACAGTGTACCATCTCTGTAACAGCTTCTGCCATTCTCCCTCAATTTCTGCTTGTTTAATGGCTTTAATGATACTACTGCCAAAACCCCTCCATTTGAGCTTAAACTCATCCTTTAATAGCACAGATGGTTTATTTGACCTTTAGCGTCTAATCTGGATTTCTGTGACTTAGCATGTGTCCTCTATGAAGTCCTAGCGCTGTGTGGAGCAGCGCAATGCTGACCAGTGGTCAGGAACTCTTTGCTTTGCCTTCTGTGACTCAGGGGTAATTTAATCCTTTCCCCTGTGAACCTCCCCTGGTCTGAACACTGCCTCTGACACTGATGATGAGGGCTGCAGGAAGCATGGAAAACAGGATACCACAGGAGCACACTGACAGCAAATATTTGTGTCACTGTTCAAACTAAGCATGTAATGCTTATTGTATTAGAGAATTTAATAAGATATAATAAGCTGTAATCAGATATTTCAGGTAGAATAATAAGTAAATGCATTATAAATTCTGGAGAGTAACTAGAATTTATTAAACTGGATAATGTTGTTAAATTATATTTACTGCTAAAAGCAAAGATTTTTGTTAACCTGGCACGCAAAACTGTCAACGTGTCTTCAGATTAGTTTTGTTTGCAGACAAAATCATATATTACCATATTTTTTCGTTAGTTAAAATAATGAAAATACACAACAGATTTTTCCCAAAATAATAAAAATTGCTAACAACTGAAAATATACAATTGTCGAACATGCAAACCACATACGTGACTTGCTATAGCATTACCTGACTGCCAAAGCTCATGAGATTTTCCATGCCCACTGTCATTCTGGCTGTGTTTGGACAGAAATTCTTTCTGTAACACTTCAAACTAAATCTATTCCAGGAAGAATCTGGAAGAAGCAATATACCATACAATTTTTTAATCACGTATTTTTTAATAACAACAAAAAAAAAGTAAACTACCAAGACAATCTTATTATTTGCACTGGAACACAGCAAACCTGTAGCATGGGCTGTGAACCAAGATATAAAATTGCCCAATCTGCTCTTTCTACTCTTATATATGAAATATAGAAAATGCTTCCCGCAGAAGTCCATAGAAAAAGTGCTACAACCAGGAAGCTTGCAAGCTAGCTGCACCTACTCTGGCAAAACAACATGAAATAATATCCCCAGAGGGTCCACACCATGAAGGCAAAAGCAGATAAGATGCATTACTCCAGGGGGTAAATTATATTTGGTAATATACAGCAGTTGCCTGTAGAGGATAAGATCTTTTCCTCGTATCTAACTGCAAAAACTGCCCTATGAACTAGGGAAGATTAATTTTCAGTCAGTTTGTTGTCTTCAAACTTTAAACCTTTCTCACTCCCACAACAACATCAAACCCCCTAATGTCTTGTATGTAAGAGATGACATGTTGCAGTTACACTGGACTTAGGTATTGTTTACCGACTGGTCTGAACATGGGAGGACTGACCACCTGGAGGCTCCCGAATACAATATCAGATGGATGAAGTTTGCCTAATTGTTTGGGGTTTTTTTCTTTGGGAACTAATTTGAGTCTATCTTCCATCACCATTGCAATGGAAAGTAACGAAACTAATTCTATTTTAAACTTCTATCCCTTTCCAAACTTTGACTAAATTTAGCCTGAGAGTTCAAAAGTCAGAGAGAGAAGAGGGAAAAGGAAAGAAGATGGAGGTGGCCCAGACACACGGCAGCGCAGCTTCCTTAAGAAACTAAGCTTAAAGTGTGACTGGATTCTTCTGTGCCTGGTACGTATCACTGCTGCGCAGGGCTATGCACAGTCCTCTCCCTCAGATAAGTATCACCAGGTGACTTCTAAGGGGCCTCCCCACGCTCCACAATTTCTCAGCAGCCAAGTGCGTGCATCCACACACTGGACTTTCACAGCAGGGCACAGCTGCTGATGACAGCAAGCAGTGAAGCCAGCCTCAGTTCAAACTGAAGAACAGTTCAGTTTTTCAGTGGAACTGAAGAACAAAGAGTTTGTGCTGAGCATCTTGGCAAGTTCTGCTTCCTGGTGCTGTGCCCACAGGAAGGCAGGGAGGCGAGCACACAGTCGGCACGCAGCACACAATAGTGGAGGCAGAGAATGGGCACCATTGTCTCATCAGCTGATTGTAGAGTATGTGATGCACAGGCTAGGCTGTGAACTAATGAGGCTTAGCAAGAGCATCACTGAAAGAGATGCAATTTAACTTATCAAGAAATAATAAGCAAGCAAAGGTATAGTGACAGACCATTATGGTAGCAAACAAGACAAAAAAGTCATCAATAAAGGAAAATGCAAAGAAACATTACATTTTTGTGTTAGCTTTCTTCACGTGTTTTTGTTTTGTTTCTCAGTCTCTGCCTCAGATACAAAAATAAAAAAAAAAAAAAGTGGAATTAATCAGGTCAACTGTACAGTTTGGTTTGTGCCTCAGAGTGCAGATTGATTATGCCTGCATGGGCAATGTTCCAGAAAAGTTTCTCAATCACAGCAATAAAACAGGTGTTACATTTCATAGATCTCTCTCCTCCTTACTCCCACTGACTTGATTCCTCTCCATTCTCAACTCCCCCCTTTTAAGGGATATAGAGATCTAAGGCTCATCCTATCATTTCCAGCTGATTGAAGCACTGCGGAAAAAAAAAAGGATCGGGTGAATTTCATAACGAGGGTTCATGATGAAAGGTATTAAGAGAAAGCTCTGCTTAACCAGCTCCTGGTACAAAGGAGGTTTGCATAGCCTTAGGAGGGCCTCCAAGAGTTTGCTCTGCAATGTTTTCAGCTGGCCGATAGGAAGGCAATAGACCTATGTTCTACTGTAGTCACCGAGCAGGCTAAAAGACATAGTAAGTAATAAGTAACAGAGGCATTTAGTAACTGTAAGTGTTTTCCCAAAAAACAGTGGGGCATGTCCCCCTATCCCCAAACAGATTTCCGGGTAGATTGTCCTTAAACATGCTAAATAGCTGCAGAGCTTCTATTTTGCTAGCAAATTACTGCATGCAAATAAGAAGCCTTTGTCTTTCATCACTAGCGTGATAGGACATGCCATAAAGACCTCAGGACTCCTCTGAGGTTTTTCTTCACTGCATTGTATGTCTTTACCCTGTTTCCAGTCCACAGACCATTGAAGTAAACAAGAGGAGTCCTACAGATTTTATCGAGTTTCACCTCAGAGGCAGTTGGGGTTTTTTTTCAGTATTCGTTTAAGCAAGCTACATAGCCTCTAACTGTGAAACCTCTCTTAATTCCAAAGGGACCGATACAAAGGAGTGTGATAGCTGTCCTGTTCAAATATGAAAAAGCACAGACAAATCAAAATAAGAGATCTCTAAAACACTTGTGGAGATATATCCAAAAGGCATATTTCCAGAGACATTAAACCAAACAAGCAAAAAAACCCAAACCAAACAAAACCCCCACAAACCACATACTGTCTTTCTCATCCCTTCAGCTTTTAAATTGTTAAGAGATGCACACATAAATATTGAGCGAATAGTTTCTTCACCACACATGTATGCACATTTTCTGTGTTCTACAGATACCTAAATTATTTTTTCAAGTTTTTCAATACAATTCTCTCCTTGGGCATTGAAGTAAATGTGTTCTTCACAAGGTGTGAAGAATATTTATGCAGTCATCACTGCAGTGGTGATGCAAAAAACAATGAGCAGCCTGCAGAAAGAAAAAAATTATAGCACTCAGGTTCACTCATATTATACTCTCCCAGAGCCAGAAGATCTGCCAGGGAATCTGTTTGGTGTTTTAAATGTGGTATTTCAGAATGTGAGCCTATTACTGATTCACCATTAAACCAGAATCTCACGTGGTGATTTCAGTATAGTTCTATACTTGATTTCTATCATGATCTGAAATACATCCTGATATGCTTGGCAATTGACACTGCATTGTCTGAACATGGCTGAAGTGATAGTCAAAGTGGCAGAATTGTTGCTGTAGACGACCTCAGACAGAGGTAAAAAAGAGACTGCAGACTTAGGTCAGGAATGAAAGGACAAAGTGAAGTTTAATGAAAAATCTACATTTTATAACACAGTTTGCTAGAGAAAATTCATGATTGGCTTCTTGACCCACCACCCTGTCACAGGTGATAGGTCAGATGGTAAGTCTCTGTGTTCCCAAAACAATACAGTGAAAAACAGCAGGTGCAAGAACAGAAAAGTAGTTTACTTAACATCCTATCTGTTTTCCTTAGGCAGCATGTGAAAGAAGAGTTTCCCACATACTCGTGAGAGAAAGATGAAGAATTTCTCTGCTTTAGCCCTTTTTGCATCCACAGCAGAATCTTCTTAGTTATGCTGGTCTTTCTTTCTCAGCTTTCCCCAAAACTCACATGCTTTCCCCCTGCCTTTCACAAAACCTCAGTGTCTCATTCAATCTGAACAGAGTTAATCCCTCTGCAGGGCTACACTCCTCAGCTCTGCCATTAGACAATGGCTATTCCTTAAATATATTTGCACTCTCAAAATAATGGTAGAGGAAGGCAATGACCATTGAATGAAAAGCTTCCATGGCCCTGTTCCTTGCCAGGTGAAACTGAAAGTAGCAAAGAATTCAGCAGCTAAGGAAGAAACAGCAAGTGCATAATTTTGGAGCACAATCTGAAAGATTGGATCGGATCACCCTGCCAGCAGGCCTCCAAATCTTTGAGGACCATCAGCTCCACCAGAAAGGGACTTTTTGCAGCAAATGGTGTTCCTTTTGGATCAGACAGTAGGTTAACACAGAGGAACTCCTGCCCAAGTTAGAGAGCTACAGCAGAAGAAAAGGTTGTTTAGAAAGAGCGTATCTTGACATGAATAAAGCCACCTAGTAGCTAGTTTCCTCAAAAGAAATTGTGTTAACTGGCATATCTAGCTAAACTTTGACAGAAACAAACCCCATAGTATGCCAAATGACTTTGTCTTAGAAAAGTAATTTCTTAATCTAGTTTCAGAAGAGAACATACTGTTGACCAATTCCCAAGTAAGGGAGAAGAGTCCAAAAAGCAAAACCAACCAAACTACTATTCAAGTAACCACGACACAATTCCTTTTTTCCCTCTGGAGAAATTCACAATTCTCTTAAGAAGTCTGAATGGGATTTTGTGCAAATGGAATCATTAAAACCAGCAGGAAATAGCAAAATGAACATTGTTAGGCTCCAATTTCCATGCTGATGCAAATGGTACTCCTGGTTAAAGAAGGTGCTGCACCTTTCAGGCCAAGGTTCATTAAGGTGTTCATACATGTTCATACTATTTTTGGAAAGAGTTAGAACTGGGCAGGTAAAACCCTGTGCTGAATTCACTGCTACATGAGTTAGCATATCTCATTTAGGATACGGTGAGTAAATAGAGCTAATACATTTATTTGTACATGACACTTGTGGGATAGAGTACATGTGAGTTATCTCATCTGCTGAATTAGAATGAAAGACGAAGGTGAAGTACCCTGTCAATTTTCTTCTCCCATTTCAGAAAATAAAAACTTACTTTCAAAAAGAGAGAGGACAAAGGGGAGAAAGTGAGGAAATACCTAGCAAACTCTGATGAAACAATACTTTTCCCGACTATCTGGCTTCACCTCCCTTCTTTTGTTATAGGGCAATATGTCGCTTGATATCGCTCATTGTCTGCTTGGATTTTTCTGCCATTTCTACCTGTGCATTTTGAGTATCAGCCACTTCTAAAGAGCTGATTTAACATAGCTTCACGATTGATTCCATTCTAAGGAAGTAGTAAAACACAGTAAACTGAAAGGATGGGAAAGACAATATAAATTTCCCTTACTTGAAAGTGACGCTTTGGATATTCAGGGAACAGTTGATTTTTTTTTAGCTCAGTAATTTTCAAACAGTATAAAAACACATAATACAATTATAGAATGGTACAGACTTCCACAGTTCCAAAACCACCAGCATGACAGCATCCCTGATCCCCTAGGGGCTTTCACAGAAACCAGCTAATGTCCTCTCTTATATACAATACATATACTCAAATATTTCATAAGTCTGAAGTTCTTTCTGCTGGTTCTATCATTTAAAGTTGCTCCTATGAATACATGTAATGTGACAAATAGTTAAATATACTTGTTGATGTGGTGCTACAAATTTAAAAGTTAAAGAAGATGTTTCAATGGATTTAGAAGATCCTACTATTAGCAGGAATGAAAGAAAACTCATACCAGCAATAGCTCCAAGTCAGATCTGTATATATATTACTGAAAACAGACATAAAAAGCATGTCCCTTGTGACAGAAGACAACTCATAAAACTATTTGCATCTGTTAAACATAAATTCTAAAAAGAATATGCTGCAAAACTCTTCTCAGTATTGCTTGGGATCAACCTGTTAGTCAAACCAGAAATTTACTGGCACCAAGCAGAAGTCAACTTTTTTTTTACAGCTGTTCCCATTCTATAGGTGAATTGCATGTGGATTTTTCACAATGTACACACCTAAGTTGCTCAAACCATCAGAATCCACTGTAAATGTCTATATTCCAGGTGTCCATATCTTCAAAAGAGATGTAAGGAGAACCTGGCTGTTCATCTCTCCAGGACAGGATATAGAATTTGCCGGTTTAGCTGTAGATTGCAGTCAGAAAAAAACAGATGGATAACACCTCTTCACAAACCAATTATTGTTCCAGAAGTCACCCTTGCTCCTAGTGCTACTTTTTTTTCTTTTGCCTCTGTATAAAAGTCAGTGATGCTTATTCACTGTAACATGGGAGACAGACACATTGTAACTCAGCCAAAGTATCACATAATCTTAACAACTCAATAGGTAAATTGGGATTTTTTGTTTTGGGTTTTTTTCAGTATTTCCACATATTGTTACCATGGGATCATTAGTCCTCAAAGACCTGTGTTGCCATGAATCAACCTTTCACATGGACCATAAATTAAGAACTTAAATAGCTAAATTTATCCAGATAAAACCAGAATTTTCTGAAAACTGAAATTGTGAAATTTAACTTTGCCCTGTTTATGTCTATTGTTTTTAGGGAAAATGCTACATAACTATATAATGTCAGCTATAAAATTTTGTTATCCATCAGTGAGGTAAAAACAGCAGAGAAGATCCAGAGGAGAAATACAGATTGGGGTGCTGTCCTTCTCACCTACCTTTCTGTCTGCTACAATTTCAAATACAAAGCTATTTGGCTGGAAACAGTGAAACTCATAGCAAATATACAGTTCAAAAAGTGGGCCCATTCATCTTAAGACAAGATTATTTAGATGCCAGGAAAGGAAGAATAAATATATACTCTCAGTGATTTTTTTTTTTTTAGGAAAGCAGTTACTCATGCATGCAAACACGTCCTGAACTGGAGACTGGAAAGCTGCATTGCCAGGTATTTGAGCACTAGAGGAGCTCAGGTTGTCCTAAGTGTTACAGTATGGCTGATGACCTGACTGGAAAGGAAAGGAAGAATGTCACTCTGTATTAAAATCAGGAAACACTAATTTGTTATTTTAACGGTTAGATATTTTTAAAACAAGATAAAATCTCTTTACATAAAAATGAAGACTTCTTAGCTCCTAAAGTACAGTTTTCTGAAAACCGGATGTGACTTAAGCTTTTAACTGCCCACAGAGAGCCCCTGCTTGGTGTAGGGTGTCACCAAAACCACTGATAATGGTGCAGAAAAGGAAACTCTTTTGACAAAGCTGGTATTTCCACCAATGTAACATCTTGATTGCAAAGGCAACCTACAAGTTCTAATTACTTACAATTTATGTGTGTTTCTCACTAATGTTTAAGTAGTACAACCCTCTCTTGCTTAGCTGCACATACCTTTAAGCTACAATCCCAAAGTCTCAGACAAGCACCAGCACCTTTTAGAGAGATTTGTAGACGAACGAGAAAATCTGGTAAAATTTAAGTCTTTCTTTGCCTGCAGCCACCACTGCTGCTGTACAGAATAAAGTAGCTCCTGTGAATACTCTTCCACATTAAAGAGAGCATCAATTTTGCTTCATTTATAAGCCAAATCCAGGCAAAACCAGCAAACTTTTATCAGATAGAAACTGTTGCAGAAAATAACTACCCTGTAACACAGGAAAAGGGGGATCTCTGTTTTCTGATCCAAGTTGCAACGCTCTCTGGACATCATGGAAACAGATTTTTACTTTTGATACAGTAAATGACAGCACTTCAAACTGTCATGGAAATTGTTTGGGATTTCAAGTGGGGCATTTCCATACACTGTGTGAATCACTAACTACTATAAAGCATCCTGGAGACCATTAGCAGTGTGTCTTCTAACTGAAGGCACCACAGCTAAAACAGAAAGCCAGGACTGCCTCCTAAACTTAATGCTTTGAACAGCTGAGAACACAGTGTCAAGTCTCTCTTTGCAGGAGTAAAGGAGGAAGAAAGGGAAAGAAAGAAACAAAGTGCCATCAGAATTTAAGTAAAAGAAACTCCTAGTTCCCCTGTGTTTTGAGAAATGTATTCTGAAGGATTTCAGAGGACCACACGAAATGTTAAAATGGCAGGAGCATCAGGATGTTCAGGATACAATGAATACATTGGCCAGACCGTGCACACACTCCAAGCATCATTTTATTATCTAGATCTAAAATAAATATCCAGTCTTGCAAGACAAGATGATAGTAATGGGGCAGCAGAGCTTTGCTCAGTACTCTTCCTCAGAGCAAAGCACACTCTCTTCAATTAGTGTTGAGGAGGACAAATATAAAGGGATGAGTTTCCTTTGTGTGGTTTAGAGGATCAAGCCCTGCTGGAATGCAAGTATCAGCCTTTAAAATGACAAACCCCAGCCAGCACGGCCATAAGGATAATCAGGAGCTGTGTCCCTCTCTCATCTTCCTGCCAAGGATAGCAGAATTCATTTCATTATGACCATAGCAGACATCCTTCCAATGCCTTTGCATGAATGCACATAGACTGTGGTTTTACACTCATCATCAAAACCACAGGAAGCAGACTTCCAAATGGGAAGGAAAAAGGGACATGAAAGAGGAACAAAGAAATACATAAGAGTTCTGATTTTTCCCAGTGGGACAAGATGAGCTAGGACAAGGATTGCCTTTATATATAAACTCTGAAATGATACATAAACAAGTGGGAAATGGGGAGTTCAAACAATAAAGACAAACTAAATCATTTGAATTCAGAAACATTGCTTTTCAACTCTCTAATTTACTTTTAAATTGTCTTACTTTTCAGTACATTAAGATCAATTGTTTGAGCTAAGAATTCTTACTGAGCTTTAAAAGTAAGACAGAAGAAGACATACAGCGTAATGCTTCCAATTTACATTAAAGTCTATGCACTATTATCTTCTTATTATCTCCTAAAGATTTTTCCAGGCATTTAATTAACATATGACAAGATACCCAAGTTAGTGAGAAAAAGTCACCATTTAATGCACTATCTATAGCCTTTCAGAAGTTAGTTACCCATTGTTTTTTCTCTTAATGCACTACCTAGTGCACATCTATTATTCTATTTTAATAGCAAGGCTCTGTCATGGAAATAAAAGGAACAGAGTTCTCCAGGTACCCACATTACATTTTCTAATTTGATTCCAGCACAGTGTCTTTCAAAGTCAGTGAAACTTAGGTAAAGTTTAGAAGTTTTTACCCAAAGACTCTGCTGTGACAAAGGGTGCTGGTATTGGCCTGCCTGCCAGAGCTCTGGCCAGGACCTGGGTCCCAGAGAAACCCTAGGGAGGCATTAACTTTAAATGAACACGACACTGACAAACTTCTTCAGAACATCTCTAGAAGGGTGGTGGAACAATTACCAGGGCCCCAGGAGGTGAACAATGCCCATGGCACCTGTCAGGGCAGGATCTGCCCACCAGGGCCTGTCCCACCACCCCAGCTGGGTGCAGGCGGCCAGGGCTGGGGCCAGTTTGGGACAAGCTGGGGGACTGAGGCTGGGCAGGGCTGTGGGGAGCTGGAGATGGGCCCTGCTGCAGCATCACTGGGGCAGGGGCTGATGGCTCTGGGGGGCTGGGCAGGAGCAGCCAGGCCGGGTGGTGCCCACTGACAATAATCTCCCCACGCTCCATTTTCAGGGATCCTCAGTCTTTTGCACACGTTCCCTGGACACAGACCATTAGCCTTTCCCACTTTCAGCCTATTCCAATTCAAACAAAAAAATTACCCTTGAACAAGTGGCAGAATATATTAGGATGCTTCATACTTATATTTTATGCATGTCCTTTCTACCAAACTCATGAAGTTCTCTGAGCTGCTGATCCAAGGGAGATCTGTGGGTTCTGCTTTACTAATGTGGCAGGAAAAGCCTGCAGCAAGTACAAAAAAGCAAGACATGCTTTAGGATGAAAGACACTGTTGAAAGCAAATTCTCCCATCAAACAAGAGTCTCTGTTTCTTAATAGCTCCATATCTAGTGCCTTCCACTGCATAAAATCCCTCACTCTTTTTTTTCCCTTCCTTGAATAAAGGTAGCCTAGTAGCATTTTCCTGCTGCTCATCTCAGCAGTCACAGAATCTTGATGATGGAAAAGGACCTTTGGAGATAATCCAGTCCAACCCCCACTGCTTAAACAGAGTCAGCTACAGCAGGTTGCTCAGGGCTGTATCTAGTTGAAGTTTCTGTATCTCCAGGGATGGAAACTCCACAGTCTCTCTGGGCAACTTACACCATTGTTCAATCACTCTTACGTTTAAAAAATGTTTTTCTTATGTTTTAACTGTTCCTGTCTTTTAGTTTTTGCTCATTGCATCTTATACAATGTGGGCACCACTGGGAAGAATCTGGCTCTATCTTCTTTACTCCACTCAGGAAAGTACAGACATTAATCTGATAGCACAAGTCTTTGGTAGACTGAACAGTCCCAGTGCTCTCAGCCTCTTTTAAGACGTCCAATGCCCCAAGCAAGTCCTTGTATGACCCTTTGCTAGACTCATGTCCACACCTCTTGCCTCTGAGGCAAGCTCAGAACTGTGCTTGGTGCTCCAGATGTGTCTCACCAGTGCTGAGCAGAGGGGCAGGATCACCCTCCCCATCAACTGATACTTCTTTCCCTGATAGAGCCTAGGAGATTGTTGACTGACTTTGCCACAAGCGTGCCTTGCTGCCTCATGTCTATCCTGCTATTTGCCACAAAACACAGGTCTGTTTCTGCAAAGCCACATTCTGACCAGTCAGCTCCCAGCATGTACTGATGCATGGAAGCTCTTCCAGGCTGAACACCTTTGTATCTGCTTTTGTCAAGCTTCATGAGTTTCCTGTTGGCCCATTTCTCCCGGCTATCTGACTTGCAGCACAACCATCAGATGCATCAACCACTCCTCCCAGTTCTGTGTTATTTGCAAACTTCTTGAGGATACATTATATCATCATTCAGGTCGTTAATTAAGATGTTAAATAGTATTTCTCTCCGTGTCAATCCCAGTGACTGAACTCCAGATGGGCTTCATCCCACTGGTCACAACCCATCAGCTCAGGAAATCAGCCAGTTTTCAGTCCACCTCACTGTCCACTTATCTGGCTTGTACTTCATCAGCTTGTCAATGAGGATATTATAAGAGACAGTTTCAACAGCCTTGTTAAAATCAAGATAAGCATCATCTAACTCCTATCTAGCTCCTCTAACCACATCTATGGAGCCAGTCATCTCATCACAGAAACCTAGCCAGCTGGTCAAACATGATCTGCCTTTCATAAATCCATGCTAACTGCTCCCAATCACCCTCTCATCCTTAATATGCTTTGAAATGATTTCCAGGGGAATTTACTCCTGAAATGCTTTTACTCATCTCTCTGCTTAGAGAGCTGGCACACTGTCTCACTGCTTTGGGTCTTCTGCAGGACTGTTAACATTTACATCATCACCAAGTCATTGCTAGAACTCATATCAGTTCTGTTCTCCATCCTTCTCCCCTAGAGGAATGCAAAGACCAAAAGTTTCCCAGCCACGTCATCCAAATTTCCATTGAGCTCAGAAGCAAAAAGTAACTGTAACAGTCCTCACCAGAGAAAAACTGAATTTTCAGTTCTCGTTTCTTGGTGGAGAAGGGGAAATCTGAATGCCTCCTACTTTGCAAAAAAACCTGAAACCCCTCACAATCTCTCACTCCTTGAAAAGGCAAGAAGGAAAGAACAATATGAAAAACCTAGATTGCCAAGTAGTTTAAGGGGACAAATCTTATCAGAAAATACCAATGTCAATTAACATAAACTTGAGAAGTAGAGCCAAGCAGTTGTATGCTCAAACTTACCCCCATTTCTTCACGCTCTTAGGTCCAGTTCAACAAGATTTCTCTTCTCTGTAGACAGCTGAGTATATCTGCCCTAGAAAAGGCAACAAACTGCCACTTTCTCTATCTAAATTAAGAACAGTAGTTATTTGTGTATTTGGGATTTTTTGTCAACCTCCAGAAATCTCTGATCTCACTTTTCATATATATACACGTATATGTATATGAAGTCATTCAGTGTGAGCCCATATTCCACCTAATTACTAGCCTCAAAATGCTTTACTGGACTGTGGAATTCTGACTGATTTGTAAGATGACCCAGGAGTTATGAAGAGATCCTCTGATCTTTGTAGTATGTAGGAGACCTCTGGAAGTCCTGTCCACACTGGTCCCAGCTATCAGGCTGAAGGCTGGACTTTTAGGAGGTGCAAAGAGGGAGCAGGTGAGCAAAGGCAGAAAAGGAAGAGCCACTTCATTTTTTCTCCAAGGTTTTTACTCTGTGTCAGATGCTAAGTGCTACATACAATGGGGAAATGTTTTTATAAAGGAATATAGACACTGCCTTTAGTGATGATGTGAAGGTCTGTCATCAGACTATGCTGATTTATAGAAACCAAGGCCCTCCACAACAAAGACCCAAACCATTCACAGGAACACGTCTCAGATTCTGAGTGAACTTTATTGTTAAGAGCAATATGAAAAGGTTTTTCTTCTCTATCTTGCTTAAGAGTACCCATCTAACTCTCAAAGTTAACAATCCTACAAGACAAAGATCTGGATGAGTGTCTGACATATCTGCTAGACCTTACACAATCAATGCAAGTTCGTGAGCCCAGTAAGACACCAGCTAATCTAAAGCATGTCATTACCTTCTTTCTCTGTGTGCTACAAAAACTAGCTCTAGGTCTTCCTCATCACTGCAGATCAAACCAGTATAAGAACTCAGCTTTCCTGATAAGCAACCTTTGCATGAATCTTCCTTCACCGTAGCACTGTGAACAGTTTTTTCAAGCATGTGACACTTGACAGCTTTTAAAGAAATTTTCAATGTAATAGCTAAGCAGTAAGGAGGAAAGGGGTTTGAAATTTCTTTTCTTCCTTAAAGAAGAATTCCCAGTTTTAAAAAATCCAAACATCAGATTTCCTCAGCACCTTCAGTGGAACTACCTAAAACCTTTCTTCATTCTTGCTGTGATCCATAGGCCTTCCTTTTGATATCTGTGAGAAAGAGATGCACACTACACTGCTCAAACTAGCAAGAAGTGAAGATCAGTTGTGTTTTCTCCTCTCAAGACCTCTACAGGTTCCTCCATTCTGTATATTTAAACTTTCCCCATTTATGTTACTCTATCGTTTGTTTGTGTATGTGTGCCTTTCTCTGTGTACCACAGGATGGCAGCAAATGTTAGAATATAAAGAAAAAACAGCTAGGCCAGAGACAAAATAAGAGTATTACGGTAGATTATGTATATTACTGTTATTTGAGACAAAAGGACTAGTTCCTGAATCCAACTTCCCAAATGCACATGCAAAAACACATGTTATCAGGCACATAAAGACAATAATGCATGAATCATCACCATAGCAGGTCAAAGACATTTACAAAAATACTGTTTAAGGGAAACAAATTATATAGGATGCCATTACAAAAATTAACTCCGCAATTGACAGGATATTTTGTTTGATCCAAATTAAATAATAATCAGCAAAATTGAGATGGAATACAAATTTGTGTGGAATGACAGTAAGTTGCAGTTGAGTAGGATTATATTAGTTAAATGTGTTAATATTGAAAAGGCATTCATAAAAACTAAGCCAGAGGAAACAAATTCAAAAATCATCTCAAGAGACAAGTACTCTTTGTGCTTCAGGTACATTAAAAATTCATGCAAAATGTTTTACATAGACAGGTTCATTTGATTGAGGGCACTTGCCACAGGCAAACATTTTTTTTTAAAATTAAGTAAATTGTGTATATATCTTTCATGGAGTTCACAACTGGTGTCTCAAATTTTTTATAAAGCCTTCTAAGTAATGAGGATCTCCAAAAAAAAGACAAGGAAAAGAGGACAATATATATGAAAAAACACCAAATAACCTAATTCTCAACTTTTCATGTAAGCTGTAGGCTTCAAAAGCTGAGATTTGAAAGTCTATATTTATCATTATTATAAATATAAAGACTAAGAAACAATAAAGAAAACCTCAAAAGCCAATAAAAACATTTTTAGAATGGGTTTTAATGTCATTTTTGTAGAACCACTTTTATTGGAAAATTATGCATTAATTTGAGAGGAACTTGTTCATACAGTTTCTAGTGATGAAAGGCTTGAGAAAGGGATGCTACCACCATGCAAAGTTGTTTTCTCTAACCCTTCAAGAAGTTTAAAAAGTTTTATAGTAAATTTAGATTAAATATTTATTTTTAATTCATGCTGCTTCTGCTTATAATTTTTTCTGCTTTCTTCCCACCTTACCACTTTGCTTCTCTGTCTGATGCCAAACTAATCAAGCAACATGCTATGATAATTGGTAAATCATCAATATTTTGAAGTTATAGGCTATGTCAACTGTTTGCAATGCTCCTCTTCCCAAAAAGATCAATGAACCTTCTTTGAGGAACACATAAACTGGCATGGCTCACTCAGATTTCAAGACTCCAGCTAATCAAACTTGTAAACTTTGCACTGTGACAGCTAGACTTGACACTCCCTCCTGGCTGTCTCCTTAGAAAAGCGTGATAAATTGTGTGATCACTGGACATAAAATTGGAGGGAAAGTGGGGTATGTGTGTGGCAGAATTGTTCCATGGGGATTAGGAAGGAATGTGAAAAGAAAAACTGGGGAAAAAGGCTTATGCCTTTGGCTGGCCAAAGGAAATTTATGTTCTTATGTTTTAAACTTTTTAAAGAAGATAAAAAAGAAAATCATATCAGATGCACAGGGGAAAAGTGATTTCTGGATGTTACCTGCGGCTGTGATTCTCTACCATATCTGCTTGTGTTATAGCAATGGCCTTTTCCCTCAAAAAAAGATGGGACAACCATTGTACTTGCCTGGCTTTTTTTTGAATCTTCTGCCAAGTCCTGGCTGTACAATGAGGCAATTACAAGTGCACAGCTACTAGCCCAGTCTGTACAACCTTTCCTCCCTTCAGACCACTCTCATCCCACAAATATCAATAAGGTTCTGAAAAAATAAACATTTCCTTTAGTCTTCTGCAACCTTTGTGCTGTAAAAATAGACAGCAACCATGCTTATGTCACATTGTTGCTCAGCAACCTTCTTTCCCCCCCTTAATCTCCCTGTTCTCTAGTATCTTACTGGTCTTCACCATGATCAGTCTGCAAACTACCACTCACTAGTCAGAAACAGCACTGCCTGCTAAGCTTGTGGGACACTCTGCCCTTCAATGATTACACAGGCTTAGGGAGATGTACCTTACAGAGTCACCAGAGACGGGATGTTGACCTAGGGGGAAAAAGGGTAATGGAAAACATGAGGGGCAGGGAGAGAAGTCAAAGTGGGGAGAAAAACAAAAAAAAAAAAAAAGGTCCTCTCTCTTGAGGAAGCTTACAAAAAGAAAAAAAATCAGATCTCTAATCCCTTCCCTTTCTGTCAAGGTCAGCAAAGAGGACCTTATAGTCTTTCATGTCCCTCAAAAAGCTCTTGAGAAGGATCTTTCTTTGAAAGAATAAGGATTGTCAGGCAGAACAGGAAGAACTCACATCTGAGCATTGGAAAAGCTTATTGTTTGAGAGGAAATGACCTGAAAATGAAGCTTGCAAGCACAGATTTCACACCCACAGTCATTTGTGTGAATGGACTCAGCAGATCAACGTCCAACAGAGCAGCAACACCAATGGGTAAAGCCTAGATCCATAGAGCTATTTGGAGAGGAACTTAGGTGCTTAAACTTTGGCATTTATGAACATTTTAGAAGTCATAAGGTATTCAGTCTGGCTTTCAGCTGCTGCCCTAGAAGAGGGAGGGTCTCCCATAAACCCACATCTTAGCTGCCATCTCTTTGCCTATGTCTGGGGTACCACAGGAAATCTAAAACCACATTACATGCATGCCTGTGCTTTGGTCCCTGAATCACTCCTCAGATCTGACTTCTATTCAAATATTTTAAACTTTATTTGGTGTAATGAACAATGGAGAAAAAAATATCCCTCCTAGAATCTGTGTTTAACAGATGCAGATATCTGCATCTATTCTATATCCCTGCCAGAGGGTAATACACCTTGCATCTGTGCTGTTCTTATTTTTGTTGCATCATGACTCCACCTTCCCAGGCAGTTCTGACCAGTGTCTGACAGAGAAAGCTTAGTAGGCACCAGTAGACCAGGACATCTCCAGAGGCAGTTAGAAAACTGATATCCATTTCAAATCATCCCTGAGTGTTAGGCTATGGTAATACAACCAGATCCTGGAGCAAGATTTTCTTCCTTTTCTGCAAAGGTTAAATCCATCTCAGTGGGTCCTGTGAGTAATCTGTCATTTCATCTCTATAACCTCACAACATGTCAGCTGACTTGAGCTCAGAGCCAAGAGATTACCTGAGAGTGGCCAGGAAATGATTAGCAGCTGATGGGAGTGTTACCAATATTAACCTTGTGAGCAGTTAACACTGAGGTAAGTACTGAAAAACCCTTACCTTTCCAGATAAAGGATTCCTCAGACTTCAAGAGAGAAGCTGCCTGTTTAAGGTTTAGTTGTGGTTAGTTTTAGCACAAACAGCAAAACACTGCAACAGTCCACATAACCTTCTCAATGTAGAGGAATCACCATCTACTTTTGTTCATATGTTACTGATTCCTAGTTGAACCAGAAAGAAGTGGCACAACATGTAAACTGTAATAGTTACATCGAGCACAGAAAATTTCAGCAAGCAGATGATCATGAGCTATTCTGGATTGCTTTCTTCCAGACTACATCAGAAGTTTAATTTCAGTATTTTACAGTGAAATAAAAACATATCACATTAAAATGATAGATTTTATTCAACAGCATTAGCAGGGAGTAATAATATTAACAATGATGAACATTCTTCTCATACAATTAAGGAGCTAAAGATGACAGATACAATCAGCTACTCTAACCTCTTCAGCTATTCGATGCACTGAGAAAAGCAAATTTAGATTTCCTTTTGGTGAGCAGTAAGAAATATAGAAAATCTAAATATAGAATATGACCTTGGGCAGAAGGATCACAGGAGGTCTCTGTTTAAGATTAAGTAGAAATATAAAGAAAAACTCCACAACAGATCTCTACAATTAATACAGCTCAGTTAAACTCTATCAGTAAAATCAGATGGACCAAGGATGTCAGGGACTTGAATGTGAAGTAAGTCTGGAACTTCTCCAAGTCAGAGGTACCCAGGGTAAAAATTCCAAACTTTTATTATGAGGACTTGTGTTAAGGGGTATCAGATTTAAGAGATGAATAACTACCTGGAGGTGGATACTAAGAGTAAGCAGAAAACGTACCAAGTAACGGAAAATAGGGTGAAATGGTAAAGAATGAGATCTTCTATCAATACTAGAGATCAAGAAGGCAAAGGATAAGTGAAAATAATTAAAAAATCAAGCCAAGATACACTTTGGTATATAAACAAGAGAATGAAGACAGGATAAGAAGGGGCTCATTGCAGTTTGCACAGCGCAAAAGCTAACACAAATATGGTCTCAAGTGAATGCTTTGTCTGCATTACCAGTAACATATGGAAACAAACTTTGCAAGCAAGTCAAAAGCTTAATGTTTACATGTAGTGCCCACAGAGGCAGGGCACAAGTAACCAGGCCACCTTAAAAAAAAATGGAAAAAAATATTGAAGAAATGCTGAAGGCAGCATACAGCGAGTGTGTCTCCATTCATACTACCGTAAAATGAGGGGTTCAATTCCCAGTTATTTATATGATTACAAAACAAAGCTACAGTTTACAGTTGGAGACTTTCAGAGTGATTCAAATTATTTAAAAGAATCAGGAAAAAAAAACTAATTCCTGAAGCTGACTGATAATATAAGCCAATTGAACTGCCATACACTTCATTAAAATTACCTTCACAGGATTTGGAACTATTTTGGGAGGCAGTAGAGTTTTTAAGTGTCTAAAGCATCTTGCTTTTTTTTCTTCTAAAGGTTTATTTCCATGAAGTATCTTGAGTTAAATATATGCCTTTCCCCTGACTGTTTCAGATTAAATAATAAAGTGCATTTATTAAGGAGGAAAAAAACCCTTTGGGGTGGGCGGGGGGTGATATCTGAAGAGGCCTTTTTCCAACTGTCAACATTTTGAAGCTGAGTAATAACACAGCCTTGGGGTTGCCATGGGAACGTGTTTCATTTCCTAGGTGACAGCAATTGTATGTCGTCACCAGTGAACTGCACTGACTCTGGAAATATGTCAAGTTTCCTTTAGACGTTGGCATCCCAAGACTTCCTGCGGCTGCCACAGGCCGGCACCTCTAACCTGACATGGCTCCCACAGGACCCAGTCACTCATCCTCTCCTGGGAAGAACAGTCCACTGTGGCCAGGGCAGGAGTAGGGTCTGAGATGCTCTGATTTGAAGACCCTAGCAAAAAGCAAACTCACGTATCCCCTTGGTATTCCCTCCCACTGCCTTATGAACCTTCTACAGGCACCATTTCATTCTCACTTGAGTGCAGCTCCAATCTCCAACCCTGCAGCCCTGGATAAGCCCCACCAGCAAGGCTTCCAGTGTTAAAAATCATCAAAATCCTTGTGTCATGTTAGTAATGGACACATTCTAGAAATAACCTGTTTTGGAATCACCCATACTAAAACCAACCTTTAAAAATACCCTTAGAGCCCAAAGACCTTCTAGACTATGATGGTTTTTTAACCTGGAACTTCAGGTTATATGACTGAAGACCCTTCTTGGCAGCACATATATTCCCCAATGCAATTTCAAGGCCACCAGCTGCACGATATGACCAGCAGGATTCACTTGCCTGTGAACACTAAGCAGGGCAAATATAGTAGAATAACTTCTTCCTAGCAGCTCCTCAGTGCTCATGCACTAGTCCAAAATAAGCAACTCTGATTCTGTAATAATTATTCTGCTCTGGAAGTAGGGTGATTATTTTATTCTGGGATAATTACTCCATTTCCAAAGTGAAATAATAGTTATAGAATAAAATCATTTTTATTTTGGAATATTTGATCCACATGTGGGAGTTATTCTAGAACAGCTAAATTATACCCTCATAGTTAGAAGGGAACAGTCCTGCCAATCAATTTTCCTCATACAGGAGAATCCTTAAATCATTGTGCCTTTGAAAGGAACAATGCAGAGATTGTCATTGCATAACTGGAGACCCCTACTGTTTAATTTCAAGAAGAACCTACATTCACCTACAGTAACTCTGGCTAATAGTTCCCCTAAATCATTTAGAGAGGAGTCAATAAAGTAAATTACAAGTACATCCAGTGATTTTCAGATCATGCTGCAAATGTCACTGTTAGATGAACTTCATCACATGATTAGAAAATAGCATCCGTGTCACTGAATGCCTTGTCATGGTCAGAAATTGCTGCCAAGGATGGCCCTGGTCTACACTCTGCCTGCTGAGGTAAATGTGGGTAGAGAGATGTACCAGCAGCTGTAGCAGCACTTGATTTCTGAAGGAGCTGGGAGCATACCCCAGACTGTGCAGCTATTGTGCTATTTGTTCTAGGTAACCACCTTAGATGGAAATTTAAATTTAAAACTGTTTACTTGAAAATACATTCAAAATCTGTTTTCACTTTGACTACTGCTCTCTAACATATACAGCTCTCAAGAAATTAAGAAAGGAGTTCAATGCTAGCACCATTTTTACACTGCAAATTTTTATAATTGGGCATTAAGCTAGGCAAAGAAGTCAGAAGGCTCAAAAGTTTAGGTTCCCACAGCAACAGTAATTCAGCAACATTCAAGATATAGAGCGAGCATAAATTAACAGTTATTGGAAATGCTGCATATGTGCTGTGTGGCCATGTTAACATTGCTATGGGAACCTTAACTTTTGAATAGATAAGCATACTACCAAAATAAAAATCATACAAAAGAAATCATTACAGATTTTGCTGGAAAATACTGCAGCCAATTCCTCATCTGAAATCTGTTGATGCAGAGTATAAAGACCCTAAACACCCAAAAATCCAAATAAGTGAGAAATAATCTCAAAGAACAGGGAACCATAGCAATAACTATCACTGACACCAATGCTACAACTTTACTTTAAATTTGAATTTACCATCAAACACTATGCAAAATTGCTCCAAAATTACAATACATGAAAAAATAGGAGTTCATGTACAGCTATCATCCTTTCCTCTTTTTCTCACAGATTTTTCATACATGAAATATTTTGGAAGAACAGAGAGGAAATTTGCTACTGGCTTTAGTCTTTTCCAGCATATCTCAATTTAGGAAAAATATAAAATTCTGGTATACACATATATGTTAGATGCTAGTCTGGATTGACTCTTTCACATTATTCTAACTAAACTCAAAGTGTTCATTTCAAACAGATTGACTTGAACAGGTCTTTGGTGATGGAAGTTTTCATATTTTTAAAATAACCTAGCGATAGTAGGCTGCTACTGCAGCCTTACTCTAGGAAACTGGATGTTGCTTCAGGGTAAAAAAAAAACAATTCTACCAGTCCATCCAATTCTCTATGATGCATGATCTTGGGCAAGCCAAGCTTACTTCCCTACGGTTCAGTTCCTTGAGCTGTGAAGCAGGAATAAGGACACTCAAATACCTTTTGATGCACAAGTCCAGTGCATTAACTAAGGGGCTTTTCTCGCCTGTTTAAAACAACAACAAAATCTTCAAGGCAGTCTTTTTACAGTATTAGAACAGAATTCCAGCAGCATCTAAAATAATGGCTCTGCCAACTTTTCATCTATGGAAAGAAAAACTGAAAGGTCCTTTCTACCACTCCAGCTTTTCATTTCTTTCGTTTCTTTTCTAGCTTTCTATGGTTAGTCCCATCTAAAATCCTGTTGAACAAGTATCTTCCCCAGAGTGACTGCAACATCACCAGATATTTTGTACCAACAAACAGGGCCAGTTCCAGAGTCCTGGAACTGCAGATAAAGATAAAGAAACAGTTTAAAGACAAATAGTGTTCTCCAATCCAAGTCAATGCAAAAAGCTTTCTTGCTGATATCCTGGCAAGCGTGCCTGGAATTGTACTAACATCAGCAGGATTTCCTTGCTCATAGCAAAAGCAGGATATTGGCTTTGAAACAAGCCACACAGTTCAAAGAGACCCTAATCTAAATTATTTGAAGTGACTGATTTCTTGGCATTTATAGCATAGACTTAATGAAGATTACATGGGCCTATCTCTTGAAAATGTTTTCTATGTATCATTAAGATTTTACTCGGGCTGTGAACTTGAGTTTCCCTAGAGTGATTTAGAAAAAAAGGAAACAAACTAACACTAGTTAGAATAATGCTTTTACAAAAACAGAGATGTACATTTAAAATAGGTAGTGACATCCCTCACTATTAAATGGGAGATGGACAGAAAATTTTGCCTGGTGTACTCATGACTGAATTTCTCACAGCAAACACACACTGTATTATTTCATCAAAATTAAAGAGTTTATACTCCTTTATATACACTGATTCCTTGTGTTCTTCCTCCACCAGGCACAGTAATGTATTTTCTAGACTGGAAGAAACAAGGCTTCTGTGAAGGGAGCCTAATAAACACAAAGTTTAGGTGGAAAAATTATATTTCCAAACTGTAACTGAGATGTTGAGTGAGAGGGACAGAAAGCATGGTTTATTTGAAGGCCCTGTCATTTCAAGATGTTTGCAGCTATACTTCAACAAACTTCCAAGCGTCTTAATAACCAGCTGCCTTCTGTGTTTAGACACCTCTCATAAATGGCAACCTGCATGCATTTCAACCTCCATACCAATATGTCCAGTGCCCTGAAGCCACTCCTTTGCAGTAACCAAGACCCTCACCACCTCTTCTTGCTTTAGATCAAGCCTAGCCTCCCAGCACAAAGGATACCTTTGTCTGGATAGGCTCCATTGGTATCCAAAACTCTGATTCCTTCCTGAGACAGCTCCATTCCTAACTGCTCCTGCTATGTGGCTTCTCCAATTTACTCTGAAGCGCTGCTGAATCCCAATTCCTTTCCTTCAAAAATTATGGTAGCAGTGATGTAGTCCCATGTTTGGTCACTCAGCCCATGAAGTAAGAGAAAAGTTATCATGTTTTCTAGTGAAACTGGTAAATTATCTTTAAATTGTTTAACATATCTTCTGTTCATCAATAAATGTTAAGTGAACTTTGTCAGGCATGAAGGTGGTAAATTTTTGAAAAAATATTCCCACACCTCATGAACTTAACTCTGATGTACTGAGAGCATTCCTAGCCTTACTGTCTTCCATTTGTGACAGGCAGGAGTTATTTAGCTTAGTTTTCTGAGACAGCAATGGGAATCACTAAAAAAGAAGATTCTTCCATGTACTTTGTGTTCATATGACAATAGCCCTCAGCTTGTCACAGTTTTATCATCACAGTTCTATCTGCAGAAACCATCTCTGCTGTTTAGCATATTTTCAGCCATTACCTGCTCTCCTGATCCCCACTTCACTCTTAGAAGCATCTTCCAATTTCAGGATGTATTAGAACACTTGTCTCTGAAGTCGGACATACCATGAAAAGTGTATTAAACTGAAACCATTCTACTAGTCTACAAGTTCCCTATTCACTTCAGCATCCCGTGCTGGTATGACTTAAAAACATAATAATAATAAATCAAGATGATCTCTTCCAGATTCCAGCATCAACCTCAGTCATATCCACAACATTGTGAGTTTTGGTAAAAATTATTCCCTATTAGCTCTTGCTACCTCTAATAACCACCACACAGCATTCAAATATTTAAGTTAGACAGACAACACCACTTTTCCTCTTACCCTTAATTTCCTCTTTCCTTTTGACCCTATCCCTTGCCAAATGTAAGCTAAAAATAGCTCATGACTGATTCAAGCTATTCTCCCTTTCAATGGCATAACATGTTAAGAGCTAGAGCACGGATAGTGAGGGAGGTGGGTTATATAAACAAACATAGTGCCTCCTGGCTAGATGCAGACGAGTTTCATTTATAACCTGATGTCTTGTCAAAAGATCTGTATCCTGTATGCAAACCATTATGCTAATTTGTTTTATTGACTATCCAAATTCATCACACTCTCAAATGTTAGCAAAAAAAGTTGTTTCTGAAATGTCAAGGAGATTGAGCTCAGCCTAGATGTTTCTGTTTAGATAGTATTAAATACACAGTGATACATATCTTAATGTACACAAGTTCTAATGAACTGTGTGTCTGAGGAAGCTGGAAACATCTGCATGTCACTTTACAGCTGACTCAGTGCAGGTTTGCTTCTCTTCAGGTCCCATTTCCTACTGCTTCTTAGTGATCCAGCGATAAAGAGCACACTGTTGTTCTAAAACACTTCAGAGAAAATAGCAAGGATTGTACAAAGTCCAGGTAAAGTTTCCATTCTGTGTATTATTTTACTGTATGTCTCTTATCAGTGAGATATTGAATCTCCTTTTTCTTTACTACTGTATTTGGTGCTCGTAACTGAAGAATAGTCATTAAATAAAGAGGACATGCACAAAATCACATGACTCAAAAGATGACACCTCATTGCTGACCAAAGAATCTGCTGCCCTAAAATCTGCTACAAACCAAGTCACGGTAGTTTGTCAGCAGCATACCATTATATTAATTAAAATCAAATTCTGCTTTAAAATTGACTATGCTGACTACCACATCTCAGACAGTTATGCCTGTAGACCTGTATCTGTTTCATATCAACTTAATGAGAAAAGGATCAGAAAAAAACTCCAAACTTGATGTTGCCCTTTTAATACTAAGTCTAACACCATTTCTACTGCTGTTGAAGCCCTCAAGATAGCACATTTTTCTTTGTGATAGCACAACCCTCCTCTGTGTTTAGAGCACCTCTCAAATTTCTGCTATCATTCATCATTTGGTGACTACTCCCAGCTTTTATACCTGAGGTCAACATTGAAACATTGCCTGCTGGAGGCCTAAGACTTTGTGGAATTCCTCTAGTAGGCCCTCACTCAGCAAACCAAGGGCTTCCCTCTTTGTGTCTGCCTGCCACCCTCCCAAATTTAGATCCTTTCGTACCATATATTACCTGTTTTCTCATCATTCCTGCTGTTCAAGCAAATATTCTCTATGTGGCACTGTACTAAAAATTCAACTTTACTTTCTTTGGAGACCGCAGCAATATTTTCCTCTCCTCTCTACATATTTATTGTGTACAGATGCCCATCTTGCCACAGAAGAGAACAGCTATCAGTTGGGTGAGCAGATGAGGGAAAAGCATCCCCAAAAACGATTCTCTGCCAAGTGCCACTCAGTAGTGGCAGCTGTCACTTTCCTTCCACTCTTACCAAACCCATTCTTCCTGTCCTGTATGAAAAGCTGTGTGTTGCAGCAGCCCTCACTAAATGGGGGGTGCAGTGTGTGATCATTTTGCACCTGCTCTTCCCCAAAAAGCCAGAACCCAAAGCTTCAAAGAATCAGAGAGTTGTCCCTGCTGAGTATGAAAGGACAACACCTCCAGGCAAGGTTACGCTAACAGCAGAAAGTCAGATACCAATATAGCAAAAAACATCTAACCTAAAGAGCTGATCCTGCCCAAACTGTCAATAAACAGGGGCTTTGGGCACAAGGAAGGATCAAGTAAGTCTCCCAACTGCAATGTGAAAGCAGTGAGACAGTTGGTTTCAATTATTTACCCATTTTAATCCTGTTCATTTTAACATTTAATCCAAAAAAAAAAAAAAAATTAAGGATTAGAATATATGACATTGACCTAGCCATGAACTACAACACAAATACATTGCCCATTACAGTTATATTTTGACTGCCAATGTAATTTTCTGAATCCTTGTATTTTATGAAATGTTTGGGAGATTTACCAAGACAAAAGAGAATTTTCCACATTCATCCTGTATAAGTGACTGCCCCTAATAAGGATAAGCAGTCTAATCTTTCACAACTTTCCACAAAATAAACAAACAGAACATCAGGATTTATTACAAATTAAAAATTTAAAAAATACTGGTTAGACACACAAAATACAAAGACAAACCTACCCACCTTACAGAGATATTTCCATATTTTTTTTAATACTTGGAGTGTGAAGGCATCCCTCTTCCGATTGTGCTGAATTAACAACCAGACTCCAAGCAAGCTGGCAGCACTGCTCAAAAAATCACTCTAAATCTGTCCAGTAGAGGGCAATGACATATACACACACACAAAGTGAAAAGATGAATTTGAAACGGCTTGTAAAAAATAAAACTAAATTTCATAAAGCTCTATAGTTCTAAAGTACTAATAACTGTTTTATTTTTAATATTTATATTCAGGGGTATACAGATCATTGTCCCCCATTTTAATGTTTAACCTCAAAGAACTTCCAAATTTAAAATTATACTTTAAAAATATTTCTGATAGTCTTGCAAAATTGACCACTATCTACACAGAAACAGGTCAGCCTTACATAAAAGAATATATTTATTTTACATTTGACTGCAGGATAAATGTCAGCAGTGTTTTTGTCCTTTGGCAACACATATTTTAATTGCTAAAGAACCCTTACTTTTTGTTTAAAATTGGTCAAGAAGGATACTGTTAAATAATTTTCTTCCTGTCACACACCTATCTACTGCAAGGAATGCTCAGAGCCATTAAATAAGATACTGTGTTTGCAAGGAAAGCTGCTGCTGCTGCAGTCCAGCTGCATCTTTTACAGTTCTCAGGGATTTGGTTTTTTTCAACTACACTTAGAAATAATCCAAAACTTCATCAAGGTCTGCAGCACATTCCTGCAGCACACTTGAACTTGCAGGTACAAGGAAGTTGGGGCTGCAGCTCTGAAGTACCCCTGCCAGCTCCTGACAGACCAGTGGCAAGGTAAGACTGCAAGAGGTGCCCAGCAGCCCTGTCTCTCCAAGGACAGGAGGAGCCCTCCTAGAGAAAACAGATGCAGTAGAAAACCTGAACCACACAAGCCACCACAAGTGCTTGTTTATAGCTGGTTGTGACTTGTTTCAAATGCTGTCACTTCAGGTTATCTAGGCTCCCAAAATTTTCCACTAGAGTTTTGTATGATCTCAGGTGACATTCTCAGATCTCCTACCCCTGTGCTGCAGAAACAGAGAGAACACAGGTGTTAAACACACCCCTAATAGCAGGAAAGAAAATGAAATGCAACTCACAAGTAATGGTACATTTTCTGATGTCTCTTTTTTTTTTTTTTAAGTATGGAAAAGAATGGTTCATGTCAATGCATGTCATCATCTGAACAGTTTTTTCCAGGGTATCCAGCTTGCGTGGCTGAATGTGGTAGTTCCTGGGGCAGCTGGTCAGGACTCAGAATTTGCTCCAAAACCCCTGCAATACACTCCACTCCTGGAGGGAGCAACAAACCTCCCAAAGCCCGAGTGCACTGGCTGTCTCCAGAGTTAGCAGGCAGTGGGCGAGAACTCCTCCAACTCCTTTTATCGCGATGTTAATCTCATGATCTACTGGTTTCCTAGCAGCTGCCACAGCTGGAAGTGTGAGAGAATTCCCCAGCCCGAAGCAGCATGCATGGAGCAGCTGCCCGGTTCATGGAGTGTGAAAGCCCTGGAGCCTGCAGTGCCGACAGCAACCCAGCAAGATGCTTGGGTTATGGTGAAAGCTCATCAAAGTAGAAACTTCTAGAACAGCCTTACACTTTATATGGTCTGGATTTGCCCGTGCAAAACAGACATTTTTAGAAGATCCACAACTCGCTTTGATTTGTACCTTGGGGACTGACTCCTGTTGTATGGTAACCCCTCACTGCTCTGGTTACATTCACATGTTTTATGTTCTCTTCATCATAAAGACACCTCAAAAGGGTTTGGGGTTTTTTTTCAACCAGAGCAGCTGCTTGAAGAACTTGATCAAAGTTTTAGAGAAGGGCAGTTACAACGCACATATGTCAAATGGTTTATAGCCTTGGGTATAGCCTGTGTACAAAGCACCAGTAGCATTTATCAAGATTGGTGGACAGAAGAATTTTCTCATGATTAAAGATAATTCAAGTTTAAAAGTTCATTTTTATAATTCTTTAAAAGAGGATTTCATTTAAACAAATTTAAACTTGTGGAAGAATTTGCTTTATATGTTCTCAGAAAAAAAAAAAAGTAACATACTAATTTTTCTTGTTAGATATTAACCAAATCTGTCTATTTTAAGGGAGAAATGGGTTTGGGTTTCTTTGGGGGGGGGGATGTTGCATTTTCTTAGTATTGTACTTCCTATATATTTTTATGGTACCGTTACAGTAAGAGGTATTAAAATCTTATCATGAAATTGATCTTAATGTGATTTAGCTATCAGAATGCTAGTTAAGTATAATTAATAATCTACCTACTTGAAGGAGGGAAACTAGAATTTACGTGACCTTCACTGGTGTAGGCTTACCTCACCAGGAAAGCAAAGTAACTAGATATGTCTAGAAAGGGTATATCTACAAATAGCATATTATCATCATCTAACTTCAATCAATTTGTATCTGTCAACATACAGAAGATTTCTGTATGCTTGGGCTTTTTTAAGCTTGACTTGAGGAAATCCCTTCAAATGAGCAAAGCAGACACTTTAGCACTTCACACCTGTAGTCCAGACACACCTGCACCTTTTGCTTATGGGTTTCAAACTTTTTTTTTACATGCTATGAAGCTCCTCCCTCAAAGGCCTTTTAGCAAACAAAAGGACAAAAAAAGACCCCAGCAAACAAAATATGTCCTCTGTGATACACAGGCCCTTGTCAGAAGGTAGCAATTAACATGAGCCACAGCACCTAGGCTACATGCACCAGATATGGAATTAAGGTGTTGTGAGGAGTCAGCATGCAGGAACACAAGGTAGGAGGAATTTCAGAGAGGTTACCCAGACAAGATGGTACAGGACAAAGCTCAAGGGTGCCTGTATGGAAGCCTGACAAGTCCATAGGAAGAGTCTGCAGCCAGCATACTCATACAGCACACAGAAGGTTCTGCAGCACAAAGGCAGAGAGTCACATAAAGTCCTGCAGCGCGGTTCCAGTTCTTTCTTTACAGAGATGGAAAAAGACCAAAGCCGCTAGCAAGGAAAGCTATTTTGTGTTAACTGGATAGGAATTTTTCGAATACGGTAAAATCATTCTGCTACTCTGCCGTAAGAGAGCAGTTCCCAAGAGATATCTGTCCTTGAGCCCAGAAGCAATCGTTTTTCCTAGCCCAAAACACCAGTGAATCATCTGCTCCTCAAGTAAAGGTACTTCCTGCTGCAATTAATATATATTTTCCATACATTCTAATGAAACCTTCTTTTTTTTAACCAGTGGTCAGTAACACACCAACATAATTGCCCTCAAAATCTTCACATCAGCTAAACCTCACCTACAGTGTAATTTCCCACCTCTTGGAGGGAAGCATAGAGCTGGGGGGAATCCTGATCCCTGTCTGACATCACTCACCCCCACCTCAATGTGCCAAGGAAATGAAGTAAGGAATGCAAGCATGTAAGGAGACATAGCAGGGGATACATCCTCAGTTTCAGCAATCAGAGGGTTCAAAATGTACATGAGCCATAGCCTAGAGATGTGAGCACGCCAACACTGCTCTGATGACAATAGAGCTTTGCAGGGCATAAACAATACAGACACAGCTAAGGCAGGTACTCTTTAGGCATGCAAGTGAGCAGGCACACGGATATAATTTTGCTGTCATGTCATATGAACCTCACGGCTTTGGGGATGGCAAGACATCCTCCATTTTCTATCCAGCTTGGAGTCAACCACATTCAGTACAGACCAGCTGAGGCTGAAGAGAACTTAAGTAAAGAAACTGTCTCCTACCGTTGCATTTTGTTGCCTGAGTCGTGAGTGTGCTTTTGAAACTGCAATGGCTTAGCAAGGTCTGCCAAAAGCCTCAGACAGTGGTTGCTGCAAAACATTCTTTCTGTGGCTGATGTTAGATCTTTCAGACAGGTTCACAGATCCACTGAGCAAGGTAAAGAGCCAGGTTGCTTAAAAGAGTAAAACCAGTCCTTTTTCATTCTTCCCTGCAACTCATTCTAACCCAACTTCAAATTTTAGATGCTGGGTAGTTTTACATTGAAGATCCATAGACACAGAGGTCTCCTTTGGAGCAAGACAGAACATAGAAATACCTTCATCTGGACTTTCTTTTTAAAGCATGATACTTGTCTAATTCCCCATTCAAGTATTTTAGGTTAGTTCTGAAAATACCCTCATAGCCTTAGCCATTAATGTCTTAAGAACCTATTCAACTGCTTTTTTCTTTTTATATCACTAAAGCTGAATCAACAAGATTGCAGAGATCTGTCTGAGATCAGAGTAACTGCAGAGCTGAATTTAGCCCAGTGGTATTTTTGTTTAAAGGAAAAGCACAGAATGGAGAAAACGCTGTACTCAAGAGTGTTTTGGGACTGCATGAAGGACAAATTCATTAGGCTGAAAAGTAGTACTTCTATCTAGACCTACTAATTGTATGAGCAGCATCTTAACCAGTTCATCTGGAGATTCCTTCAGTAACTATTGCTTTCTAAAGAGCTGTTTTTTAAAGACCTTATTACTATATGAAAAAAAAAAAAAAGGAACATTGCAAGTAAAATATATGGAAATACATGAAATGTGATTGACTAAATTTATGCCTAAGTGTCATATTTTCATCAACTCACAGAATTACTTCTCATTTCTTGCACAGTATTTTAAGAAAGAAAATGCAATCTCTGCACCTGCCTCCTCTCCCTAAAGGGTACAAAAAATAATTTTAAAAGACAAGATGGAGATGCTGAATGCAATTCATGGAAGTCATAGAACCATTCAGCTTGGACAGATCTCTGGAGTTTCCTAGTCCAACCTTTTGCTCACAGTAAGGTCAATCTAAGATCAAGGTTTTATCAGTTGGCTCTTGAAAACTTTCAATAGTGGAAGCTGAACAACTTGTCTGAGCAACCTGCTTCACTGCTTGACTGGCTTCAGAGTGAAAAAGCTTTTTGTTATAACCAACCTAAACCCCTCGTTGCAACTTAGGTCTACTGTCTTTTTTCCTTCTGCCATGCGCTGAAGAGCATGGCTCCATCTTCTCAATAGCCTCCTCTAGGAATTGGTGGACTACTCGTTACTCCAGTTGTAGTCACCTCTTGTCTAAGCTGAACAAGCCCATTCCCTTCAGCCTCTCTTCATCTGCCATGTGCCCTGGCCCCAGCCATCTTGGTGACCTTCCTCTGAACTCCATATAATTTAGCAATGCCGTTCTTATATTTGGGGATCCAAAACTGGACACAGCACTCCAGATGCAGCCTAACAATTGCTGAGCAGAGGGATATAACCAATCCCTCTACCTAGATGCTGTCTGTTACTATATCTCAGGATGCTGTTAGCTGCTCTCTCCACTGCCAGGGCACACTGCTGACTTATATGCAGTTTGTCTTCTACCAGGCCCATCAAGTTCTTTTCTGCCAAGCTGCTCCCTGGCCTGTACTGTTCCAAGGTAGGGTTTCACCCCAGGTGTGGGACTTGGCATTTGTCCTTGCTAAATTTCATAAGGCTCCTGCTGGCACATCAATCCAGCCTATCTATATCCCTCAGTGATGGCTCTGCCTTTAAGCATTTTGACAGGTTCCTACAGTTTTGGTATTATCTGCAAACTAAGAGCAAGCCCTCCATCAATCCTCTCCAGGTCACTGCCAAAGATATTCATTGACAGGTGTCAGGACAGACCCCTGTGGTACTCAGTTCAAGCATACTCATTATTGAGAACATATCCATCTGGTACATCCAAACTGAGAGCATTTAATAAGCAGGCAGGATTTCAAGGCATAAGATTACAAGTATAACAGCACATCCAAATTTATTATTTAATCCAGTCATAGAAATCAGCTTTTAGACTGTTATTTACAGGGCCTAACTTAAGCACTAAGCCCAGACACCACTGGCTTGCTTTTTAGTCACCAGAGAGAAAAAAAAAAATCAGTATAAGCTGGGGACCAGCTGGTTGGACAGGTTAGCAGCTCTGCAACAACAGGGTGTTGACAAACTGGAGAAAGTACAGCAGTGGAGCACAGAATTACTGTTACTTAAATAGCTGAAGGTGCTAGAAAACATGCAAGGAAAGGCTGGAGGAACTGGGTTAGGTTACTTGAAAGGGAGAAGGCCAAAAGACAATTACTGAATTCAACAAGCTAAAGGCAAGTTGTAGAGAAGGTGGCATGAGAGTCTTAGCAAAAGTGCACAACAAAAGAAGAGAATTTGTGACAAATCGTGATGCTGGAAATTCTAATCAGACATAAGGAAAAATCAAAGTGGTTCAGCACTGATAAAGGTGCTCAGAGAGGCTGCAAACTTCATCCTTGGACATTTTCAAAACTCAACTTGATAGACCTTGAGCAATCTGATCTAACTTGGAAGTTAGCCAAGATTTGCAGAAGGGGTTGGATCAGTGACTTTAAGAGGGCCTTGCTACTCTAAATTTTTCTGTGATTCTATGAGAAAGGCTCCTTCAGTGGGTGATTCATCTTGTCTTAAAATAGGTGTCTAAAATAGATTAGATGAATCACCATCTGGTGGTGCCTGTGTCTCACTGAAAATATTCTCCACTGAATACATAGGCAACCTAAGCTGACCAGATATGACTGAATGTCTTACAGTGAGACATCTGTAAATTGGAAGAGGTAAGAATCATTGTTAGTGACTCGTGCCCCAAAATGATAAAGTTCTTGCCTTGTTTATATAGTACCCCTTTAGAGCATGAATTGCTTCCTTAATAACCAGTATCACTGTGGGAGAAGGCAGACAAACCTTCATATAACACATAAAAACTAAAAATTAGAAGAACCTAGAATATGAGCTACAGAGCTACCTTAAATAGTTTGTTGCCATATGAGCTTTTCCCTTCATAATGCAATGGGTAGAATTTCAAGATTGGGTATATATTACAAAATGTAATGTTTTTGTCTTTAAAGACAGCTGAAAAATTAGAAGCTGACAGGATGTCTAATTTCCCTAGCATGAAGATATTTCTGTCTCTACAGCCTCATATATTAAGACCATCATAGATAAAGGAGAGTAAGTTTAAGTGTCCAGGTCATATAAAATTTTTAAATTGTTGTTATTATTGTTGTTGTTTTTATTATTGGTTTTGCTGTTGTTATTATTAGTAGTATTAACTGTAAATTATTTAAGAACACAGTTTAGAGCTGTCTGAAATGTTCATTGACAAGAAAAGCCCTAGATGTTTAACATGAATAAGTAGAAACCATTGAGGTTGCAGGCTTTTTTTTGGTCCTTAGAAACAGTATTTAGCTAGAAAATATTTCTTTCTTCCTGGAAGCTGGGAGGAAAGGAAAAAAGGAAGTAGATAAAAAAGAAAAAATCAAATCTTTTTCAGCCCTCCACATGATCAGAATGACTCTGTTTTCTTTGATCTGAAAAACTGAAGTATAATTAAAAGTACCAAAACTAACTTTTAAAGTCACTTTAACAACAATTAATGTCTACAGAACTGTGTTGGTTACATGTCCAATAAAGTCAGTGTAACTTTCTCCTAAGGGAAATAGCATTTTTCCTACATACAATAATTAAGTTCCACTTTCTATGTTCCACAGATTCTCCAAAAGCAAACTTCCCTGTTGTTTCCTCCATATCCAGCATCCACTTGTTTGGTCCACAGCACAGAGGAGAGGAAGTTCCCTCGCTGCAAAAATGACTCAAATCGAGAGCAGTACCACAGAAAACTGTGGTTGAAGGCAACTGGAGGAACAGAAGCAGCAAGTAACTTCTACTAAATGTGCTTTGTTTGGCAGCAGAAACAAAGGTGGGCATGCCAAAATGAAAGCAAGTACTTTCCAAAAAAGACAGCTCTGGTTTTGCCACACCACTGACAAAATCTATGAAACTATCTCACAGGTCCTCCAAACAGCCCTGCCTGCAGCAGAATCACTCTACACAACCCTGAGCAAGAGAAGAGGGGTGTCAGAGACAACTGACAAATGTATTTCCTCATAAGAAATGGTCCTGAGTCAGGCACACCTCTCAAAGAAGTCTGTTTGGTAATTTAGAAACCAGCCCCTCTTTGTAACTACTTTCCTGCCACAGCGCCCTGCTGTCACATGGCCATCACTGAGAGAATTTTCTAGGTATCTTTAGAGAATGTGAATCAAAACTTAACCAAACTGTTAATATGTATTAGGTCCAAAAACCTTCTACACTGATTAAGGAGAAAAGTCAATCCTATAGAAGTCTTCGCCAAAACCACCAAACCCAAGATTTTACATTTCACTGCTGTTTCAGAACCACTATTGGACCTTTCAACATTTCAACTATGCAAATATGAAAACTTTATTATTTTACTATTAAGGCAGACCAATTCACACATGCTTATTCTGAGAACATTGTTTACTCCCAAGGCATTCAGTTAGTTAACTATAAGATAGGAAATTACTCAGTGTGAACAAAAATATTTGAGATTCTGGGTTTAATTTTAGGGCATTAAGATCTCTATATTGATACATACCCAATACCATCAGATTTTATTTTTCTTTTGAACAGAGAACTATGAAATATTGAATTCTGTGTGTGAATGTACGTAAGATGTCTGGTTTTATAAGAAGCTTTCCCATGCTTTTCCTTTAACAAGGCTAGATCAAAAACTGCAGGGGCAAGCTCTTAGAATTTTGAATGAGTTTTACGAAGATCTTCAAGCATGTCCAGGCAGTCAGCTTTAATCATGCATTATGGGGAAATATATTTTTCCTGTATAGTTTCTAGTACTTTGTGCTGACATCTCCCATGCTTTATTGTATTTTGTGTCTTACCCTGAAATGCCAACTTATTTTGCATGACTGCATTTTTGAAATCTTTAATTGATTCACTGTAACTACAGTAAAACCATCATGTCTCAAGTCATTCAGTGAGAAGTCTCCATCTCCTCCCTCCATACAGGAAAAATCAAAAAACAGTTAGCCATCCTTGTGAAAACAGAAGAGGAGATATATAAGAAACTGCCATTTGTCTGGCTTGGCTACTCAAAACTTTTTCCAATGTAAATCCACAGATAGATACAGAAAGAAACAGTTTAGTGCTTCCTTATAACTTGTAAAGGTTAAACGTTGGCAAGATCCTAGTACCTGCTCTCAAGTGGGGACAAGTTTGTGATATAACTTGAAATCGAAGTCATCATTGGTTTACCTCTGAAAATTTTACTAGTCCTGGTTGTGACAAAAAGAATTGGCTCAATTTGAAAGTCAAAACTTTTTTTTTTTGTCAAACTTTGGAACCTAAGAGTGACAGAGAACCTTATTCATCAGATGGGTGAAAAATAGGTAACACTACTGAGCAACAGCTAAGTAAATACAACTGCCATTTATCAAAACCACACAAATACCAGCCTCAACCTGGGAAGGCATTTCAGAATGGAGAAAAAAAAAAAAAAAGAAACCTTTGAGTTAACAGGACTTCAGTTTCCTAAAATGTTTTTTAAAAGGGGTTTATAGGTAAAGGGGGAAAAAAAGCTTCCAGATTTTCAAAGTTGGGGTCAAAACCAGTCTAACGGCCTACTGACATTCCTGCCAACAGTGCGTAAGCATTGCTGACTTATACATAAGGAAACACTGAGAGCACCCGGAAGGCGCAGACCCAAGAGAGTAACATGAAATACAGAGTCATTCAGTGAAAGCTCTGGCAATTTTCAGACCAAGTCTCCACCCTTCCACTGAAACTTCACAAAAATTCAGATCTACAGCAGAACAATAGCATATCTTCAAATATGTGAAGAGGGACAAGGTTGTAGCAGAGAATACCAGAATGATTGAGACAAAACCTTTAGATGCCAGATCTTAAAAGTTTACTCTTAAAAACCTGGAGAACAGCAACTCACATACTTTTTAATGGGGGGAGGAAGACAAGACAGACCCCTACAGAGCACCAGTCTTCTGACAGAAACATTATAAATATTACTCAAAGGACATATCCCTTAACTCTCCAAGGCCAGGTGTCACTAATCACAACAGAGTAAGTAAACACAGAGAGATTGCAAGCAAGAGGAAAAAAAAATAATGAAAAGGTATAAAACAACCTAGTGATGATACAATGAACTGGGGGGAAAAAGTGAAAGGGGACAGAAAAGTAGTTTATCCTCTCTCAGTTTTGTCTGACTTTCCAATAGCATGGATGCATGCAGAATAATTTAGCATTTACGGGTCAAAGTAACTTCGCTCCAAAGGAGCAAAATGAGAACAGCTCTTTAACACCTCTCTTGTCCTAAGAAGGTTTATAGTACACAACAATCACACACTACAAATTGAAATGGATATATGGAAACATCATGGTGCCAGGTTCACATCATTCTTCTCCAGAGTAAAAATTCATCCTCTACTGACAGGCATCAGGAGCTGCTCCTCTAATTCTCTTTCCCCACATAAGGACAGTTTGCTTGTTTTTTGGGAGGATCCAAGACCACTTGAGACAGCAGGGTTGCATCTGCTGTCTAGCATCAACCCTTTCATCCCTGAATAGTTGAGGCCTTTGCTCCTTCCTCTCAACTACAACATAATTTTCCCAGTTCCTTCTGGAACTGTTTTGCCTGTTCCTAGCACCATGCCAGGACACTCCTGAGGCATGTGGTGGTTATGGACCCCTCCAGGTGACTTCTGCATAGCAGCCAACCCAGACCTGGCAGCTTCCCACTGAATGGTTTTCCCTGCTTTGCAGGATAATGCTGACTGGGGAGCAGTATGACTGTGGCAGAACACATTCTCCTAACATGTCAGACTAGCTAATAAGTTAAAAAATAGGATAGCCTAACTTCATGCTCAACACCTCTCTCTCTGGCTGTTCTTGGCACACTATTTTTATATATATTAGAATAAAAAAGTTTACAATGTGTTCAGTAAGCTGAGAGCCAAAGTGAGGCCATCCTTAAAAAATGTTCAGTTTCCTATTCCCAAAAAACTGCTCCTAGACTTATGTCTGCAACTAGACTCTTAGTACTAGGAGGGAGTTTCATTTTTTCATAGATTTATTGTTTGTTGCAGTGAGCTTGTTGTAAACAAGAAAATGCATCAAAGGCCCTACAATAAGAAAAAACAAACAAAAAAAGCAAACAAAAAAATCCCGACCCAAACCATAGGAAAAGAAAAAAACAATAAGCCAGAACAATTTCTGAAGTACGGGTTGTGTTATACCTAGAGGAACCTAGGGACTTGCATAGAAGATTTCCCAGAAGAAGTTTAATGCTCTCACCATGAATGAGGAGAAAGAACAGAGCAGGTCTGAGAAGGTTGATAAAACACACAAGAAAGACTATAGGAAAATAGAATAACATCAGAGTGGCTTTGCTAAGACATACTCTTAGTTTGTCCAAATTTGATTTGTTTGCTTTTGCTCTTTCAAAAGATTCTGACTGAATAGCATAGCTGTGAGATGATCATAAAGCTTTGGTGCAATCTGATCATTCCCCACAATTATTTCTAAGCCATAGCAGTATTGGTCAAACCTTGATTTATATTTATTTTCTAAGAAATCTAACTAAATACTGCAATAACAACAACAACAATAATAATAATATACACAGCTATACTTTATAACATGACTGGAAGATTCTTGATAGAACCATAATCTCCTCGCAGATTGCTGGCAATTCCAGATCCTTGTCTGTTGTACCCAATAAATGCACATACTTGACTGCTTTCTTACTGTAAAAAAAAAAAAAAAAAAAGAAAAAAAGAAAAAAGAAAAAAAAAAGTGAGAGTTCAGGAAGTGCATTTCAATGTGATTACAATACTTCTTTGGTAAATTAAGCCACAGCCTTTGGCCATAACATGACCCAAAGTATGTTGTAATGGTCCACAAATTAAGTGCCTTCTCTATGTTATGACTTAGGTATGTACTGCAAAACTTGGCTTTATCATACTTTAAAATATAAGAAGAGAATTTTTTATGTCCTATGACAGAATGCTTTATTAAAAATAACGATGTTTCAAGAACTTGTAGTATTTGCAGAAAAGAACATTTCAGCAAGGAAATACATCTTTGGAGCATTTCTATTTTTACAGTGAGGCAAGTTACATCAACTTTAAAAAAAAAATCACAACAAAACCAGCCTACACAAATATGTTCAGGTCTTCTCTTACTACAACATCAACATGAGAATATCCCTTGTGTACGTCTGTACACCACTAGATAATTTCTCTCACACACATCCTTGGACACAAATGCTGCAGCCTTTGCATGCTTGCACGCAAACACTGCACTCACATGTTAAGCTTCTCACACGTAATCAATTCTCCAAGCTCTGGCACTCTCTCACACGAACACAGATGTGCTTCATACCTTCTCCTGCATTAGAAAACCATGTGACCATGTGTCACTCTTTAATCTCCCAAACCAAACTCAGCAAATATGTCCCATCTCAACCCCAGATGCCCCAGTCAGCCTTTCAAGCAATACACCCTTCACAAATAGACCATTGTTTTTGCTGCCACCTACCTAACATTAATTTGTTTTCCACTCCATCTCTTCTCCTTTTGCTGCCATATGCCCCATAGAAGGCTTTATTTTGCTGCTCTTTACAGCAGCCTGGTCTCAAGAAGTCCAGTGTTGGATATTGCATAGCCAGGGCCAAGATATATTTTGTAACAGCATATCACAAACTACCCACTGAGATTGTGAGCACCACAAATTTCCCTTTTTGTTCATAACTTCACCCTTCGCTGTTCTTTGATTGGTGTTTAGGCAAATGGACACAAAAAAACCTTTTTTAAGAGATAGTAGTTACCATCAGAAGAAAAGAAAGAGACCTACACATCAAAACCTTGACTGACTATACTTTCATTTCATAGGTGAAAAAGTAAAGAAAAATTTTGGTGTTTGGGGCAAACCCCTCAAACTACAATCCAAGGATGGAGGGGCCTAAGAGAGGCCTGAAAGCTTTGGTGTGTAAAAGGCTGGACAAAACACGGAAGCAAAAAGAAAGACCACCTTGTTTTGCAGATCTCAAAAACGCTGCTGAAAGCATCATGCTGAACTTGGAAGGAACAGCAGCAAAAGCGAGGCTTAAGTGTTCTCAGTATTTCGGGGAATGTAACGGGACCCCCCACAACCAGTGCAGAAGGTTGTTATTGCTCACAAAGGTGTCAAAATCTATGAAATACCTCTCCCAATTAAATGTCTCTTTAAAGCACCGGCTCTTTCTTTCCACAGATGAGAACAGAAGTACATATCTGTGTTTTGTACCAGAGAGACCCTTCAGGACCTCTGAGGGTGATACTGCCACACTGGAGCTCACTGCCAGTCCTGAAGAACTGGAGAAAATTCCTTTCTGGAGACAGAGCCAAAACACAAATGTCAGTATCTCCAATACTGAAAAGCCTTCAAATTAAGGATTAAACTGCAGAGTTTCTGGTACACATAGTATCCACGAAGCCCACATCCACACTCAGAAAGGAACCAACACATAGTGGATATTTTGTTGCTTTCTTCTAAAGACGATTAAGTTGGCATGCACTTTAAGAAAGGCTTAGATATATCCAGATTCCAGCTTTACCTAAATACTCCCTTTATTAGGGCAAAGGGGATGCTCAGTGCCTTAATTGGTGATAGTCCTCCTCCAGCATATCCTAGTGCTGGGAGGTGGTTCCAGTGAACACAACATAACGCATGTCTCAAATGTCCATTTTATTTAAAATCAAACAATCCTGCCCCTCCCCAAAAAAACCCCACCACTCTCTTCGCTTTACCTCAAGGCAATCTAAAGGGTTTTCCAAGGGGAAGGGTCCATTTATATTAGCAGTCTGTCACTTTGGCAAGAAGCAGGAGAAGCCAGTAACCCTGAAATAAGGCATCTGTTCAAGCAACCGTAAGACTAACAACCCACTTTGGAGGCAAAAGCAAATCTCCCCAGATGAGGGAAAAAAAATTGGAAAACTCCAAAGACAGATTTTCAAACAGTAATTGACTCCTAGACTAATGTGCAGGTAGAATTATTAAAGCAGAGAACATGGCTGCTTGAAACGCCTACCGAAGAAAGAAGCCCACTCACAATAATCTGGATAGTTCACCTCCCGCAGTGAAAGAACACTCACAACATGTGTAATGTGTTTCAAATGTGAAATTTTCATGAAAAGACAACAGAAAACATCCAAATGCCATAATAGGTTTTAAAGAAAAACATGGGGGGGTATTGCATGCTATATTCAAAAGGAAGTCTTTATTTCAATAATTGTTGCTTAGAGTCTCATGCCAGATTCAATTCAATCACTTTAAACATCACATCAAGAATATTCATAGTAGGACCCTGACCTACTCAAGCAAAGTTAAGAACAATAGATGAATGTTCAACCCAAACTTATTTTCCTGAGCAACACCATTTGTTGCTCTAGATCAGTCAAGCAGAGCCCAATTGTTCTGGCCAATGCAATATTTCTAACTTTAACAATTTTCCCCCAACATTTAAAGGATGTGGCTTACTTTCACGTACCATTATCTGCATCATGTCAGTAAGGATGAGGTCAAGTGCAGGAATAAAATTCTATTCCTAGCCATGTTAAAATTCAAAGTACAGAACTTAATAATTTAGATTTTGAAAAGAAATATAAATATGAATATAATATCTAAAATTACCAAATTTACCTCACTTGTGGTATAAGTCATCATCTTAAAGAAGCAAAAGAAAAAAAATAATAAATTCTACAGATTTCAGCAACTAAGAGTATTTTGTCTACAGATGGAGAAGTTATGGTCTGTAATTAACCAATTCCAATGCTCATGCTGAGGAATTCTGGGGTAGGCAAAAAAAATAAGAACAAAAGCAGTTTTTCCACAGGTTTCAGACTTTACAAGCATAGCACATTATTTAAATTATTAGTAAAAATATCTACATCTCACTCCAGTCTTGTAACCATTTCCCTTATTCTTTCAACACATCTTTGAACTCGTACTAAATATCGCCTGCTCCACCTGGATAATTCAGTTATTTTTTATAGACTTGGTGTGTCTCATCTTCTTCTACCTGACAAACTCCTGACAAACTCCTAAGTTATTTCAAAATACAAAAGCCCAAATGAAACAAACCAGTATAAGAAATAGCAGAATTCAGTCTACAGAGTGAGATGGAGTTGACACCAAACCTCATATCTTTCCTTCTTCACTCCCTAACCTATTCCTTACCAAGCTCCAGATCTGAAAAGATGGCCATGCTCTAGAAAGCAAGGAAGATTTAGAAAGAGGACAAGGAAGGAGTTTTTACCAAGCTGAAAAAGCAGAAGAAAGCAGAATGAACAAAGATCGGTACAACTACAGTAACATGTACACAGCACAATGAGACATTTGGGGCTATTCAGCCTCACCCTGATGTCTTTGTGCTCATCAGGGATTAATAAACTGCAAGAGAGAATATCTGGTTTTTTCCAAGTTCACAGAGCTGATGAAATAGCTAAAGACATTCATAACTTCTGACCTCAGCTGAAGGGTTGGTCCTAATAAGGTAAGACCCATCATATCTGGTCATAATTTAAATAAAAATAAGTGGAGTCTTCTGAGACATAACTCTATAGTTAAGGAACAAAAAACTACTTACAAAAGAAAAAGAAAAACAACAAACTACAAAAACCCCCAACAACAGAAACCACAAAAAAACCCCCATAAACCTAACCTGATATTAATAATACGTAGACATGTCATTACAAGTATTAAAAAACTTACAAAGGACTTCAGAAGTAACTTTTGGAGTCTTACAAATGCCATTCTCAAGACATATTCCATCTCTAGTAACCCCTGGTACCACACCTGTGCAGTTCAGCAGCACTTGTAACAGCACCACCATGGCATCCCCTTTTATGTAATTACTTAATGTCTCCGATTTTCTAGTAAAATGAGAAAGTTTAAGAGAACTGAAAGTTAGTGAAAATCAGACCTGTGCCAGCAGTTTCCAGTGATGACCTGACATGATTTTTCCCTCCAGGTGATATCCAAGTAGTAAAGGAATTTATATAGTCCAGCCCAGCCCATTCATTTCAAAATTAACCTTCTGTACCATGTGATATTTCAGATACATCTGGAGGATGGAAGAAAATGGTAAGGAGAATCATTAGCTTATATATTATTGTAGCACTTATCCAAATTTTATATATTAAGCATGAGCAACTGGAGAGAAGGAAAGCCCAGACATCATTCCATAAGAGAAACTGGAGATCATTTTAGGCAGAAAAACTAAAAAAGGAATAATACAACTTGGAAAAACAGAAATATGGTGGAAGAAGCTGTAATACAAAGTCACAGATGATTGGATTTTTTCCTGGACTTCTACCCTCAATAAATCTGGATAAAAATCATTATTTTTTCTGGATTGCAAGGAAGAAAATTCAACCTGTGTTTCAAGAGCCATGCTGAAAACCCCTCCATGTTTTATTTATCACCACAGCCAGGAGCAAAGATCTCCATGGGTCAAATACAACTCAATAGTAAACTTGTACTACTATGGCCTTCCTGGTATCCTCCTTAGTAACACTTACTCAAGCCCATTATCTTTTATAAATTCTTTTGCATGGAATGTACAAAAATTTACAAAAGTTTTGTTAATACTTTCTTTTTATGTAATGAACAAACACCACCACCACCACCCAGAAAAAAAGAAAACCACAAAAGAAAAAAAGACAAACCCCACCAGTAAACCATTCTTCCTGATGACCAAGTGGGTTTTATTGTTTTATTTCCCTTCAACTCTATTTAGTGGGCAGCAGAAAATAAACAAAAACCAATCACCTTAAAGCAATACTCTCTGATGGTACACAAAAGGTGTCTCTAAATACCCCCAGAAAGGTGTTTTAATGAGTGAATGACCTTCTCTTTTTGGAGGGTAATACAAAAACTTTTCACAGCAGACTAAAATACTAACAACATTTCATTCTTTTTAAATAAACTTAGTTTCAGACAGTAGGGTTGATCAAACAAGAATTTATGTATGTCTAATAGAATTACTTTTAAAAATACTGACTTTTGGTGTTAGTAAAAGGAGATGGGATATTAAACTCAATGAAGAGTCACCTTCAAATAGTAACACAGTGTAAAGAACCATCTTACCATACCAGAAAGAGCCATGAGCTATTTCACATTTTAATTTGCATAAACTATCTGATGTCATTCAAGCCGAGTCATGACAAGCTTGCAAAGACCTGAACTGCCTGTAAGTACTTGGAAACAGAGCTCTCCGCTTTGGAGCTCACAAAATGCCACTTGAGACACTGTGTGGTTTGTCATGACTATGAACATAGCACAAGGCAAGACATTTTTCCTTGGCTTTTTGGCTTGCAGGTATCAGTGCAAAACACTCCGGCCAAATCCTACTTGAGTTTTTTGCCTTTGGGTATTTTCCTTTTCCATACTCTGTTTCATCCTGCCATGTGAACAGTGACCATGTCACAGAGCACAGACACAGCTGACTTTCACAGGGAGGGGCATTTCTAAGGAAAAGGGAAATTCTATCAGAAAAATGTAAATAAAGGAGAAGATAAGAGCAAGCAGACCAGACTTCCTACTCTCTCTGCAGACCTACCAGAAAACACCCTCTGCCCCATGTGCAGCTTCCCTTCTGTTGATCTCGTGTTTGTCTTCACACGACTTGATAGTACTTCTGTGAGTTTAAAAAAAAAAAAAGCGCTTTGGACAAAACTGGCTTGCTGAAATGTCAAGAGAAGAGAGAAGTAAATAGAGGGAGGTAAAGAAAGAAGAATACAATGACTTCAAACCCACAATAAAAACAAACCCAAATCTATAAAATGAGCAATTTTAAAAATGCAGCTATATATGTGTGTGCTGGATTTATTAGATTGCACCCTCTCTGGAGCAGGGACCACGCAAAGCAAGGTGCTTGTTCAGTGCTCAAGTACAAGTTTGCCATCAGCTGAAGCTGCCTTTGGAGATGACCTCATTGTAAAAACATTACCCTCAATCACAGTGGTCCTTGAAAACTGCCTCCTGGCTAGTTGATTATTATTACAGATTTCACAGTAGCTATTAGGTATATTTGCATCTGCGTCTTTAAAATCATGAGTGAGAGAGAGATACCTGGGGAGTTGCGGGGGGGGAAATAAAAAAACATGTCTGAACAGATGATCTTTACAGTTCCCCCCTCCTGCTGCTAGAAGCTTCCCACTCAGCTTCTGCTCCTATTTGTTCATCTTTCTCTGGCAAGAACTACTCTTAACTGTGTTAATTTTCTTTTTTGTGGGTTAATGTTGAGTAACGAGCTTGCAATTGCCCACAACTAATAGATTTCCAGTGACTGACTTTACTGCACTCCTGGCAGTAAGCAGGGCATATTTCTTGAACCAGGGTCATTTTAAAGGATTCTAGAAAGTACCTGCAGACATTTCATGGCTTCATTTAAATAGCTACTTTCTTGGTTCCATGCAGGATTTTGAGCAGGAGGACAGGATCTTCAAAGGGAGGTCACTATCCTCTGAAATATTAAGTTAGAACCATTTCAAGAGTTTGAACAAAGCATGAAGCATGACCCTTTTTTCGTTTATTTATTTAAGGCTAAACTTGGCAGATATGAGACTATCCAACTGTAGTTAGCCATGATCTCAGCCTCTGGCTGTGCAAAGACATTAAATCTGTAGGTTCTGTGCAGATCCAGGGGATTTTTGCCAAAAATTTTCCTGAATAAAATTAAATATTCCTTCATGCTAAGATTTACAATATTTTTTTCTTCCTATCCTATCCTATCCTATTATAATCCCAAATTAAAAATATATAATGTTTTGGGATTAGCACTACTTATACTGCAATTTCCCACCCAAAAATGACTGCTATAATTCTTTAACAATTTAACAAATGTTAAGTGTCACACACCTTCTGCCTTTTCCTAATTACTGTCCAGTTACCTGGGAGTGAGAAGGCAAGGACATAGTCCTGCCAAGGAAAATCTTGGGAACACCCAATGCCTGGGTTGCATTTGCAGAATGAATGGCATCTGTCAAAAGCATTCTGTGAGAATGTAGCAGTGGCATGCTAGAAGCCACTTACATCATTAGCTTCTGAGGCCGAGATACAGGATTATCTAGATGCTTGGGCTCTTCAAACCCCCCCAAAAAATGTTTAATGAAACATATACATATGTATAGCTATATTGGTCTTTTCACATTGTTAATCTGCTCCTGCCTTCAATTTGGCAGCTGCACATCTTCATGAAAATGTTTTCCAAAGCTATGTGTGCAGCGTTAGAAGAGGTGTACATTTAGGTTTCTTTGGAAGTACTAGCTATCACCAGCCAGGACTGTGCCTTTGTATTTCACAAAGTAAAGAGAAAATGATGATGACCTGTAGCTTTTTAACTATCTGCTGACTAGCTGCAGTGAGTCTCCTTCCCCCAGATGTGGCAAAGGAACGTGTGTGACTTGGTCACACTTATCTTTCTGTGTAGTTTTAAATCTGCAGGGCTGTGCACTGACATTGTCAGTGTGCCAGCTACAGGCCCTCCATCTATTCAGGTGCTTGTGTCTCCTGTGCACCTTCAACTCTTTGCCTAAACCTCAGCATGGGGTTCTTGCACATGGCACTGAAATCCCAAGTATTTTCAAGTGCCAAGGTAAGCACATACAGTTTGAAACTAATGGGCCCCGTGAGTCAGAGGACAAGTAATATAATAACAGCCAGCATTCAAATAGGACCTTCAGCAGAGAAGTATCTGGCTATTAAGAATTAACCTTTCTCAGGCACCATGACCAGAACCTAATGCAATCCACATGATCTGCCTTAAAACCCTACCTGGGCCACAGCATCATCTCCTGGAATCAGAAGTTTCATTGCAAGAAAATGCTGCAGTTCTTCACATACAGTGAAGAGAACTAAGCAAAACAAAACAAAACAAAACCTACCAACATCTCCAAAATACTGTAGGCAAAGGTCTGGAGTTAACGAATGCAAAAACAGGCCTGCCCAACATTTCTCGTGTTTCCAAGAAGTTACTGAGCTTCTTAAGAAATAAAGGAAGATCAATGAAGAAGGGAGAACTGTCCACAGCTCACGCCACTCAACTGAGGCCACTTCTTCACACCCTGAAGGCACGTTCATCTTTTAGTTATCCCTTCCCAGACAAGCCATGATGCAACTCTGGGAGCCTGTTTTTGGTTTGCCCTTCAAAGAGACTACAAGTACTCATCCAGTCTTATATAGATGGCAAAAAAGAGTTGAAAAGCAGTAGGAAGACCACCGATTCAATAGTTTCTATGCAGCCTCTAGGTGTGAATGCTTCTAATCCCACTTATGGCAAGGTCACACAAAGTTGAAGCCCACCTATAAGTTATTAGCTTTTTTCCCCAAAGAGAGCTGGAGAGCTTGCATGGACTGTTAAAACAGAGACCTACTACCTGAACTTAACTCATTTGCAATCTTTAGTTCCAAAACATACCATTAGAAAGTGATTAATGACATACAGAGCACATCTGCAAATCCTGAATAATTATTATAGCATAAGCCTATCTTGGCTGTATCTATACTAAAGGAAACATGACAGAAAAAAAATGCAGGTGCATAAACAGTAAAAGTGAAAAATAAATCAGACTTGGCATGGGTAAAGCCTAGAAAGCCAACCTGATTCCAGAAAGAACAGTCAGTTTTGTTACTCTAACCTAACAGCTACATAAGACTAAAACAAAAGCATAATCATGACTACAAAAAAAAAGAGCTGTTCTTTAAGATAGTGTTCTTCTGATATTCAGCCTCTGCTCATGCAGAGTTTGCTTTCTCCAGGTGTCTTGACATCTTCACTCTATCATTTTTCTACCTTCATCTCTAAACTTCAGTATAGGGCTTCTCTTAAGGCTGCATGTTTTAGTGCCTTCTGAGGATTGTTTCTGCTTTCATTTGTTGTAACTTTTACTTCGTAGTGCTATCATGTATCCATCACTGATCCATACTGTACTGGTTTTAACTCTCCTGCATTATATCTGGGCCCAACACAAACTGAAAAACAGTGTAAGAAAGAATCATTCCATTGCCAGCTGCCCCTCAGCTATGATACAGCACTCAAGTAAAATGCAGTGTGGATGGCTTTAATGCAGCTTGACACCTGAAATACAGCTGCTCATTCCACGTGTCATCAGACATTTTAGGAAAGGGCTTAGGAGCACAAGCTCAATTGCCCAATGTGTGGACACACCTTAAATGTCAACATTATTAACCATCACACTGTGACTGAAGTAATAAACACACAACCCAACTGTATTCTAGCCCATCACGCCCAGACAGCATCTCTCTTCTCCTCCTCCAGCATAAAGCCACAACTGTTGCTCATTGAGCTGCCAAGCTTTCTACATTATCCCTAGTAACTCAAAAACAGGAGTATGCTCAAATAGTACAGAAACGTTAAGGCCATAGTGTGAAAACACAAAGTGACTTCATTAATGAACAAATGCTTCATTAGAGATTAGAGCCTCTATTCTTGTGTATTAACATAATGCCTTTAAAAAATAAATACATCTGCATTTACGTTTCACTTGCCTTTTGCATCTCTCCTCCCTTCCCATATAGAAGCACTGGACTCAGATGTGTTCAGAAACTACCGCAAGATGGTATCATCAATACAACTCATCCTCCTGTCAACACAGAGTGATCAGGTGAGCGTGGACACTCCAACAGGAGAAAGGACTCTCCCTGACACATTTCATAGTAATGGCAGATGCACATTCCTTTGCTGACCAGGAATAGGGAAGCAGCTTTATTTATTTATTTATTTGCAGAAGGAGGAAAATGGCCATGAAAAAACAAACAGAAACAATGCAATGCATTCCTAATAAATCCAGGAGATTCACACACATTTTCCTTTAACTACCAGAAGTTAAAGGAAATCTGCAAAGCTTTCCCAATTTTTGTTTCATTTCCTTTATAATCTTCTCACCTTTATGCTGCCCTCCCTATTTAACTTTTTGTTCAAGTGTGAGGAGACATCCCAAATCAAGGGTCCTCCTCCTCTGTCAGCCAGAGTTCTCTATTTCCCAGGCAGCACTCGACCAGTCAGGGGGACCACCTTTGGCCAGCTGAGGACCAGGCTCTCCATAGTCCTAGTCCTCTTTGTAAGGCTACTCAGGATCAGTGTGCAGTCAGAAGGATGTCTTCACTGAAGATGATTTTCAGAGCTGCTCTTTCCCCATTGCTTCTCCAGGTAGAGAGAGGGCAACTACCAGGTATGCACACCACCAACTGCCCAACTTTACTGCATTTAACAGCAGTTGCTACATTGAGTTAACACTTCCTAGTACACTGGAGTATCACCATCTGCAGGTTGGGGCCAGCCAGGATGGACTTCTTTAGCTCACAGGCAGATGGAAATGAGACTACAGCACCGTCATCATAATAACTACTCTATAACTTTATGGAGCTCAAAGCAGAGTCTCAAACAGTTATCACAAAGCTTTGTGATATGTTTGCCCTTGAAATGATGGTTATTTAACCAAAGCACCATTTTTAATAGCTATTCAGGAGACTTCTTCACTGCTTTTTTGCTGAAATTAAAATTTCTGTCTCACTGGGTGTTTTTATATCATTGCCATTCATGTTACGTGACCAGCATAGCTGAAATATTTAAGTGCTTACAAATAATTAAAAAGTCATCTCCACTTTTTAAATGTTTGGATAAATTTATTTATAGGACAAGTCGGCAATTCCCCCAAAGTCATATCTTCCAACCAAAGCAACTATATCAGGTACTTAAAATACCGCCCCTTTCCCTGTGGCTCTGCCTCTCACATCTGCTGGGATAGCTTTTTTCCCCTAGAATGCAGATAGTGACCTCAAGGCTGGCTAGCAGCAGCTAAAGACCAAGCTGTACTAGGCAGTACTGCACTGCTGGGCAGAAAAGGCCCCTCCTATATGGAAACACTGACTCAGCACAATGCTCAAGCATTAGCCTTCATATTTTACTTCAAACAAGGCTCATAAACTTATACTGAGGCACACACTAGCACACCTCTCTCAAACAAGTGGGAAAACAAGAGCTCCTCAACAGACACAGTGGATGGGAAGGCATGTCAGCAGCAACACCTGAGGAAGGTGTTTTTCCAGAGATCACGTAAAGCACTGTTCCAGCAACAGCATATATATTTGCCCCTGATCTCTCTTCCCAAACATTTTGAATTCTCCTTAGCTTTACATTTTTCTGGCATTCTGAGTCTGTAGCTTCACATAAATTGAAGTAATTTGGTAAAACTCTCATCTTTTTCAGCATATTAAATCTAATTCTCTGAAAAAGTTAGACCCCATATATTGTTCACAGCATGTGGAAGGCAGATCCTTGACTGTCTCAGAAGAAAGAGATTAAAAAAAAAAAATTAAACACAGGAAATTATCAGTACCCATTGAGCTAATCAGCTTTAGAAAACATGGTTTCTTTTCCATTAACAAAAACCCCTAACAAGCTGTTGATGCAATTCTTTTGTCTTTTTTTTCTTCTGGTGACACAAACTTCTCCCTGTGAATGGAGTCAAAAGGATCACTTCTTTCTGCGTTATTACAGTATCAGCACAAAACCCAAGCTGTACAATAATTCCCTTCCCTTTCCCATGCCCTCACAAACACATAAGCCTCTGTGGCTAAACACCTTAACTCTGATTAGCCAGATCTTCCAGAGTATGATCCAGAGACAGAGAGGGCTTGTTTGTTTCAGGGATCAGAAGCTAAGTGGAAAGAAAAGAATGGCCAGGACACATAGAATGGAGAAAAGTGAGTAGCAGAGAAACTGAAGCCACAAATCACACACACAAGTGAAGAACTGCCAAAGGAAGAACTGCTTTGCTTTTCTACCTGTATTAGAGAAACATGAATATTAACTTAAGTGTTCAGAGCTCAAAGGAATTACAATATTCACTTGCTTAATAAAACAATAAATGGAATAAATGCTCTAACTAATTGTATCAATGAAGAATGACTATTTGGAAAACTAATTCAGATGTTGGGTGCAATTCTGATTTTCATTACATCAATGTAAGCCTGCAATTACAGGACAGAAATTGGTTTCCCATGCCTTACAATCCCAAATTAGGATTTAATAATAATCAGAACTTAATACCAAATGTCAAGACATATGTGAATGCTAAGCACTCACACAAATCACCAAGTGTTAGTCAGAGAAAATAGCTTAGTATAAACTGCTCCCCCTAGTAATTACTAGGGAAGTATCCCATCCATTAGAAGGGACCCTCAAGAGGACTTTGATTAATAATAACTAACACCATCAAAATCTTGAAAACGTTTCCTTATGCACATGGTTAACTTATATGTAAATTGTCAGTACCATTGAAATCAAAAAAAGTAATCACATCTTAAAAGTTACTTGTGGGCAGACAGGAGTTCAGCTTTGCCTCTGGAAGAGTTTTACAACAGTTCTCTCTTTAGAGACCAATTTTGTAAAGCACAGAAAACTGTCAACTATAACTCGCATTTGTGACAATGGAGACCATCTGAAAAACTGGACCACAGGGGAAGTGGAAGAAATGCATTTATTTATCTTCATACAAAATGCAAATAGAGAAAGAGCAGTCCAATGAGAATTCATAGATTACTCCTTTCTTGAATTCATCATGCTCAAAAATCTCTGGAAGAAAATTTCCAAAATACTGTACTGCATGCTATCAAGAAACTGCTGAAAAATTGTGAGCAGCATTACTGTATAATTTAGGCACGAGATCATATTGCATTTGATCCTGAGAATTGTCCATATTTATTTGTTTGTTTTTAAACCAACACCCTCCATTTTCACATCATCTACACTAGCCTTCAACACATTTGTAGAAAACAGTGATTCACAGAAAGAAGACCCTTCTTCAAGTTTTTTTGTGCTACAATTTTAAGCAAAAGAGTTATTGCCAGAAGGGAAGTCCTCTGCTTCCAATTCAGCTGAAAAATATCTCTGTCATTTGACTTTCACTGAAGCCTGAAAGATCTGGTCAAAAGTCAGGAGTCATCTGCTGAAGTATAGCTGTCTACATCCATGCTAGATGTTGGGACTACTTTTATATTCAATTGGCAGAAACAGCACTTCTCAGATCTGATTCTGCTGACTAAATGTAGACTTCCACTTCAGGAAGAGATGAATTGATCCCTAGAAATGTTCTGCTTCCTGACTATACAGAGTGCAGAGAGCTGAGTTTCAACAGACAAATCCCACCTTCTCCATGCTAGGTATCACAGTGAACAACCATATCTGGTTTCTCCACTAAGATCTTATCAGCTTTGCTGGAATTTCTGCCACTTTAATTGGTATGAATAAACCAGCGCAGTTACCCTAGGCTTCATGCACAACCAACGGAAAGAAAGGGGCACCTCTGAGAGGCAATTCAGCTCTTGTAGAAACCTGAATTCTCCCCAAAAAATGCTGCTGTGTTTTCAGAGATTATGGGAATGAGATTTATGAGCCTACCCCTTAATAACTTGAAGCAGTGAAGTGCCTTGAATTAGGTTCAGGCTGTTGCTGCTGAGAAGGTGGGAGATACAGAGCAGTCTCATCCCTTATCTCCTCTCTATGCCAGCGAGACTTGAAACATACAGCATCAGACCCCACAATAAAAAGCAAGGTTACAGTATGGATTATAGAGTCCTTTATAAAAGACTTTAAAGGAGAATAAAAACAAAGCCACACCAAGGAAGTTTGAAAAATCTGTATTGTGGCCTACATAGTGTCTATCCACCCACAGCTTTGCCAAGTGAGGATAAACAAGAGCTGAATGAAACTCTGTAAGCACACACTTCAGTTGGCCAAATATCCAACACAGTCTGGAGCAGCTAAGAATTAGTCCGCGCTCTCTTAATATTTAAGAAGAAAAGTGCAGACCCTCAAAAGGGTCTGAGACTCCTCTGTTAGCAACACCTGATCTCAAATGACCAAGTAACATAGAAGCATAAGATGGCAGACCTGGATCCAGGCTGTCACACAGTCACGCTTCTGTCACTGAAAGAAGTCACCTCATTAGCTGAGGACAGCCAGGCTTCCGCATCCAACTTCTGCAGGAATACAGGATTTGGCAGCCTCCAGAAATCTGAGCTCTCTGTTTTTCTTCCCTTGGTTTACTAATGCCCATTTTGCCTTCCCTGCCTCCCAACGCACACACATTTTAACGCTAAACCCCAGGTGTTACATGGTTTCTCCATACTTCCAGGCAAACACTTCACACTTGCCCTCCAACCTTAGCGAGTATGCCTTCTCCACAGACGTAGTAAACCTAATGTAAGAGCACAATGCTTCTTAGTAAGATCCTTAAGATTAATCAAAAAAAAAACCCTTCCCATCTCATGCCTTAAGAAAGTCTCACACCCACCATCTTACACAAAAATACATTCCCTAAAAGACTGTGATACATTGCACACTCTTAATGGTTTCTACAGTTACATAGTCACAGACAATGTAATTAACAAGCAACATTCCTTCTTGTAAAATAGGAGCAAGAAAACAAACAGAAGTTCACAAAAATATATTTAAGCTCAGAAATAAAATTACATTTTTTAACTTTATTTCATCATTTACTGTGTAAGAAAAGACATAAGACTGGGTTATCTAGGTGCAAACCACAAGTTTTTAATCAGTCTGATTTACAAAAATGCATTGTGTCCCCTTATGAGGAAAATGATACCTTATTTACTCCTTTTAGATACACATCAATACTTTATTAAGTCTTTTTTCACTTTCCATTTCATTTGTTTTTTGCATACTGAAAGCAAGGCAAAAACCAATCCTGTATTAAAGTCATATTGTTTTCTGGTTCTTATTACATAACCAGAAGTGTTACAGAAAATATTATTGTGGAGTTTAAAAAAAAAAAAAAAAAGGCATTTAAAAAATTTCTAACCAGGCAAACATCTCTGCATCACAATAATGTGGAAGGTGCTTCTACACCCACTACTGGCATACATTTAAATTAAAATTACATGTAATCTATACCAAACTTTCTGAATGCTGAATCTCTGCTGAATACCCTTTCTGTATTTAACCTCCTCTATTGATGACAAAGAGGTAAGATTTTCCAGGTTAGTAATAGCAAAATTCCACATTGCAAAAACATTGAATGCTGTCATGCATATAAAGTCATTGACAGGGTCTGAAAACGTCCCTCCCATGTCAAGATTAGTCTTAAGCAGAGAAATGGCAAGAAAATACGAACATGTTATTTTCTTGTGAGAGAGCCAAGCAATTAAAAACCAACAACCACATAAACCCTAAACCATCTCTTTTAAGAGAAATTTCAGTGCTCCTTTCTAATGAAACCAGAAGAACACACCAACCACTGTGCTGGAAACATTTCCTTCCAAAAAGCAGAAACACCCATAGTGGTAAGGGAATTTCATGATGTGGGTGATTTGTGACATTAGGATCCTTCACATCATTTACAAAAAGGACCTCAGACTCCATGTTGGAGAACATATTCATTCCATCCCTCTCTGCTCTGTGTACACCTGCCCAGGCAAAAACACCATGTTTCTGAATTCAAGCATACACAGAGACATACATCATCATCTGAACCCACCACACACCCACCATCTCCCACCAGAGCCACTCGCAAAAGCCTGAAACACTGCTCTGGATCCAACCAGTATTTTCCTCTCCTCCCTGCATTACAGCCACAAGCCCAAAGCCCTGTAGCTCAGCTTGCTTCATCTGGGCCCACTTTGTTAAAATAAACACAAAGGAAGAGAACCCACTGGGCTGGCTGAACAACAAGAAATTCGGCTGCAGAATTCCCTCACACTTGTATGCACAGCTGACTTTACACCACTTGGCTACTATGTTCATATTATTTTGTCAAAAAGTACAGAACAGCTTTCACCGCAAATACTTGGATCTTGAAAATTACAGCAAAACCAAGTTTAGCTGGGTGCAAAGTGCGCTGCAAGAGCGGCGCTTGAAGCCCCAACATGACGCAAGCGACATCGTACCAGGGACGGGGGCTTGCTGGAGGAAACTGGACCCACACAAAGCCACAACATATATATTAGGTGCCTATAGCTCATTTGCTGCCCAGGCTAGGAGCGCACTGCAAACAGATTTACACAAGCTACAAATCAATGAGGCAGTGTGGCAATGCCCATGCCAATGACAAACTGCAGTGGGGAAGGGAGCCTGGACTGCTTGGCAGACCTGCCATTCCCCTCGGCCAGCCTCCCACACCCCCTTCCCCTTCCCCCCGTAACCCTTCCCCTCTCGCAAGTTGAGTGTCGCTGCTGTGGGAGCAGCCCTGCGGTTCTGCGCCCGGCGGTGGGAGCAGCCCGGCCTAAGATCCCAAGTCACCCCAGTGTGGGTGGGCTGCAGGAGGCCAGCCAGGCCGACACGTCCCTGCGGTGGGCTCCCTGCTGCCAGCCACCCGGCCACCTGCAGGCCTCCGCCGCCCTACCTTGCTCCTCGCCGGCCCCAAAGCAGGCTCTGGGGTCCTCGGGGGGGAGCGGGGTTCCGCCGCCCTCCAGGGCTTTGCGTTTCTTCGACATCTGGTCGGTGTTTGGGAGTTGAGTTTCTCCTCTCTCTCTCTCCGGGGAGATGAGTGTATGTAGAGAGAGAGGGAGAGTGTGAGGGAGAGAGACACAGGGAGGAAGAGAGAGAGATTGAAAGAAATCGCTGCTTAAAGAGAGGGGAAGAGACTTTGGAGTGGCTGGAGAGCAAGTAGGAGGCAGGGACTAAGTGGAGAAATCCTACAAATCACAATCCCATCAATTCAGCCCCACGTCTAGAGGGGCTGTTGAGGTCTCCCCCTTCCTTGCTCATTCATCTGAGTGTGTGAGTGAAAATTAAAGATAGAGGTAACAGTCCTCTGTTGCTTTTCCAAATGTTGGCAGGTGGTGCTTTTTTTTTTTTTTTTTTTTTTATGGAGGGGGGTTGGGGGAAGGAAGGAAGGAGCTGATTGATATTATTTTCCTCTGCTGGGATTCTTTCTGGTTTAAAAAAAATGAAATAAAACAAGCAAGGGGGAGAAGGTAAAAGCTGAATGGATGTGGCTGGGAGGTGGGGTGGGGGGGGGAGAAATGAAGGAGGGGTGGTGTGTGGAGAGCGGGGTAACGAGAGGATTAAAAAGAAAACCAGGAGCAGAAGAGGAGGGATGACAAGAGCCTGCAGGTGCAGGGAGGCAAAATTCCCTGCAGGGGTCATGTGCTCTGGGAGCCGGAGATCCTCGGCTCCCCGGAGGCTGCCGGCTCACCAGCGTGCGTGTGTTGATCG
>JACBWW010000002.1:21458644-21568960 GCA_020086605.1 Lanius collurio | reverse complement strand
CCAGAGCACATAACCCCTGCAGGGCATGTGCTCTGGGAGCCGGAGATCCTCGGCTCCCCGGAGGCTGCCGGCGGGCAGGGGCGCGGCGCGGTCCGCGGGGGCGGCTCGGCGGGGGCTGCGGCCACCCCGCCCGGCACCTGCGGGAGCGGCGCGGAGCGGGGCTGCGGGGCGCCGCAGCCGGCTGGCAGCAGTCACCGCTAACTCGCACCTTGCAAACTCCGCCGCGGAGTCAGTACCCCCGCAGTCGGTCTTTCTCGCTCCCTTTGTAACCCTTTCAGCTCTGGGAACAAGATGTGCCCCTCCCCTGGGGAGTCCCGTCCCGTCCCCCGCCGCCCCCGACCTGCTCCCTTTCCAGGCGGATTTCAAAGCTTTCTAGAGGGTATATGTTAGCGGGGGTGGGGGGGAGGAGGGAGCGAGGACGCAACTTACCCTCCAAACTATGCACAATCTCGTCTCTGCTTTCCCCTTCAGATCAACTTTAAAGAGCAGATTCTCAGTCAGTCCGGGAGGCAAACAGGCAGGGGAGGAGAGGGGAAATTGTTTAGGAATAGCTGCTGCCAAGTGGGTGAAGTTCAGGGCACAATCCTGGCTCTTCCACGCTCCAGCAGCCCAGCATCTTCCCGGGGTCTGGAGAACAAGGTGTTCAACAAGTCTTCCTTGTTACCCGAAATTGATTGATGATTGCTTTCCCGCCGGGCTGTATTTAACGAAACGATGCAGAGAGCTACTCTGACGAGCAGGAAATTTTAGAGGAGCTTGCAATATAGCTGCGGCTTTAATTTATCTTTCTCTCTCTATACATACGTACTTACACACATACACACCTGTGTATGTGTATATGTATATATAAATAAAAAGATATAACTCTATCAGTACAACGTTGGGTCCACAGGTTCTTAGAAAAGCTTGCCTGTCGGCTGCGTGGAAGTTAAAGAGTTTTTCTTAAGCAAAAGGGGCTGATGCTTGGACACATCTCACGTCCAACAGGAGGCAATGACGTCTGTAGCTTCATTGCTATAACAGCACCAAGGCTGCAATTGCCATTCACTGAAATGATAAGGGGCGCTCAGACGTAAGCAGTCTGGACCTCTAGCAAGAGACTGAAGCGAAGATGATTTCCCCCCCTCCCAAAACAAATAATAATGCTAAAAAACACCTAAGGAAAGAGACGGGGAAGCAGGGAAAGGAATCTAGGTCTTGCAGTCACACGCTTCTGCAACATGATCCTCTAGCACCAAAAACATTTAATTTTTGCAGCTGACTAGACTTTGGGAAAATTCAATATATTATGATTATTCGGGCTGGGGGAGGGGAGGTTTTATGCGGTTTTTTTCTTTTTCCCCCCTAAATTATTTCTCTCTCTCTTCAATCAGGCATTGATGAAAGACGGGTAAAAGTGCCCTCCCCCCATCTTTCCAAGTATATTTCGGCTAGGGTACATGCTGAAGTGTTTATGGTGTATGGCTACATCTTGTTAAGTAGCAATAATTTCTTTCTGTATAGGATGCAAGGATTTTTATCCCCCCCCCTCCCCCCTTAGCACTTGGAAGGCACTCAGAGAGAAATGAGAATTTAAAAAGCCGGTGCGAAACAGTGGGGTCACACTCTCGCACTGCCGCGGGTTGGACCGCGTGCGGGGACCGCCGCCGAGCGCAGCGGAGCCGCGGCGGGGGCGGAGGGCGGGCGGCGCTGCCGGGCTCGGGGGCGGCCGCACCTCGGGGCTGCCAATCCCCGCGGGGGCGGGGGCGCTTCCCCTGCCGCCAGCCGCTGCCCTGGGAATGACAGTGCGGGTGCTGCAGGAGCTCCCCGGAGGCAGCGGGCACCGGCACCGCGCCCGGCCGCGCCGCGGGGGAGGCAGTGCCGCGCCCGCCTGCGCCGGCCCACGCGTGTCCGCGCTGCGCCGCAGCCGGGCGGGGACACAACCGGGCAGCCCCTTCCGCCCCCGCCCCTTGCCCCCGCCGGAGAAGGGGCCGGGGGTGGCATGGGAAGCGGCGGGGAAGGTCCTGGGGGATCGCGGTCCAGTCGGGTGCCTTCGCTCCCGTAGCGAGCCGTACGGGTTTGCGGCGGCGGGGGGCTGAGGCGGTCATCCCCACCCAGCTGGTGAGGCCGGGTTTGTTTCGTGAGGTGGCCCCTGAGTGCTGCTGTCTGCTCTCTGCATCCCCAGTTCCACGCTTGGTGCCCAGGTTTTTCCTTCTGCGTCCTGTCAGGCCCGGGCCAGGGCTTGTTTGGCCTCCAAATGGCTCCAAGCAATAAATGCCTACTTGCCCAAACCACCGAGCCATTCTTTGGTGGAACAGTTGTAGATACCAGTGATATAAGTGGTATCACTGCAAGCCCTAATCCGGTTCACGAGCTGCTGAAAGCGCCCACAAGGTACGGGGTTCTTTCTCCTTTCAAAGTTTATTTTTGTTAGAAGCAAAAGGCAGCAAAAACAGGAGTGCCAAGCAGGGAGAGGAGGCACAGAGACTTGCTAGCATAGATGTTAAATTTGGTATCTGTGGTGGCCTTTGAGATATCTGCTATGATAATCTCCCACACAAAGCTTTGATAAAGTAAAGGAGGAGATTTTCAAATCATTAGCAGGAGATGCTTGCTTTCGTACATAGTCTCATGTAGTAAATTGTTTATTTTTGTGAATGATTTGTGGAGGTTTTGGGAACCTAGTAGCACATCCCTTCAGAGAGATACTCTAAAAAAATTTACAGAGACCGGAATTGTATGTATTTGTTCAGCTTTAAGGGCAATCCTATGCTATTTTCTATTTAATTTCATTTTAAGTAGTACATTTCTAAATGTTGGTGGGGTTTTTTTCACTCATTCAGCACATAGAATTCCCAGTATATCAGAAAATAAGACATTGTGCTATTCTCCATCTGTGTTTTGGGGAGTTTCCATCAAGATCTTCCTTTACACAGGAATTTCCACTAAATTGTTTACCCTTATGACAGTACAGTATCATGGAAATCAGGGATGGAAATACAGAACAGATCATCTCCTGGCAGGAGGATATGGGTTGAACAAGATAAACCCACAAACAATAATCTTTGAGGTTTTATCCAGCCAAACTAAGCCTAACTAATCCCTTTGGGATTTTATTCCATCCACCCTATTATATGTTGCCAAAGGAAAGCTTTCCATTCAGTCACTTGTAGCACTTTTTAAAAATTTCTTCACATTACATACAAGATGAGTACCATCTCAAGGAATTGCCTTTTCCATAGTTAAAAAACTCTGACCTAGAGAATCATTAAGTTTGCAAGAAACCTCCAAGATCATCAAGTTCAGCCTTTGACCAAATACTACCATGCTCTCTACAACCACATCACAAAGGGCCGTGTGTACACATTTACAACAGGAAAGAAGGAAGAAGAAATAAAGGAAAGGCAGTACTAGTTTCCATGTTCTATACCAAGGCTGGCTTTCTACACTCATAATCTAGAGGAGATTGTGCACTTCAAATCTTTTTGAGATAGTCTTATAGGGAAACATAAGAAGGGCAGAAGATGGCATGTTGCTGGTTGACTAAGGCCCAGAGTAGAAAAGCAAAGACTTCTGGGGTGGGGATAGTACTACTTTAAAATAATTTTCCAGTGTTTGGGGTTTCTTGGTGTATTGCCATTACTTGCCCCCCACCCCTTTTTTTTTTTTTCTTTTTCAATAAATATATGAATTCTAGTAGTAATCATTCCCACCTTCAGAGGAATGCTGCCTTCCTTCCTGGCACTGTGATTAGCTATCACACAGGTAGGCCTCATAGGAAAAATGCCTATATAATAATGTACATGAGAGCTCTGCTATTAGTACACTTTTAATGCCCTGAGAAACAACAAATTTCTATGCTATTATGCATTTAAATGCAACTCACTTTTAGTGACTGCAGTAACTTCATTTAGATAAAATTACATTAACTGTTTCTTGTGGTGGGCTTACATCACCAAACTTAAGCGAGTGGCATTCAGTACATAAACCCCAAAGTCTTTTCACTAGAAGAGAAGATGGTCCTGATCTAAAACCTTTGAAGACAAATAGGAATCTTTACATCACATTTGGTCATCCCTCCCTTTGAGTTTTCAGCATGAAGCCATGGGACCTGGATTTAAGTCACACAGTTGTACACAGAGATAGACTAGAAGTGTTTCCAGGTTTATTAATTTAGACTTGGGTTTTTGCCTCACATGAGTCAATAATTGAAATCATCAGGCAAAAGGCCCTCAATAAATATAGCTCAGTTTGCAAACACTCTACTTTTTGCTTTATTTTAAAAGCATTACTGGCCTAGCCTGCCAGTCACGTTCAAGAAGCACTATTCATGGTGGTTTTCAGTGACTAGTCAATCTGAATGCAGCATATTTTAAAAGTATATAAAAACAAAAGTTCAGAGGAGATGGAAATAGCAATTGGTCAAGACAAACACACCTCTGTACAATACACCCTCTACAGACTCGGCAAATAACCAAACCCAATGGTCATGAAGACCAAGAGAGATCTCATATTGCAAGTTTGCTTTCACTTACTTTTCTTCTCGCATGGCTGACTCAGCTCAGAACTGTTTGGCCCAGCAATACTTAACAAGTACTTAACAAACAGCACAATGAGAGAATCAGTTCTCTTTCATGCAGCCGTATTATCACTTCTCCCAAGCAGTATGGAGTTTTTCTTTGTATGTATTTATGAGGTGAGTTATAGCACAGCATTTCAGATACTGAAGACATCTGTATCATTAAAGCCTACTTCTTGCAAAAGCCCTCTCCCCACTCAAAGCCAGGTTTTGGTATGGTCCCTGAGCTGTGAATACACTCCTGCACTTCTTGACAGAATCCTTATCATGTGCAGAGCATTTGGTTTTGTCTTCCCACTGATTCGCTAGTGTGAGCTAATGTACCTTACAACACCCGAACAGTTGACGTATTTTATTAGCCTCATTTTATAAGCTGGGAAACAGCAGCAGAGAGATGATGAGTCTGTTCTATCATCTTTATTCACATTCGATTAGTGCCTTAATCCCTGGACAGTTCCACTGCTTTCAGTGGGAATTCTTGCACAGTAAGATACTACTTGATAGGACTGAAAATCACAGTGTCTTTCACTAAGTGATTTGAGCAAGGCCATCAAGAGGGTTTTAGTACAGGTTTAGAACTGAAGACTCTCAAACACTCTTTTGTTTCATCCATTTCCCCAATTTAAAAACAAAACCCAGAACTTACCACCATATCTGTCATTTTTGCATCACTTAAGCTAATTTGCAGTCATAATAATGATCAAGTAGCCCCACTGTACTGACATTACATACAGGTTGACACATAACATAAAGAAAAGTCATAGGACTAGTGCAATTCCCAATTTCTTATGGTATAAAAATGTCCATCGTTTTGGTTTTCTAATTTAACAATTCAAAGGAGGTGGGTGGAAGGCAAATCTCACATGAAGTTTCATATGCAATTCAGCCCTAGGACGAAGGTAGTACTAAGTCAGTTTCAAGATACAAAGCCACGTCTGTTTGGGTTTTTTTAAAGCTGTTCTTCCAGCATGAAATGTGTACTCTAATTTCACAACATTCATCTTTGTACTTTCACAGACAGATAAAGACAGGAACTTTAACTTACAGAAGTCTTGCTAAATTTGCTCTGTTAAGTTGACAGAACTGGGTGTTTTCACCTTCCAGAATCAATTATTTTGTCCACTTTTCCTTCCAGCTTCTGCAAAGACCTCATACTTAGTCAACACATGTGAACACAAAGTCCTGACCTATGTCTCATCATAAACCTTAGCTATCATTGTAAAAAGTGGCCTTTTTTATTGTAAAAGTATGGTGACTTCTTTGAGCTGTTACCAGTTTTTAGAGCTGTGAATTTGTTGATTTTCACACACCTCTCTGTTGAGAAGAACAGAAGTGCTCAGGGCAGCAGCTACTTGAGACAGAGGAAAGCGTACAGAAACTTCCCCACCTCCTATTGGCAGCAACTCTGATTCTCCAGCACTTTTCCTCCCCTTTCATGCCTCTTCTCCATCTCTTTCTCCTCCTCTATTTCTATAGCAGGAATTCAACAAATCCCTCGCTTCTGGGGTGTTTCCCCTACCCAGCAGAGGAAGCGCGCACCTGCCTTGTCAGTGTCTATGACTCCAATGTGGTGAAACTGTAATTATGTTTCATTTTGTAAAAGACACACTGGGTCATTCCACTCAAACGTTTCTAGCTCCCCTGGACTCTAGCCCAGCATCAGAAGGTCGGTACTGAGAGTTTCTATGATGACGGAGGTATGTGGAACACTCCATGCTTGAAATGTAATTTGTGGTACCTTAGGTAACCAAAAGGGTGGGAAGAGGAGAAAACTGTCTGCAAAATTCTCTTGTCCTCAAACTCTGCCACACTGGTCTTTGTCCCTGCCATTTCCTGTTACTCTTTGTTACACAGATCCAGGACTTGTCTGTCTTTCCTCATTTATGTTATTTACTCCTATAGCCCTCTTCCTTGTAGCTTTCTTTACAGATCAAAAGCTCTATGGCAAGACACAGAGGCCCATGCCAGGCCCCTGGAGGCTGCTGGCAGAGTCTGTGGTAGGAAAGGAGCTGCCAGCACAGGGCTCTGTTACCTGCCCCTGGCAGCACTGCATCAGGCTGGGAGGTGGGCCATGGAAGTGTCCCCAGGCAGTGATGAACAGCCCAGACCTGCAGGGCAGCCCTGGGGGGTACCAGGAGGGAACACTAAAGGGGTTTTCCTGTTCTGCCTCCCCACTTCCTCTGGCCTGCATATTTTGGAGCACAGAGCCTGTCTTGATGTACTCAAATGTTTCAAGCAGTGAGGTCTCAAATTCATTCAGGTGAAAATCCATGTTTGATTACATATAAATTCTATAGGAATAAGCAGAAGCAACCAAGAATCAGACTATCCTTGGTTTTCAGTAAACAAAAAAAAGAAAACAAACTTCAAGACTGAGGGATGGACACAGTATTTTAGTCTAAATAAGTAGTTCCAGTATTGGAAAATCATGCAATTTCCACTTACTGTTCATTCAGCTTTCAAGCTGCTTTTAAGATCCATCATCTCAACTATCTCAGTGGTTCACAAGAGTTACACTTTTAAACCCCCACCACAGTGTCCAGGCTACAGATTTTTTGTTTCTTCACAATATTTTGTGAAAGATGGAGGAAAAAAAAAATCAATTCTAACTGCATGTTTCTGCAAGATAAGCTCCACCCTGTATTTTCAATTATTTTTAACCCTTTATTTAAGGAATTCAGAATAAAGTCAAGTTCTGTGAGAAGCATGCAACACTTATTATGAATTCTATTCTATAGCAAGTCTTCTACACTTACGGTTTTGTCTCTCAAAAGATAATTGACAGTATTTCCATCTGCATATGTTTGGTAGCAGAAAGAAAAACAAAAACCAAAATACTGAAAATATCCACTAAATGTAGCATACTATCAAAATGCACTGTACATTTGAAGGAGAAGGTACAAAAAATTTATAGTCTTTAAGAGGTAATTCAGTGACCACACACAAATAATTTTTCCCTTTTGATTCAACAGCACTAGTTTTTTCTACCCCTTTTTCTTATATGGAGCAGGATTAACTACATCTACTCCCAGAAAGTACAAAACTAGTACAAGTGAGAAGAAGAAAGATCTGCCTCCTGAAAGTCAATCTATCACTGGTGGCACCTCTACTAAACGTGCTCTACAACTACTGTGCATGAGAGAAGAGAGCAAGTTAGCCTGAGCAACCTGGTCTGATCTCTCATCTGACTTGGCTTTGAGCAGGACTTTGGGCTACACACCTTCTGAGGCCCATCCCCACCTGAACCTCTAATTCTGCTTTGTAAGTTCTTTTCACTTTCATCTTCACTAGTGAATTTGATGGGAACTGATTCAGATTTTTCTAAACACACTGGGTTTTTTGGTATGGCTTTTGTATTGGAGGGTTGTTTTTTTTTTTCCAAATCAAAATGTTATACCCTCACTTCTCTTTGCATGACCATTCAAGCACACTACATCTGAAAGAACTGTTATACTAGTTCATCCACTTCACTACTTGAAACGGTGTAAAAGTGAAAATGTAAGGCAGGAAGAACACAAACCACCACTACTCACAGTCACAAGTCTAAACTATGTTCCAGATAAAATTTCTGAATTAAAAACTCCATTAAAATCTACAGGAACCATCCTTTCTTCAAGAACAGAATTTTTCTTTCAAAAGTTTTGCTTTCACAAGTTTGGTAAAACACAGGACAGAGAGCTTCCTGGAGAGAACACAGGGGAGGAAAGAAATGATTCTCCCGTTCCACCAGTGTTAATCTACACATTTGACCAAAAGAGCCCCCAAATTGCTCTGATGATTGTGGGAGTACAATCAGATGACATGGGCTCATGCATGCTCCTAGGCATGCCCTGCCTGCATGAGAAAAAAGTAACATACTTCATGGTTTGACCCTGGCACAGACACCAGCAGCCACCTTCTCAGTTTCCTGTCAGATTCTGACACTATATTGGCCTCTGATTTTTCCAGCCAGGGCCCATGCATCACCTTTTTTTTTTTTTTTTTTTAGCTTCCCTTCAGAAATCATCCTGCTTGACAAAGGGGAAAAAACTCTTTACTTGTATGTTCCTTTACATGAAAAGGTTGTAGTGAATACAGAGCTGCCTGATGACCCAAAATGTGAGGTCCTTTCAAAGTAATGTTTGGTAACAGCACAGCAGCGGTCATTCAGACAAGGAGGTATGTCCAGGGCTGCTTAACAGTCATTGAAACACTAAGGGGAACCACAGCAAAAAGTTTAGTGTTGCCACCTTTCACCATTTTATGAAAACTCTTCTGGTCCTGAAGATCATGGAATCATAGAATGTCTTGGGCTGGAAGGGACCTTATAGATCATCCAGTTCCAAACCCCCTGCTGTGGGCAGGGACACCTCTCATTAGACCAGGTTGTTCAGACCTCTGTCCAACCTGACCTCAAACACTTTCAGGAACAGGGCATCTACAACTTCTCTGGGGATCCTGTTCCACTGCCACACCACCACAGTAAAGATTGTTTTCCTAACGTCTAATCTAAACCTACTCTAAGTTTGAAGTCATTTCCCCTTGTCCTGTCAATACATGCCCTTGTAAAAAGTGCCTCTCTGGTTTTCTTTATAGGTTCCTTTCAGGTACGAGGTGGCTATGATTAGGTCACCCCAAAGCTTTCTCCTTTCCAGGCTGAATAAACACACTTCTCTCAACCTTTCCTTGTGGCAGATATGTCCATCCCTCAGAGCAGCTTGGTGACCTGTCTCTGGACTCAGTCTAACAGGTCCCTGTCATTCCTATGCTGGGGGCAACAGTGCTGGATGCAGCACTGCAGGTGGGGGGTGTCACCAAAGTGGAGCAGAGGGGCAGAATCCCCTCCCTCACCCTACTGCCCAAGCCGCTTTGGATGCAGCCCAGGATAGGGTTGGTTTCCTGCGCTGCAAGAGCACATTGCTGGGTCATGTGCAGCCTCTCATCCACCAGCAGCTCTCAATCCATTCATTCCCCAATCCATGTGCCGCACTTTGCCCTTGGTCTTGTGAAACTGCAAGAGATTCCCATGGGCCCACTTGTCCCAGTCTCTCTGGATAGCGCCCCCCTCGTTCCTGTGTGTCAACAGCAGCAGTTGGCTTGCTGTCATCCACGAACTTGCTAAGAGGGAAATCCCAATGACTACAGTGTAGTGGCAGAGAAACGCCTGGGATTGAGATCTGAGTTCTCCTTTCTTCAACTGAGAGAAATGTTGGCTGCAAAGACAAGCAAACCCTACCTAAGTGTCGGTATTACCAGCAATACAATCATTGTTTTTCTTTGCATCTTAAAGAGATTTTACAAGAAAAACCTTGAGAAGTGCACAGGAAAGATTAATTTCTCATCCCTGAAGGCCACAATCCCCACATTTCCTATAAACTGAAAGAAACAAACTTGCAGAGAAGGGATGAGCAGGCGGTTTTCATTAGCGTGCTCAAACCTTTTCTTCTCAAGTTGTAAAGCAGTAATTCCCAGAAAATCCACACTTTCTACCCACAACCATCAGCCTTCACCGTTCACATCCATGAAGGCTGATGCTGTGAGCCCACAGGGCTACTCAGGCACACACCAGGGCTGGGCGGGAGGGACACAGCCCCTACTCTTGACGCGGGGAGGTGGAAGGGGGTGCAAAAAAAAAAACCAACCAAAAAACCCCCTCAGCGAGGTGGCGATGCCCTCACCCCACCGCAGCGCTAGGCAGGGCAGGCAGACAGCGCCTGGCCGTCGGCTGCGGAAAGCCGAGGATGGGGATGGGGAGACAGGAGCTCTGCGCTCCCTCCCTTCCCTCCCTCCCTCCCCCCGCCCGCGGCGGCTGCTGCCGTCAGAGCTGCCTGCGTCAATGCTGCCTCAGCGACACGCACCGGGGCCCTGCGCTCCCGCTCCCCCACCCCCCTGCCGCTCCCGTGGAGGGCTTTTTTTCTTTTTTAATTCTCTTTTTTTTTTCTTTTTTTTTTTTTTTCCTCAATGAGACGCCTTACTGGCATTTATTTCTTTATTTTTATGATCCCGCTCATTAAGCCGGTGCGGTTGGCGCGTTTACGGTTCTTTTGTGCGAGGGGATTTCCATCCTCACTCCCTCTCCCTCCTTTTTATTTTAAAAATTAATAATTTGAGGAATAATTGCTGTTTTATTTATTTCACGCACGTCCCGTGTCCCTGCAGACACGGGTCTCCTCCGGTGCCGACCCCCACGCACACTTTCCCCACCCCCTGATCTTCTTCCCCCTCTCTCCCTGTCACTGCAGCAGAGAGGAGACTGGAAGCAGGAGGCTGCACCAGCATACACTCAGCTTACTATATTATAACGGATTTCCCTCTCTTCCCAGAAAAGCAATCGGGTTTTTTTTCCCCTCCTGTTTAATAGCCCACTCATTCAGTATTTGTGCATTATCCTCACACCCACCGTTATTTCTTCTCTTGCCACTGCCTTCACCACCCCCTCCATTAATCATTAAGTCCTGGGCTCTAAAGAATAATGCTTTATAAAATGGTTGCTCTGTGCATGTCCTCAGCTGCACGCATAACTCCAGCCTCCCGTCTGTGTGCCTCTTCTACACATCAAGGTCAGAGGGAAGGCTTGAGGGCACAGTTAAACTCAAAATTTATTTATTTGCATTTTCTTCCCTTCCACCCCGTTTCTTTTCCTCTGGAGAATTTAATGGCAAAGCTCCCCGGATTTCTGTGGGGTCAGGCCTTGCCCTATTTCAGAATGTATCTGTGCTTAGCTCGGCAGAGAAGACAATATCCCGGTCCTATTAAAGTCAATGGCAACCACCGAAATCAAGCGTCACCGGATTTGGCTGGCAGAGCATGCACAGCCACGCTCTGGCCAAACCCTGCCCCGTTTCAATTCAGCTTAACTGCAGCAGTGCCAAGCTGCTGGGAAGCTGGCTTGTGATGCTGGCGCAGCGCTGCCCTCTCATACAGGAATCCTTGGTGACGTTAAACAGCTGGAACAGATCCTGCACCTCCCTGCTGCCGCCATGCAAGAAGCCAGACACTAGCTTCCACCTCCTGGCACCTCCCCAGCAGATAAAGGTCCTTCGAGGTCGAGATTGGCTGGATAAATTAGAGCAGCCTAAAGACTATATTAATTTGTGCTGCAAACGAGCCTGGTGCTGTCCAAGTCCCAGTGGTGTGAGGCACAGCCATTTCTGCATCCTCCCAGCTGCACTTACCCCTGCTCCCCTCCAGCTCAGGGCTAGGTGTATTAACAATTGTATGATAGCAATTCCTTTTTTTTTCTGTCAATCCAAACATCCAAAGGTTTAGACAGTTTGGTTCCGTAGCTCCAAGTACTCTGAATAACCATTGTGCTTCTAAATACAAGAAAAACAAATTTTAAAAGTGTAAGCAATTAGACCACAAACTAAATTTCTGAAAGAGAAAGGAATCTACCAACTGAATAACTTGTGCACAGCAAGAGCTTCACTGTGCATTTGAAACTTATTATTTGCATTTATTACTTGCACACACAAAAAAAATCCCCAGCCAAATCCAATGTCATCAAAACAGTGCTGGATGGCAATAGGGATCCCCACAGCAACAGGAATGCATTTACGCCTTTTAATACCTGGCTTATACATAAAAATGCATTTACATCACTTGTTTTTTCAGCTATTAACTGTATTTAAATTATTCATGTCAATGAGGATGTTCAATAACTATCTATTTAACAGATAGGCCACAAAACCATGCAGGACAGAGGTTTTCAGGGTCTCAGCCAAGCCCTGACTTGCCATACTAGATATGATGCAAGTGGCTCAGCAATCTTCCCCAGTCACAGGACTTGAGCAAAGGCAGGCATTCAGAAGGGCTCCCACAGAGACCCAGGCATGGCAAGCAGCCTGGCTTTACCCACAGTCATTTACATTCTACCACTGTGACTGCCCTTTCTTATAAGCTGGGGATTTTTTTCTTTTTTTACTATGTTATTTCAGCACAGCAAAACCAACCTTGGGATGCGATTGTGCATTTTTTTCACATTATGAGCGGCGCAACTCTCAATATCCAAGCATGTAAATGGGAGATGGGACAGATAGCATGCACTAGCACATTAACAAGAGTGACTTTACTCTTCATTTCCCCACACTTAGAGGTGACCTTGTGAGAGCAAGGGTAGCCACTGCCTGTGCATGCTGTATGACACTGTATGACAATGATGCTCCAGGAGCAGGAAGGGGCCTGCTGTCTGCGCAGAAAGAGTCCCTCTTTCCTGTCAGTGTGGCAGAGGGGAGTGGTGCCTGCCTGATGGACAGGGCGGCTCCCTGCCTTTTGCACAGAACAAGGCACTGCACTCAATAGATCTGCCTGCAGAGAAGCAGGTTTGAAACCAGTCAGCCGTTACTCTGCCTTGGGAGCTGCTCCAAGTCTTTGCCTGCAGATTGCAATGCTAAATTGAGACCATTATCTTGCATTGAGCTATTTTCATCCCGAAGTGCTTTAAAGGCTTAGCAGATATACAGACTATGGTGCTATATGCACAGGAATCACTCCAGCTACTAACGAAATGCAGCCACATATTAACCAGAGTCTGGTTAATGTGGTGCCTGGTCCCTGGGTGTGATGACTGCCAGATTTTACTTTACCCAGCTGAGTTGAATCTGGTTTTTGGTTAGTGAAACACTTAATGCCATTTGAAAAGGACAACGGTCAGTATCTTTACATACAGATAAGTAGGTATAGGCAGCTACACTCAGCCTGGAATTTGGAACACCACCACTGAGACAAGATCTCCTCAGGAGTTCTGCTTTGTTCCACAACCCATATTCAACATTAGTTATCAAAACAGTCCTCCTTCCACTCAGGGGTAAAAGGAGCTGAGCCTGAACATCTAGAGCCTTTTACCCATGGGGTAGTTATTCAAAGGCCTCTCCAGGGCCAGATGTGAATAAAACACCACAGATGGTGTTTTGGTGATCCATAGAAAAGGAATTAATATTTTCAATGCAATTTCTTGTGGAATGTATTGGTAAAGCGCTAAAGCCACCTCCTCAACCAGCCTTAACTCACACATGTCTGTTCTATCTAGAAGAGGTAAGAAAAATTAATTACTGCATATTTACCATTATGGGCAATTCGTTTTAAAATGAAAAAGCCCAGTGAAATATAAAATGTATGCCTAAAATGAACGCTTATAGCATCCACTTAGTACTGTACACACACCTTTGTATAGATGGCACACAGTGCATTAAATAAGCATGCTTCCCTGTCTCTAGCTAGGGTAGAGAGGGAATTGTGTGGTGAAAGATGTAATTTGTACATTAGGAAGTCTCTGTTGCCAGATCAGCAGCAGCAGCACTGACGTCTGTACTCTCTCTCTTTGTTCCTGCTGCTATAAATCAAAATGACTACAGTCCAAATGCCTCACTTGTTTAACTATAAATGCACTGTTAGTCAGAAAAATCAACACCAGGAGGCATCTAGATATACTGCATGTATTTTACAATTATTAAATAAAGATTGTTCAAAAAAGAACAAAAATTATAAATTTATGGTTTCTACAACAACAAAAACTTTTAAAGGGTGGAATCCAACAGAGCTATAAAAAATTTTGTGTCTACAGTCACTGATGTCTTTACTAAATGAAGTATCAAATTTGCCTTTCTTAATGTGCATTGGGATCTTAATTTTTTTTCCCAATTTAATGCAACTTCTTTAGAAGCCTATTTCCCCCTGTGTCCTCATTTATTTTTCTACTTGTGCAAACTACTGTAAAAAAATTAAAAAAGGATAGATGAAATGGGTGACGTTTTGCTTTCCTTTTTTTACATGTCTGTGTGTTTAGAATCAATATAAACATATCTATCTCAGGCTGACTCCCATTTTGGGGGGGAATTTTAGAAAGCTAAATATCTCTTTTGCTGATAAAATGAGCTCCCAAGGCCTAAAATACAACTTAGATCTCTTCCAAGTTCTAAAAGAAGACTAGATAGTTACATAAAAATGGTGGTGCCCGTGTCTACTGCTGATCTGTTGCTGTGGAAGAGCAGGGGAAATCTGTTCCTAATGCCTGTAATCATTATAGAAGAATACAGCTTGATTTCTTGACTAAATGGAAAGGGAACCGAAGAAATTAAGAAGCTAACCTTCCAATACCAACATCAGCTCAGCTGAGCTGTAAATCCTGTGTATCAGGCAACCCAGCCAGAAATATGCTGAGCTGTAGTTCTGAAGAGGAAATAACAGGATCAGGGAACAGCAGGTGAACACATTGTCAACACCACACTGACTTTGCTGTTGGAGCTGCTGTATTACAGTTCCTGGGACCACCAAATTTCTACAGTAAGATTTTCAGAGAGTATCAAACAAGAAGTCTGAAGGTATTTGTTTCACAGAGGCTGTCTTGTTCAGACTTGGCTAGTGAATTTGCAACCAGATGTTCATTTTAACTTCTGATCCAAAATGCACTGAAGTCAATGGAAAGTCAATTGGAAGTTCCAGATTATTGGAAAAAGTTACTGTAGAGACGATTTAAAAAAAAAAATGTACAAAATGTAGCTATTGGTCATTCAGCTTGTTGCTGACTGTAGGAAGGGCAAAGGAGCACACAGAGTCACCAGCTGTGTGTCACTGTAGTTGCCATGTAAATGGGTAGAGACTGTAACAACAACAACTTAAAAATAACTGTATTTAACTCTTTCTCATTGTAGGCCAACTTAACCAGCATGCCTTCTCATTTGCCATGGATTAAGAGCATGTACACATGGTTACTGTAACTCAGCTACCACTACTGTAATATTTTAGGATGTGGTAACCATGTAAAATAGTGGATAATAATGTGACCAATGATAGTTACCATCACTTTTTAGAAACAGCCTAACAGGACGCTTGAACAATAGTTGAATTTTCTGTTTTGTTTCATTTCAGTTTATAAATGTTATAAACATGGAAAGAGAACCATCTTGAGATAACAGGCTTTTGTAAGTCTTTTGGATTCAGTTCCATTAAAACTGATTTTATAAGCTTTAAGCAATAAACAGTATAAGAAATATTAAAGAGTCAGACTGGGATACAGTGTCTGAAAAAGCAAAGCTAAACAAAGTCTTCTGAGTTTTAGAGAAAATAATTGGCCTTTGCAATCACTTCCCTGGACATAGTTCACTCCATCTGAAGTCTTCAACCCGAGACTGATTGGATATCTTTCTAGATATTGTAATCTTGCTGCAGAAATTTGAAAGACAGACTTATCCTAATGGTCCTTCTAACTCTGAACACATGGCACCTCAGTAAATGTGGAACAGTGAGCACAGATCTACCCTTTTACCTCTAAGTTAAAGTGTCCTTTGAGAAAAGTTCCGTTTCTCCACTTGCATTTACACAATTTGCACACAGACCTTAAAAACTCTGACAAATCATGCATTGTCTTTGTATCAGGAAGAGGCAGTAAGTTGGTGGACGAGAGTTCAAGCTCACACGAAAAGAGTCAGAAAACAACAAATTTCAGTCGGGACTTTGCTTTAATGCAGTTGTTTCTCACACCTACCGAATTAGGATGAGATGGAATTAAACTGAGCAAATGTCCATACAAAAATGTGGTGAGAACTGCAGTGGAGTGGAGACATCTAGCTGCCTACTGTCTCCCAACAGCATCTGTGAATCAGGAATTCCTGAATCTGGAGAGAAGTTATAGATATGAACTTCTTCAGGAGAAAGCAAATAAGCCCAGCCTTTCCAAGAGGGAGCATAAAACTGGGATGGAAAGGAGATTGTACATACTGTTTACAGTTCCTCTTGTTCTCTCTGGATCCTTCCCTAACAAACTCTTATTTCCTTTAATTCCTTAAGTTTGATTTCTTAGGAAGGCATTTTATTTCTGCAGTTTGGTAACATGGTCTCAAAAAGTAGCTTTGAATGTGCTAATTACCACAAGAAACAATGCTGAAAACACCTCCTTGATCAGGGGCTGAAGAGGCTGTACTGTTCAGGCTGCACCCCGTGCCTGACTTGGAAGCCTAAAAGCAGGGCAGTGTGCAATACTGTGGCAAACTCTCCCTCACATTGCAAACAGAGTCAGTTCAAATCTATTTCCAGAGGCCCAGAAAACTCACAGGCTCCACAGCAAGGCGGGACTGTGCACAGCACATCACACCTGCATCCCCACAGGGAGACACCAAACAAGCTGCATGGTGTCCTCCTCTGTGGAGATACCACTGGAGCTCTGCCCATGAACCACAGCCTGCTGAATCCACATATGGAAGCACAGATTTAGACACACCATGAGGCGAGGGATGGAAAATTAAGATTTGATGTGTACCTACTTGAGGGCTTTGAAACATCATGTGTGCCCCCCATTTCATACGGCCTCAAGCTGCTGCAGCCAGATGTCACAGGCTCTGGGGCTGCAGCAATCAGCAGCAGGACGTGGCAGTGAGGCTACAGCCTTGCTCCTTCAACTGCTCGGCACCTCTCCTTCTAGCTTCAGCCTGTGCCTGCTCCCGGTGCACATAAACACAAGCACAACTTTCTACACTCACAGATTCTGACTCTACAGCTTGGGAACTATCCAAAATTGCAGTTGGAGCCCAGCTGTTCCCTACCATCACCTGATAAACAAAGGCTAGGCAACTCTGCATTTATGCTTCTGCAAGAGAGACAAGAACTGGGAGGCGCTGAACTGGTTTTGCGTGAAAAAGTGCAGGGATTATCCTAGTTACAACTATCTAATCACAACAAAATAATCCCTGTGACCATGGAGGTGAGGCCAGTATTCAGATAATGACGTGCATCTGGAATGACATAGGAGATTTCGGACATCAATACAAAGGAAGGATAATAAGAGTACTGGCCCAAGCTCAGACACTAATGCATACCAAACATTAATGCACCGCAAACAACAGCTGCTGCAGAGGATTGGTTTTGATTTTCTTAGGGAACAGATATCACCAGCAGAAGAAACCCTGCATTGTTATTTTTTGGTAGAGGAGGAGGCAGCTTGGGTTCTGAAGCCCACACCTGTGTCATGAGCAACATCAAGTCCACAGTTCAGACTAAGGCAGGCATCTCTAGCTCAAAACTGGCTGAGTTTGCAGGCAACTCTGTCAATGTAAGCAGCAAGGTTGCAGGTGCACAAGCAAGTACTTTTCTCCCCTCGAGAAATCCCTTGAGAATGAGTTTGAGGGTGTCCTTATCAAGCAAGGTATTTTGCACTGCAGCATCAACTGCTTTTCCTATCAAAGGAGGATTTCAGCTTCCAGGGATGTTGATTTTGATGCTGTTCTCCCCTTCTCCTTTCCTTCTTTTGTCAGCTCAAGAGTTACAAGAGAGCCAAATGAAATCTGCCAGCTCATTTGGTCTTTCCAAACCAATGCTTTGCCAGGATTTTCTATGCCTTTTGTCGCTAGCATTTTCAAATGTCTCCCCAAGTCTCACAGTGATCTGAAACCTCTTAGCTTCTAGGATCAAGTATATTTACTGTAATATAAACGAATCATGACACTTCTAACTGGAGCTAAATTTATCAAAGGAAATCACATCATAAGCTAATTGTCAAGGCCATTATTTTAGAAGGGAAATGTGAACATAAGAGCTAAACTTCACCCAACAAATTTAAGCTGAACATTTCCCGCAAAGATTAGGGCAGCAGGAAGTTGAGGGATATATTTTCAAGAAAGCTGTGGAGAGAAACACTTTTTGAAGGATTCTCACCATTCTGTTTACAGGTGCCAGTGTAAACAATTGTGTGGTTGCACAGTGAAAGAAAGATATATAAATTAATTTGAGTTCAAGCCTTACTTATAAGAAGCCCTCATGTTACCATGATTAATTTTGGCAGTCCACCAAACCTGAGAGAAACTCAATGGACCAGCATAATCCCTGATCACTGAAGTTAATTGAGATTGAGTTACACCCAGAACAATCTTTCCTGTTCATTCATTAATAAGAGAGGAGACTAAAACACTATGTAGACAGCTTCTACCCTTGAAAGGTGTGATAAAAAAAGATTTTTGACTTAAAAGCACAAGCTTTTCTCCCATACTTCCTAGAAGAGAAAAATAGTCTTGTAGTAAGTTCAGATTTACTGACTTTTGTAGACTGCCAAGTTTATCTAGTGTCAAAGTTGGCCCACTGTGGAGGTGCATCCTTGGCATTACAACAGCCCACTACCTTGCCCCACACAAGTCCATCACAGTCCTTTGTGCCATGAATGAATCTTCACCTGACTGAAGTCACAGTACATTTTTCCTGTACCTGCTGGACTGCACTGTGAAAATCAAGGGTTTTTTTAAGCTCAGTCTAGTTTGCACACTGCTGTAATCGAGAAAATGCCACAGGAATATATTGGAATAATGTTCTACCACTACCTTGACTTTGACTCAGGGCTTGTGCCTGCAGGATACTTTTCTTATTGCCTTAAAAATGCCATTACTAGTGAGGGATTCCACATAAAAACCCTTGAAGAAATGAAATTTAGGATTTTTTTTTTCCTGCTGTCATGAAAACAGCAGACTCATACATGAAATTCCTTCAAGTATCTTAAGTATCCAAAGAATAAATTTGTTTTGATAGCAGTAAATCCCAAAGATGCAGCTACAAACATACCTCAAATTTTTCCAATTAGGCAGGTGTTCTTCCTGATGTGGGATATAATGGTAGTTATTCTGTAATTTTAACTAAGAAATTGCTTTACAGAACTAGTTCAGAGCTAGCTCCAATTTCGAGAAATCTGAAATCAATGGTATTTTCCAAGGAAATATTTACCTTGGGTTCTTGACTTTCCTGGAAAAGAGCCACTGGACTGGGTCTTTACATCAGTGGTGCAACTTCTGCGTTCTTATCAATAATGGGGGATACCAATGTATTTGAAATAACTCATTTTGATCTTTTACTGAAGCTTGGATAACAAAAATGGGAGCATTTGTCCCCGTTTTTTACCACTGTTAATTTCTAATAAAATAATCATAAAAAAAAACCCCAAAAAACCAAAAACCAAAACCTTCTCCAGAAAAGCTTTTAGAACAACCAAACACTAAGCCTAAATGATCCATCCTAGATTTTACTTCATATTTGACTGCTTCTGAAAAAGGAAATTTTGGGTGGCTCATCAATTCCCTGTAGATATCCAGCCAGGATGTATGTATTGAATTTTAAAAAATCCTTCAACTTACTTGCTGCAGCAAAGTATTTTGGTTAGCTCTTTACCTGAAGTAATAAATTAAAAGCAACCCATTATCTGGGTTGCAGTGCAACTCATTTCAAAAGCCTGACATTTACAGTAGAGGAACTCTTAAATATATAAACATTTCCCACTTTTACTAATACTAATCTCTCAATTCACTTTAACCACAAATGTTTTTAAATAGCTAATAGATCTTTAGAATCACTTGTTTTTCACTTCTGGTAAAATCATCAAATGTCCTAATATATCTACAGTAAGGTAATATACCCTGAATATAGTTCTGAGATCAATTAATTAAAATGGAAAAATATTTGGAACAGTTCTAGTAAGATTTATTTATAAAAACTGTTTCTGTGGGTAGGATTAACTGTTATAATCAAGTCTTTAAAGCCCCCTTGAAAGTATTTACTCCTAAATGGAATGAAGATTTTTCAGAAGAAAGATAATGATGACATAGTCAGCAAAGTTACGTGCTACCTGTTTGTTTAAATGTTTTTCTTCCATAGCAGGGTTATGCATCATGGTGGTGGGGAACACTGTGCTTTGCTGAAGTTCTAATTCTCATAGATGTAGACAGAGGAAAAACGGTGACTATCACATGCTTTCACAGTTTCAGAGAAACATCCATATTGGAAGAGCAGTACAGTCACTGATAAACATCTCTGTAGTGAGAGCCCACACTTCACATGCCAAGAATATGCTGCACAGGAAGAGCAGAAGAGTTGCTCTTACAACTGCTTAGGAACTAGAATTCCAGTCTTCTGGAAAATCCTCGTGTATTTTTACTGCATACTACAACAAGCAACTGCAACTTCAGACGTTCTCACAAACCAGTTGTGAAACCAGCCAGCTAAGAGAGCAACCTAGCACATTATGTTCCATTTCATTCTAATGCCCTTGACCAGCTGCTGTGTTTCATGGAAACATTAGTTCAGATGACTTTAACCTTCTTTTCTCCTAGGACCTATGCCCCAGCTGCACCCTTCCTCACATGTACCTGCTGCAGGAGAGCCAGCAGGCCCTGTGCAGGGGGAAGAAGGAGGACCACCAATTGCAATAGAAATCAATTAGCACGTAAGAGATTAATGACAAGACCCTTCGAACAGTTGTTAGGCAGACTGCCTGCACAGCCAATCCACGTGCTGGTGTCTAAATTTTATTGCCAAATGATCTCAAACAACAGGGTACTAGAACTGGATTATGATTACAACAAACTGGAAGGACTGTCAAAAAGTGAAAATTGTCGTTTATTTTATTCTTGTTTCAAAAACTTGTGGCTTCCCACCCTGAAAGGAGACAAAGGTGCTTGTAGCAACAAAATCTTCATTGTGAAAGGACTGACAGATCTAATCATCATTTCTGCCTCAAAAATTTTTAAAATGCAGTGTGTGAAAACATGCTGACCCTTGGGAAATAAGTGGGGTTGTTAAAAATAAATAGGTTCCAGCTTTTCAGGAAGAGCAGATTCTCTACAGTGACGTAAAAACACCCAGCAGCTTGTCCCAGACATTTCCCATGAGACGTTGCTGATGTAGGAAGAAACAGCAGCTCACACAGCTGCCTGTAAATTTAAATGCCAGGATGTTGCTTCTTGAATATCTTATTTTTTTCCAAACCTCACCTTTGACACAGCAGCAGTACTGGCACAGTCCTCTCATACCCTCAGAAAGACTCTCTGACTTACTGAAGACTTAAAAAAAAAAAAAAAATAACAACAAAAAGAAAACACAAACCAAAAACAAACAAAAAACCAAAATGCATCACAAAATATCACATTATGTCTCCAAATACATTACAAGATACTAGCAAAGACTCTACTAGTGACAAAGAAAACACCTTCATTTCAAAGCATATGTGTTTCCCATTCAAAGTGATTTGTTTCAGACCCATGTAGAGGCTGCCTGAGTGAAGTATTCAGTAATTTTAGTTAGGAGGACGGCTCTTTCAGCAAACATTTCATGATACCTGTGTTTTCTCTCATGTTAATTCATCAGGATCTAGCTCTTTTACTGTTTCATTCTGAGACTTCCATTCACTTTTTCCACAAAAATCCTGTTAAATCCTAACCAATGTTTTCCATAAGACAGAATGCATGAATTAGTGTTTGTTCATGAAATGAGTGTAGGGATTACATGCTGGAAAAGATTCTTTACACATAATCACTTCAACATGTGTCTTTCCACCCCACTTACAGTAAGACTGCAAGTCATGTTAACATCTCAATAAGAAAAAGAATATTGGTTGGCTTATTGCACTGCTCTAAGAAAATGAAGAAAGAATTATTGGTATATATTAAAAATATATAGAAAATATAAACCCATTAAAATACGTGCCCAGAAACTGAAGGAAAGCAGAGTCATCTCAGTAGGTTCTCCTTGATAGATAAGGAGTCAGGTAAATAACATCAGGAAAGATCCATTGTCTTTTTGCCCTCTCATTTGCCCTGAATAGCACACAGCCTTTGCTAGGCCAGCAGAAGCCCATGCCACAGATCAGGACCTTCAACCAAAAACAGTCTCTATTCAGAGAATTTCTGGTGGTAACACCTGGTAATAAAAAGCCACAATCAAAAACTCATCGATACAGTGAAGTTGAATGTCTTTGAAGAGAAACCCTACAGCCTCTAACTTTTACAGGACAGAAGTTGACACCTTTAAGCAGGTTGTTATACATGTATGGAATAGGAAAGAGCCAAACCAAACAAGATCCTGTGATTTCCACCGCAAAGAGCTTCCCTTGACCAATTCATCATTCCCCCCAAACCCTCCTTTCTCAGACTTCTTCATCAGAAAAGTGAGACCCTTAAAGACAAATCCAGTCACAGGAAGGTCAATAACTGTAATGATTTCAAAGCCTCATGGTCCTAAAGGAGTAAGACACCAGGCCTCTGGTGAAACCAAACACAATAGGAAGGGCAGAGTTTTGCTGTTGGCTTCAGTATTACCAAGACTGTTTTTGCTGTTCTTTCGAAGTACAAGAATTGCTTGAACAGCAAAGTTCAGCCCACCTTTTCCAGAAGCAGCAGGGCAGGCCCAGCACATGACTGAGCAGTCCATCTCCATACCTCATCTCACTAGAAGCTGTTCTGCAAGCAGCACAGTTAGCAAATCCTGGTTTCCTGCAGGCACGCTGAAGCTTTACTTCTCCACCACCTTTCCCGGCAACAGCCCAGCTTCCTCCAGCACCCTATGGAGTGAGAGGCAGCCCCCACAGTGTTCAGTCACCATCTAGGTGACCAACAAGCCCACTGGCCTACTGCTGCACAGGTCCTGGGCTGTCCCCACTCTCCTGGCAGAGCAAAAATAGCAGCAGGTCCTTCCTCAATGCAGCTCCTGGTGTTCCCCAAATCAGTGAGAGCTTAATGATCATTGAAACCTTCTTTCAAAGTTGGTGGCAATTGAGCAGTGGGGCTAAAAAGCTGTGAGAGGGAAAGGAATGGAGATGGATAAACAGGCAGTGAGCTCACATGTCTGTTTTCACAGTTCAGGCTTAAAAGGAGCTTTTTTGTATATAGATGTATAAAGGGCTGGTAACTAACAGAATTCTCAGTATCAAAAGAAATGTGGCCCTGTTTCAAAAAATCATCATCCTATTTGAAGTTAGCTGGTGTTTTTTCTCTGCTAATGGCTTTAGCAGTGTTCTTACTTCTACTAGTCTCACTGGGCACTATTCCATTCAACAGACTAGAGCACTCATTTCTCCAAGTACCTCTGCAAGCCCAGTAATTTCACTCAGAACAAGTCAGCCAGAGATGTTGCATTTCTTCCTGAAATGACCCTGTTGCACATGGAGAGAGCAACACCTGTATGATCAGAACAATCTTCTCCACAAAGTCAGAAAATGTGCCCCCCATTTTGCCCTGCTTCAGGTGGAAGTGCTCTAAATCTACCAGGATGGACATTAATTGGAGCAATTCTACTGCAATGGGTTCCACTGGTGCTAGATGCCAAAGAAAAATATTTTCCAGGCCTTCATCACAGCTGGAGCTTTGAAAAGTCTGGCATTGATTCACAAGAGGGTCTAAGTGTCACAACATTCACTGCTTGAGCCCTTAGCTTTTTCGATAAATTAGTGGGTCAGACCTCTAAGTTAGAGGTAGCAGGAAAACAAATGGTCTGGAATTTACTGCTAAATTGAAATGTAAAAAAATTATTTTGAGGATGACTATATAATGTTTCTTTTATTAATTTTGAGAAGTTTATTTTTCCTGATTGCTTTAGATTAAATATGTTCCTGAAGAAAAAAAATCCCAAAATTAAAATTGAAAATTTGGTCTTTCCCAGAATTATTTATCACTTTTTTTAAGAGAATAGAAGCTATTCATCACATTCAGTGTGACTTCACAGCTAATTTTGATAGACCTAATCCTCTACTGTATGTAGAATTCCCTCTGTGATTACAAAAAGATGTGAATGGTGTCAGATATCCTAAGTAAATGAGTACTTACTCTTCCCCAACAGTTACTTCTTTTGAAGTTATCCTTATTAGGAATAACTGGGTATAAAACCTCTGTAGTTCATTATCTGCTTTATCACATAGGCAAGAAACCAGAGTTACAACATCTGTTACAACAATTTAGCCTCTTCATGCTCCAAATTAAATGAAGATTCAGAGTTCTAACTGTCAAATTGTCCTGTGTTGGTCCAGAAATTGTGATGCAAGTTTCACTCCTTGAACCATCAGTGTTGGCATATGACCTTCATGTAACTTTCATGCCCAGCTTCCATCTCTATAAAAGTTGATGTCACCCATTTTTATGAAGTACCCTGTTCAACAATGCCAGAAACAGTGCTAGATAAAAGACTACCAAAATTATTCTATCCATGTCTTGTCATCCAGCTTTAAACTTGCCACTGTGCATAAATGGTCTTCAAAAATTTGTCATTTTCTGTTTATGTTTCATAGATATACACTGAATTATTTATTTAACAAAACATATTTTAACAAAATCTGTTAAAAAATTGCATACACAGTGGTTACATAAAACTTTGTGGTTTCATTTTAGCTTCTCCATCTTTGGGTGAATTTGAAGCTTCCAAGTTGTCTGCAGTATTTTACATTAAGGGCATTCGGGAGAGTGCAGTGTCTCCTGTGTTGAAATTCCAGCTTAGCGTTCATTTGGTATTATATTGTCAATGCATCTGCCTCATAGAACCTTACAGAAGTCTCCCAGTACCAAAAAAAGTTCTACAAGGACGCTGGAGAGGAACTTCTTGCAAGGTCAAGGTAGTGACAGGACAAGGGGGAGCAGCTTCAAGCTTAGGTGGGCAGAATTAGATTAGATACAAGGAAGAAGTTCTTTGCGATGAGGATAATGAAACAGTGGAACTCACTGCCCAGAGAAGTTGTCAGTGCTCCATCCCTGTGAGTGTTCACAGCTGCATCAGACAGGCTTTGAGCAACCTTGTCCAGTGAAAGGTGTCCCTGCCCATGGAGGAGGGTTGGAATGGAGGATCTTTAAGGTTCCTTCCAACTCAAACAATTCTATGATTCAATGAAATCTGACTGCTTCCTCTTCTGAATAAATATTACACACACAGTGACGTCCATTTAGAATGGAAAATAAAGAATTGCATTTACAACTAAAGAACTCAGACACAAGAATTACCACCTTTCATCAGACCCACGTGCTTCTGAAGAAAAGCAAGAAAATCTTCAATAAGCAGTTTTGAAGTGGCTTTTAAACTGGATTGTTTTTACATGAGTTAACATTTAGCTCATGTCCCATCCAAATAACTCTTGCAGCTTTCAAATGCTCAGCTTTATAAACCTCAACAGGAGTAAAGAAACCATTCTAATTTTTTTTAGTGTCCAGTCAGGAATGAAAAGTTTGCTTATGCACAGGAAACAAGGCTGTTAAATTTTACTTCAAGATTAAAAAACCCCGTATTTTGCTCTGTAGTACTGCTATTCAGTCCTCATGGGTAACAGGGATCATCAGATGAACACACATGGTAAAATGAATTCCACCAGGATACCACAAAGCAATTGACCTAATTCTGTAGGCCAGCAATAACTGTAAAAAAAATTACGCAGGAAAATAAACTCCAAAGTGTACCATTTTTTAAAAGTTATATTCTCACATAAGTAAGCACACAACTTTTCTGATATTATTGAATGACCCACAGATCAGACTTGATATGGAATGGTATCAGACCAATCCTGCCTTGTAAGAGATACAGTCTCCTTTTATAGTTATGGTCTCCTTTTAAATGACTGGCACTTCCTTGCCTTCAAAGAGATAGCTGCTTTCCTTCTCTTACCTAAAATCCCAGCCAGATCTGATACCTACACACACATTGCTACAGCACTGTACTTACAAGTCAGCCCTGAAAAGCAGCAAGGGTGGATTCTACAGACCACCTTGAATTAGGCAGTTTTTACAGATGTAAATGGAGAAGGCTTCATCTACGCCTAGACACAACATTATCAGTCCTCCTTCAAGAGTGTCACCAATTGCAAAAATATCTAAGAATATTTCTTAGGTGTTTGTCTGTTTTTTAGGTTTTTTATTTTCAATTAATAGGAGACATAAGAGGTGAAGAAATACTGAATTCAACCTACCTACTGAAGGGATTATCATTGTACTGTCATTAGCTGATTTATCATTAATCATAGCACTGTGGGAAAGCAGTGAAGGATAACCCTCTTCTACATCCTCACCCTGTATTCTGCTCAAAAACAGAACTTCTGACCTGATTGCAACCCTGCTGGGAACCTCAGTTCTGGATCAGGCACCCCTCAGCTAGGTGTCTGTCAAAGAGTGGAGAAGGCTGAGAGCAGTTCATTAAGTCTAAAACACAAAATCCGTACTCTGATGTTAATAGTCTTATGCAAAACATATGCAGCTCCTATTACTGTGACAGATAAACCACCAAAAACCAGCTGAAAAATCAATGTCAGGCCAAAACTACATCCAAGCAGAATAGTTCAGTATAGTGAGACCTGTCTCCCCGTGCTTTGACATGACTATGGGGTTGCTGGTCATTGCTGTTATGACAGTCTTAATTATTTCATCGCCCATGTGTGCAGCAGAAACATCAGGCTGACATCTGTTGGTTCTAACAAAGTGATAAACAGGTGACTGCTGTAACAAGATGGCTTATGACCATGACTGCTGTGACAATGAGTGGAAATTGCAGAGCTCAATGCCATATGGGTTGCATTTGTCACCAGACAAGAGAATAGAGGAGAAAGATGAACTTCTCTCACTGCTATCAAAGCTTCTTCTGCCTCAAGGCACCAAAACCATAGACTGTAACTTCCTGGGCAAAACCTGAAACACTTTCCTACTGTTCTCAAAACCTGTACAATCTTTGATTATGCTGCGTTTACTTGGCCATAATTTGATCTCATCTCTTCCTTGCAGCAAAACTAGGCCAGAGTCCAGCCTGGACAATTTCCCAGTTTGTGAATTAGGGATGTGGCTAGAAAGAGATAGACTGCAGAAATAGCTGAACCAGAACTATCACTTCCTAGGGTGGGGTTGCAAGCAGCTGCCAGGTCCCCATGCAAGAGGAGAACACCACTTCCCTCTCTGCTATTTTGAATGAGCACAGCATGGGCAGCTGCATGTTCTGTGTTCAATGTGTGCTCTGAGCACAGTGAGGGGAGCCAACAGCTCAGGAGTTTTCAGTCACAAACACTACCTCCACTGTGGATCATAAAGGCCCCCAGGTTGTCACAAGGGACCCAGTTCCCTACACCTGGCTACACAGGTGTGTATTTGCACATCCAACTCCACGTGTGCAACTTGTGGACCAAACAGGAACTTGGTTTCACACGTCTCTAGCAAGGCAGTTAATGAGTGGACTGTCTAGCTTGCAGTCTTTGATCTAGATTATTAAATAGCTGAAAGCCTGCTTTTGGCGTCAAAATACTTATTCCAAGGGTCTTGAGTTAATGGCACTTCTAAATTTCCTGTAAATGGACTGGGCAGAATCCATCACTGGTGAGGGATACTTTAAGGCACAGATATGTTTCTGTTAACTTCAACATACAGTAACTTGGAAATTGGCCAATAACTATTCCTATTTAATTACACTAACTGACTCACTGAATATCACTAGGAGTGGTTATCCAATAAATGCTAAGTGCTTAGGCCACTTCCTATGTTCCCAAAAAACCCCAAACCCACGGAATTGCCGCATTGGGAAGTAACTTCTAGAAATCATCTCATCCAATCCCCCTCCTCAAAGTAGGATCAGCTGCATCAGATTGGTCAGGTCTGGTTTTTAAGAATTCTAAAGATGGAGACTCTACAATCTGTCTGGGCAACCTGTTTCACTGCTTGACCATCTTCACCTAAAAAGTGCTTGTATTATGTTTAAATGGAATACTTTGGATTTGGGTCTGTGCCCACTGCCTCCTGACTTCTGAATTTTCTTTTAGATAAGTTAACTCAACATGTCAAACTTTGCATCTAATAAAAGAAATCCTGTCCATTCCTCCTGTGGGCCTTGGCACTGGAGAGGTGAATATTAGAATGGCATTGGAAGCTGGGCACAACAACACTGCAGAAAACACATTATCCCTCGAGAAACATGTCAATTCCCTTCCAGGACAGTGCTGCAGGGCTGTCAGGACCTGCACATCACAGCCAGCTGCAGCCCCAGCTCTGAAGGGCTGTTCACATTTCTGGGTGACAGCCAGCCACGTGTGCTCAGATAAGCCCTGCTTTCCATAGCCCTTCCCTTTGCTCGGCAGATGTGTAGAAGCCCCTTCTTCTGCAAAGGACAAAGCCCTTGACTCCATGTCACTATGACAGGACTTGAATTTCCCAGATTCCCAGGATCTGGAAACTCTGCCCATAAACGGGTACCAAAATTGTATGCCAGAATATACAAACATTAACGTTACTTACAGTTATCTTTAACACTAGTAACTTGTCTAAATTCCTGTAAGAACTTCCCTAGGTAAGGATCCAGCAGTAGGGAAAGCTTGCACATTATTTTATAACTAAAAGTGCATCAGCAGAACAGTTTTTCATCAACAAAATCTCCAGCTTACTTATGGAACTTCTACCAGATTTCCTTTTGCAATGCTGTCATAGTCCCTGAAGCATATTCTAACATTTTTGTCTTCAGATCAGCCCTGTATAATTTCCTTGATAGCAGCTGTGTGTGCTTTCTTCATACTTTTCCCCCTAGTGCATTAATATTTCTTTTTTTGAAGTCTTTCCAGGGATTGTGAAAAATGTATTTTGTTTCTTCCTTTTCTTACACTCCCTCTCAGACTAACATTTGCTTATGCTTTTGCCTAATGGAAACAATCCAAGATGCACCTTTTAAAGATAAGAAGCAATTCTGAAACTTTTTTTTTTTTTTAAATTGAGGAAAAATAATATATTTGCTTCTGTTATGAGAGACCTAAGCTTTTTCATGCTCTGCCACAAGTATCCACTTTAACCTCAGCTGGACTCACCTAGCTTATTCTAGTCCAATTATTCTGGAGAGGTATTGAGACAATAAAATATCTGAAAAAAAGATATATTGGGGAAATTTGTGTCATATCACAAGTGTTTTCCTATTATAGCTTTTTGCAAATAGATACTAGAAGACTGCAATAAAATAGATTTCTTTGTGTTTATGTTGTTGAGACTTAAAATGGAAGCCAAGATCTTGTATATATCTATTTTAGTGATGTTCATAGTGGGAAGAATGAAGGAATAACAGCAGTGGAAATGAGCACATCACCTGTAGAGTTATGTTCAGTAAGAAACTCTCTCATAGAGGTTACACAGCTGGTGACTGAGATAAAGCAGAAAGAATATTGCAGACAGTGTGTTTTGCATGAAAGAGTTACCAGATTTTAATATGGGCTATTTCTTCAGTTCTGGTACATGATGAGTTCTCCAAATCATGCTACAGTTTATTAACTAGAGAGGAAAAAGAACAGTGGCGGAAAAAAAAAAAAAGTTAATTTGTGACCCAAATTCCTTATACTTTTCAAACCTCTTTCCCTCTTGAACAGAGTATCTGAAAGCAATATCCTGGCATGAGTTTAATCAAATATAAAGTAACTCAGGGTAATCTTCTGGGGCCTGTTATGTCTGTGAAAAGTTATTTCTTTCCTTAAGCCCTGCTTCCCTTCTGGAAGTCTGTTAGTCATGAAATAAGGGAGCAGTAGTGTCTCAGGCAGTAAATACAGCAGTTACCCCCTATCCTACCCTCCATCCAATCTCTCCTTACTGCTTCCCAAAGGAATACATCAAATTTCACTAACGAAAGAGCCACTTGTTTATCCTCTCTGAGATAAAGGGGAATGAACAAGAGAATGAATGAGAGCAGTGGCAACCATCTTAATGAAGAGACATCACATTGTTTTGGCAGTCATAGTCAAATGCTGGAACCAGAAGTTCAGCATTTAATATGATTTGGGGAGACCAATTTGAACTACCATTTTCCCTCGTGTTCTTTAAAATATATTTTCTTTAGCACATGAATCCAGCGGTGTTATACATCTGGATTTCTGGTTGTTGAGTGAAATTCCTGGAAAGTCCCTAAAAACCTTCTTGTGTTTCTGTTTGGTTTCTTGTTTTGATTTGTTTGGGGATTTTTAAATCTCTTTACCCACAGTGAAGTATCTAGTTTCTTTCTTTATGCTCTTTTCTGTCTTAAAGCAGTCAGTATCACCAGCAGGACTCATTTTTCTTTGTTTTTCTTTCCAGGAAAGAAGGCTGGGTTCCATTAAACCTCTTCAGCACTGAAGTGACTGAGTGTCTCATTGGGCACCAACTGCATTCATGTTAAGTCTCTCCATGCTCCAAATCTCAGTAAGATATTGAGAAACATACATTGAGACAACTACCAAATGCAGCTGGCTCTCAGTTTTCAAATTTAAGTAACAATTTGTATCCTGGGTCTACAGCTGCATTCCTAGAGAACTATCAAATTTCACCTTTTATTTTAGTGTGATTACTGAAGGATGTATCTCAAAACCCAGAAGCAGCATAATTAAGAGGCATGAAAGGGAACTTAACTGTCTTCTACCATGTTAACTTAGAGGACTCTTCTTGCTGCACATTAATCCAAGCATAAGAAAAAGACAAAGCAGGCATGGATCTGCAACAGCCCTGAGGACAACATGAAACTCAAAAAAACCAAACAAACCCTTATTGTTTTTTACTTGGACTAGTCATAGCTCCAGGCTCAGAGCCATTTTTTTAATGCAGAGAACTCCTCACTGCTCTCCATGAGAGATCCCCACACAAGATATTATAAAACTCAGTGTGTTGGAGAATGGAGAAGGTTGTTTCCAATCCCTTCTCTCAAGCTGCTCTCAGCGCAATGGAACTTTCTGCAGCTTTTCCTCCTCTGAAGTTTCCTTTATTCTTTCAACTCTGATTTCTGGCATTTCTGTCCTATTATTTTTCCCCTAGGAAACACATTATTAAAGTTTCTCCTTCCCTCTCCTATCCCCTTGCATGTTGTCAAGAACATTGCACAGAAAGAGCTATTGCTAATTTCATTTGCCTGCCTGCCAATTAGCATGTCAGAGTCAAGTGAGTAAATACTAATAAACATATGACAACTATCCAACCCATCTGACCCTCTGACAGTTTTCAGTGCTTTCTACTTTATTAGAATGAGGTATTAATAGAACAGATATGTTTCACAAGACACAGAACTGTAGTACTTTGAATCATAGAACTAATTTTATAGACAGAAATGTGGATCCTTTAGCACGGTTCTTTATGCCAAACACTGCTAAATCATGTCGTTTTGAGGACATTTTTTCTTGTATTCCATCAATAAAATAATCGTACTGGTGAGTGGATATCCTACTAACTTGCTCTAATATTGGATTACAAGTACTTGGTACACAGACCAGCTCATGTTGTTTGCACAACATCCCAAGGTCCCAAGCCTAGATCAGAATAACCAGGTCCTCCTCTAAAACACAGTAGTTTAGAAGACACTTTATCTTAACAGATGACTTGGATATAAATAGAAAGAACAGGTCTCTCCTCCAAAAAGCTGGCAATAGAAGATCTCAACTCCATATTGTGCATAGTGCCAGGGAAATTTTGCTTGCCCAGAAACAGTTATTTGAAGGCAACACAACATGGGCACACAGGGCAACTGCATACTTCTCAGTGAGGTGCTGGAGCATAAACAGACTACAACTTGGAAGCAGGAGGCAATCAGACATATGGTCTCATGAAAATATATCTCATGCCATGTATATTTTTAATACAAGGAAACACTCTGACATAGTTCATACTCAACCAAGTTAAAACTATTCATATTAATATGTCATACATGTTGGTCGTTTTGAAACTGTCCACTTGAAGGCTGCAACTCGTTTGCAAGCAAATAACCTTATGCTGCATCCAGTTCTTTTTCACTGAAAAAAAAAAACATTTCAACAATTATTTCCAGCTTGCTCATATTTGAATGTCCACTCTTAAAATATGGATAGCTGAATTATTGGAGGAAGTCCAACCACAGCTCTAAACTGCAACTGAGAGTGAAGCAAGACAGATATCAACACCCCAAACACTCACACTCCTGCCAGGGCTGTATAACAGAAGAGTCTCTTTGCAGCAGTAAACTCAGGCGAGTTTTTATATGTGCTGGCATGAGGAAATAAAGACAAAGCCTGATGTGAGCAAGGCACAGTGCTAAAGGATGCTTTGTGAGTTTTCAGCAAGTGACAGACCACAGTTTTCTGACAAAATTCAACCGCAGCAAGCAGCAAAGACAAGATGCCTTGCTGTTACTTAGCCAGAGACTTTAGATAAAAGATGAAAGAAAACAGAAAAGTTCCTTCTATCCCCATTCTCCAGAGAGGCACATGCAGCTTCTCCTGTTAATATTTCTATTCAAGTAAGATGCTAATATTGACTTGCTACCAAAAGATCAGAGTTAACCTACAGAAACATTTTGCCTGCCCCCTCTAAGTCTCTCCATTAAAGATCCTTACATCTTTTTCCTAAAAACTTGTCCTGTGCTATGGAATACTGAAAACTACACATGACTTTCATGCCAGCTGTTCTTCAGCAATCGTGCCAAGAGCTTTCTCCCTTATGTACCTTTAAAAGACCTACTTTGAAGTCACACGTTCTGTAGCTGTAGACCCCCAGAAAGCTGAGCTCTGCAGTGCCCAGCACCTCAGTGAAGCTTTTTTTTACACCCTTACTCAGCCATTTTCTCAAATGAAAACCTAATGTAAGTAGTAATTCACTAACAAAGCACACAATCAATATTTCCCCACAACTAATAGAGGAAAAACATGTGGTTAACAGATTTCCCTAATAAAATGGACAGAAACTTACAATCAGAACTACTAAACAGATGTAAGTTACACTTGTGAAAAATTCCAAAACAATTCTTCCTGGAATAGTGATGTATGTTGCAAAATTTCCATTTCATCCCTGTATACATCTTAAATGGATTAAAACAAGACATACTTAGTAAACCTTGACTGCCTCACTGTGGCTTAAAACAATGTTTGCTTCCATTTGTTTGCTATTGCTACCAAAATATTAGCTTTTTTTTTCATCTCTTAAAAAAAAAGGGACATTGTGTTCAGGTGAATGATCCAAACTATTTCTGAAGATATTATCACATCATTTGGTTTGCTGACAAATAGCTTGCAATAGGTGCAGCTGAATAATCACTTGATCATGGCTGAAATCACAGCCATGCATATCATCTTGCACATCATAGCAGAAATGCAAGCTGCATGCCAATTTATTCTCAGATTTTTTCTAAACTCTCAATAGGCTTGCAAAATCTTCTGTTTCAACACTGAATACTGGGTGTTAAATACATTCAGAATACATTCAAAAACCTACCTAGCAACTCTATTGCTATACCCAAAATCCCATTTCTATTCTCTGAATATTCTCATGAATTTATCTTTCTTGGAAGCACAGGCTGGCTGAGATCCAGCTTTGAACTTCCTGGAGGATTTGCTTAAACAAGTACAAACTCACATTTGATCAGATGGCCAGCAAGAAACCAGATTTTATTTTCACAAGAGAATGACATTCTCACTCTCAGAGCATGACCCTTGCACATCTTGGGGTCCATTACTTTGAACCTGGTTCAACTAAAAGTAGTTAAACTGGAGCTGCTATTCCATGTATTCCTATTTCCAAGTCTTTTACTGCAGCCTCTGCAGCATCCCAATTTGCTTACAGCAAAGTCAGTGCTTATGCAAAAGCATGGACAAAATCTCATACAGAGGACAGTAGTACCTTGTGACATACTAAACTCTTTGAATTTTGTGTTGAAGCGCACATTGTAGCTGGGTGTTGTTTTTAGTTACTTTAGTGACTTCTTACATGAATCCAGAAGAATCAGTTACAGAGTAGTCTGAATTATGGAGGCTACTGTACTGTTAAACACATATCCTGGGCAATTCATGTGTATGGCTTCTGCATGGGGACAATCTGGTTACTGGACACAATATTTGCTATATGACTATAGCTACTGGCTGTCAGAGTAATGTATCTGGTTACTGAGAGATTAACTCTGCTTATATACAGGTCAAAGGAGTTTTCATTATCTTTTATATGATAAATAAAATTAATAAAATTCAAATGACTTATTTCTTCCACTACTATCACAAATTTTCTAGCATTTTCTTCAGACAGAGCCCCATTGCATTAAACAGTCAGGATATTTGCTATTTTGTTTGGGGAATTGTTTTCATGAACCAACATTTTTGTTCTGTTTTGGGAAATAAGACTCCCCTACGGAAGGAAGAATCCAAACCAAGTAAAACTGCTGCAAAGACTATCCATGAAATACTTTATTTCGAGCTTTTCCATCCACAATTTTGCAGCTGTGTCTAAACTAGGAGCCTTGGAATGGGGCTTGGCTGTGCTGTGGTCAGGAGCCATGGAGCTCCCAGCACGGCAGCATCCTCCCAGGAAGCCATCCCCCACGGACACCCCAGCACCACCCCCACCCCCAGGGCATTACCTGCCATTCAGCCACACCTCCATTTGGAGACAACATCATTCCTCACACAAGCAAATGAAAGCTAATTTATCAGTTCATTCCTGTCCCATCCCATTACTGACTCCAACTTCTGCCCTCTCAGTCTGGCCTTCATGAACAACTATTTACCTGAAGTTTAAAAGCATCAGTAACTTTTAAGTTAAATTGCTGTACAAATTCCAGATGATCATCAAGGAGGTGGTACTGTATGAACAATGAGAAAGTATTATACATCTATCCCCATGCCCTCAACAAGGCACTGAAGGGCCTAGGAAAGGTCACAGGCAGAAGCTTCAGAGTGATGCTGGAATCTTTCATGAGTGCTTAAACTGAAGAGATTTGTCCAGAAGCAATTTCTCTCCCAAGACTCTTTCCCAGTGTCTGTTGATTACTATTAATATCATGGAAAGACTAAAAAACTAGCTTACATTGTCCTCATCTGGGACAGCTCTGAATTTTAACAGTCCCAACATAAAGCTGCAGTAGCCCCTGAAATTCATGGGCAAGTGGGTGATCAGCATTTTCTTCAATCTGGATAAGACAATTCGAAAGAAGGAGGTAACCTTGCCTTAGTAACCCTCTTGGTAAAAAAAAAAAAAAAAAAAAAAACAAAAAACCCCCACATAAATCCAAGTCTTAGTTCTTTGATTTTCCTATTTACTTGGACTTTGGTGAAGTCTATGCCCTTTTGCCTACAGTTAGAACCACACATTGTCTGTGCTTGCCACCTCCTTGGCTTTGTGTAGAGGTATTTGACACAGCACAGTTGCCTTGCTCCTTGCCCCACAGAATGAGGACAGCCCAGTTTCAGACAGACCCCCAAGCTCACACCCTCCCATCACACCAGATGCCCTCACACGCTCCAACACACCCTAAGGTGCCTGGTCTGCACACACACGGGGTCAGACAGAGGGGTGGCTGATGCAGGCACACAGCAGCCTCTGGCCAAGGAGAGCTGCTCCAGGTCATCTTTCCAGTGAGAAAGTTCCTCAAGGTTCAGTTTCTTTCATTCCTTTGGGATGTCTCTGACTTCCTGCTCACATGAGCAATAGGTTCTAAAGTTTTTGGGGTAATACTGACTAATACTGACATGTAGCTAGCAAAGCCCCACTGGTGTTGTTTCCTTAGCAAGCAAGAATGAACATTTGGGAAAGGTTGTGCAGGATGGCTGGAACCTCAGGTCTTGTTGGAAAGGAGGAGTGTGCTTGAGGCATATTTTTGTTCTTTGATCTTGCTGCTAAATGTATATATTTCTTAGAGTAATTGATTTACTGATTTTGAAACGTCATATTTTTCTAAGTTTTATATTCTCTCTCTCATATGAGAAAAAATAAATTCATAAGCAGCTCTGACAACAGAAAGCAACTAAAGTTTTTGAAAGCTAAGGTGCTCCATTCCTAACACATGCTTTTCCCGCATATGCAAAGCATCTGTGGCTGAAGCAGCTCGTTGAGGAAACTCAAGGGAGGAAACGCAAACATCGTGAGTCAAAGTTGCAGAAGGAGAGGCTATTATTCACAAAACTATCTTCCTGTCCCTAAAAGAAAGCATGCAGGACAAGAACAATACATAATCACTCACTGTGAACAAAAACAAATCTCACTTGAGAAATATTTTACCTTGATGTGCCTTGCTCTGGCCTGTGCCACTCTTCCCTCAGCTCTGAAGGCAGAGTCTGGCCAGGGAATTATGACAAAAGGATTACTGAAAAAAAATTGGGTTTGTTTCAAAACCCCAGCCTGGTTTTCCAGGAAAAAGGGTTTAGTTGTCTATTTCCATGAACAGCTCTCCTCCCTGGAATAGAGTTTAAGAGCTCCCTGTCAGCACTACATGGAACCCATACTGAGAGGAAGCATTAGAAGGACAGAGGGGACAAAGCAGGGAAAAGAAAAAGCCATAGTAATCATTACATGGGAGAGGAAGTTGTTTTGTTAATTAAAAAAACACATATCCTTAACAGCTTGTGCAGGGGAGCAAGAACATACAAAGTTGTCTATGTCAGCTGTGATTTTGCCTGGCTCCCAGCAGTTCTTCAGGCCGGTTGCCACTCACACAACCTCCCCCCCCCCCCCAGTGGAAGATCAGCCAACCTGACCAGGTCTCATCCACATGGAGCATATCCCACACCAGGAGGTATCATCATATATTTGCTGTACTTCAGACTGCTCCCCCTTAGATCACACAGCCCAGGGGCATCTGGGGGCAAGGGTGCAAGGCTGAGCCAGTGGCTCAGCACTACAGACCATCCACCCCACCCAGGGGAGCACTGAATACCTCTGAGCAGGCAGATGTCAGTGTATCTAGGCAGCCTGACTCCCAAGACAGACGTCAGGAGTTTATCCCCAATGTGCTTTTCTCCTACCAGAAGGTCAATGTGACAGTAAAGGACTTGATCCTAAGCCAGAGCCCACTGTGGATCTCACACAGTACTGATCCATGTTCTAATCTCCTCCCAGTCAGAAATCAGTGCTAAGGGCTGAGGGTTTGTTCCCAAGAAGCTGTGAGAGCAGGCAGCAGCTAACATCCAGAAAGCTGGAGAAACACTACAGCTGTAACCACAGATCACACGGCAGAGAAGGCATGAATCAGAAAACACTGCTGGGTATGGAAGTATCAGCTTTGAATTTAAAGGAAACTTCACAAGAGGAGGGAACAGTTTTGATACAGATTTGTGAGTGAATTCATTGCCTGACCACCGAGTGCTGCTAGTACCTTTTAGCTCAAACAACCTCTCGTCTACCCTAGGTCACAAATTTCTACCTATGGCAGGTTTTTACAGTAAAGCAGCTATCCCTTCTGTGAATTGTAAATAAAAACAACAATAAAGATAACATTAGATTATCTAGTCAGATTCCAGACTCCGCAAAAGATTTTCTCCTTTGTCAGGGTGCTCCTTTAGAAAACCTGAGCTGATTCCAAGAGAAGCAGCTTTTAAACTAAGCACGTACCTCATCCAGCACAGGGCTCTAAGTTATTAGACAAGCATTTCAATGAGTGTGTCTGATCTTACTTAGCTGGTTAGCTATCTGTACTTTTTAAAACAGTGAGCTTAGCTTCAGAATATTTTTATACAGTTTTGGTACTGTGTGTAAGTTGGTGTATTTCCCTCCACCAAAACAGAGATAAAACATGCATAAATACACAGTGAACAATGAACACACTCATAAGGGTCTTTAACGGTCAAAGTCTGTATGGAGTATTTGCTAACAGCAGAGCATAAGTCCTCTTACTCCTGTATCACTCACAAACATCATTGTCGGGAGCTGCAAGAAGACTCATACACTCTCAGAGACATAACATAGAAAACTGTACTGTACCATGGACATTTTAACTGCAATCTCTGCCTCCTTATCTCTGCCTCCTGGCTTCATGTCTCAGAGTAATGTAACTCCACAAGAGTGCATTTGTCTTTTGTAAAAGGGTTCTTGGCTCTCAGGAAAAAAAAAAAAAAAACAAACAAAAAACCAAAAAACCACAAACAAACAAAAAAAACACCCAGAACAGTGAAAAGACCCGAGAACACTGAGGACTGCTCTCTTCTTATCCGTCACACTGCCCTCCCCATGCCCATAGGCTTGTTTACTATTTTGATTTTTAATTATAGTTTTTCTCATATAAAATTTCTAGGATGCTTCTTTCCAAACTAGAAAAGCCTCTTGGTAGCACTGCAAAGCCCCAGAGGGAAAGCTCTTTCTACTGCCAATGCCAGACCAGAGAGTCCCAGTCCAAAGGAGTGTTTCACAGGCTCCCATGGCTTTTTGCATTTCGGGCAGGCTAAGACATACAAAAGAGAAAGGACACATTTTAAGTGCATTTGATTTAAAGTAAATTGCCTGAAGTAGCTGTTAATTGTGTTCATTAACAGACTTATTCAGAGATATGAGAACAAATCTCAACAGCAAACCAGTGCAAGATTGCCCATCCTTGGCTGCATTTATGAAACCCTACCCAGAAAAATGCCATCACTTGTCCTTGGCTCGGCTCTTCACTTCAAAACTCCAATCAAAGGAGATTTAAAATGGTCAAAAACATCAATCACAGATACCATTAAGGCAAAGGTGGAAAGGACAAGACTTTTAGCAAGAAAATTCTGGCAGTGCTGCCTCAGAGGCAGAGCAGGTGTACAAGTAAGGAATGGATTTAATGGAATTGATCCTATGCAAGACAGCACGAAAAATAGTGACTACAACACAGGCAAATCTGTAGTTACTGCTCTTGCAGATTTCAGATATGCACTTTTAAACTAAGTTTCGTTTTCCTCCTTGTTAAATTACCCAAAACTTACACAGAAATCTAAGAATCAGTAGTATTTCAGTTCATAAAAATGCAATTTATTAGCAATAAAGGAGCAAAATGTGATAGGCAGCTCTAAAAAATTTTAGTTCTGCTTTGTCAAGTGTAAATGTAACAACGGTTGCTTTTGCAGCAGCATTTATTCACAGGGCCGATTTGAAGTTGGTTCACACTACAAAATTACACCCTCAGAGAAGAAGTGTGCTTTAGTAATTAGTACACAACATGCTTGCCCAGCAATTAATTTACAGTTGAGAGCTGTGCCAAGCCGCACATCCTCGCAGGCAACCTCACCTGCTCTCGGGAAGGAGAGGCGAGTCTGTCCACAAGAGGGAGATAAGAGACCAGCACTGAAGCCTTTTCCTGCGGTACAGCCCTGCGCTCGGAGAGGCGTTCCTGCCTCCCTCCCCGAGAGCCTAGAAAGCATCCCATGGGCTGGGGAAGGGCAAGAGCAGAACGGGGTTAAGGGGAAGGCAAAGAAGCACTTCAGAGAGTAATTAAGTACTTGATTTGAAATTCTGAAAATGGATATAAGCGGGCAAATAAAAAATTAGTGCTTTTTTTGGTTGGTTGTTTTTTGGGGTTTTGTTTTTTTTTTTTTTTAGTATTTGGTCTAACAAAACTATTTCACTTAGGCAGGTTAAAAGGAGATATTCAAGCTCGCAGTAGCCCAAAGAGGAAGCCTGATGCTTCAGCAGGGTTATCAGTCAAGAGTGTTTTATACTAGCCAAAATATACCAAAGTTTTTTTTTTCTTATTGAAGTACCCCTGATGTGCTACAACAGAGGTCTGAGAAGAGAAACTACCAGTTCTTCATAGGCAAGATGCACTTGATCTTGTTCTAGAAAAAAGAGTGGCATTTTGGTGCCCACTTCAGGACCTTGACACCCCTGGCAGCCAGCAGAACTCCAGCTCCCATGCCTTACATGTGCCACACTTGCAGCACAGAGAGGAGAGACAGTGCTGGGGCTGCATCCTGACCACTCACTTGAGTGGGGCAGCACAAGGATGGGCTTCCTGCAGTGCTCTTTTCTGAGACCTAATCACAGTGCTATCTTAATTTTTCTAACTCTAAATACTGTCTACGTGCCAACAGTGGCACCCTGAAACACACAGAAATTCACGACAAGAGGGGGGAAAGCAAAGTGTTTCCAAATATTTCAAGGGGATAGAGCCTCCAGAAGAAAGTCCCTGCATGAGGTCCAGTCTCCAAATCCTGATTTTGGTCCAGATTCCTTCACTGTAGCAATGCACCAGAAAGCAGCACAGAGGAGGTTGCAAATAGATCCAACCCAGTGGGCCTGGCAGCCCAGGTATATATGCTTATGGGAACCATCTCATTGGGAGCAGCACCCAGAACCCATTCCAGGAGACAGAAAAAAAGCTAAATCAGAGCGGAATGTGTCTGTCAGGACCTCTGAATTTTTCTTAAAAGACAAACAAACAATAAAAAAAAATTACATAAAAAAAGACCACTAAGAAATTCAAGTTTCAGAGTGAAAATGAACATTTCAGTGATAAATTTCAATCCTGAACTTGATTGGGACCACTAAAATCACACGACTCAGAGGTGGAATAAAACTGAGGATAAGTAACAACTATTTGATGTCAAGTCTGTCAAAGCAAAACAGACCATAGTGGCATCCTTTGTGAACATGGACCTTGAGCATGTCAACAGCCAAGCTTCACTAGTGCAAATTTATACAAGGAAAAAGAGAAAGCCAAGTTATGGAGTGAACCTACTTGCTGAAACCCAGCTTCTGGAGATGTCTGAGAGCTGCACATAAAGTGTGCCTTATTTAATTACCTAACAGCAGAAATTCAACAAAGAAATTCCTTCCTTAAACGGACAAATTAGCAGGCTGAGGGAACGCTGTCATTTATTCACCAAGGCAAGTCAAAATTAAAAGTTAGCTTTGTTTGCTTTTACTGGTCAGCTTGAAAACACAAAATTTAATTGGCAGTTTTCCAAGTTCTGTTTAATTGCTACCATTTTTCAGCAGTCAGCGTATTTGCAGAATTCCCTGGCATGCCCCAACAACAGCTCTGTGGTTTGCAGAAGCAAGTGCTTTCAAAATGAGTATCATTCCTCACCTACATAGAAAAATGTGCTTGTAAGGAAAAAAAAAAAAAAAAAACCCAAACCTACATGGAGGAGAAATTGTTAATGTCTAATTGCCAAAGTTCATCTCTTTTTATTTATCCTGGAATGGAAGGCATCACCAACCTTATACTCAAGTTAGCATACAGTTGTTTGTTATTTTTAGTGTCCAAAAAATGTAACTCCACCTTAGGGTAATCACACTCACTATCATTTATTTCATGTTACCATCTGCATAAAAACCCCGGTGAGAGCATAGCAATCCTCTATGATCTCTCTGTAGAACAGATTAGTACACTCATTACAAATAATCCAGTAAGAGAAAAGAAAATTTCCGTAAATGCAAGACAGGTCTCATTTTCTCAAGTTTCCTGACTCAGTGCTCCCCTTCCACCTACATGTCTCACCCGAAGCCTGGATTTCCCCCTTCCTCTGCACAGACACCCAGCTCCTGCCCTGCAATGATCCTGCCAGGAGCTGCACAGCAGCTGAAGCACCACCAAAAGGTGACAGATTGTCTGACTGCCAAAGGCATAAGAAAAGCATACATCCAGCCCACAGCTACTTTTTGGGGTGCTTTTGAGAGTTTGCATGTGTCCAAACTAAAAGAACAGGAAGAAGGTAGCAGGTTCCACAGGCACCAATAGCAAAAATGCATTTCATTTTGCAGAGATGTAAATTAAATGTGGGAACTGCATAAACCTGCTGCTGGGGCGAGTGGAAATTTCTCTTTCCCTCCCACCCACCATAGTCAACCTACAACTGAGCAAAAAACAGATGATGGAAACATACATGAGCCATCCAGTAAGACTGGGACAACCAGAACACAAAATTGTCCTGGATTACAAGTATTATAAATACCTCTCATGCAGACCTTTGGACAGTAATTCAGGCACAGGACACAGCATGGGACACCACTTCTAATGCATTGAAACAAGAGCTTTCATGTGGGAAGTTCTTCTCATAGTTACCATTACAAATGTTGTATTAAGGCAAGGGATAGACCAAGAATTAAGTTTCACACATTTAGTGCAGTGCACAGAAACCAACTCAACAAGCCAACTGTTTTGTAGAACAGTACCAATGATTGTGCAAGTTAACTAGCAGAAGCCACCTTGGATTTAAAATAACATTAAATTCATGAATTCAAGATAAAGCCAACACCAGTTACCAGCCAATTTCAGCTTCTCTTAAAGGAACCTCCTTTTCTAAGAGGCAGCAGGGTTTTCTCACACTGAGACAAGTTTGTGTTTTTGAAGGCTGGCAGAGCCTCCAGGTTCCAGCTAGCAGCCAGCTCCCCTTAACTGCAGATGCCCTTTCCCTCTCAGCACTGGCGGGTCAAGCAGCAGCCAGCATCACCACTGCCTCCCTGTCACCCTGGAAGCAAGAGAGGCCTGCAGCAGCTGAAGGCAGACCTCTTGGCAGTAACAATCATTAGTCAAGTACATTAGCCATCACCAAGACCACACTGGGCCAAGCTGCTGCTGTGGAGGCCATGCCACAGGGCAGTGCCCAGAACCACACTTCCAGCTCTCCAAGCCACCCCACCACAGCAGCATAGACAAGAAGCTGCTCTGCCCCAGCAGGACATACTAAAGAAGACCTCACCAATTCACAGCAGCTCATTTCTCTCAGTGACATCAGCCCCACAGCATAACCCCAACTCAGGAGACATTCCACACCTTACCTGAAAGCTCGAGGCTAGCTGTTTCTGAGGCAAAAAAGACAGACTCACCACTTTCCTCCACATCCCAAATATATCTCAATTCCCTTAATTCCTCACTGGTGGATCAACCTCCCACACAGCTGGCTCCACTTGCTCTAAAATCCCCACCTGTGCCCACCCAAATTAGCATCACCTTCCTACTGCCCCTCAGAGCCTGCAGAGACCAGCCAACAGGCAGGTCTGTGCCATCTGTGTGCCAGCCCTGTGGGCTGAGGCAACCCAGCTTCTTCAGGGACACAAGGCCTTTTGTAATGGACCACAAGCTCTCCAGCCTGCACACAAGGCCCTGCATAACTGGTATGGGATCTGGGATCACAGATATGAACAAACAGGCAGATATTGTTCATGAGCTGCTGAACGTTCTGGTTTCCTTTCCATGTGTCTTGTCAGGTTTCTCTGGCTTTTTCCCCATTCAGCAAGCGAGTTTTTTCCAGGTTGCCTGTGAAGCTTTTCCTGTACTGACCGACATAACATGGGCCTTGGATGACACTGCAAAGAGAAGTCACTGAACAATATTCAGAGAACCCAAGTGCTGCAAATCAGACCCCAGGCACTGCCAAGAGTAAGGACCAGAATGCCCACAGTCCATGTGCACAAAGAGAGGAGAGAGGGAGAAGTGGGGTCACTGTACCATTAGAGCATGATGGAAATTAAGGCTAATACAGGGGTTTTTTTTCCTCAAGCACTCATTATCCTGCTTCTGTCCTCACTGAGGAAGATGAGTTACAGTGAGGAGGCAAAGGCAGAAAAGCTAATGGGAGCTTTAGCACTTTCTCTAATGTCTTAGTCCAAAAGTCAAGAGATCATTGACAAAATCTCCTGGAGAGGTTAAGAGATGTCACTAATGCAGAGCAAAAGGGAGATATCTCACAGAACAAATGAGAAAACTGAGGAGCAATGGAAGTGGTATAAAACTGACTGGGACGAGGGCAAAGACACAGTCAAGAGACTAATAATACTTTCTGACAGATGATAGGAGGTCATAGCAAAAAATAGCTAAAGAAGGTTGTGGATCACCATGACAAGTCAATCACTGATGTAACTCTAAATAATGAAAATTTGTTTTTCAAAGTTATCAAAATGGTTAATTCCAGTGGAAATAGGGAAGCAGTATGCCATTGCATAGGCTCTTCTGCAAGCCCATGTTTTGTACCATGGACACTCCATCTCTCCCTTTCATCAAGCCAGACATGGACAGAGGGCCAGCAGGACAGGGAAAGCTACCAGAGAAGAAGAGAGGACTTTTATAACCTATCAAAAGAGAGGCTGAGAAATTACTTTCTAACAATACATATCAATTTAAAGACTACCAAGGGACAAGAATCATTTAAGCTGGGAATAGGTTTCGGCTCAAGATCAGATAGTCATGAGACTATTACAGATAAATTTCAGCTGACAATTAAAAGATATCTCCTAAGCAATGAGAAGCAAGGGGGGCTGCAAAAGACTGCCAAGCAAAAAAAGCAACAACTCTTGCTACAGGTACACAAGCACACACAAAAGCCTCCCCAGAATCTCATCTAACGTTTTTAAGACGAACACTGGTGCTTTCCCAAAAGGTCTTGGTGAAGAGATTTTCTATAATTAAGGAACTTGATTCAGTAAACCCCTTCCAACTCCCTGCTACGAGTCTGATAATTTCATATCACAGAGGAATTATTGGCATTGATGGAGTTACTGAAGCAATTAATTAGTTTACTAACATTGAGAAACAGTAACCTACTTTTGTAGTGCTGCAAGACTCGGAGAGGAGAGGGAAAAGCAAGAAAGAGCTTCAAGCTTCTTGCCCAGCAGGTACAGACTGTCATCCCTAGGAATCCTAGGGTCACATACCTGTGGCACCATCTCAGGTGGTGCCTTGGGAGTCAAGGCTCAGAGACATGTCAGGAGTGCAGCACCAGAAGCATATTATGGTAACTGTGCCATTCTGGAAAAAAAAATGGGGCATGGGGGAGGAGGGAAATCTTGATTGGCTTGAAATTTGAATTGCAGTGAGCTGTGTGAGCATACAGGGAGCATGCAATATATGGCAGCCCTAATGGACTGCTGTTTGCTCCACACTGACCAGCCAACATCAACCTCTGGGAAGCTATCACTGGGAATGGGCTTCAGCACCTCCCCTGCTCCTATTGGGAGTGTAGATAGACTTGAGAAATGATAACCACGATAAACACAAGCCAAGACTTCAGATAACAAAGACAGGAATAAAACCAGGAGTGTCCACTTAGGAGAGCAGGGGGTGCAGATGAACACAAAGGACAAATTCTGTGAATGGTAGAACACTGGTAGCTCCAGGAGGAGATTCCTGAGAAGCCCTGTGCCTTGCCTGTTTACAAAAGCAAGTGCTGTAGCCAGCCATATAATCTTGGGCTTTAAAGCCCACAGTGTCCAGATCCTTGATATCACATTGGTACCTACAGTGGGAGAGCCTGGGTTTGGATTGTTATCTTCTCAAAGAATTTTTTATATTGTCAAACATAACTGTCCGTAAGGTGCTACCAGACATTATGAGAAATACTAGAACGGCACCATGCACCACTCAGACTGGCTCCCTCATTTTCTTTACCTCCGTTCCCACAGGCACAGACAACCAGGAACAGCTAAAGCCAGTACCTCTAAAGAAGGCATTATTTTCTGGACAGATATAAACCTCTGGAATGAGTCTCTGTGTGGTTTAAAAAAAAAAAAAAATTACATGTTTCTGCTTCTGTCTTCTTCATTCCTGACTTCAACTATAGTTGTGGGGGTTTCATTTTTTTTACTTTTTATTTTTATTCCTTTTTATTTTTATTTATATGAGTGATGCAGTACTTTAATATGTGTTATCTCTACTCACAAATTCAAGTCAGGCTGGGGACAAGCATGGAAACAACAAATCTCACATTTTACTCCTGCTTGAAACTGAGTATTTACATGGCTTTTGGAAGCAGAGCAAGACATCTCTGCACTACTGGGATGAGGGTCTTACAAAGATTTCTTACAACCAGCAATTATTTGTTGCCCAAAGGAAAATAAATGTAAAAAGCATTTACCCACTGAGATGGCAAACAGTATAGGTTTCCTAAGAGTTCTGAGTATTTGGACTTCTCCCAGCCTCACAGTCTGTAGCCCCGGTGTTTGGCTAGTGTGCAGCACAGTCAGGAGCGGTGAGGAGTCATGGTGGAGCTGGTACAGGGAAGGAGCAGAGCCACACTCACAGCTGGGGCTGTTTGAGATGTCTCACACCAGCCTTCCTCAGCATTTGGAAACATGACCTACAAGGGTGTTTCCCTTTTGTCTCCACCAGCAGTGCCAGGGCTGCACCAGCCAGCAGCTGAGGAAGAAGCACAGCATTGCTGCCCTGAGCCCACGGGCAAGAAAAGCTTCTCCAGAATGGTCACAAAATGTTCACCTACAGGTGTGAATACACAGATATCAAAATGCTCCATCTGCTTTAGAGTGGTTTGCAAATTGCACTCAATGAAATGTTTTGGTTTCTTTAAATTGAAAGTAGGAGGGGGGGGGAAAAATCACACGTCAAAAAAGCCAACTCGATACCAGCATTAAGCAGGGCCGAGCTCCCTCACCTCAAAGCCCAAAGGCTCTAGCTGCAGACCAGTTAGTTCAGAGAGCCATAGCTCATGCTTATAATAAATAGCCTCACCTATTTTTGTCTAAATGGACATGGAACCAATTCTTCAGTACAAGGTCTGCAAGAACCTAAGAAACCGAGCAGCAGCTGCGGGCTGTCTTCCATGCAAGAATGTGGGGGAAAGACCCCATGCACAGAGACAGCTTCCAGCTCTAGGCCTAGCACCTCTCCTGCTTTATGGGTCCCCTTCACTGCACAGACTTCCCAGGGAAATGGTGAAGTCTCCATCCCTGCAGGTATTTAAAAGATGTGTAGATGTGATACTTAGACTCAGTCTTAAAGGTCATTTCCAAACTAAATGATTCAACAGCAGATTGATCATCCTCTTCACCTGACGGGTCTGCTTTGAGTGCACAGCTCTGGGGCAAGGGATAAAGCAGGCTCCCTCCCCAACATGAGCTGGGCTCCCCCACCATGGCAGTTCTCAGAAGTGGCATGTGCACACTCAGCTACACACAGAACCACGGGAGTGCTGATCAGCTGATAAACTCCTGAAGTAGCTGGAAGTATCAGGCAGCAGCTTGGCATTTATTACTTGGTTATAACATAGCAGCTGCCAGGCCTGCATCCAGCTCCAACACTTAACCCTAGAAACTGGTCAGTGTGGGAAAAGAGCTTTCTGCACCAAATGCAGTGACCATCTCTGAATACCAGTCAGATAAGGATTTACCAAAATGAGGCAAAAACAGAGATGGAGGGGGGGTGCAGTAAAGAAGGTTAGAGGTGGATGAGAACTCTGAACTTTCGCCAACAGACAAGCTGATATGTGGCAGGAACCATTTGTGAAACTGCTCTGTGGAAGGTCAGCATACTGGAGGTTTGATATGGCTGATGTGCATTTGTTTCACCTTTCCCACTGCCCCCACAAACTGAAAATAAAGCATGGAGTTTTTCTTAAGAATCTTTACTTATTTTTTTTTTTAACTTAAATTATACATCCAAAATACAAGTATAAAACGTCAATGAAATATGATGCTAATTTCTACAAAATAGTCTAAATAATAATGCACTTACATCATTTACACAATTTACCTTCACAATAAAATAGGAGCACTTAGATCAATATTTACATATTGACAGGAGATGTGGTGGTGTAGCCATCCACTTCTGGTGCTGCCTCCTGCTGGAGTACCTCTGGGAGACTGCTTCTTACAGTCACACACAGACCCTTCTGCACGGAAAACGCCCTGCCAAAGCCTTTTCAGGTACAGGGACCTGCCCAAAGGGTACCAAACAGACCAAAATGGTGGCAAACATTTGCTTTTTCATCTTAAAGCTGCCACCATAGCACAAAAGCACACATCAATGAGTTATTTAAGGAATTCCCTGATACTGAATTTTGCTATGCTATATTAGGCACTTCATTATAAAAGTTATTTATTATGGCTTATGCAAAAGAACTCACTTTCCTCAGGATATTTATTTGCCAGAGTCAGTGGGAGAAAGACATGTCTAAGGGCACACTTTCAGGCAAGGTTTTGGGTTCACCTGCATTAGGAATTTGGATCACATTACTTTATATCATTAACAAAAGAACTATTTTATAAAGACCTGTTCCTTCCAGCAAGTCAAGCAGTCAGAGTATTTTAAGTCTTATATCTGCACTTTTGTGCAAAATCCGTCACAGCTACAGATTTCCCTCTTCCAGTAAGTTAACTACTTACATCCACGCTGTCCAATGTGCCATTGCGTGACATATCCCATATATGATTGTCTTAAAAAAGTTCACTGTAGGTTGAGGTATTATTTACATGTCTTAACATGTAGAAGATAAAGTTGTTATTTACCAAATAATAAATATAGATCAGAATACAAGATTGAAATAAAATAAATTAGAATGATTCCCCAGGTGTTGAATTCCTTCCCTTAGGGCCTGAGCCAAAGATTCAGAAAAAAACAAAACAAAACACCAAGTGATATATTTTCAATGGTTCAAAAAAGGTTTTGAATAGGGCTCCTAATTATACACAGTCTGTTTGAAAATTATACATTTAGCTAAGCTGATGGGTATTTGAAACCCATACGATCAAACAGCAAAACTTACTTCTAAAAGGACTCTTTTGGGTAAAACTTTTTACACCAAATATTAATACTGTTTTTATTGGGAAAAATATAGTTCTTGAAGATTGTCTCAACATTAATTCAGCAGCAAGGAAATAAGCATACAGTTAAGAACACAACGTATTTGTGAAGCAAATACGTGTTAGTGCACATGATTTTCCAAAAACTTTACTCCTCAGCTACATTTGTGCATATTTCAAAATGCCTCTAACTAGATGGTTAATAAAAGTCTTCTCATGACTATAGCTACATTTGCCATTTAAAAAAAATAACTGAAAAACAGTTAGGAGTAACTTATTCAAGAAACAATGCCAAATTTCAGGTCCAAATGTATCAGAACACTGAGAAACTTGGAACCCAAGTAAAAATCTTAAAACTTAGGTCTATCAAACTTTATAAAAAGAAAAAAATATTAAAAGCAGTGAATCTGCTCTCAGAATTGCACACTCACCAGGTTTGTAAACTCTACCATTCCCTATAAGAGGTATAATGCGGATGCTCTATGCAGAGCAGTGCAGATGCTTTTTGTTTGCAGTTTCCTTCATGTCTCCTCTTTCTCTCCCTTGAGGATTAAGCATCTAAAGTAATTCAGTAGCTGTAAGTGTCTTAGAGGAAGAGGCCAGGGTTTACATGGAAGGGGGGGTGACAGGTGTCCACGTGGATGCCAGCCTGGCATGTGCAGAGGCGTCGTACTGGCTGTCGGGCAGGTCTGCGGGCGCCGCGCCGTCGTACAGGGGCGAGGCGGAGGAGGTGGCTGTGACCGGGTGGGGCAGAGCAGAGTAGTGAGCTGGGGAGCCACGCAGGAACTGGGAGCTCAGGCCATTGGACATCCCGCTCGGCTGGGACACCGGCGTGATGGTGCTGTTACTCACAGACCACAAGTTGGGGTACTGACTGCAGGAGGGAAAGCCATAAATAAAACAAGGTATTAGTGACTCTAGTGCCTGCTGGCTCAGCTCACAACACAGCCCTCCAGCCAGGTCCATTTGCTGGAGACCGTGAAATTCTCTAGGCAGTTCCCAGCCACTGCAACACAGGAAGGACCCCCAGGCAGCATTTGTGTTCACGGCACCCCCACAAGTAAATCAGACTTCCCTATTTTGCACCAAATAGGGGGTTAGAAAAAAGGGGTGGCAGAAATGCCTTCCTTGAGGTTCCACAGTTCCAGTTCTACTGGTTTTACCTACTTAACAACTCAGTGCCGAAATTGAAACTCAGGGAACTTTGCAACTTCTTAAATATGTATCCCAAGGATAAGAAAGGGAAGAGGTGCTAGAAGGACCTCTTGACTCAATCTGTCCAGGACTAAAACTTACGTTAACTCATACCAGGTAGTAGTACATAGCCTAATTAACAGTTAAGTATCAATGTGCATGGTTCAAATGCAAAAATGCTTTCCACAAACAGAATGATAGATCTGAATTGCTGAGAAAGATGTCCAAATCTTGTCCCTTTGCACTTTTTTGCAAAAGACATTTTCTGTACCTCTTTGAATTTTCAAGTTTAGCTCTAAGGGACTAAATACAATTTAAATTTTTGCTAAAGGATCCAAAAGTTTAATTAAGACAATAAGTACAAAGAGGGGAAAAGATTCTTTATGATCACAAAGTTATCAAAGACTTTCACCACATGTACAATTCCATGCTATGCTAGTTAGTGTGGCAATCAATGCTTAAGGAAAGAATTACTGCTCCAACCCTGTGCTCCTTCCCCACACTAGAGTTCACTGCTCCATCACTAGTAGCAGAACAAGGATTTATGAAGATGGCTGGAAAAGTAGTGACTGGCCAAAATGAAAGGGATAAAATGATAAACATTTTAAACACCATTATGTGTAAGAGAGATGAAACTTAAGAGAGCATCCTCAAAATCAATCTGTGTTTGTCTAAGCAATTTGCAATCCTTAATCTATCAAATATTGCGGTCACAAGTATGTACATTTCCAAAGACAAAACACAATTAAAAAGAAAAAAAAAAAAAATCTTTCTTCAATCTGTTTTTCTTGTGGACAGTCCTTCTGAGTGCCCCTCAGAGTGCTGGTGGTTCATACCAATGGCCAAAAGGACTTCTAACATGCTGGTGACTCATCTCTTTTTTCAGCCTTTCCTTCCTAGAAAGCACCAATACAGGGATTTGAGGGCTCATGAGGGATGGACTCCTACCTGGAGCTGGTAGCTGTGCCAGTGCTGTGACTCATGGGCAGCATCGCTGTGTGTGTAGTAACTCCTAGAGAAGACCAGTTGTCATGGGACTGCAGCATGGATAGGCAGGCAGAGGAGTTGTCAGCATAGGCTGCTGAGAAAACACAGAATCACCTACAAACACTAGAATCAGGCCAAACAGCAATCTTGTATTTAAATGCAGTGCAGAGGTTTAAACCAACCTTCCCCACTACTGCAAACAAAGCCAGTAACCAGTCGTGTCAAGCTCACACTTTCACTGGCATTGCCCTGATGTGCTGGGTTTTTTTTTTTGGGGTTTTTTTTTTTTTCCCCAACTCATAACCGCAAAATCTTATTTCTGTGAAGGGCCTATGACCAAAAGGCTGTCTGCAAACCAGCTGCTAATTCAGCACATGCCATCGTATTCAGTCAGTGGGAAAAGGAGGTCTCTTTATTTACACTGTCCCAATCACCTGGGAGCCTTCCAGGACACCTTTATCTCCGTCACCTACTCTGGCAGTAACAATCTAGCAAAGCTGGATAACAAGCATACCGCTGGATCACACATCCCAGTTCTGATCTGAGAATGCCACCATGGGCATGCTCATGAAATCTGGCTTGGGCACCATCAGGAGTAACTGGACTGTGGCTTAGACTACTCAGCTTGTGGCCCAAACTGGCTGGGTCACACAGCAGGGGCACTAGGAAGCTATAAAGGCAACCCCAAACAGCCACCTATAGTGAGAAGGAAGTTGCTGTGGTAGCTAGCTAAAGGAAGAAGGTTCTTTGCTGAGGACCAGAAAGAACACCAGAGAGGTTTTATTCTTTTTTAAGTCACAGAACTTGCACAAAATTTCCAGGATGCAAGGAAAGTTCACAGAAAGGTAGTTTTCTACTTCAAAATGATCTACAAAGCTACATACAAGATTGGGCAGGATGCATCTAGAAGCCCATGTACTTCATAATTCAAAAGATTATTTTTTTTTAATGGGAATCTTCAATATCTATACAGCCTGAAAGCAAAAATTGTTAACCATTCTTCTTTGCCAGAAGAAAGAAAAAAATTTTATCAAACCAACCAACCAAAAAAACCCCACTGTTAAAAATGCCCTTCTCACCCTTAAGTACCTAGCACCAGAGACATGAAGTCTTAAGACGTTTGGCTACTTCTGAGCACACCTTTTAAAAGCTCTGCAGTTTACTCAGCTCTATATTATTTCCGTCTATCCAGCAGGGGCACGTTCACAGACAACAACCTTGATGCACAGACATTACAGCCACAGGCAACAGAAACTAACAAAATCAGACCCTCAGCTATAAAGACACTGGGAACACGTCCCCATGTCAGCCCCCATCTTTTCCCAGAGCTGCAGCCTCAGACTTACTTGGCGAGTTGTTCCTGTGTGTGTAGGGGCTGGCGTAGGGCGCGGGCCGGTGGCTCCTCAGCGATGAGTACCTCTCACAGCTGTGGGCAGGGGACAGTGACAGCGGGGCTCCAAACTGCGCGTGAGGATTGGCAGGTGGGCACAGAGTTCCACTTCCAGGAATAAGCCAGCTACCTACTGTGGGGAAGCAAGAGGGCTGTAAGAGGGGTGCATAGTGCAGCCAGGCAGAGAATCACAGCAACAAGACAAACAATTGTACAGCAAGGAAATGCACACTCAGGAAAGGAAACTGACTTTCAACATAGCTGGAAAATCTGGATCTTTACAACTTTCCTAAATGTTCTTATGAAGGAAAATTAGAAAACATCTTGTGTCAAGGCAACTTGTTTTTTAAATTTCCATTTAATTACAGCAACAGCAAGGAAACATGGAAACTGTTAAACTCTCCCATACATAGGTAGTGTGTGCTCAGTAATTGTCAGCAAAGTATTTAGTTTTAAATTGCTCTTTGGGGGTCTCAATCTATAGCTAAGCTCTGAAGTTTCTCAGACTGCTAAGAACTCCTCTTAAAAATTAAGTCTTTTCTCTGAAACAAAATAATTGCTACTGCAAATCAATTACCCCATCCTTTATAGGCTGCAGTCATTTTGTTATCAATCATATGTTAAAACAGAAATCATTAAAACATAAATGCTTTTCAACCATCTAAAAGAACTTTTTAAGCACATGTCCATAATTTTCTTAGAGTACTTAACATGTAAGTACTGTCTCAATAAATTTTATGAAATAAACTTTTGTCTCCACGTCCATGTGAACACTGTTGCCCTTGTATAAAAAGGCAGATTACTTTTTTGGACACGAAGGCAACTCTGCAAGATTCTATTAAATGATTTTCAATGCAATAAGTCTTAACAACACAGATTATAGCGTTAATACAATCATAAACATGCATGAACCACAACCACAAAGATTGGTAACATTCCTCTCTCTGTGGGCTAACAAGCATGCCACCAAGCACTGGTTTCAAAGCTTTGCTTAACAGAGAGTAGATAGAAGAAACCAAAGTTATGTGCATGATGCACAATGAAAGGAAACATACACTGTGAATACCCAGACTGCTGGTTGTCCCCCACTTCCTCCATCATGTCTTTGTGATCACTTCTACAAAAGAAACAGTGTTGTATGAGTTAAGAATATGCCTTCACAAATCTATCTTTAAAATCCACATTTTAGAATTAAATTAAGAGCTCTCACCTTTCTTTTGCATCAAGAAATGCCTTTGCAAACGGATTGTATTTAATTTTTAAAGCTGTGATCTAAAAACAATAACAAATATCTTTATTCACATGTATCACCATTCATTATCACACTGATACTAGGATTTGAATTAGGACTATCCACTGAAGTTAATAAAATCACAGATTTTTGATGAAATAAAAGTAAGCCCATAACAGTGACTGATGAGCATGAATTAAACAGCTCCCTAAGGTCTGAAGTATTATCAAAGGACTAGGAGTTAGTCCCTCTGCCAAATCTTAAAAGGCTGAATTGCCTGAGTTAATTGATCATCTAAGGAAACACCTAAGAAAGGTAGTAAACTAAATAGTTATAAAAAATCTTCACATTTCAAGCCAGAGCAGATTGCAAATCAAAGAAACCTTGGAAAACTTGATAATTACAAATTCATTCAACACACACAGACTTGCATGTGGGCTAACGGCAAAAGGGCCACTCCAAAAATGGTGAATTCAGTATTCAGTCATTTCACTGTGTAGGTGAAAATGACAATTGGATTTTTTACCACAGTTGTTTTCCCTCACAGAAGCTATTAAAAATTACTCCCCTGGAAGGAATCTGAAGAACATACTGAAACAAACAGTGACTAGAACTTTGTTCGATCATTCATTCATAGGGGTTTGACACACATTAAAATAATGTTTTATATTTAGCTTCAAAAACAAAAAAAAAAAGAAATCACAGGAAGAACTGAAAAATGCAAAAGGAGATCCATTATTTTGCTCTTTAGCATGCACGCTTTGCTACTTGAAACCTCCTGGTAGTGGCATCCTCTCTTCCCCGCTGTGCATACCTCTTCATTCTGGTAGGCTGTCACAGCTATAAACTGGGTTTCTGGGAAGGAATGGCTGGTGATCATCCGCTGTGGGCCACCCACTCGCACTATGTGAATCCGTGGCTCATACTTGTGCAGGGAGTTCAACATGATCTGTGAATAAACAGAGCAGGTGAGCAGTGACAAGAGTAGTACTGGCAGGCACAAAGGTTTTACAGTATTCATCTTTCCATCAGAAGTGAAAAAAAGGCAGTAAGGATGAATAAAGCCTAGAACTGAAGCTGTGAGAGAAGGAAAAGCACACTGAGGCCAGACACCACAACTTTTTGCACAGTTATCCTCATCCCTGTTACTTGACAAGGCACTCGCAGATTCACAAATGCATCAATAAGTCAGACAGAAAGTCCGCTACCACACCACCGACGTAAGCAGATATTCAGACCAGAAAGAGATTTTCAAAAAAGAGACGGTGATAAACCATCAAGGCACTCATCCTCGGTGGAAAGCAGAGCTCTCCAGAATGAATGAATGAATTTGGGGGCGGGGAGACGAAGTGCGATCCCGATACGTTTGGTAAGAAAAGTTGAAAAGGAGCGTCAAGGAGAGAGCGAGCCCGCAGGGCCGGGACGCGCTGACCGACAAGTCCCGGTGTTTACCTGCCCGCCGCCGTTGAGCTTGTTGGTAAGTTTGACTTTGCTGAAGGACACGGGCGCCTTCATCCAGTGGGCGCCGAAGTTGGGCGAGTCGGGGTGGATGTAGACGCAGCTGGGCGCCTGCGGCTCCGGCTTCCCGCCCGGCACCCACTCCCCGTTCACGTACTTCCAGCGGTGCCCGTCGGCCGCCACGAAGTCCAGCAGGAAGGAGTACATGGCGTTGGGGTCCAGCCCCGACACGCTCACCTTCAGCACCGGGAACATCCTCCTGCGGGGCGACACGGAGGCGCGAGGCACGGCGGCGGGCAGCCCGCGACCCCCGGCCCCAGGCGGGCACCCGCCCCCGCCGCCGGGCGCACGGAACCGGGCCGGAAGGCAGCGGGGGTCGCGGGGCCCCTCCCTACCTGCCGTTCTTGGTGACGATCATCTCGTTGGTGAGCTCCTTGAAGCGCAGCCACAGGTCGCTGTCCTCCAGCGCGACGCGCAGCTCCCGCTCCGTGGGGTCCCCCTTCTCGCTGCCCGCCTGCAGCTCGCTCTCCACGGCGCTCAGCAGGTGGTCCACGCGGTACTGCGGGGGCTTGCCCGCGCCCTCCGCGCCGGGGGAGCTCATCCTGGCCCCGCGCCCGCCCGCGGGGCAGCTCCCTAGCACGGCAGCGGCGGGAGCGAACCGGGCCCGGACCACCTCCCCTCGCCCTCAGCGGGCCGGGCCGCTGTTATAGCCCGCCATAAACGCCCCCCCGGTGACATCACCGCGCCGGCGGGGGGCCCCCGCTGATTGGCGGGCGGCGCCTTTGATCCGCGCGGGCGGCGCTGCCCATTGGCTGCCCGCGGCCATATCAGAACGGTGCCCGCGGGAGCCTGTGATGTTAATTGCAGCCCGCGGGATTAAACGCGGCTATTTTATGTAAATCTGCCCCCAAATGTTTGCACCTCTATCAAAGCCGCCGGGGCCGGGGCTCCGGCAGCCGCGGAGGAAATGGCCCATCTCGGCAACAGCCTCACAACCGGCCAGCGCGGCACCCTTCCGCCTCCCGCCGCAGCGAGACCCCCGGTCCGCTTCTAGGCGGGCAGTTCTGGACAGGAGGCGCTCCCGCCGCGGATTCATATTTAGGCAAAAAAATGGGAAGTCCTCTTCTCCAGGCGGCGCAAGCTGACAGCAGCACCCCGCCCCGCACGGCACTTCCCCCCGCGCCTGCCCCTGCTCCCTCGTCAGAAACTTCTGCTGCAGGGGAAGGGTGCAGCTGGCAGCGATAAACCTTGCGGGAAAAATCAGCCAAAGAGCTGAATCCGCATCGTACAGCGGCTGACCACAAACCTGGCACAGTACGGGCACTCCCTGCCACGGGCTCCCCGGCTTTGAGCGAGCCCGAGCGCCCACCCCGTGAGAAGAGTGTCAGAATTTGCCTCACCAGCACGGGCAGTGCCGTCGCAGCCGAGATGCTCGACGGCGATGGTTTCGAGCCATCCCACCTAAATAATTTTTTTAAAATCTAAAAATCAGACCGGTACCTACCCGCCATCCCACCTAAATAAAAACAAACTTCTGAAAACTAGATCGACAGTTAAAGGCTTTGTTTCGTGTAGGAAGGAGAAACCCCCGCGAGTCCTGCAGGCAAGAGGGGAGGCTTAGCCTCATGGGTGAAAGTTTGCAACGGGATGAATTTATTTTGAAGTTATTTGACACAAAAATAAGGGCCAGGACGAGGAAAAAGAAGGCTACTCCGAAGCACTCCCGCCGGCCGGTGTTGTAATAGTTTGCATTCTCCGGGGCTGCGGCGGTCTGTGGTGTGAGGGAAGTTTATTACCTTTCCGTGAGAATCCCTGGATAGAGGGCGAGGGGGAGAGAGGTGACAATGAGCAGGAAATAGTTCAATGGGGTCTCTTTAAACAATAACAAGTTCTTTAAACGGGAGCAAAGGAGAGGGAAAAAGAAGCGGAGCGGTGTAAAAATCAGAGTTGTTTTTAAAACAGGCATCTCCTCTTCTCCAAACACCGCGCACCATCGCTGCCCGGATTTTTCAAATTTTAGGAGAAAGTGCCCGGGGTACGCTGTCAAGCTGCCTGGCAGCAGAAGGAGCTGGAAGTCAGGGCTGCCAGGGGAAGGCACGCTGAAGGTCCCTTTTTGCGGGATGCAGACAGTGATTCAGTCCTTTTTGGTTTAGTAGCTGCGGCTTAGGGCTGTATTTTCATTACACAGCACCATCGGGCTCATCCATCATTAACTCACTCAACCCCGCAGAGCTTTTTTTCCCCTTCAACCTGACAAGCCGAATTCCTCGAGCCACCTCTCTTCAACCACTGTGCAGAAACAGGGGAAAATATGTTATCCCTTCAGATTAATTCTTGCTTTAAAGTTTCTTAAAGCTGTTTCTGCCTTAGCACCTACTGCCTGCTTTTGTCCTCTTCGGAAGGGCGAAGCAGCATTTGCAAATAAGTTACGGGAAGTTTACTGAGTTGATATGTGGTCACTGCTAGCCAAAGTTGGAGACGATCTTTTCGCTGTCAGAGGTTTATTTCGCTGAAGGCGCTCCGCTCAAAACGAGCAACCACGACCTAAGAAAATCCACGAATGCTCAAACCCCACGTGAGCACGGCACGCTGGCCCTCGGGCGGGCTGGCAGCTCCAACTTTGGGTTTGTGCTTTGAAGGCGACATTTCAAACATCTTAACCCTGAAAAAGCCGAGTACCAGGAGAAGCTAACCTCGAGGAAGATCTCGCACAGACAGTTCCCTGCTCCGTGCAGGTGACAGGGAGAGAAGGGACTTTTTCACCCCTTGCAGGAGTCGTGTCACTTTTAGGGTACGGTCCGCATGGAAGAGGGGGGGGAATGGGACAAGAGCAGTGGAGGATGGTGATGGTGGGACTTGTCTTGCCTCAGCTTTTCCGCAGTTCGACGCCACCTGACAATGAACGTGTTTGAGCCGAAAGCAGCAGGAACAGCCGGAACTGAAAGCGACAGAGCAGTTTCGGTGGAATATGAACCGTTCTGAAAACGAGTAAATCAAATAATTAGAGACTATCTAACTTTGTGTTTAGGTGATCTGAGCTTTTAAAACACCATTTAATTCTTCCAGATGGATGCTTCAAGGAAGGACCAATCTCTTTTATATATATGCACTCAAGGAATAGAAAGCCCTTCCGCAGCAGACACCTATATGGTTAATAGTTTCTGCACTGATCGCTCTCTTTAGGCAAAGAGAGTTGAAGTTCGACTTGATTTGATAAATCTCACATTTTAGTTAATACTTAGCAAATGAGTGAGCTGCTCATCCCAGAAAAAATAATGTATGCTCTCAAATTTAGCTGGTCTTTAAAAAAACAAGTCTTTCCAGCTTTAAATTTTGAAATGACCGTTAAAAAAAAAAAAAAAAAAAAAAAAAGTTTCCAGGAGTTATACATAGTCTTTGGAATGCCAAAAAAAAAACGCCATAAAAATAAAAACAAACCAACAACTGCTCCAAAAGAACCAACAAATCCAAACTGTAAAGTTTTTCCTCGGCTTGGATTCCTGTCGTCTTTATTTTATTTCCTTCCCCCTCTTTCTGATCTTAATTGCACTTTGGTTCTCAGGAGAGAGGACTCCCCACTTCCACAGCCTTTTCACCGGGAGCTGCAGTGCATGACAGTTTACAGCCAAAAAACTTCCTCCAGCCGAACAGCTATAAAGATTCCCGATTTATAGCAATACTTTCCCTCTTGCATGGGAAGATTAGGAGCCTCCAGCTGTTTCTTCGTGTTCAGAAGGCCTGTCCGTCATTCCGAACCTTATTCCCCGGGACACTGCAAATCCCCAGACACCTTCCCAGCGGGAACCAGCCCGTCCCTGCGGTCCCAGGGTACCAGCTGCCCCTCTGCAGCTTTAACCGCCTGAGGATGCCGTGCGAAAATGTCAGAGCGGGTTTAAGTATTGGAGCTATTTGTTTAAATATCTTTCAACTTGCAGTTCGGGGAGAGGGGGGGACACACACACACACTGTTAACACCACCCTTGGTGCCGGATCCGCTCCTCTGCAGCCCCCCTACCACATCCTGTCCCCATCCCAGACAGCAGCACCAGGCTGGACCAGCACCCACTGGGCCCAGGGATAAACCCACGTTCCAAAGGTCAAAACTTCCCAATTCTCATTCCCTGAAGAGTAAACACCTGCTTTCCCACCACTGAGGTTTTTCCCCCATTTTCCCCCTTAAGAAAAATTAATACATTTATCATTGTATATATGTAACTGAGATGTGCATTTCTACTTTTCAGCTGCTTTTTCCTGGACACTGAGGAGAAATGTCCTACTGATACTACTATTGAGGCATTGATGTGGATATAAATGGCATTTTTCTAAGGAAGGTTCTGCATCTTATTTAACTCAGCATATAACTTTCCTTATATATGACTTACACAAAGCCTAGATTGTGCTGGAAGAGCTCTTCATAAGAACTCATCACTTTGTAACTTCAGCATGCTAGCATATACTTTCAAAGGACATGATAACCTGTGAAAACATGTAGTAGCTTTGTCCATATAAATGTGGGTATTAAGCCTCTGGAATAAGTATGTTTTGGGATCTCCACTTTTAGTATTTAATAGGACTGATCTTCTCCACAAGTTTTGATGCAAACACATTTTTGAGAAACATTTTCTTTTCAAGTAGTCTGGGCAGAGCCTCGCATGTTGATTTTGGTTTGTTTTGCTTTCTCCCTTTAGCATTTTGGAGGGAATGGCAAAGGCAGAGTGCCATCCTGAATTTTTGGAAGGTGGCAAAACTCCCATTGACTTAGTCAGATCTTTGCTTGAGTACTGCTAAGTGCCCTCTCCAGCTCAAATGCTCAGATCCTGAGGTTTCCCTCATGAAAGTCAATGATCAAACTTCCAGTGACTTCAGCGCCTGCTGCACTAGACAGCACTAACTGGGGAAAAGCAACAAAATAAATCGAAGCTCCCACAAAAGTTCTTAAGACAGATTTTGGTTCAAAGATAGATGAAATCAGCAACTGTGAAAGTAGAATATCTTGACCTAGAATGCCTTTTTCAATATCTTATTGATATTGCTTAGATGACAAGAGCTATTTAAACCAAGTTTTCCTGAGTGAAATAGTGGGAACAAGGAGATGACACAAACAAGAGCCACTCACCACTCTTAACAGGCCATTTCATTTAAAGCTGCAAAGAGGACAGGCACAACAGGGATTACAGGGGATGCAAAGAGAAGTAGTAGAATAATAGATACTGTTTACTGTATTATCCTGACACAAAGGATAAATTTTAAAACCTCCAACCAAGGAAAAACTAAAACATCAAAACAAACAAAAAAACTCCCACCCAACCCCACACTGAAGACCTCTTCTGCTTCTAACAGGGACCATAGAAATCTGATGTCAGAAAGTAATAGTGTTGTCATAACATCAATAAAAGACTTAAGAAATTTGGAAATCTGTAATTTTTCCTTAAGTTTGAACATTTCATTAAGATTACCGTAAGGCTTAAGACAAACTGTGTGCTTCACAGCTAGACAATGTTAACACCTCTACATAAAGAGATAGAAGTCTTCTCTGTAACCGCAGAATTTTTAAAACCAGATAAATCTCTTTTCCATTGTTTTGTAAGGGTTTCTTTCCCCTCCTTTATTGTTAAGTGCTTCTCTTTGTTCTCCTCACTAGACCACAGGAAAGGTAAATACACAGCATTAATGAGCACTATTTTATATTTTATAAATCAGGATAACATTTTTAGTATTCATCTGTCAATTTTTGTCTAAATCTGGATTATTTTATGCTTTGGAATTAGTAATTGCCTTGAATATGGCCTCAAATCTTACAGCCCCTCCTGAACTCTTTACTGCCAAGATTATTTCCTAGTTTCATGCTCTGGGTGACTTCCTCATCCATATGAAATAAAAGGATTTGGATAGCTTCAGCCATGAGGGGTTACTGAAAACAAATTCTCTGCCTCTCATCAGCAAGGAAGGTCTCAGGCAGAAAACTGTTTTCTTTATCTTGTTTGAGTTAGCCTCCACTGACTGACACCAACAGTTTTGTATAACCATTGCTGTTTTCATCATGTTGGTGCAGCAGATTCAGGGAAAAGGACAGAAACTTAACCTAGGGATTATCTGAACTCACATGTGGCATGCTCTTACATCAATGGAGCCACTTTCTGGGTCCCTCCACTGTACCCTTCCTTACACTGCTCTGAACACAATTAATTTATTTCTTCCAAGCTGTATGACATACCTCTGTTCTCCATACCTAACTCTTCATCTTACCCACACTGACTTCACCAACGAAGTCTTCTCCACATCTATTTTCATATTATTACTTCTAAGATGGTGAAATATTCACAAGCTGATGAAGTCACCACCATATTTTCCTGTAAATCTTTTTCCCATTATATGCACAGCATTTATGTTGTGCACCATGCTGGACAGGTCTGTTCAGAGGAAAATACGTGGGAGAAGGACCACACAGAGCAGAAGGATGGGACTGTCACACCACGACTTCAAATCTGGACAAGGAATAAATAAATGAGGCAACACTCATCGGAAAGTGGTAATTGCAGAGAAATGAGAAACTGATGGCACCACAGTCTTCTCAGAGAGACAATGGGCAAAACTAATGCCAGCTTCTGCCTGTCACACAGGCTCAGACCTGGAGAGCACCTTCTGGGACATACAGGCATGCTTGTGGTTCTCTGCTTGTGGCTTCATGAGGAATGTAGAATGTTTTGCTAACTTCAGCCTTTTTGCATTGAATGTACCCACCAAGCCCTGACAAACACAAATGTTTCTTAAAGTTTCTGGGTTTGAATTCAGCTATGCCACCTAACAGGCTTAAATATGGGAAGATGGTTGAGGTAATGTACAGCACAGGAGTTTGAATGCCAGAAGAGCTGATTCTGGGCTCTACTGACTCACTGTCTCACTTTGGGCAAGTTTTCAGAATCTCATTTTAGCAGCCTTCAGAGTGAAAATATTACATAGAAATTTTCATTGCTAATATCCCAGCCTTATTTTCTCAATAACCATTTGTAATGCAAGTAAGCATCCAATAGGTTAATAATGTATAATGAAAAATAATTACATGTCAAAACAAAAATTCACAACCTTTGATGTCTGGTAAAGCAAATTTGGTATGATTTTGTAACAAGGTTGCATTTTTCCTGGTGGATGTTTTTGGAGCGCTGGTGTTTTTATCAAATTGCTCATTTTAGTACACTTAGTTCCAGCATGCTGCAGACATTGATTCATTTTGCACATTAAATTTGTTTAAAAAAGCCAAAATTAACAACACAACAACAACAAAAGAACCAAAACAAAACAAAACAAAAAAAAAACAAAGAACAACAACAACAAAAAAACAGTCTACAGAGTAAAAAGGAACCATGTGAGCCCTACCTTTTTATCTAGCAATCCGTGTTGTCAGTACCACATGCAGATACAACAGAGATGATGAATGCAGAGCAAATGACAAATGTGTGGGGACCTCATCAGGTTAATAACCACCACTGCCTGTGCCATAGGAGGCAGTGCCAGGAATGCCTCGGGGACACTGCAGAAACATGAGCTTCTCTTTTCAATAATAAACTTTCCACTTACATCCTTGCTAACGTAGTACATTAATAAACTTGCAGACACTTTGCAAACATTTATTTGCTTTCTTCAGCTTCTTTCTTTTACAAGCTGAATTAAAACCATCAAAACTAATCCCAATCATGTTGTATGCATTGTTTTATACTAGTAAAAACCACCACAAATTGAAGCCTTCTCCAATTCTATCCTTAGACAGCTTGTTATTTGCATTTAACAACAGCTTTGCAAAAATTTTTTTAAAGAAACCAGAAAGAAGAATTCAGTATCGCCCAAGTCAGTAATTTCAGGTGCATTTCACTTCAAGAATCTTGTAGCAGATGCCATGTATCCCCAAGAATTAATTTCCTGTTTCTGTCTGTCCAGATGTCAAGGACAACGTCAATCTAAGAGGTAGAAAAATAACTTCAAGGCACCTTTCTTTAGGAAGAAAACACTTCACTTCAAGCCTTAACACATTGACAGCTTTGATAAAAATAGGATTTAATTCAAGACTTTATCCTTGGCAGATGTCTTGTCTCACACATTAAGTTGTGTACACTTGTAGTAAACATATTTCCATTCAAAAAGCAACTGCTGTGGTGCACTGAGAAGTCTTCACCCCATTTAACATTTAGAAATACAAGATTACAGTGTGCAACAGTGGCACAATATTAAGTTAATAAGTCAAGTACACATTTCTGATAAAGAAATTGCAAAACCCACAAACCCATTTTATTAATGAACTTTTAATGCTAGAAATGTTCTTACGTATCAGTTAGTTTCTGCACATTTAACCTCAGAAATATTTCTGTTGAAAGCATAGGAAATTTTTCCATGAGTAATTCACACAACAATAGAACTGAATGAAGCAGAAATATGTCCCCATTTCTTACAATTTTTGTTCTTAGATCAACAACTGGAAGCTGAAGACTCTTGCATTTACAAGGCTGGGTAACGACTTGTGACTCTATTTTATTATTGATTATATGTTTAATTTTTCTTGGATTTGTACCCTAAGTAACAGTGAAAAAGAAATGTAACTGGATAGAGTGTACACATTACAATTCTTCCTTTCAGAAAAGAAACTATTGGAATCAACCAAGTCTCCAAAATTCTTGCTTTGTTCTTGGCTTTTCTTTTAAAACCCTTGCTCTGCCACAAGGAGGTTCTGGCAAAACATTTCTTTTGGGGACAGGGGAGGAGATAGAAAAGTAGAGGGAGGAACCTAAAAATCTCTACCTTTTGGCCATCTCAAGTCTGCCTGGAAGCTCAATATGATGCAATTAATGAACAGCAATCTTCCACCTTCAGCGCTTCCTTCCCTTTCTCAAGACAGATGTGCTGACAGCATGGCACCTTCTTTAAAGGAACTCAGTTTTATGGAAGCTGATCTCTCAGCAAGGCACAAGTGGCTACAAGCTTTTGGCTGCCCCACATATTTTCAAGCAAAATCACCACGTTTCTTACCAAACATTCAGAGACCATATCAGAGATGAAAACCATTTCTACCCAGAGTCCAGCAAATGCCTCTTTTTTTTTCCAGATGACTTTTGAATGTCCCTGAATGTTAACACTCTTCTAGACAAATGTATCTGGTTTGCAAGCTTTTTTCTCATATGGGGCACATATTTTACTCTGTTCAGCTTGAATCCTATTCCTTCTATGCATATCCTGATACGCAGCCTCAAACCAATTCTCTCCCTCCATGCTTTTATATCTTATAAGATATACAATGCCACCCTCTCCTCACTTACATCCAAAGTCAAGAAAGAAAAACAGCTCAAAATTCAGCCTATCTAGGTGCCTACAATTATACACCTAAATAAGTTACCTGTTAATCAGGGGTGCTAAATATGGTTCCTACCCAAGTCGAGAGCTGTAGAAAACTAGGATATTTCAGTCCCCACAACCTCCACTTCTCACCTGACCTCAGACACCGAAAGCATATTCTCAGCTTTACCTACCAAACCCATGGTGTTATGCTCAATGACATAGGATAAAGCAATTTTTAAGCAGAAATTAAGTTACTGAATTGGATTCTCATGCCTAAATTTCACCACAGAAGTTTGGTACATTTTTTAGCTTAAACATTACAGTAAAAAATCCCCAAGAAGATGGAAGAAAACAACTAGATACACAGAATCCCAGATTTCCTTCCAAGAGAAAGCACAGTGCCAGGAAGCCTTATGGATATCAACCAGCTGTCATGAAGGACAGAGAAGACACCTGCTCGTTCCATGCTTCATGCTTCACACTTCACAGAACAAATAAATAAAATAAAATCTTACCCTTGAGTCTTTCTCCCAAAAAGTTAGTTTTCCTAACATTGCCAATGTTCTGACTCAAAGAAACATCAGCAGAAAGTAGTGATCCCTAACATATTTAAAGTGTTTGTGGAGATAAGTTTTGTCTCTCTCCATAAAAAAATGGGTTACGCTTCAAGCACGATTCATGAACTGTGGAAAGAGCCACAGTTTTAAAATATTTTTCAAAAAAGACAATTTTCTATGAATTATCTCAGAGTTAACAAAGCAATAAGAACTTCTACAGAAAACAAATGATTTATAAAGGCTGCTATGAACTGTTAAAAGGGAAGTTTCAACATCTTCAGACCAACTAATGTGTTATTTGAACAAATACTGAACAGTAAGTGAAGAGTAACAGTAAGGGATAGGAGGATGTTTTCAATGTATGTATTTGAGATACCTCAGTTGAGATACTTTGAGACTAAAGCCCAAAAACTTCAAATTCTTTTTCACCTCCGTGTTTTGCTAGCAGGCTTCCAAGTAGAAATCCTGAAGTGGCTGCAAGAGCTCTATCTTCCCTTCCACTTGCAGGTGAAGAGCTTTGTGCACAGCACCAGAGAAACTCCTGCTGCTGGAAGTCCTCAGCTGAAAGGGGAGACTCTCCTTCAAGAAGACAAGCCCATGGTAAACTCAGGAAGGGAAAAGCAATTTCCCATTTCATATCTGTTTTGAAATTACTTTCTTCATTCTACATAAATTAACAACTCTAGAAGACTTCATAGGAAAAGTAAATTATTCTCACAGGGTGCTGGAAACTTTTCATGGACAACTGGCAGAAGATCTTGTGTGAAAAGGCTGTCAGCAGAAATATGCTATTCTGCAAAGGGATACGGGCTAAGCAATATGCTTTAAAATAAACTAATCACATTGAATATTTCTTCTGCTTTTTCCCATCAGCTGGTCATAAAGAGAGAAGCAAAAGAAATAAGTAAACCTATTTGAGAATGTTGTCACCCTAAAGGAACATGGGAATAGACAGCTCAAAATTTTTCCCTGAACAGCTATGGTGATTTAATAGTATTTCTGTTGACAAAAATGTCCAGATTAAAGACTAAAAAACAGTATTTGAATTTTTTTAGCAGTTCCTAGTTATTTAAGCAGCTCACAGGAAGAACACTAAGCTTCAAATATTCAAGGCCCGAAAACAGCAGTGGTAATGACCAAGTAGAGATTCATTTGAGAGTCAATGCAACCTATAAGAGTCATAAGAATTACAATAATTCAAAAATCACCCCCAAGTATCGGGAGTCTGTTTTACTTGTGGTGCTTAACAGAGGTTGGCAATTTATATGTGCTTTGCTTTGAAGTATAATCTGAAACAATGATTTGGGTTTGGCACTTACTGATATATCAGCACTTAACAAGTTGCTGAAAAACATCACAATCTTTTGAAGACCATATTGATCCTTGGGGTATTTTCCTGACCTTTACACTACCTGCTTCTTCTTATATTTTAAATTACCTTCAGTTATATGCAGATAATAAAAATATGCCTTTATTTGACTCTATTTAACCTACCATTTTCAGTCCAACAAATCTTTTTTTTTACATTTGAGCAATTGTTCAGCGGGAAATCAGCCCAGCAATGACATCAAAGATAAAATCCTAACTGTTTCTTTAGATCTTCTTTGCTTTTGGATATTATTTTCAAAGTCCTCAGATCTTTCTCAAATTCCTAATTATGTATTTCTTTTCTTACACCCTCAAAAAACTGCTAGACTTGGGGCAACCTAGAGTTCCAGGACCTCGCAGGGAAAACCTGCCCAACAATTTAATTTCTGTCTTACACGCAGGAAGGGAGTCCCTTTTGGAGAGCAGCAGAAACCACAGTTCAGCCACAGCAGTTTTAGGTTGCCCCTATAGTAAAAACTCTTAATCTGCTATTGCAGCTTAATGGGGCTGCTGGTGTGCATTCACACAGTCCTACTGAAATGCCCTCCTCATTTAATGGGTTATTCAGAAGCCAACGTCTGCACTAACTTCGGTTTCCAAATAACTTTAGATTCAATGTCAGGGTCAAAATATGACTCCTGAATGGCTTCAGGATGGCAGAGTACCTGGTGATCCTTAGGATTTGTGAATTAGTGCAAGGAAAGGGGAATCAGTAGATGAAGATCTGGTTATTTTGTCAGGTTTCTTTGCAATGCAAGGTCTCCTCCTTTTACGCTAGTGTACTGTAAATTGCCAGGGAATTGCTGGCAAGGATAACAGCATTTTGTCACAGTTGTGATTAAGAGACTGAATCTTTAGTGCCCCTTTAAATTGCCTCTCCTGTTGTCCTAATTCAAATAGAATTTCATTGTTTTCAATGCATGGGAGGAGGATTCAGGGGAAAACACTAGCAAATTTCACTTCTGTCCCAGAGAGGTATGCAAACAAACAGCACAAGTGAACTTCTAGAGAAATTATTTTACTGCCTATTAGTGTCTGCCAGTTCTCATAGATCCATCAGTATGCATGAGAATTCCCTTATAAAGTAATTTATGTGCTGTTCTGCAGAGCAGCACTTTACTCTTTTGATCTTTGATATTACAGATAACAAATTTGTAAGCACCTTCAGATTTCTCAGCACTGCTGTGCAGTCTAAGCTGGACTGGCCTGACTGCTGCTTGTCCCATTAACTCAGCTTTATGTAACTCATGATTATCTCAAGCATAGCCTGGAAGCAGGCAGGATTTTAAAACTGTTTGAAGAACATGATTAGAAATAAAAGGGGCTTAATTTCTGATCCTACCTTTCTTTATGTCCTGGATTTGGCTGGAATAGAGTTAATTTTGAAATAGGTAAGGACAGACATACCACTTTGTAAACATTTTTTCTCGATTGCTTAAGCTTGTTTTTGCAGTTATGCTTCTAATCAAAATATGGTGGTGGTGAATGTTGTTTTTTTATGGTTTTGATGAAAAATATGCATATGGCATATGCACCTCCAAACCTGGGAAAATGGTGATAGCAGTCCTTTCTCATCCTTTTTAGAGATTGTAACTCTCTTATCCAGACCACCTTCATGGTGTCAGGTATCATGGTATGCTGTGCACCTGAGGCCTTGCTGTACTCCAGTACAGAAAGCTACAGTTCCTTGCTAAATGTCCGTACATGGATTTGAAAATATACTCATTATTTTGTGTGAAAGAGCTTTCTGAAAACCTTATGAGACAGCTTCACCCCACCCTCTTCACTTTCTTTCACAAGTATAAAGGTGCTTCTTAAACTGTTGTTAAACTTGTTGTGAAGGAGAGTTCTCTGTTTTGTACAGATCACTCAAACAGCAATCTGTAACAGTTGCATGAAAGTTGCATACAGTCTTTCTTGGGACTTTTGTATCTTCTTCTAAATGAAAACATGCCTGTGTTTTATGATAGCATTTTCTTAAGGCATATAATGGTTGCTTCTTTTCTCTGCTATCTTCTTGTCTGCTGTCAGTGGGGCTTCAAATGTTCCATGTTTTTCATCCCTGAAAAAAAAAAAAAAAAAAACCCAAAAAGAAAAAAAAAAGAATTAAAAAGAAAGAGCTGAGCTCCTGCTGCCCATCCCAGAGCCCTGTGGGAACAAAGAGCCAGGAGTGATGGGAGGGAGGATGGAAAACCAGTGGGAATAGGCAGGAGAGAGGCAAGGCGGTGGGGGAAGGGGCCATGGGGCAGTGGGGGAATGGGAGCAGAAAGGAGCCAGATCTGGCAAGCTGAGGAGAAGCCCGGTAGGAGAAATTTCTTTGTTTGCAGGAGAGAACAAAGGGGAAGGGGAAATGATGGAAGAAGCAGAGCTGTTGGGTTAGAAGTTGTTCGTTGTTTCTATCCACTCTCTGCCCACACCCACGAAGGGGAAAACGAAAACACACAGAGGGAACTGATTAACATGTGCAAACAAACATGCTTCTTTTGCTCTGCTTGTGACAATTAACTATCTCTTTTTCCTTTTTTCTCTCTTTGTTTGCCATTTGGACAAAAACAATTAGATATGAAAATGTAAAGCTGAAAATCTAATATGGCAAGGCTATGGAAGATATTGACTTCATTGATCTTGACACGTTGATCTGAACATATTTTGTTAGCAGCTCAGAAATACTGGTTTCTCTTAGACAGGGCTGACTGCTGCAAAGAAAACTAACCTAACCAACAGTGACATGATTTTTCTCTAAATCTAAAACTTAAATTTTTTCTGTATCCTCAGAGATTTAGCAGGGAGAAGTTGGCATTAATGTCACAACTTTTGTAATGTTTGTATACAGAACTGCTTTGTTTCAGGTTAAAAACTCCTAGTGGAAACCATTTATTTGTGGAAAGAAATCTCAAATCCCTGTGAGAAATTAATATATATTTTCACTTATCAAGCAGGGCATCTCAAATATCAAAACCAGAGCAATACTTACCTTTCCTAAGTTAACCAATATCAGTTCTTTGCTGTAGGACTGAGTGTTTTCCTCCTAGCAATATTACAGCAGAGTTGTCAGCATTTCAATGTAATCTGCACTACAATGCCCTATGTTAATGCAGACAGATACTTCAAAAACAGAACAACATGTTAATTGTCCCTCCCATATAACTCTTGGGCCTAACAATTAGTACCCACTTTTATTAGCAGTTAAGTGCAGAAATATACCATTTAAAAATCTTACAACCTTTGTTCTGGATTTTAGGTGACTTCCACAAAATGTGTCTTTACTAATTTCTTTTGTAAGCTTGCGTGTCTGTTGTAAACATCATTTTTATTCCCTGACTTGTAAGGCAAAGAAACAGGGCACCTTATTTTACTAAAACTTTTGGTTTGTTTTAGATTTTATTTTAAGAGATTAGTAAAAGCTGGAAAACTTTCTTCACTTGTCATGGATGATTTTTTTTTTCCATCCCTTTATCTGCTGTACTTGGAACTCTGAATTTGGTAGTTGGAAATGAAGCTATCTTGAGGATTAAACTCTTCAGTAATAAAATTGGATTAAACTTCAATTTCTTGATCAAATCTGAAAAAAAAAACATGGCTCAAAAGAGAGCACTCTCAAACTCAGGAAGATTCTTCCTGTGAACATGAATTATCAGAATAGCCATGTTCTTGCAAAACAAGCTGACCAATCCCATTTTTGTTCTATTCTGACTACTCATCGCTGGTTTCAATTTTCACCCACTGTGTATTTCAGTTGCACTGTTTAAGACACTGTTTGTTCTGTGCAAGATAAACAAAACAAGTAGTGATTTCTGGAAGTAAAAAAATAATTTGTCCTGTCAATTCCTTTTCCTGCAAAGAAGTTGCACTGCCCTTACATACTCATCCCTGTCCTGCTAGTAACCATAGTGTTCAAGCCTTAAACCCAATCTCTTTTGCATGGATGCAAACAAATACCCTCCAAAGGGTTGCTTACTTAGCAGTGGCCACTAAACACAGTCTGGTAATACAGTCTAGAAATGCTGTAGGGCTTTTCTTGCCACAGTTGTGGGGGGTGTTGCTGGCACTTTGACTTCATCCATGCCAAACAAACCAGGAGTTGGCCAGTCAGTCCTCAGGCACCAGGAAGGCACTTTATGTACCTGGCTAAATTTGCCTTGCAGTTTACAGCTGTGACAGGAAAAACATTTTGCCTGTCCCTTTCATGTTCTAAAGAGCAAGGGAACCAATTTTTACGTATATATAATTCAGGTGTTTTATCTCACACAATTTTCTGGTGCTTACACATTTTCTTCTCCATAACGAATTAACTTTTTAATTTTTTTTAAACTCCTAGCTCTCAGTAGGTATTTCTAGTTGAAAATAGTGAGTCATTATGAAAGGGTTTTTTTCTTCTGCCCTGACCATCTTTGACTCTTTAGAGTCAAAGTCATCCCTCCCACTGCAAGAGTTGTGTTCTCTCATACAGCTGAGGGTATTTTTTCTGCTACCATGGTCTGTATACTTCTGTGAGCAGCTACTGAGAGTGTAAAACAGCCCACTCATACTTGAGATATGAAGACTTCCACAAAATGAAACTGAAAACCATGTTTTACAACATACCAACAATATGAACATACTTCTAAATATGCTTATTTTTACTGTTTCTTGGAAAGCTGAATTTATTGATTCTTAATCAGTTTTCTTGCTGGCACATACTGGTGCATGGAAGGTCTTACGCTGGAAAACGTTTCCTTCCAATTCAGTTGTAGTACAAAATAAAGAAAAAAATCACTGTTTTTGTGGTTTTCAGTACTAGAAATGTTTTAGCTCAAATGGAGAAACTCAACTTTCATTACAGCAGTTTAAGCTTTGAGCTGCAGCAATACCAACCATTCTGAAAAATCACTTTACAGATTTGCTGCAGAAGAAGATGAAAGAGTGGCAAAAATTCCTGTCTTCATGTAAGGCCAGAATGATTGTTAATACCAAAAATCCCAAGTATTTATAGTTTGTACCTGATGTAGCTTTTGGGGAAGTTATAAAAAAATTAATTTCTTGCTTCTATATTTTAGTAATTCCCTTACCAGTTTAGGAGATTTCTTCTTTGTCTGCATAATTAGTCCAATCAGTAAGCCTTGACCCAGCTACTTAAAGTTGAAAAACCAAACAATATTTCACCATTACACTAAAGAATTAAGCCATGTAAATTAATAGAATCAGTCAGCCCTCAACAAGAGATGTATCATCATTGTAGTTATATCAGTTTATTTAAAAATACTTTAGTACTTTGCTGCTTAATTAAGAAGGGAGAAAAATACAGTATTTGCAGAAGTAAGCATTTTCACAGAATATGTATGATTTGAATTGGAAAAATTGATACAAAAAATTATCCAGTTTTAAGTCAAATCTGAGTCCCAATACTACTGTTTGTTAAACCAGTCTAAATGTTTGGAGCCAAGCACAACACCTGGCTGCCTTTGAGCTGAATTCCACGTAAGAATGGTGGCTTATTTCCCATGGGGCTCCCTTGGCTGGGCTGCACAGCCTATGTTACATATGATGCCAGGAGGTGCCCGCTCTGGCAAGTGGAGGATTCATGAGAGAGTGTAGCACAGGAGCATGGGGTGATGTGGGAGCCTGACAGAGGCAGGCTGTGCTTTTCTTTCTTTTCTTTTTTGAGTTACAGCCCCTGTGAGTCAAAAGAACTGAGCTGACCCAGAGCACCTGGTGTCATTACAACAAATGAAAATAACACCATCGGAGCCAAGAATGTCAGTGATTTAATGAGGGACTTTTTGAGTTTTCAAGTCAAAATTCAGTTTTCCTATTGCCAGACTGATTCTTGAGGTTTCTTTTGTGGTTGAGACCAAAATATTTAACTTTCTTTTTTTTTGTTGTTGTTCAGGAAGGAGAATGTTTCAAAATTCATGAATTCTCATTTTTCATCAGATCTACTCCTAACCAGATCCCCAAACCCTGTACTTTTGAAGTTCCTAGTACTACATTTTAGGGCAGAAGTATTAATAACAGTATGTGCATACCTATATACAGCAGCAGAGTTGAAGTTTTTGTGTGTTGCTGCACTCAGACTTGAGTACAAAGTCAAACCCAAATCTTCCTTTAAATTAGAAAAAGCTTCCAAACTTGGTTCAAGAGACTTATGGAACAGTTGCATGGAATCAATGAGGAGCAACATACCAGCACTGGATGCTTCAGAGCCATGTCCTGAGTCAGAGGTTTATTTCTTGTGGGGCTAAAGCACTGGCACTGGCTTTCTGCAAGGTACGCAAAATACGCCTCTGAAAAGGCTTATTACAAAAAATTAATTTCATACATCTAATTTAAATATTTACAGCATAGTGTTATGTTTGCAATACAATTTTATTAGATAGACTTTTTGTATTATAATAAATTCATTTCTGTCTCTTCTGTTTTTTAGAGCGTCTCTTCTCTGGTAGGACAACATCAAACCTTCCCATCAATCAAAGAGAAACTGTTAATTAAATGTTTCTCAGAACACCTAAAAAATTTGTCTAAAAATGAGCTGTGAAAATTTTATTTGAATATACTTTTGCATTCAAGGAAAGTCAAAATCAATTTCTTTCAAGGGTACCAAAGTTGGTACAAATGGCACAAATCCTTGGAAGGTAAATACATGCCTTGCTCTGTTTGAAGAAATCTGGCTTCAGATAACAGCAAAGTTATAGACTTTTGAAAACATGCATCCTGGTTTGCACAGCAGGTTTTTAACATCAGAAGCAAACACCAGGATGTGATGTTCTGAATATTCACTTTCAGTATATTTGAAAGCTCACACCTACTTGTATTTGAATGTGTGATTACTTTCAGTACTGCATTGTTCTGAAACAGTTACAAAAAGAAAAGGGCATTGGAGATCTTACTGTTTATAATAAATCATGTTTCTGCTTTCAGCCAGGGAATGAAAGAATTTTACTCACAGGAACTAATATTACTCTTGTAGAAATAAACTTTAGATAGAGCTTCCTGCAAAAAAAGCTGTGATCTAGGAAGTATGCTGATTTGAATCATTATGTGGAGAAATATACTCACATTTCTGTGACCCCATCATCTTCATTTCTCAATTCATAGAAAACTTTGCATGCTTTGGAAGATCTCTTGCAGTGCTGTCCCCGATGCTTCTTTCTGGCCAAAACTGTAAATGTGTTTTCATCCTCACTTTCTCAGTGACACTTGGTGATTTATGTTCTCTTGAAAATAAATAATCTGCCTTGGGATAAGAGAAAAACAAAACTGAGTGACAAAAAAACAGTTCTGCACCCTCATAGAACAGTGAACATGGCTAAAGGGCATCAAATATGGTCACAATCAATAACAAGCTCAGAACTGAATGCATCTTTCAAGCTTTGGCCTGAAACTTCTGTTAGTTACAGAAACTGTTCACAACCTTTGAGCCTAGACCGTAGTTTTAGACAGAATTTTGGAATGAATAAGAAAGTACATTTCTGCCAGTTGGCCTGGGGAATGAGGTTCATGGCTAACTCAGTTCTGAGTTCACCAGCCTCGATTCATAAGTGACAGAGGTTAGCTGAGATTGGGAGAAGGTGAGATGCTTAAAGAAGGTGCTTAAAAATAGGCAAGGAAAATGCTGTCAAAATTAACTGCTAATTTATGTGTGTTTCCTGTATCAGAGCAATACTCACAATTAATACCTCCATGCACACTGCTTGTTAAATACACAGTATGAAGAAGCAACTGGAGGAATAATGCAGAAGAAGATGGTGAAAGAATTGCATTTAAAGGTTTTGTTTCTTCAGAAGAGCCATACATTGCTGAATTCAGAAAGAATGTCCCACAGTCTGAGACTACCATAAGCCATTAATGGGTTTTGTTGATTTTGATACTCAGTAAAGCATTAGCTTAATAAGGGGAATATTTATTTATTACCTAATTCTATCTCATTTCTTGAAATAATTGTTCTTTAGTCAAATATCTGTCATTGATATATCAAAAAAATCAGAAATTAAATAAAATGGGCCTTTACTCTCAGATTTTCCCTTCCTTTGACTTTCATTTCTCTTTTTAGTAGCAAATATTCAGTATTTCTTTTTATGTTGCACTATAACAATAAAAGCTTACTCCTACTTTTACTACAGTTCTGAACTCATACCTGCAAACTGGTATTCCATAAAGGTCCTGATATCATCTGCTTGAAAGGCCTATCTGTAGATATTAGATATCATGAGATATTAAACTCCATTTTCAAAGCCTAGAAGATCTAGAAAAAATAAACTTTTTTAATGGTTCATACTTGAGAATACAGCATTTCTAACCTGTACAGTAATAAAAACATGAAATGTACATCCAAAAACTTTTGAATTTATTACTTTATGCTTGGTGCCAATTTCTTTTAATTAATTTTCTTTCAATAAAAATAATGCAGAACAGGGAGAGGTTGAAAACAGGTGTGAACTCCTGCCCCTCCAGTCTTCTGGGCAGATTTCCCACTGATCTACCAGAAGTGCACTTTTTCAAATAATTTTCAAATAATAAAAATTTTGGTTAGAGTTAGCTCTCATGGGAACAAGTGCTAGGGGACATTCAGCCTACAGTCCTTGTCTGCCCACAGACTGGCACTAGGGATTACCAGATTTCTGCTGCCTCACTCCTGAGCTCAGCTTATGCCAATCATACCAAACTACAGGGTGGCTTCAAAGGTTTCCATGAGCAAACTCGCTGCCTCACACGCTCATCTGTCCGCTAAAAGCCTTCACTGAAAAGCTAATTTTACTTAAGACACCCACCTCTCCCACCCCAGTACCAATACTCCTTAGAAAAGTGCTTTAGTCATTATTTTGCCTGGCAAGGCCTTCCTTTAAAAAAAAAAAAGAAAAGAAAAAACAAAGCAGAAGAGAAAGCTGCAATCATTTGCTTACTAACTAGATCAAGGATGCTGTAACACACTCAGCAGCTGCAAACTCATTGTTTTGCTCCAGTCTCCTGCTCCAAGTAGCAGCAAATAGAATATCATGCTTGGAGGAAAGAAGTAAAGTTCATCAATCCATGAATATATGGCACATATTGTCATTGCTGCTGAATCACTGTCCCTTAAGCAATAGAGCAGGCCTGGTATCTAACTGTGGAGCTACCCTGAAAAAGTGCTCTTCTGCATACTGGGGCTCTTCTGGTTCTCTCCCAGCATTACAAACAATCTCCTGTTTTTCTGGAGGACTGGGAGTCTTTTGTCATAAAAGCAAGTGCTTCATCAGAGCTCAAGTATGGAAACAGGTTTTGTTTCACAGGAATGAACACATGGGCCGGGGTAAATTTTAAATAGTTTAGCTTTCTATCTAAACTGAAGCCTCACTGTGATTTTGTCCTTGAGATCATTAAAACACGAGAGACCATCAAAACACTGAGGCTGCTCTCTCTTAAGGAGACAGTTGTATTCCTAAGTGCTTCAGTGAAGCTTAAGCAAGATATTTTCAAGAAAGTCCATTAGCTTCCTAAACAAGACTGGGGCTCTATAAGGAGAGGACTTTCTTTAACAACACATACAAGTCACCACTCTGATACTCCAGTTCACATTCCTAAAACAAGATTCATTACATTTCTATTTTATTGCTCTGGAAGTTGGAAAAGGACTTTGAAATGGGAAAACAGTGGTCTAGTCTTAGTGCAACTGGGATTTTCTTTGTGTTGATCTGGTTCTCTGTCCCTAAGGCCTTTTGGTCCAAAAGAAACGTATTTATTCATGTAACACAGAGCATGAAACAAATTTATAACCTTGCATTGCCAAAATTTGGTGTTATACATAGGGAAATAAATCTGAAGTTGAATCAGCTTTTTAGTCTCTTTAGTTTTTTTAGCACATGGTTGACACGGGAGCACTAGTGTCAGTTATTTTAATGATTTTTAACATTTGGGACATTTTTTTCCCATTATTTTGGTAGTTAACAATTGTAAATAACACCCTGCCATCATTTTTGCAAATGGAGAAACAAAAAGAAATATTTGTAAATCAAAAGCTAGTATAATAACATCTTTTTAAATTTTCCATAAATCTGTTAAATAGTGGAGCTACTTGCCCTTTTAAATAAAACTCAGAAGACCTGAATATATCTTAATATAACATAAAATATTTTCATACATAAAGACAGTAACTGACCTCCTGAACAATGCCATAGTAAGAAAGCAAATTAAAAAGGTGCCTTTCATGTTGAAAACATTTCTTACTCCTTTTACAGGTTTTGTACTGTAAGTAAAAAAAATAAATTAGACTCTGTGACCATTAGGAACTGAGCTTACTTGAAGGAATTTTCCTATTTAAATCAACAAGGAGATAAACATTGTTTGTATAATACTGTGTAGCACTGGACATTTGATAGCCGCCTGAAATTCCTATTCACTCAATTCATTTGATGAAGTATTGCATTGGACTCAGAAATGCTCTAACAAAAAAAAGATTGAATATAAAAAATCTTTGGCTTAAATACAATTTTTTACTGTACTAGAATAACTGTAGAGAGATATCACATCCTTTATAAATTATAATTTTATATTATATATTTGAAAATAGATAATTTTTATCTTCCCTTATTTTGCTGACTGGTCCAGCAAGCAAAGATGACTTGTCACTAATACTCTCTGCTTTTCATTATTTAAATATGTAACTTTATCTCTCATGTATGAAATGTATATTTACATGTAATTTACAATTAATAAATAAATTCTCATTAATGATTTTGAGTAGCAAGTTTTTACTCTCATCAATCTTTAATTTTTATATGCGTATGATGGTAAATTCATTGAGGTCTTTATTTTGGCTTTCTGCATGGATTCAGCAGCCTAAATTATTTGCCTGCCTCTTGAAGGAAGCAAATCTAGCAAAAAAGAAAAAAAAAAAAAAGTTATTTTATTTCTAATAAGAGTTATTTGATCTCTAAAATTCCTGAGCAACTTCAGGACCGACTGTAAGCTAAGGCTCTGGAGCTGAGCTTCAGCAGATTTCAGGAATCATTCCTAGTGCAGGGTCCACTTTCAATTTATGAAATACTGGTGTGAGTGACTCATTATAAAACACTTCCAGCATTCTGTGTTCCACACATTGAGACTAAAGCAATGGGTAGGACTGTGCAGGAACAGGAGTAGGGCCATATGCTCGGTGGGCTGCTTGGCTGCACATGGAAAGCAACTGATACAGCACTGTGGGGGATGTTTTTTTCTGTCCCATATGTAACACTAGTTACAAGTTACGGTGAATTAAACTCCTGAATCAGCAAATTGAAACAGACAGCACTGTGTAGCCTGATGACATCCTTGGAAACAATCTGTGAAACAATCTGTTATATGTAAAATAATGTTTAAGAACAGATGTGACATTCTTTGGCACTGACCTCTCAATACGCCTGTGCCTATGTGGAATCTTTGGGACTTCAGTTACTTGCTTGTGCAGGGCTCCTTGCAGACCCTGGTAGAAATAATTCCCTGCTATGAAGAACAACAGAAAGGGAAAGTGCAGCTTAACTTTCACCTGGAACTTCTGTCCTCAGGACTTTTCAAGTTGCATTTGTTAAGTGGCACATGATAGCCACTTGTAGCACCTACAGATTGAAACACATACAGCACCAGTTCTCTGGGAATGTATGAATCTGCTCATGTGCACTGTGTCTTTGGCTGACTGAGATTTAAAGAGCAAATGCTCCTAATACCTGCTTAACTCGAATATTTGTCCCTTCGAATCCAAATGAATAAATTTTTTTGAAGAATCACCAAAATCCTCCCACACTTGGCAAAATTATTTTGGTTTTTGCAGTAACAGAACATGCCCAAAGTTACTAGAAACTCCTCTGCTTTTTCATAATTTAGTCCTTTAGGCATAAAAAAAAAGCTAAGGTGGAGAAGACCGGGGGTCCTGGGAAATACGGAGTTAACATCATCCAGTTTTGTTGCCGGGAGTAGGAAATAGCTCAGTGCTGCAGTCAATTTGCCTAATTGATTAGAAGCCTGATTGCAGCGACTAAGGAGTGGATACCCCGGAGGCGAAATGCCTGCACAGAGGCGGGGAGCTCATGTGGCGGCTTCACAGAAGTGGGGGCTCCTGCGCTGAGAAATCATTTTGCACGGTGCATTTCCCCATGTCCAGCCTGCCCCGAGCATGAAGCCGCCTTGCAGAGCTGGAGACAGAGGCCCAGCGAGGGCAGCCCGGGTGTGAGCGCCTCGGGGCGGCCGAGGGCACAGCGGCCACAGCGGCCACCCCGGCCGGGAGGACGCTCAGCGCCCCGCGGCGCGGCTCTCCAGCGCCAGATACCTTGTTTTGCCCGCCCAAGCAGCAAGGAGTTCCCTTCGGCAGCGTCTCCTGCGCCATCGCTCCTCGGAGCGGGAACCAGAAATGGCCGAGTGAGAGCAGTCGCAAGGCTTGGCCCCCGCAGCAGCTGCGCGGTGCCCTAATCCGCTCGCTCGGGAGGCTGCCCCGGCACTCCGCAGGGCAGTAACCCGCTCGTCTGGGCTCTTGCGGCTTGGCTTCATTACTATTACCATGATAAAGACCAGCTTGTTCTTTCGACTTCCCTTTTCAAGTCTCTACTTGCTCTTGACTTTTCTGAATTTCTCTTTGAAACCTTGACACTTTGGTCGTTCTCCCAGACAGATCTAATTACAAGAGTTCAAAAACCCTTGGGTTTTTTGTTGGGCTGGGAGGTGAGGGAGTGAGGAGAAAGCGTGGATAACAGAGATGCTGTGAAGATTTGCTGGGACAACTCATCTCCTCCCAAGGGTCTTCAGGTCTTCTCTGCAATTCTGAGGGCCCAGAAAGCTGCAGCTGTGAGACATAATCCAACATCCAGGTTTAGCAAAAATAGAAATACCAAAATGTGAGCCCAACAGGATAAATAGGAATTGGGGGCTGCCAATTGTTTCAGTGTACAACACTCTGACTTCTTCCAATGAGACTTCACCATTCCTACCTTGAGAAAAAAAACTTGATAACAGTTTAAATTTAAAAAAAAAAAAAAAAAAAAAAAAAAAAAAAAAAAAAAAAGAAAAACCCATGTTAAGGCTCATTCAAATCATCACACTGTGCAACAGCATGGGGGCTTATGGTCTTCTACAGCCCTCATTCCATGCTGATGCGAATGAAAATGCCTTTTTATTCCCCCCCCCCCCACCACCATATCTCCAGGATTCACTGGAATTCCTGGACAGTTCCCAAACCAACCTACTCCCCATAACTCGCAGGATTTTCTGATTCCCCTGTTGCTAAGGCTGCAAGGTACCAAAAGAATAATAAAGGTATTTCTGGTGCCCTTTATGAAAAGTTATCTCTATGATCCAGACATGACAGAACTCAGGTCTATTTTCCTGAGAGCAGCACGATTTTAGTCATGGCTCACCTGGATGATTTACAGAGATTCTCTTTTATGCCAGTACAAAAGAAGGCAGTCAGCTAGTGAGGGCAACAGAGCCATCATCAAAACTCAGTGTGAAAAGGAGAACGATGGATTAGACTGTTACTTTACTGGCATTCATAAATCACCTGGAACTAAGACATATGGGAAAACTGAGCCTAGCCTCAACAGAATAATTATTTCTGCTATCTCCAATTCCATATTTAGTTCTGTCACTAGAGGTGCTAATACATTATCAGTAAGTCAGGCTGTATATCTGTCTAGAAGATGGACCTTGTTTCTTTTTCTCCTGTTACTTCCCAACCCCTTTTCTTTTCCAGGCCACAAGTCCTTGTACATCCATAGACTTAATCAGTGAGGCTGCTGATTTAGTATTCTGAGGACCACTATTAGAACTGCCAGACACAGCTTTAATCCTTTTGACAAACCCTATTTATGTTCCTCCTGTATTAATCATAGAGTCCATAATACATCATGCAGTGACAGAGTAGTGGATAATTTTATTAAACCTGTGGATGACACCAGGTGGGAAGAGACTACCAGGAAGCTGGGTTTAGAATACAAAGCGATCTGGATGAATTGAAAGCATGGTCTGAAGCAGCAGCAGCAGGCTGTCCAGCACAGACAAATGCAAGGCAGTGCACACAGGCAAGAATAATGCACTACATGAAGCCAGGCTGCCAAGCAGCTGCTTAGAGCGTGAGGTGAAAGCTGAGTAACCACAGACGATTGCCAGCTTAGCAAACCCAAACACTGCAAGAGGAACTAGAAGCATAAGTCCAAGCTGGAAATTCAGTCATTAGGCTGTGTTACATCTTCGAGGCAGCAGCACATCCAGATGTGTGTGAGCTGCTTCAAGAGGGACACAGAACAGCTGAAAAGAGCAATGAAGGTCAACAGAAGTTTAGAAAATGCCAGTAATTAAAGTGGTGATAGCTTAAAAAAAAAAGACTGAAGAAATTATGATCTGCAAACCTTTGTAACACAATTGATAGGGTTTTTTTCCTATTTATATAGTTACTGGGGAAAAATAATAAAAAATAATTTGAAAAAAGAGGAATGGCTTTAGTTGTAGGAAAATTTAAAGGTTCTAGGTTGAGAAATACACATTTTAAAGGTAAGGAGAAGGGGACTCTACCAAGTTTGACAGGGAGAGCAGGTCCCTGAGAAAAAGTTATATAAATATCTATTAATGATGAGTGGATATTATTTGATGCTGCAATGGGAAGATGAGTGCCTTAGATTATCTTTTCCTTAAAAGAAAAGAATCTTCCAGTTCTATGGTTCCAATAACCTAACAAACCTCAAACTTTTGAAGTTAATAGAATTTTCCAAGATCCCATCCCTTAAAAAAATGTATAGATTTTGACTAGAGTCTCATAAAAATCAACCAAAAATTTTATGAGCTATGCTATTGGTTCCCCTGTATTTTACCATCCTCTACAAAATGCTATTATCTGTTCATATTTCATTGTAGTATGATATTGGGAAAATTTTTTTGTCTTGTGCTTAACTAAGTAAAGAGTGCAACAAGCCATAAACACTAGACAGACTTTTTAAACGCCCTTAGTGTAAAGAGATTACTCTGAAAACACCATGAAATCTGTCTACAGTACCTGATCTTAAAAAATTAAATCAACACTCCTATACTGGGAGCGATTTCAGCTGAAGAGATCTATCTATCTGCATGCTCCCTAGTAAGTTTTTCTGTTAATTCTTATGCCCAAAGACAGAAAAAAATCCATCAAGGAATGACAGATAGATTTATTATACTAGAGTATATACTAGATTACTAAAAATAGATTATTTAAAAAGAAATCAAATTATATCTTAAACTAATTTACATACATGTTTTTCTTTACCTATATCAAATTATATATTTCAACTACAGTTTATCAACACGAATCTAGGCATTCTTTTAATTTTTTTCTTAGAAGCATTGTATTAAAAAATCACACGTGAATAATTACTCCATGCTCCAAATAATTTTTTTACATTGTACAAATCACCTGTGTATAACACAATTAACAGTTTAGTGTCCCCTATTTCCCTTTTTTGAAGCTTTTAAAACACACTGGCACACAGGACCACATTCAGCTCCTGTATAAAGCTAAATTTCTACCTGAATTCGGTGGATTTATAGTATTATCCAATGTTACATTTTCCTTATTTTTCTTTTTTTTTTTTTCTTTTTTTCTTTTTTTCCCTTTCAAGCCTTGAACATACTCAAGGCTACTGCAGTTACAAAGCACAATGAAGTTTTATGTCACTGATATTACATCTTTGGACTTTACTGTGAGATCACTCTGCACTTTACATCACGACAGTAGATAATTCTGTTGATATTCCACCCCCCACCCCCTCCCACATTCAGTCTGAGCGATTGTTTGTATCCCAAGTAAATTCCCAAATTAATTTTCTGAGGCTTGAGCAATACTCACTGAACTTGTTCAGGATTTGACCGTATCATCCTTTCATCACCCCACAGAAATTCTCTACCTGGTAGATAGTTCATTCAGCTCTGAATTATTAGAGTTTTATCTTTGGATCTGACCCTAACATAGATTATAAATATCAAAAGACTTTCTCTTAACTTACAGTCTTGTAAATTAAATGCATATAGTTCCTACATGGGTGACAGCACCAGTTTGCATTTTCTCCCTGGACGCACTGTAACATACATAGACAGGAGTAGGGACATACTAGCTCAAAGTGAACTTTTGGCCTCCTAGAGGCACAGGAAATTTGGTTCCCGCAGCAACTGCAATTCCTCCACAGGATCCCTCCAATTCGGCTTTCAGCTACAGTAGTACAAATCAAAAGCAACCTCTTGGTGCTAGCATGGATATTGACCAAAAGTTAACACTAGATACATATATTAAAAAAACTCAACCTGTGTGTCCTGGAGGTGTGTCCTGGTTGCTATGGGAATGGTAATGATCAATTTCCTGGCTAGTATGGGATCCAAGTACCCTTCAATATAGCTTTAATGTTGTTTTTCACACTTGCAAAAGGTACAGATTTTAGCTGTAGTTCAGGCATTCCCAAATGGACTAAGCTCTTTTCCCTGACATTGTGCTAGGATGTTTAACTTAACAAAACAGAGCAGAACAAAACAAAACAAAAAAGAACAAACCAACCCCAAACAACAACCAAAAAAGGGAAAAAATGGTTTAAAAAATAATAGTCACATTGTGATGAAACCCTTACAGTATTACCATCAACATTTCCAACAACCCCCTGCCAGTATCCATTCAGACTGGTGACTCAATGTACCTGAGACAGCTAATTAAAAAAGGAAGTGGTCAAAGTCATGCCTTTTTTTTTTTTTTGGTAAACTTCAAAGGTGATCCCTCTCCTTCCTCCTCTTTACATTTTACTGTCTGGCTTTCTGCCCATCCTGCAGCTGTTGGCTGAGCCTGTCTTTCATGGCGTCAAACCTGCCTCCTCACGGTCCATAAAGTTACAGCAGAGATCGTGATACGCAGGTGTGGAAAAGCCAGAAGTGCAAGATGGGCCCGTTAATGATTTTTCTGGCACCCCATGCTGAGCTGCTGAAAAAAAGAGAGCAGCTTGCAGAAGGCAAGGGACTCTTTGTTTGCAGAGGTATTTGAGATTGTATTACTTCTCCCACAGCAAAGGTGTTGGGTTTTCACTTTAAGGGCTGTTTACAGAAATGATTCACCTTTTATACAGCTTTTAAAAAATGCTTTGAGGCTTTAATTGGACACAGGATTTACATCACACCAGTATGAAAACTCTTACTTTTCATTTAACCCCCCATTAAATCTTTCAATGATCTTACTCAGTGATAAGCAGCCACCTCCCATTGTGTGGACTTCACAGAGGAAAATAGAAATCAATCATTAGGGATCCATTTATGTAATTAACTTTCATCTGGAAATTTCTGCACCCATTTACATTTGAGCAATGAAGGCAGAGGGGACCAACTGCTGGGGGAGAAAAAGAACAAAACAGGAAAAAAACAATGATTTGTTATTGTTCTTGAAATAACCGAACAATTTAATAAACTATATCTAAAAGTCTTATCTTATAAAAGTCACTTAAAAGCCTGCTGTATTTTAAACAGTCCTTGAGCTGTGAACTGGGCCTGGTGAACAAGTTTTAGCAATTCCAGCTCAAGATTTTTAGAAATGGGTGCCTGAAACTAACCATTTTCCAGAACACACAAGTGACACCACTCAGAATCAATGGGACTTGAATTTTCAGATCATCCAAACACCAAGGCATGGCCTGAATTTCACAAAATATTTAGTGCCCAACTTCAACCTGTGTCCCTATCCCCCTCTAGGAGAGAGAGCCTGAACAGCTGCTTGTGGGCTTTAAATCTGTCCCTGAGCCCCTAATTAGGTGTGGGATGGTAGCACTTCTGTGACCTCTAGGTCCTAGATTCCCTAGCATTCCAAAATTTAGGAATCTCTATTTTAACCTTTTACATTAATGTTTTAAAGCTGGACAGTATTTTGGTGCTAAAAAAGAGTGAGCAAATAAGGACTGAAAGAAGCAGCAAGTGAAGAACATGTTGCAAGGGGATGGGAGGTTCAAGAGCAGTTGGTGAGTCAAAAGTGGCAGCTGCACTGTCATCTCTGCTGTGATCTTACATAGCAAAAGTTTAGCAAGGGTTTATCTACACAAAGCTACTGGGTATTGCCCAAATCTCAAAGGTGCAAGTTCAGTTCTGCAGCTGCTTATCCATCTAGATTTGTGCCATGGTTTATCCAGCAGCCCAACCCCACACAGCTGCTCACTCACTCCCCCACCAGCAGGATCAGGGAGAGAATCAGAAAGGTAAAAGATAGAAAACTCATGGGTTGAGACAAAGACAGTTTAATAGGGAAAGGAGAGGCCACACAAACAAGTGAAGCAAAGCAAAGAATTAATTCACTTCCCATGGGCAGGCAGGTGTTCAGCCATCTCCAGGACAGCAGGGCCCTATCACATGCAATGGCTACTTGGGAAGACAAATGCTATCACTCCAAACATCCTCCCCATGTCCTTCTTCCCCTACTTTACGTGCTGACCATGATGTCATGTGATCTGGAATGTCCCTTTCATCAGTTGGAGTCACCTGTCCTGGCTGTGTCTTCTTCCAGCCTCCCATTCACCCCCAACTTCCCCACCAGTGTGTCCATATGAAAAGCAGAAAAGACCTTGGCTCTGTGCAAGCCCTGCTCAGCATTGACAAAAATATCTTGATATTATCAATCCTGTGCTCAGCACAAATCCAAAACACAGCACCATACCAGCCACTGCAAAGAAAATTAACTCTACCCCAGACAAACCCAGCACAACCTATATGATAGATGTGCCCCCTCTGGTTAGCAGTGGTAGATGAATTTCAAGCTCCTGACCTGCTCACATATTTTTTTCTGTATGCTTTTATTTCTATGAACAACCATTTCTGATGCAGCAATTCCTAGGAACTCACAGCAGGACTAGGAGCGATCACAAACCTGAAGTGAAGCAGTGCCAGCCATAAAGGAGCTGGATCCAGGTGCACGATGCTTCTGTGACTGCTTCAGCATCTGGTTGTTCTACTCAGCAGCTTATAAAGTTCTGAGATAGCTGAACATCTCTTCAAGAAAGACCAGTGGGAACCAGAATGGACCTTATTGTCTGCAACAGTGAAAAATGCAGTGTGGTTTTCTCCATGCCTGAAGTTGCAGCTTGCTCAGAGTTGGCGTGGCATGGCTTTGCTGACAAACAAATTAATCGAGCTCCCTTTCTAAAGCCATCAGGGAATTATATGCATGTATTTCATGCTTCTCCTAAATCCAGTTCTGTTAACAGAATTCTAAGGGAACTTGGTACACATAAGATGCTGTCTCAACTATTTTCCAGTAACTGCTGTGGAAACTGTGTCAGTATCTTCAGCATGGAAATATTACACAAACTGCCCAACCCAGGACTCGACAAAGATGGTCTGTAACCTAAGAGCAACCAAAGCTCAAAAATCTAACTCAGGGACAGAGCTGTCAGAGTATTTAGAGCAAAGATATAGGGAAAGAGATATAGAGAAGGTAACCACTGTCTATATTTTTTCTAGAAACTTATTTCCCAGCTGTCAGAAGGAAGAGAAAGGTGAGCTCGTGGATAACTGCTTCTGCAGATTGCCTTGACCAGCAGACTAGCTATCCATCCTGCAGCAGTCTGTAATAACCTCCCCACAGTGTCAGCAGATAGATTTTAACAGCAATGCACAGAAACAAAATCTTCTTTTAAACCAAGAAAATCTCATTAGCCTTTGTGCTGCACCCACAACTCACCTCATTATATGAACTGGTCTTTCTCCTTGCGTTTGTGATGCCACAAAATGTCTTCCCAACCATATGTACCATAGCTCAGGACAACTACTCTGCATCAACTTTTCAGGAAGGAAGCTCTGACCTTGAAGCTCTGGAGGGTCATGAACCAATGCTCCCACAAGAAAATAAATTTTTAAAAAGGCATGTTAGAAACTGAGAAGCTAAGGGAGATTGGTCATGGTGGAGAGGGGGAGATGTTGCAGAGTACTATGGTAAATCATCTGCTGTGGCACAGGACTCCTCTTCAGCCATGTGCATGCTATACAGTCTTTTTGCACCACAGCTCTTTTCTCTGGTGGTGATGGCAGTACAATAAAAATAACTCTGTAGAAATGGCTACCCAATGCAATTCTGCTAAGGACACTGGAAAAAGCTGCTGAAAAACACAGCCTTAATTTCATACACTCAACTTTGTAATTATAGAGCAAAATTCAGCTGAAAGGAACCAGCAAGGGCCAAGATTTTCACACTTACCATAGGAAATATTTGCTGGGTTTCTTTTTGGGGATTTGTGTGTTTATGAGAATGAGGTGGCCATTGGCAGAGTGCTGATCCCAGAAGTCTGGCTGGGTGCTGTGAGCAGAAGAAGGAAAACAAAGTCAGAAGCATGCATTTTCTAGATGCCCCTTGAGGTGTCATCCTAAAATTCATCTTTCCCTGGAAAAAAGTAACTAACATAAAATGTAGGAATGTTTTAGAGATTATATTTTCCTTATTGAAGCCAATCTCAATTTCTTTGAAAGAAAAAAGACTTCTGAAGAGGACCACATTATGTTTTATCCATACTTCACTCTCTTCTTATCCTATGAATTTTCTTTCCATCAGACTGTATTCTCCACTAATAATAGAAGTAGAGAGCAAATGATTTAGTGTCAGCAAAACAGGTCCAGTTTTACAAGGGCATATGTGAAGTAGCCCTTCCATGTTCTGTCTCAGCCAAAACAAGTGGAAATTACCAGCTAAAGGAGGTCCTGTCTCCTCCTCCTAGTATTTGTACAGCTATGTAATAAGCCATATCAAGAAAGCATCTCTAAACTAATCTGAAGATAAATTAGGGAGTGAAATGTGGAAATAATTTTCATCCAGATCAGAACCAAGGTCTGCCTCCCAACACAGGGGGTGTGAGTTCCAGCAGGAGCACAAGTTGGGAAGAGCTGGAGTTGAAAACTTCACTTTACACAGCACACTTCCATCCATCCAAAATTATTGTGAAACTAAAGTCCTGGACAGTTCACAATTAAGAATAAAGACACACACACACACAAAAAACCCCAAACAAAACAAAAAAAAACCCAAACCAAAAAGGCATGTATTTTTTTTTTTTGTTTGACCTCTCTGAGCTAGCTCACTCTAGTGTCAGAGACGCTCTAGCAGGAGACCAAGGACAGGAAAGGGAGGGGAGCTGACTTAGCAGCATTAGCTGTTATGTCAGCTTAAGTGTAGCACCAACGCATTTAGAGCTTCTGTGGCAAGCTGATCATTAGCAACAATAAAACTTGAAAACTCTTGAAATTATTTTATTTCTTTTTCTTTCTGGCAAGAAAATTTCAGTGGTTCTTTCTGAGATCTGTCATAAAAGGCAGTTATACACGATGATACAAAATCTGTCTCAGAGACCACGAACTGAAACAGAGATTTGAAGCTTGTTTCAGGCCGCCTTACCCCTCTTTCAACAGAAAAAGAGGGGATGGAGAGGACCCTACTAAGTTTTGCTCAAAGGCTGTTCTGATGAATCTTTAAACACAGTGATTTTACTTCAAGCTGTTATTATACTTCCATGAGACCAAGAGAAGTGCTATTATGCTGGTTCACTGTTTGCTCCCGTATCTTCCTTTATCTGCCTCAAACCACTGGCAATTAAGTGGCTGCTATGTGAAGCTCCCAGGAGCAGCACACAAGTGCACGGCACTGGTGTTTCAGAAATTCCTGGATCTGGCTCTGCTGGAAGCAGCGTAAGTGTAAGGTATTTACACATTTTCATTTCCAGGCATGAGCCAGAGGTGCAAAGGTTCACAACTGAGGCAGCAAAGGAGACCTCAGCCATGAGGTAGGCTTGATTGGATCCACTGATGGTAAATTTCACGCAAAAGTTCACCTCAATGCCTCAGTCAGTTTCAAGACTCTTAGATGAAAGAGTTTATGACAATGATTTACTGAATAAAAACAATTAATGCCATCAGCAGATTTTCATTATTTGACAGGTTCAGATGGCAATAACAACTGTGTGGAAGTGATACACTTGGATTTTGCAATGGATCTGATTTAAAATTTTCCCGTGAGATTTTGTACTTGGCAGCACAGGAAGATTCAGAATGATTACATTGAGAAAGGCCAAGTTCAACTAGAAAAGATCCTGAGCAACATGATCTAGATTTGAAGTGGAAGCAGAAGTTGCATGAGAAATTTCCAGAGATCCCTTAAAACTACTCTTTTCAATGCTTTTAAGTGCTTATATCAGTAGGTTTGATCCGATCACTTTAACAGAGGCATCCTGCTTCACTTGAGTACTTAACCAAGAGCACTGACAAACAGAAACAGCCATGGTCATTATCAAAGCTGAACACCTCTCTGGTCTATCTGCTTTGGCCAAATACCAGTCACTGCCCTGCATGACAACTGGATGAAATATAATGGACCCTTGAACAGGAGCAGGGTCAATAATCAGCTATGCCCTTCTGGCCTTAAAGTGTAATGAATAAATACAGGATTAGATGAAGAGATGTCAGGGACAAAGCACCCTTTGAAGCTTAGCTAGCATTCTTCAAACTACAAGATTATTGGTTTTAGCCTGGAGAAGAGCTCATGTCCCTCAGAGACCATCTCTTTTTTGCAGCTGGTCTAAATAAAGAAGCCTACAAACAACCTTGTCTGTGTCTTTCTGACTGCACAATTCAACACAAACTGCTACTGAGAGGGAAAGTAACTGTAAACATCCCAGTTACAGCAGGCAGATTAGGCAGGGGCCAGCTGAGCAAAGAGAGAAGGCAGCAGACCAGCCTCCTGGACCTGGTGCCAGGGGTTAGCTATATGTTGTACTTTGCAAACAGCAAAGCTTGTAGCTCTCCTCCTGCAGAAACCCTGCAGAACCTGCAAACAAGTTAAAGCAAAGAAAGGGAGTTATTTCCATCAACTGCCACAGGTGTGTACATGCTGTTATTCTTTGTCAGATTAACATTAATTTTGATAAAATAAATTTTAAGGGTAAGTCTCAGAGCAAAGATACTCATTATAACTCCCCTAGTCTTTCTTAATGTATTAAATGTAGGAGTTCTGCTTAAATTTCAGTCCTGGGGAGATGAAAAAAGCAGAAAAAATGGAAAACCTTGCCACAATGCATAACTTTTAGAGTCCAAAAAAAAATTGGTAAGTGCTTGTAAGACAAGTAACACTTGCATTTCCTGCATGAAGGAAACAAGGAGGAAAAGAAGCCACCCAAAGAGGGAAAGGATCAGGCATTCAACCTAGCCTCCTGACTCACTGAGAATCTATTTTTTTGCTGCCTGCTGCATGGTCCTGCAAGGCAATGCAGATCCTGACTTCTTGCCTCAAATCTGTTTCGGGAGAGATTTTGCACCCATCAGGCAAAGTGTGCCAGCACTGGAGTGAGCAGTGTTATCGGGTGTTAGCTGCAGCACTCTGATACATCCTTGAGAACTAGCACATCATTAGGGATATTTTCACAATGGAATGTGTGAGTCTTAGGTCCATGTCAGACAGAACTGAGAATGCTCTCAAGAAGGAATTAAAAAGTCCTTAACAACTTTTAATAACGGTTCATTTAAACGTCCTTCATCCATATGAGTTCAGCACTATTTTTAAAATTTTCAAAAAAGTTTTGATAAAGCAACTCTGTATGCTCTTCGAAAGAAAGAAAGAAAAAGAAAGAAAGAAAGAAACAAACAAACAAACAAAGAAACAAAGAAAAAACCACACAGAACACCCAAACATGAAACACACACCACCACCCCCTTCCTCCAAATGGAGGTATTTATTTTTTGAAATGTGCCCTGGAAGAGAAATTGAGAGGAAATATATTTTGCAGTGCAATACCCACTATAACAGATACAAAAATCTGCGTCTCTGCACTTTGGGCAGTTATTGCCACCTCCCTGAATTAGCCACAGTTTACACCTACTTGCACTGATATAAATGACAACACAAGAGCAAGGTGATAGAAAACAGGTCTGCAATGTCTATCCTCAGCCAAATACACCTGCAACGCTTTTACAGAGCAAACTATATATTGCAGTACCTATAACTTGTGTAAACTACAATAACAGTATTCCTCCGTTCCCCACAATAACTTCTGTGGAACTACATGTAACATAAATTACACGTTTTATACACTGGGCTTACAAGGGAGTTCACATTGACTTATATATACACGAACATTGAAACACCCCAGCTCACATATTACATTCTAAGCACATTTTCAAATAAAATAGGATTTGTTCTTTGGCACAGCTGAGGTGCTTCCCCAGCAGCCACCTTGATGAAAAAAACAGTGAGAGTTCACACTCACCAAGGACTTGTCAGCACAAGGCATCACAGTTCCTGGAGAGCACTTCCAATTCCCACAGGCAGGTAGCTGTCTCAGTGACACAGCTTCAAGGGCACACCACAGACACCTACGAGATTAAATATTAAACTCCCTGATCACACTGGCATGCAACCTCAGCCATTATTGTTTGTAAACCACATGGCTGAACAACCCTAGATTTTCAAAGGAAGAAGTGATACTGTGGTTCAGGCTTTCACTGGGAGTTTTCTGAAAAGCATGAAGGCCTGTGTTGCTTCCAGCCTTCCTTAACTATGCTGCTAAAAATGAGCTGACACAGATCATCCGCTGGGATGCTAAGAGACCACCAATAGTATATCTGAGACTACTCCACTCACAAAAGAATATGTGCTTAAGAACTCTAGATGTTTTCCTGATTATCAAGTTTCACTTCAGAAATAACTGGAAATGTTTCCTTTGAAATAACTTCCTAAGGGACAGTCTTACAGAACAGCTATTTCAGATTATTTACCTGTATCCACTCTGTGTAAAGAAGCTTATTCCTTAGCATTGCCAAGTGTGTGAAAGGAAAGCCTCTGTCAGAAGAGTCGTCTGTCTAGTCACAATATACCATCCACTTTGCAGCAGTTTCCACATAGATGGTTTCCCATCCATGACCCACGTGCTTCAGAACCAGAAAACCACTACAGTGGGGTCCCCCTCGAGTACCTTTACTAAGAACACTTTAATGTCCTAGTGAAAAATAAAAATTATTTCAAATCCACGCCTTGCCTCTGATACAGGGAAAAATCAAATAAATCTTTGCTGAAATACCATTTCACTTTGGGATTAACTGACTTAAATGTTCTAAGCAAACAATGATTTTTCATTCTTAAACCCCAAACTCTAAAAAATAGAGATTTATCTTATACACTTGCTTCTCTTTCCTAGAAATTATATATGGTACCCGATTTTTACCTAGATTCTCTGGCATCTCCAGCTCCATATCCAACTCTATTTACTGCTTAAGTTAACAGTAACTTTCAAATGAAATTATTAATACGTATACATTTAGAAAGCAGAATTTCACATTAATCTCAGCTGCTGTGGCTAGAGTCAAAACAGGAGCAGCTGGTGTTCAGGAGGCTCTGATTTAGGAGTTATGGATGCGAGTGGAAGAGAAGGAATTTTGTTTACATGACTGATAAAATTTCTTGCCTATCAGTGGCTGGTTTCCTTAAATTTCTATACCAAAAAGTGGTGCGGGTCTTCAGAAAATGCATTTCCTCAAAACTCCACATCAAGAGGTGCAGTCTTTCCTCCTGTCCCTGCACTGGGGGCCAGGGCCCACCACCCACAGACCCATTTCTCCTAAAGCAGGTGTGTTTCAGTCCTGCCTGGGAGGAGGAAAGGCCAGGGTCTCTTTCAGGAAAAGAGGCACTGGGCACACATAAAGTGGTACTGCTCTGGGAAAGAAAGGCTGGCTGAAGCATGAAGTGGACCAGTCTGGGGATTTATTTTGTTTTTATTAGAAGCTAATGTGGGAGGGAAGAGAGGGGAGTCATAGTCTTCACTTTCTAATATTCAAGTACTGTAGTATTCACCAGACACTCACAAAACCTTGGGTCCCAGACCCTCCTTGGTGTTTAAACTTTGGCCTCATCTCTCTGAAGTCCAATGTTCCTGTGCACAATCAGCACCTCTTCCCTGACCCATCTTAACCCCTTTCTTTTTCTTCTGCATGGAGCAGACTGTGGGCACTTCTAATGCCCCCCAGTCCTAACACACCACTCTCTATGTTCCATTGCAGCCCAGCACATATATGGATTTCACATCACCCTGGAATGGCTCCCCATTCTCCACTATCTCTTGTCCTGTCTGTGAAAGCTCTTCAAAGCTCTATCCTAGGTGTCATCTTCTGTATCTTATCCTCAGGGAGCCTCTCCTCTTCACACTGATACAACTATTACCTTTAGGTAAATGGCTCACAAATCTACATCTCAATACCAAAGTGATCTCCCTCAGTTTAGCACTACACATTTAATAACACTTCTGATCTGCTGCCCTGGAAGGATGACTATTTGTTTAAAACTAAACTTTGCAGATATTACTGAGCAGCTTGTTGTTTTCCTTTGATGTTATTTCCTTTTATGTTATTTCCTCTTCTCCATTGCGGTTAGCAACAAAATTCTTCCCATTTCTAAAACTTCAAATTTCAATACCTACTTTTAATATCTACTTTTTCTACCTACAAGTTCTGGAATATTTCTTGTCTTTCAAACTTTTCTCCTTAATAAAAGAAATAAATCCAGACAACATGCTTCTCCATATCTTGGCCATCTTGATCTACGACAAATATATTCTTCTTCAGTTCTTCACTGCTCCTGTCTTTTTGGACCAAAAAGACAGCCAATGATGAATGGAATGATATAAATGCATTACACTCCCTGGACCTGTTGCACTTAGATATAGTAAGGTAATCGTAGGAACTTTAATTACATTAAAAATAAAATGCAGCAGCCATAACAAAAATTGTTGACCTATCTCCTCTGTGACTTCCCTTCCTGTACCATTGAATTTTCAATTCCTGCCCCATTATCCCTAAGTTTTATGCCAAAGCTGGGTAAAAGCTCTTGCTTGCTGGCTTTTTGCAGTGCCAATGATGAGCAGGTTCTCAAAATGATATTTTAAAAAGTAACTTGGCCTTGTATTGGTAATCTCCTCTTCCGATTTGTGCTCGACTCCCACTCCTGTTCCCAGATACCAGTTATCAGAAACCTCTTTGGAGCCTTCATATAAAACTGCCAAGTGTGCCCAGAGGCAAGGGCAGAAAGAGAAGCAGACAACAGAACTACAAACACACCTCATTTCATTAGAATTAGAGAGTGAAGAAATTATTAATTTACAGATTTACACCATAATTCTTCAGCTTGCTTTCACTTAAAATAGTTTCAGTGAAAGAGGCAACAATCACTATATTTAAACTGTCATCTTTATGTTTCAGATCTATTTTTCGAGAGGCCTGAAATGAAGGAAGGAGTGAAATGAATGCTACTGTGCAGGACACTCTGCCATTTCAGAAAGCCGAGACACACCTGTTTGCTCTCAGCATTTTCATTGATTTCTTCACATGCCGGGCTCATAAACCCTTTCTTAGGGGCTGCTGATGCTCTGCCAACACCAGTAAATCGGACGTGCTGAGGGAAGCTTGCTAGCACAAAAGCTGAGCAGCACGAAGCAGCTGGTGCCCATGCCAGGAAACTCTCTTTCCTTCAGGCCAACGCAAGCTGCCGCCCAGCAGCCCTTCCCAGAGCACCACAGCCACTGTTCTCCGCAACAGGACTGTCTGGCACGTTTCAGTCTCCAAGAATGTCAGTGTCTTTGCCTAAACCGGGATTACAGATGGCACTTCTATGCCTGAGATGGGTTTTATTAAAACTCCAACTTTCAGCAGTTAAATACATACAATTCTGCTTAGACCTAAACAGTGTTCCAAGTGTAAGTAACATCTGAAAAAGCGATCTGTTTTCTTGCTGTTCAGCCAGATGTCATTCATTTCCAGAGTTCATTAGACTTACTGGCATCATCCAAGAAAAAAGAAAACATCTCCTTAGCTACCTTGTAATTTTTTTAGTAGATATTGGGGGCAAATTTGCAAGAATTACAGCTTTTTGAATGTGGATTTTTTTTTTTTTTTGGTTCACACTGATAGACAGTTGAATTAGATTGCCACTGTAGGTCCTTTCCAGCTGAACTATTCTATTCTGTTTTGTCTTCTATTTTAACACTCAAGAGAAGTATTGAAATGTGAACTCTGGATCTGGTCCTCCTCTAGTCTAGGGCTGCTCCCTGCAGCAATCCCATTATAATTCTCTTTTCTCAGAATAACAAGATCTTTCTGTAAACTAGATCTGGAGAACAGGGACCGGAGAGAAAAATTTTTTTTTTTTTTTTTTTTTTTTTTTTTACTTCACGAGGCTGAGGATTCTCATTTAAACAAAGTTGAAGAGAACAGCTGAATCAAATGAATCAAATGAAAACAGAAAGAAGTCTTGCCTGTCTTTGTAGGATGGGAGCAGGGAATTAAAGGAAAATGCAATGGCACTAATATTTATGGAAATTTGCACTGTGAGCATAAGCATCTAAGCATCCAAGCAAATATTAATACAGGGGTTGAGTATATCTCTGTAACCCCGATGGGCAACAATACAAAACCAGGAAATGCTCTAGGCAATGTCTATGTAAAACCCACATCAACTGCCCATATCAGTTAAAAAACAGAGATACATTTAAATTAGTGCCAGTATGTGAGCAGGCCTTTGATTGAATGTCATTTGCATTTCATGGAGAAAAACAAAAGTTTCTGGGCCTGATTCTCCATAGACTTGCACCCAAGTGACTGCACTTGCATTGCACAGGTTACTACTATAGAGTGGCTAAATATCATAAGTATTTGCAGCTCCTTGTGTGACTAGAAATATATTCCTAAAATGCAAAATACTTGGAGGAAGGAAAACCAGCATCCCAAAGCCAATCTGCATATGTGCCATGTTCCTGTCTTGCTTTTCCTTCCCCACTCTGCTCCTGGGACCACAGCTAAGCTGCTCCACGCTGGACATGATAAAATGAGCCAACTCTTTGCAACCATCTAAACTCATGGCCTGAACTTTCTATTTTCCATAAAGTATAACTGTTCTAAAAATACCTGTACTGCTCTTCATTTGTTCATCTTGTTGTCCTGCCAGAATTATAGCCTGAAAGGCTCAGGGTTTTCAAGTAATTTTCAAGTGGCCTTTTTCCCTTTTCATGCATTAAAGGCTGCCCCTTCATTTCTCCGCTTTACTTTTCTCTCACCTGTTTGTGAACAATCACTTCAGCCTCAGCCAAGCCCACAGAAACAAGCACTGAGCCAGGGCATATTTGCCTTGGGTCAGGCAAACAGGGTCTGTGTGGCCACCCTTGGCCTGGGGCAGGATGAAAGGCCATCCAGGCCCCCTCACGGTTTGGTGACACCCCAGCCAACCCTCCCTTCCTTTGGGAACAATTACAGAGGGTCACCCAAAAGTGGCTGCAAATAAAGTTCTTTCCAGATGCTAAGAGAGGCTGCTTTCTCACCACCACAATTTGGGACCTGTTTTCTGCTGTCACTTACACTGGTGGGAGCCCCAGGTGCTGTCAACAGAGGGAAATCACCCAGGACTTTCTCTGGGTGCATGACTTGGCTTCTTGGCAGCTAATCCAGATGAGGCAGCAGTTCACACATGGGTTTTATCTTAAATAAAGAATGAGAACTATTATACTTGTCAGTTTTCACTTTTGCTCTGTTTATGGGGTAGTTTCAACTTTCTTTCATGCTCTCCTTGCCAGCTCTGCACACTGTGCAACTGTTAATCTAAATCCTCCTAAAGGCATCAGCTGGTGCCTGAATTCTATGGAAAAGTAATTTTAAGAATGGATGAAGTTTATAGAGACAACATCTGCCTGGTCAGTAAAGGTGGAAATGAACATGCTTTTAATAGAATAAATCTGTTCTAGTGCAACATGGGGGCCAAGCCTTCCTGGCAGCCTACACAAAAGCATGAAGCAGGCCCAAGCCCCCCTCCTCTACATAGGATGTCTTCTCTTCAGAGGGGTTCACTGCAAGCTACTCCTGGCTCCAGCTTGGAGACTGTAGCTGTCAGGGGGCAAAGAGAGAAAGCAGAGTGAAATTTGCTCATCCAAGCCCTTTTCCAGCCTACAGCCAACAGATACCTTTTGGTATCATCTAGTGTACTGTGGGCCAAAGGCAAGAGCTCCACATTATGTATTGTAGAGTTCCACACAGCACATTTCTGGGAGTACAGAGACTGGGTCTTAAACTGGACAGGAGGCTGAAGCTCTCTTCTTATCAAAAGAAAAGCATTAGTCTTATCAAATCAGTCATCTCTTCCTCTCACATCAGAAGCCAGCTTAAAAGCCTCAGCCTTATACCTTAAGTCCTTAAACTCAAATCTAGCTTGTCACCTGCCTCCTTACCATGGGAGGAAAGTGCAGCCTGGACAACAACATCAGCTGCATGGGACCCAGCTGAAGCTGTTCAAGGAACAGCTGGGCACTGGCAAGCCCACGCTTCACCACTGGAGATGTGGACACCAGACAAGTGTGGGAGCGCAGCAGCTCTGCCACCACTGTGGCATGGGCCCAAAACTTGTAGCTTTTCTCTTCAGTCAAACCAGAAAGCAACCCACACATATGAGTGAGTGATAGGGAGGAGAAAAGTCCTTTACACATTAAAATTGCTGATGATGTTACGTTGTGTATGTGATGAATACACTACAAGTCTGGAGATAGAGAAAAAGTGGTTCTGATGATCAGTTACTCGGGTGTTTGGTGTAAGCCTTTCTGAGATAAGGAGAAAAGCTGTATCATGTCACAATATCAAATGGAGTATAACTTAAGAACACCTGCCTCATGTCAAGGAAACCAAGAAAGGTGTACTAAAATTAAACCAAAATGTGGTTAAAATTTCATCTCAAAATTTTCCCTAGCCCTTTTCTTCTTTTTTTTTCTTTCAAGCCAAATAATCTTCCTTGAAAGAAAAAATCACTTCTGATTCCTGTTCCATCACTAGAATTATGGGGGAAGAAGTGGGAAAACAAAAGAGGATAAATAATTTTTAAATCTCATTGTCTTTTACTGCAAAATGGTCTTAGAAGACTGGATAGACCACTTCTCATTTATACAATTACTTCTTTCTCTTGTAGTAATATTTCCAGAATTGTCCAATGCTAGGTTTTTCCAAGTTGTTCGAAGGTTATGGGTCATGTAATACACTTTTTGTATTTACAAACAAAACTTTAGGCCATATTGTCAAATATACAGGATAAAGTCCTAGTTTCCCATTCTGTAATTTCCCCCTCCCCCCCAAACCAAAAAGCATAGGACTTCACTTTTCTTTCAAACTGTTTCATTGTCCAGGTTATCCTTGGGTAAATAGGCTTTAAATTTTGTGAAAGATATTAAATAAAAAATTCTGGCATGGAACTCTCTTCCATATTCATGTTGCAAACATTGCAATTTATAAAGCAACTTATATGCTCAGAACAGGTAAATTCAAGCACAAAATGACCACGGATATACCTATGCACAATAAAAATATCTGGATTTAAGATTAGAAGAGAGCAAGGGTCACCACATTCTCACTGCTGTAGAAAAAGGATGTTATTTTTGTCCCTTGCAATATAAATGAGCTTAGTAGGCCCAACATGTGAAATACCTTCAGGACAGAACTGACTTTATGAAAAGATAGATGGATGGAACCATTGAGTTCATAATCATACCACTGCTTTTGACTTCTCTCCAGAGCATGTTCTACTTAGGAAAAGAATGCAAACTGCAAATTAAACCCTCACTTATCCTCAGCAACCTGACAGTCTGGCCCAAGAAATACTGCTAAGTCTGGCAGACTCGGAGAGTGATGTGTTCATCGCACGGAGGTGTGAGGAACGTGGCCCACCCCGGCTCATCTCGCGGGGCACAGCTGGGGAACTGTACACAAAGAGGGGAAACAAGTGTCTTTGAGGGAAGGAGGTGAGAAGGGGCCTACAGCAAAAATGGGAGATATTTTTATTTCCTTCATATCCTGCTGCTATTTCAGCCAAGCATTTTTCATTGCGAACTTACGTGAAAAGGGTTTTTTTACTGAAACAGTTTTCAGATGTCAGAATTAATCCCTTTGATTAATGTAATTAAAACTGCGTGTGCTACCGAGTCTTTTCAAGCATTCTTCATCACTATCCTTTAAACCTGCCTTTTCTGCATTTTCGGTTTACAGCACTTTTGCACGGGGACACAATGAGCTGGAAGGGAAGGTGTTCTACCAAGAAGATTGGGGCAAACACCAATGAAGCTTCTTCTAAGCATTTGCACCCTCCTTATCTCTGTGTCATTCTTCAGCTTACACACCCTCAAACATTCTCCTTGCCTTCATGCTGCTTAGCTTCTGTGTGGAACATCAAAAAACTTGAATACCTTTATCAAAATTCTTTTCTTTAGCTCTTTGGCTTCCCCATTAGCAGAAGCAGCAGGTTCCTGAATCTGACACAGAACTTCCCTGGCTTAGAAACACTGTCTGAATAATTAATATTGCTCTCCCCTAACTTTCTTTGGTCCTCTTTCACCTAAAGTTAGTCAAAATAATAACATACTTGAATAATCATGCTGCAGTAGAATAAGTCATGAAAATCACTTGTTCACATGTTGGGCAAATTAATCAGACTCTCTATATATTCTGGCATAGAGCCTTCATTTCTATTTAAATAATTGACAGACTGCTTTGGATTTTAGCATTTCATACGTCTATTCAAATTGCAGTTCGGTTTTCCTTTTTCTAGAGACTGGGATGCTTTTGGTTTAGCAAGCAGAAATAACTGTGATAGAAGAATTGCACCAAAGGGAAAACATCTATTACTGAGCTTGATTCGCAGGCGACACAAATGAGCTCTGATCCATTGATGCTAATGGGTTACACACTCCTACAACACTTAAAGATCTGGCTTCTTTTCTTGCTGCCTTCTTGCTGTCAACTTTTTGCCATCAGTTTTGGTTTGGGGTTCCCTTCCCCTCCTCCCCCCAGCTAAACTACCTAAATATTCAGCTATGACCACAAATGTAAGTAACTCAACTTTTTGATTTTATATGCTCAGGTTTTCTTTTGGGCTGTTAATTATTACTGCCCAGTGGAAACAGCAGCCAAAAGTCTTCACATTCCCATTGGTTCTGTAGTTTATTCTTTAGTCTTCCATTCTGAGAAAGATGGTATAAAAATATTAAATTATTTAATACTCAAAACCAAGAAGAAATCAAAGATAGCAAACACCTTTCTAAATCTTAGAAGATAGTCTAGAGATATAATTAGGAATGAGAATACCCTAAAATATACTAAGCTTCCCCTTGAAGACGGGACAAATATGTTCATTCCTCTCTCTGCTGTTTTCCAATCACCATCTTTCTACTCAGATGAAAGCAGCTCTTTTTTCTTGCTTGTGAATATCCCTCACGAATTACAGAAAAGGGCTCCAGCATTAGTTAGATGTACTTTTCCTGAGATCAGCCTGCAAAGTGGAAAATCTACCTGGCTACATGTTAAGGACAAGTTCTTCCTTCCCCCTCTCTCCAGTACCAAGGTCAGCACAGATTAAATATTTGGAACTCCATACCTAAATCCTGGTCTTCTACACTGTGTTAAGTTTCCTTCAGATCTTAGTAGCTTCCAAACTCCATGCCTGATAAAGGAGAGCTCCAGACAGCGTTATCTAGAGTGGTAACACAAAGTAACATGAGAGAATTCTCTATGGACAGCGCACCTGCAGAGGTGCATGAGCCGATGCATATGGAAGAGATACAGAGGTGAAACAGGGCTGAAACGACAGTCAGTGGCAATGAAGGAATTAGATTTATGTCCCCAGACAAAATGCTCTGCACTTCAATGAAAGCTTCTCCCACATTGTCTGGTCTGCCTCTGAGGGCATCTCAAACACTGTCTGAAACTTGCTGTAGAACTGGCTCTCAAGCACAGCCTTATCACAGACTGATTCTGTTCTTTGCAACCATATTATGTTTCTGTATATCAAACTGTACACCCCTATGAACAGAGGAAAAATACCCAGACATTCTTAGAGTCATAATTAATTGCTAAATTGAGATGAAGGTGTTTTTTCTCTGAAGTCTGTGTTTTTCCCTAGGACTACTGGAACTAAATTTCCCTTGACACCACTCAAAAGAAACCTCAGTTCCACAACTCAGTGAAGGAGAAGCAGATGATTTAAGATTATAGGATTAGGATGGTTTTACTAGTTCTAATTCCTTCTTCACCAGTAATGTGTGGAAATGGTTATTCACCACAAACTATTCGCTGTCCTAGTTAAAAATAGTGGTTTCACTCCTTTTTCCCAGCAGGGAGGTGCTCACACCACAGCTGATACTCCCGGGCTCTGTTGTTAGAGAAACCAAGAACAGGATAAGCAAAGGGTCTGAGACACCAACCTGGATAGTTTTCTTTTAGTACATTTGGATTAGAAGAAAAAAAAAAAAAAAAGCCTCTAAACCAGACAGCAGCTGTGTCACATGCAGAAAGGGTACTCTTCTGTATGGAAGTTCTGAGCATGAAAGGTTTCATTCTTCTTCCTCTTCAAGAGACCATTCACAGGTAACCCACAAAAACTGAGATTTATGAGAGAAATGAACACTTTAGGAAAACAGACCCTTAAAAAGAGATTGGTATTATCTGTAGTGTTTTTTAAACAACCATGCAAAGTCCTGCCGTTAACAGAGCCTGAGACATTTCTATTGAATAATTTTCTTAGTTATCTAATAGTCAATGAATTGCATAAAATATTATATATTGCATAAAGTATTATATATTGCAAAAAATTGGTTGACTTTTCAAATTAAAAAACAATGTTCAAAGAAAAAGTAACTTTAGAAGCCTAAGAGGGCTAAGGAATAGTCTCAAGGTACTTCATGCTTCAATACAATTTGCAGCATGGCAGTTGATGTCCAGGGATGTCCACTTAAAAGCAAAATAAAGTTTTAGTCAGTATTTTTTTTCCTTCCAGTAGCTGGGAAACAAAGCACAAAACAAATGACAAGTAAACATTCAGCCACAGGAAGCCATTAACAACAGTGGGCACCAATTAGGGCCCAGCAGGTATCCTTTACACCGCCTGGTGCTCTAGCTCCTCCTCAAATACTTTGGCATAACACTCACAAACTCAGGCTTAGGAAACAACAGGCTGTTTCATTTACTCTGCAATTTGTAGCCACATATTCCTGCTGATAGGCCCATAAACCTGTTTGTAGTCTTCTTCTGTTTCCCTTCAAGTTTGTGTCATTAGAAACTACAATTACTGTCTGTCCAAAGAGAATACTCTTCAGGAAAGAAAATAAAATTGAGATACTATGATCCTCTTCCTCTTTGTCTCTCTGTCTCATTCCTTTTCAACTTTTCTTTTTGAGGAGAATGTATAACACAATGGCTGACATCAGGCAAATGGGCTCACTGAGAAAATATTTGTGAATTCTCAGATTTTTGCAATGGGGACATTATTTTTTCAAATCCCAAATTTTCCAGTAGAACAGAGTGAAAAGCACATTGTTTTCAAAATTAAGTCAAGGTCTGCAAGAATTAAAAAAGAAAAAAAAATATCCTGCTTCAGCCAAAAACATTGCACAAAATAGACACAGTTTTGAAATCCTTATGTCAGTTGTAAGAAACTTTGTAACTACTGTCCAAAAAAAGGTCAATAAATTACCCAGGCCTTTTAAAGTCATTCATAGATTGTGCCTTACTTCTTCCTGAGCAAGTACAGAGTTTTATTGAAACATGACACAGAATAAGATTCTCACTTTTACATTGAGGCCGTAAGATAAAAAATAACAAAGCAGGTTGCAATCTCCCAAACCAAGATTTTACCAGCTTGTAACTGTTTTCCTGAAATGAAAAAGTACTTTTGTGGCATTATAGTGCTGCAAAAAGCAGAGGAAAGTCAGAGCCCAGCCCAGAGAACTGAGAGAAGTTCTTAGTGAGTGTCACGATATAAAACAATATGTTAATATAAAACACAACCCACTCAACTCCACTAAGTCAATCTTTGTCTTACAAACATCCACAGCCAGGGTGCTCTTATGTGCCATTTCTGTTTCTACCATCACTGCTAGATGAAAGTTAGCCAAAATATCATCAGTTGATGTTTGATAGGTTCTTGATGCTTTTTGCATTACAAGACAACAAGGAAAACAAACCAAATTTGTGCTAATTCAGCGCCCTCCATGTTTCTCTTTGATTTTCCTTCATTTTTAATAATTTTTTCACTGTTTTTTGCCATTAAAAAAAAAAAAAAGCAAACATCAGCGAATGAGTAAGTTACTCTCCAATTGCACTTAATGTTAAATCCCCACTGGCAAAGGTGTGCCCAGTTATCCATCTCTTTGCTGCCTCCACTGCCTCTGCTGACAGTTCTCACTGAAGCTGCCAACTCCTGCTCCTCCAGCAGCATGACAGAGTTGTGCAGACTCTGCATGCAACAACCCCCACAATAAGCATTGAAAATCATCTGTGACAGTGGGATAAACTCTACAACAGAGTTCCCAGAACACCTATCCAATGGGTTTTGAGGAATAACCAGATATATACTTTAAGCCTTGTGTCATGTGTCTTGGTACTGTCATACAGGTGTGGGGTATGAGAGTGTCCTTATAGTGCCCAGGTATTGGCAGCCTAGAACCCAGAAATATAGTTGACAAAAAACCCACAAATCCTGTGTGTACCCAGAGCTCACCTGTCCAGTGCTCATGTCATGGGAAGTGTCTAGGAACCACTGAGTACTGCACCAGCCCTGACTCCTCACTGCTGCTGCTTTGCAGCTCAGCACTTCAAGGAGACTATGTGGCCACCAAGGCAGAGAAATTCAGTCCCTGTCTTGTTCCTCTTGGCTCAGCAGGGAACTGAGAGCAGGAGGCTCCACATCACTGTTTCCGGGCATGCTGGGACAGGAGCACTGTGTGACAGAAGTGGGTGAAACGATCAAGGCACAGACATTCCTCAGAAATACAGAAAATGACACATGAGGAAGCCTGAGTACAGGAAGCCAAACCAGTTTGCTCATTTCCACAGATCGGAGAACTGAATTGAATGGACTCTGCTGAAATGATGCTCCATGAATACATGTAATCTCAAATATCCTCCTCTATAGCTAAAAGGATATGACTGATGTGGACATTTGCAGGATTTTCAGAACAAGGTTTATTTATTCCATTTGAGATTAGCCTAGACTGGCCTTTCCCAGCTTCCAAACTGCTGGGGAGTTTCACCCATTACAATGAGAGCTTTCCCAGTTCTTCTGTGGGAATGATTAAGTTGTGCCTGTGTAACTTATCTGCATACACACATTTCAGTTTTGTCTTGATACTTCTCAGAAAGAAATTTGGGACACAAAATAATACACTTAAATACTGATCATCTAAGTGTACACGAATCCATACACAAAATACCATCTAACAAGAAAGGTGTTACTATTTGCACAACTGAGTGCATATATATAAGCAACCCTTTCAGCACTAAGAATATATCTTTGAAAACTACATCTTACACTCTAAGGCCAAAAGAGGTAGTGTGTCTGCTCTATGGCCACCTAGAAATCAGGTGGCTCATCCAAGCTAGTCATCTAGGCTCCTTCTGTAGTCAAGCAAGAGAGATAAGTGTCTCCAGATTGCCATTTATCCCATTCTAGGATAGGTGAGTAAAACAGGTGAGATGAATCCCTGGCATGGTATCTGCTGGGGGAGGGTGAGGAATTGCTTCCTAGATTACTCCCTTAGGAGAGATACTTAGTTTTTAGCAGCTAATGTTGAGAGGAATCCCATGGTACAAGATTAGGGAGGATTATAAAGATTCACACACTTGTGAAAACTCCCATTATATTTAGCTTACAAAGAAAGTCAAAATATGAATTTCCTATGCAAAAAAAATCATCTTACACTCTCAATCATTCAAACCATAGATCACGATATCTATTAGTCAGAGATTTGTGAAAGTTTTGTGTTTTCATAAAGAAGTAAGGTTCATGTTGGTCTATTTTCCCAAGAAGATGAGGTTCACTTTCTGAATATTAAGAAATTGTCTGCTGCAAACCTGTTAGCCATTTAAATATGACAGAGATATATAAAAAACTTGAAACATTTAGTGGAAGCATGTTACCAAGTAAAGGACAGATCTGTCAGCACTGCCAAAGAGGAAAGGTGGGAAGGTGTCATGACTCCTGAGATCAGAAATGAAATTTAACCCAGAGAAGGAACTTGTTTAGCTCACTACTTCCACTCACCTAACACCACGGTGTCAATTAGAGACAACAGTTTTTCCACATCTGCTGTTCTTCAGGAGTTCAAGGTTCTCTTTTGGTTTTGCACACCATCCATGCAAACAGTGAGAACAGCTCTCATTAGCAGAATCTCTCCACGATGCCTCCTGCATTACTGAAACCAGTGGCACTATTTCCTTTTCTCCATGCCAGATAAGTACGTGCTACCATTTACTGCCTATAAATGCAGGTGGTTCCACACAGGCAAATATCTCAGAACAAAAACCTGCTCAGCCCAACTGGGCATTCTTTGCAAGTTCTTTTAAATCACTAACACTTACTTTAAATAGAGAAAAATATTTCATACTTTGATGAGATTCACACCTACCATTCTTGCAAAGCTAACTCTTCAAGAAATTGAAAAATTCATGCTTGTACTAGTAATATATATAATCTTCAGTCACAGTTTCTCCCTGCATGAAAAAAACAATGTGCTACTTCACAAGCCCTGAATAAACTAAACTCAGAAACAGGTTGAGAAAGGGGCAGACATTGCATTTCCTGTTTTTCTCTGTTTGCTGCTGTCATCCCTTCTCATGTGTATTATTTAAAAAATGAGGAGAAACATAAAGTCATGATTAAGTGAGCATCTGCTTAAAAGTGGCTCTAAATTCCAGAAGCCAGAGCCCAATGCCACAAAGTAGGTAAAACGTGGACATGAGATCTGCATTTCTCTGCATTGCTGTGGCTGGTTGAAAAGATTCACAGATATCTACCAGGATTAAATTGACATTCAGGTGTTGAAAAGCAACTGTCACAGTCACAACTGAAATGCCAGCCTACATACAATGATTCACATCTTGTGTTCCTTTAAATATAACTCTGTCATGCTAACAATCCCATGGAAATCCAAAATGGGTGAGGAGGGGAGCTTTCATTTCCTCTTTACTTTACAACAATTTCACCTGTCTTGTCTCAGAGTCTGGTGCTGCATTCCAGTAATGCAAGCACTGGGAAGGCTGGAGAGGTGTGAAAGGACCGTAAAACACAAACACCAGGAGACACCATGGAGATCATCAGGTCACACACTACAGTTTTACAGCCCCGGTTTCCAGCCAAGCTAGCTCACAGACAGCCAAAGCCTGGGCTTCTGCAGGCAGTGAAAGGAGCAAAGCAGTGGCTATGCTGGACACACCCACTTGCCTCCCCTCTCACAACCCATCTCACATGCCCAAACAGAGCAATCGTGAGATTTGCGTTCACAAAGGTGGTGAATTTTAAGCATTAAAGCGTGTCTTTAGATGCATTGCTTCACTGCAGATGTACTGTATGGGGATTTTCTCATAGCACTTGCTACATCCAAGAGAGAAAAAGATGTAGGTCCTCCACTGGATCAGAATCCAGCTCCCAGTTTGCCCTGCAGTCACTTTTCCCCTGCTCAGTATTCTCCAGGTTTTTTTCTTTGGAAGAAAGCATCTGAGAAGAATTCCAAAATTACCATCCTTTAGTCCTACACACTTTCATTTTTTAATACAGACTAGCACAACCAGGCCTGCAGTCTTTAGGTTATTTTTATTTGCTTGAAATAAATAGCTGTCAAGATTAAAAATTAGTGATTGTCTGCTAATATACCAATGAATTGCATACCCAAGCTACAGATTTTAAGTCCCAATACAGTTTTACAGACTACATCAGTAGAAATTACTCAAGAGGGCCAAAAGTTTCACACCTCATAAGATTCATTACAGACATTAAGATTAATGAAACAAGCAGGATCTGGGAGCACATCTCTGTCCATATCCACATTAGCACAGCACAGAACAGAGGAAGCTGGAACTGCAGAATGAAAGCCCGTGCTGAGGACCCAGCATCTGCCCAAGTTTTTCTTATTTTGAGCTACCTCTGGAACTGTGGAGCAAAACACCCACTGGCAGCTGGCACACACAAGGCAAAGCATGTCCGTCCGTCCATCCATCCATCCATCCATCCATCCATCCATCCATCCATCCATCCATCCTCAGCCCCACTTCATGATGTGACCCTCCAAGTGCCAAAGGGGAACAGCTGGAGGCTTACTTCAAAGTAGGTCTGAGGTAATTAGCTCTAAAGGCTTTTGCTGCATAAATATTAATAGTAATATTTTAATGTATCTCAAGTACTTCCAGTTTAAAATGGTTGGAATAAAACTGATTTAAAGTTTGTCAGTACTTAATTAAATATGCTTATTTTCATCACCACTGCTGTTTTTCCTGCTGCTCACCCAAAACTCTCCAGGGCACAGCATAGCCATGCAGACATGCCCACAAATGAACATGAGTGCAATTAGACATCTACAGGCCTTTACAACAAAGGCTGAGCTCAACTATTCATTTCTACAAATGTAGTCTCCCTCACGGGTAGATCTTGGGCAGAAAAAAACTTGTTGGTTTTCATTTTTTTAATTTAATTTCCATGTATATGTTAAATCCATGTATATAACTCACTGTGGAAAACACAGCTTAAACAAGCTTAAACAAGAAGAGAACTTGAGCTGTTGTCCTTTTTTAGGCTTCAAGGCCCACATGACACAGTTGACAAAGCTACAAAAGTTCAACCATTTGTGTGTGCAGGCCCAGATAAAGGAAGTCTGCATTTTCCAGTCCCTCAGGTGCTTATTTGACACAAACACATAATGGGAAATAATGCTGTGGAAGCCCTGAGCAATAATGTGTGAGGCACTCCTGTAAAAAGAAGCATTAACATACTTTTACAAATTGTTATGACAACTTACTAATTGGATACAGCAACTTTTCCAGCTCTATTGGCATACAAGTGTGGGGAGAGCTTGCCTGGAGGCTGCTGGTTCAGCAGGACAGTAGCTGCAGGCAATTCAGGGAACACTTTCACTGGAAGCTACAGGTCAGGAAAATAAAGGGGAAAAATATTTTGGAAAAAAAATCTTGAAGAATAAAATATAAAAATAGACTCTTATGGTTCGAACAACATAAAGCTGCAGCAAACTGTCTGAACTGTTAACTTAGATTTATTTAAAGAACATAACTGGTTTGATTTTAAAAGCACTACAAATTCCTTTACCGAATGAAGTTTTTCTTCACCCTCAAGCTTTAACAGAATTGCCTAATTTTTTTAAACAATTCCTGCTCATGAGGCACATTTGAGGCTAGGCAGCAGACAAAACAGTGCATGCAAGGATCTATCCTATTCCTTCCCCACCTGCAACTCTCCACTCTCATTTAAACTAAACGTGGAATTTTAAACTTGTAAAAACCTCTTATTTCAGTTTAGTAGTTACTTATAATTATTCAGTCTAAATTCACTGCTTACTGACATAAGTTAACAAATGGAATTCTAAATTACAATGACTGGTAAAGACTAGCTCTTTCCACTGCAATATCTAAGTCAGTATGAAACCGACCCAAGTTTGAGGTAATTTTGTAGTATACATAATGCCCTAAAGTACTCAGAAACACGTATGCTCCTATTGTTCATATAAATAAAACAAAACTTGTAACACAGAGCAGCCTTTGTAGCCCTTTCTTAATAAGATTTTGATAAAATACAAGGGAAAATACTCTCTGCTCAATATTTTCCTAACCTTTACCTATAAAGAAAAAAAAAAGCCACAGATGGGTCAATATTTTTCAAATTCATTGATACCTTACACAAGACAAAATTAAGGTTCATATGTCATGATTAAAGCAATTCTCTCCTAGTGGTGTCTGTGTCACTCCAAAAATAAATCAATGCAGTATTCCCCTGTTAAGTATGGAGAAAAGTGTTTCCTTTAGAAGAGGAAATTCTCTTAAGGAAGTTGTTTTAAGCTAAATAAAAGTTCAGGATGAAGCCAGCAAAAGGTGTGAAGGATTTCTCTTTGATTTCCCAGCTTGTGTATTTGGGCTCAGACACAGACTACATTTTATGCACATATTAATAGGATGCTAATAAGCCTACAACTCTACTTTGACAGGGACCTGTAGAGACAACCTGATATGTGGCACCAGATATAATAGCTGTCTTAAGCAGGAGATTTATTTCCCTATTACACAGGGGGTCAATCAGACTACATATTTTTTAATTACAAGTTCAGATGAAAATGTCATGCAAAGTTAGGCTGTTAGTTTTGTTGTAATGTTTCTCAGTTAAAGCTAAACCTTCAAAAGATGGAAATAGAATCCAAGCCTTTGAGACTTACTAGGAGCAGGTTTTGCTCTTCACTGGTAACCTTACATGCAGAACGGGGCCACTCATTTGCAAACCCTCGTAAATTACTAGGTCATGAAAACAATCCTGGTATCAAAAGCACAGAAATTGGCAGCATTTATTTAAACAGCTTGCTGCATCCCATGGAGAACTTGGAGAGAGATTCTATCTAGCTGTAAACTGCAGGGATACTTTGAAGTTGAATCTTTTTAAAACAACGCTGAAAAATTTATAAAAGTGATAAACGAATAATAAAAAGTAGTAGGCAAGACTAATCTTAACAATGTAGTTATCCTAATTTGTGTTTACCATTAGAAAAATAATCCAGAAATTACACCTAGTATATCTAGAGCCACATATCCTAAAAATTAATTTAACCACTCACTCAAGAAAGGCTTCCATATACCTTCTCCCACAAATAAATTTTGTTTTCACCATTTCAGATAGGGGATTTTCTCCTATTTCTTGGACAACAAAAATAGATTAGGACAAATTTTTCATCATCAGACACTAAAAAAAAGGCCTTTTGCTCGAACAGCACATGCAAAATGGAATTTAAAAAATTTAAAAACCAACAAGTAAAAAACCCCCACAATACACAAGTGATTTTCATTTGAATTTGAAATAAAAATTCTGGAAAAGTTTGATGGTTCTTAGCCTGTTGATGCAGAAGCTTCTCCCTTTTATTAACTATTGCTTTGATGAAACTTAAAAAAATCATAACAAGAAGGTTTTTTTGTTATTTTAAAAAATTCTATATGGCTTAAGCATTTTATATTTTTTTTAAAATATATAGCTAGGTATAGATATATATTTTTCAATATATTTATATCTTCACTCTGGTCAATTGACCATAGCACGTATGTATACGGCTACTAGTAAAATTGTGTCAAATATCTTCTCCTATCCTGGGAAAATTCTCATCTTCAAACTTATTTCTGTCAGCTTAAGGCTCTACTGACAGTGACTGCAGCAGTCACCAAAAAATATGAAAAATTGTCACTCATCAGTTGCTCTTATCTGCCTGCTTGAAGAAATTCTTGCAGCCTATTTTTAATGTGAAATAAATAAGTATAGTTCTGAAATTACCGAGTAGTTTATTAATTTAAAAGTTGACTAAATGGGACTCCCCTTCCCTTTACTGCCATTTGTACGCAGGGAGTTTCATCTGTTCACTTGACCTTCTCCTCAAGAGAATGAAAAGAGCAGAATGAAAGTGCTGCCCAAAGATGTCTCATGCCTGCATTGCAAATGGTCCAAAATGCCCTCACATCTGTGCATCTGACTTCAAAGGGCTCTCATAAAAGTAGCCCAGGTCATTCTGAAATGAGGCACCTGCGCTGCTCCAGTGGGGGCTGCTCCTCACTCACACAACTGCATCCACCATGGCACAACAGTGTGCACAAAGACGTTCCTCTATAAATGTCACCTGCTCACATGATGTCTGCTCTGGACACGAGTCTCTCACTCCCTCTCAATGCTGGAAATCCAGCTTTGAGAAGACAGGTAGGAAGGTTCAGAGCTTCAGGCACCAGATTCTCTTACAGAGGGAGGAGGTCTAGGGGACTGTTACGTTGTCTTGAAGGCTGTGCCCTGATGCTTGTGTATCCCATTACAGTAACACTGAAAAAATAACAACAAGTCAAGCAACTTTTATTATCTCTTGCAAATCTACTTTAGTTTCCTAGCTGCAGGACCTAAAAAACCAGGCCCAAAAGAGGAACATTTAAATCTTCACAAAGTGGACAAACCATAAACCAGAGCTCAATCTATTTATTGTTACATGGGCTGCACATAGATATATGCACATAAGCATGCTGGTGTAACACACAAAACACATATAACTGCACTACTGGTCACATTCTGTACTGCAGGCTGTGAGATGTGAAAGGCACACATGCATGCAGTCCTTGGGCAGCTGTCCTGCATCACTTCAGGTGCCATTCAGACAATGCTCCAAAGCCATTTTGTCTTCCTGGTTCAAGCACTATCTTTAAAATCCATAGAGCATTTATGACCTTCTGCCTAAGAGCTTCCTACATGTGTAAAATCAAGCCAGGTTTCTTCCAGTGGCTCACCAAACATTCATGTCAACCTTGACAGGCTCAGTTCAAATTCTGACATGTGGCAGCTGCTAAAGATCACTTTAGCAGTAACTGAATCC
>JACBWW010000002.1:21436821-21458255 GCA_020086605.1 Lanius collurio | reverse complement strand
AAGAAAGAAAGAAGAAAGAAAGAAGAAAGAAAGAAGAAAGAAAGAAGAAAGAAAGAAGAAAGAAAGAAGAAAGAAAGAAGAAAGAAAGAAGAAAAGAAAGAAGAAAGAAAGAAGAAAAGAAAGAAGAAAAGAAAGAAGAAAGAAAGAAGAAAAGAAAGAAGAAAAGAAAAAAAAAAGAAAGGAAACTCCAAGATATAACAACTTAGCTTGTTTGATCTGGGGCTATTTAGGTTTACAACAGTAATCTTGCTTTCACCTGCATCATGGAAGTACATTTTTCCCTTGTCAGAGTAGTGGATGAGTGAAACCCACAAATGTAATTTTTTTTCTGTGACAACCATTCACATTTCAATCTAACATTCAAACAGAAAACCAAATCCTAAATCTATTCAATTGTCTTACTATATGCCACAGATGTTAAATGTGTTTTACTGACCACTGTGAGGCTGCCAGTGAGAGGCAATGAACTTTTTCTCTCTTGCCCTACACTGACTGCCTTTCCTTTGATTTTTCAATTCTCCCTCTGTCAGGACTAGGCTTATCTGAAGACAGGAGCAGCAACAGACATCCTGTGAACTGGGGAAAGCCAAAGCATAAGGGAGATGAGACAATATCTGAGGAAGATGAGACAATATCATAAGGGAGATGAGAACATATCTGAAGAATTGTATATCTGTTTTGGTTTGCTTAATTTGTTATATCTAGGGTCCTCAGACTGTAAGGTGGTTTGACCCTGGCTGGAGGCCAAGTGCCTACAAAAGCCCTCTATCACTCTCCTCCTCTACTGGACAGGGCAGAGAAAATACAGCAATGGGTCAAAATAAGGACATGGAAAGATTCTCCTGCTGTCAAGGAAAAACAGACTTGATTTGGGGAAATTAGTTTAACATTTTACCAATCAGATCAGAGTAGGATAATGGCAAATAGAACTGAATCTTAAAAACACCTTTCCCCCAGGCCCCTATTCTTCCTGGGCTTTACTTTACTCCTGGTTGGGGAGTGGGGGCTGTGGTCAGTTCATCACATGTTGTTTCTTCCAATTCTTCCTCCTTACGGGGAGGGCCCCTCACATTCTTCCCCTGCTCCAGCATGGTCCCTTCCACAGGACACAGTCCTCCACTAACTCCTCCAAGGTAAGTCCTTCTCATGGGTGGCAGTTCTTCATGAACTGCTTCAGCATGGACCCCTGACACAGTCCTTCAGGAGCAGGCTGTTCCGGGATGGGTCCTCCACTTAATAAAGGTCCAGATCATGTGGATACAGAGGGGAAACTCAGACTGCTGATGGCTCTGCTTCAGCCTGTCAAAGACCCAGCACACAAATAATGCTACAGGGTTACAAGCAATAGCAGAGCACCACACTTCCAGCACAGGGAATGCCCCTCACCTTCTCCACTAGGGTAGTTCAGCTCTTACCTACATCTTTGCAGTACTTGGGCACCTGTGAGCCCCCCAGACCACTGTGCCACTGTGCTCCCAGAGCAAGATTATTCCGAGAGAATAATCCCCAATACAAAATATGATCACCTGCCCAAAAATGAGATCATTGAGATCACCACAAAAGTGCTGCCACGGAAGTGTAGCTGTGCCATTAAAACATGAGTCCCACACCACATGGGCTACTACAAGAAGCCAGGCTGCTGAAGGCTGCTGCCAGGATGAGTCAACCCTCAAGAGTCAGCCAACACAGGCTGAAGAGTTTACCCTGAGGTAAATGTAAACACTTGTGCCAAGATATGATCCATTAATAGATGATAAGCCACAGTACTACCTTCGTGTTTCTTCCCCTCCTTTCCGAACTGACTCACAAGGATTTTTTATAAATTGGTCTGTTTTTTCATCTATGTTTCAGTATATTGCCTACATAGTTTATATACTGGAAAAATTGTTCTTGTTCTTTAAAAACAGTCTCCAACTCAAGTAACAGCACACAGCTTGATTAACTCATTCATCTATAGACACCATGGAGTTAAACTGAATTTTCAGCTAAAGACAAAGAGGAGGAAGCAAGAATAAGAACATAATAATATATTGCATACATTTAGCTATGTTATACCCCACAGAGAAACATCTTTTAGCAAATGTTTATAGCAATTGTTTAGACTATCGCACACCATATCCAAGTAGGAGTAAGTTTTCTGAGGAGAAGATGTAAGATACAGAATGAAAAGTACAGAAACTTAAAGAAACACAAAGAAGCAAACAAAAACCAAACTAAAAAAATAAACAAGACCTCCCCCCACCTCCCCACCAAAAAAGCAAAAAACCCCACAACAAGACTGATATTAGGTTAGTTCTTCTTGCTTTTGTTTTGTTTTAATAACAGTGTTGAAAGCAAATAAAAAACAAACCAAATCCTTCCCACCAAACAAAATCCAATAATAAATGTAATGTAATCTTCAAGCCAAACTCTTGGCATGGCACTCAAGATTGCTGAGTTTGGATGCTACAGCATCCAACAGCTTTGCCTGAGGCTGTTCACTGAGTTTGCTCACACTCTGCAACCTTTTTGTTGTTGCTCACACTGTGCAAACTTTTTGTTGTATATTCCCTCAAATCTTGAGACCAAGGTTTTCAGAAAGAAAAACAGACAAGACTGTAATGGCTTCAGACACCTAGTTAAGCAGCTTGTTTCCAAAAAGTGCTGATGACCCAGGAGCTCCCATTCACTTCAAAGTGTAGGATTTGGGAATGTTGGTTGCTTTAAGATTTATGGTCTCTCTACATTCTAAATGAGAGATTCAAGAAATTACGATGAGTAGCTCATCTCCATTAAAATTAGAAAGAAGTGCTAGACTGATTTGTGGCATCTGTTCCAGAGACCAACACGTTCATGTCTTCACTGACCCTGCTGGAGGAATAAATAGGGTAAACAAGGATACTCCAGGGAAAGCTTTGCTAAGAGGCAGTGGGGCACCTCATCACAAAATCCTCATGCTGACAGAAGCCTCAGCACACAAGCGTGTAGAGAGGATGAGAAGTCTCTCTGCCTGCATACTAGTAAAGAAACAGAACTCAGCTCACAGCTCTGACTATATTCCTGTCACCAAGCCAGCTTAACAACATTGTGTAAAAACATAATCATAAGCAGGGCAATAACAGTCCAAGATGGCATGTGGAAATCCATAGCTAAACAAAATAACACCATCAGGAGCAAAACTTTTGATTCAAATATGGGGGAGAATTCTTACCATGTAGCAAAGCTGTTGTAAAGCCAAGCTGACAGGCCAAACCTACAAAACCTGTACAAAATCTCCTAACATTTAGATATTGATACCCAGAGGGATTCTGGGGACTGGCAAGTCACCAAAATAAATGTGTTATTTCACTCTAGGCAGGATTGTTCCCCAGTGCTTCCTGAAAATATGGAAAAACTCGAGAAAATTTTGGAAGGCTTTCTCCTGAGGGAAAAAAAAAAAAAAAAAGAAGAAAAAAAAAAAGAATAGCAACTGCAAAGGGTAAGAGTCCATAAAAGGATGTCACTGTTAGCAACCTGAGTGACAGACAGGAAGGAGATTTCCACAATTGGCATTTGGTGAATTGCAAGCTATAAAAACTGTTTGGAGATTGCTGGGTTGTCTGCAGTTTCTAGGGACAGCAATTTAATTCTGTCTGTTACTAGAAGATCTTATTTTATTTATGTTACTTATTTTTGAATGTCTTCATATACCAAAGTAAAACAAGAAAATGAAACAAATCACATTTCTTACCAGGTTATTTTTTCAGTGACTGTATAACTAGAAAAGTGGGTTTAATATCTCAGGTTTCTTTGCACCTATCATTGGAAAAAAAACAATTACTATTATAGTTACTCTTACAGCCTTCCTTTCACCTGATTTATTTTGCTTTTTTGGTATTTTTTCTGCAGTCATTCTTTGCTGCTTTTAAACCTTCGAGTTAATGTGATAATGTATGAATTGTTGAAACATATATGCATCTATGTTGAAGTTGTCATTAATAGTCCTAGCCCTCAGTACGGAGTGGTCTGTTTTAGCTGAATTGGAGAAAGAAAATCCTTTCCTGCACCAAGAAAGCTCTCAGAGGAAAATATAAATAAAATCTTCCTGAGAAAAAAATTATTCTTGCGATTCAAAGAATTTCATACATAAATATTGGCTACCCCCTCTTCCCAACATCCTCCTGCTCCTCAACTTCACACTTTTCTCTCCTTTTGCTGTTCAAGATTTTCTGTGATGCTAAAATCAGACACTGAGATCTGAATTCTCTGCTTTTGAACTTCCCTATTCAGCAAGTCCCAGGATCATAAACAGCATTTCTCTGCCTGTAGAGATCCTATTACATTTTAAGCTGGCACTTGAGGGGATGGGAGATAGGGGAAGTCTCACTATTTTGCATTTGGGATTTTTTTTTTTTTTTAAACATGTATTTTTCATCTTTTAAATATATATATCTATACCTCCATCCTGGATAGATGGAAAATAAAACGAAAAGCTAAAGGAATTCAAGCTGTTTAGCAAGTTGAAACGGTTTAAATAATAAGCCCTTTGAAATGTCATTTCACATACTTGTTTGATTGTGTTTATCTTTAAAATGGAAGAGAGTCTTTGATATACACCTAAGAAATCTACCTACATTATATAGTTAAAGGAACTTAATTAATGAAACGAAGAAGATGATGCTTAACTTTCCTCAGAGTGCTAGGGACCAATTAGGGGCACAAACATACTAACACTTCTATTTGATACAAGTATGGGTTGGCTAAATTGGCAATTGAGATATTTAGGGCACAGAGCAATGAATGTGAGAGAAACCACCTTTCACAGAATACTTCACACGTATCATAAAGTACAGGCCAGTAGCAACTGTTTGAAGCAAATGTCCACAGCAGTGGTGACTTTTTCCTGGGGCAAGGAGAAGGCAACAGCACATTTAGTCCAAGGACCCTTTTCCTTCCCCAGTCTGGAAGCCTCCTTTCTCTAAACTTCTCTTAAACGAACCTGGGCAGTAAGCTTGCATTTTTTAGCTGCTGGCATTTGCACATCAATTTCCTCACAATTTCCAGCCCCAGACTACAAGCGCAGGAAGGCGGGATTTCCCAGATGTAGGCAACTGGCAACTCCTGAAGAGCCCCAGTAGATGGCAACGTTGACCTGAGTGTCCTTGGGCCCCCCGCCTGCCCGGGCCCCGCAGTCCGTGCAGAGGCTTTGGGAGACGCTTGTTTCCATATGCTGCCCGAGCCCTCGGGAGTCTGGATGCCTTAATGCACAGAGAAGCCATTTCTGCTGCAGAATATGCCAAACAGCGATGCCGGAGATACAGTAAAAGGAGGAAAAGAAAAGCCATTAAGAACCAACTGTCTGAAAGAAAAGGACAGTCAAACTACCAGTGGAACTGTAGAATCATAGAATGGTCTAGGTTGGGAGGGACTCTTAAAGGTCACTTTGTCCAACCCCACTGCAATGAGGAGGGACATCTTTAACTAGCCCAGGTTGCTCAGAGCCCAGTCCAGCCTGACCTGGAATGTTTCCAGGGATGGGACATCCACCACTTCTCTGGGCAACATGTTCCAGTGTTTCACCACACTCTTTGTAAAAAATTCCTCTTATATCTAATCTAAATTGACCCTCCTTCAGTTTGCAACCATTGCCCCCTTGTCCATCTCAACAGGCCCTGCTGACAAGTTTGAACACAAGGTGTCTTTCCAGCTATGTACAATTACTGTCTCTGTCACCACAGAACACAGCTGTCACACTACTGTATGCACTGTCCTGCAAGTGACATGATGGCTCCTGAAGTAAAAACAAATCTCTTTCATTTATCAGGAAGGCAAGAGCTGGGACCCAGCTGCGTCAAGCTGCACCGTGATGGAGTAAACACCAGAGCAGTAACAATATATTGAGAGTATCCCACAACAGTCACTACAAAAGCTTTTTTGAAAAGCGTCTTCTGACATAGCACATATTTTCATATGCTGTTATGCAAATAAATACTGTTGAATACCACCCCTCTAATGTTTAGGTTAACCAGGGTGGACTCTCATTTGATGCACAGTGGAATACTCTTTAGTGAAAATTACCAAAGAAATCCTTGCCAGCCTCCCAGTACAGACTCTCCCCTGGTAGCTGATGTAAACAATGGGACTGCAGCACAGCAGCAGCAAAAAACACCACACCTAAAAATCTCATCTCCCTTAGTAGGGAGGAGGTTTTTTTGAAGACTGCCTTCAGCATTTTAGGCTATATAATCAAGTTTTGCTCTTGCCTACAAAGACATAAACAAAGAATAAAAATAAACAAATTCATGAAAGATGCCTGTAGAGTAGCCACAACTGGTGTCAGGATCCGTCCTCTTACCAGTTAAACCAAGGTGCTCCACCAATACAGAGACTCTCTTGGGTACTAAAAAGGGAGTATCAGCCCTTGGGCAACTGAATTATTTCCTTTCTACAGTCCTGAAACTCAGTGCTGTCTGTTACCAGGTAGCCTTCCATAGTAACATTACCTGATCCATTAGGGCTTGTTTCATCACATCATCTTCCTCAGTAAATGCTGATTTGACATTTATCCTCTCTCTTTGCCATCTCTGATAGTCCCCTTCTGTGGTTATTTTGTACTCAGATAAATTGGTGCCAAAAAAGAGAAGCTGTGCAATTGTGGAAATGGATACTTTCTGGATTGTCTTTGGCACCATATCATTCAAACCAAGAATGAAGCTGGAATATGGCTGGCCATAACACACTCACCCACACTACACATACTTAAACACCAAGAACATGCATCTGGTTCTGAGACATCTCCAGTAAACTGGAGTGGAAGTTGTGCATCCTTACTGACAAGTTAACACTCAGCAGACACATTCTTCTACTGTAGAAAACAGAATTGGACAGCCAAAATCCTACAGACTACACCAGCAAACCACAAAGATGTCATAAACAACCGATAAATTCTGCTGAAACGCAAGGTTTCTTTTTTCACGTGTGCTGCAATTAATGTTTCAGGGACATCCATACCAGGTAGGCAGCTGTGACTCATGACCTGCAGGACATGGACAAACCTGGAGCTCTGGAGGGATGGCCTGAGGTAGAACAACACCTCTGATGGCTCACAGGTATGCAAGACTTGCTCGAAGTTTTGCTACAAAGAAGTAAACTACGTCAATTGAATGAGTGTCTCTTGCACATTTAATAACACGCAGAATTTTACTGGGATGTCAAAGAATCAAAGCAATTCTTATGAGTACAGACCAAAAATGCCACAAACAAACAAAAGAAACCCACAGAGTTTTAAAAAAAAGTTTCATTAATGTCTCACTAAAATTAGACGACTCTGGAAGAGCTGTACTACCTGACAGAAGAAGGTATCTGTCAGACCCTTTCTAAGCTTTAGGAAATGGCAGGTATTCCAGGCAAGAACAACATGCAAGTTCAGGATAAGGACCTGAAGTGCTCTGATTCTCAAGGTCTGGGTTTGAATAAGTTTTTAGTGGCAGGAACATAAAACAGACCAGCTCTTTTTCCTGCACTTATCCATGACCTCAGATTTGGCTTGAGGAACTAAAGTATTTGTGTACCAGATACAGAAAAATCTTAGGCTATTTAGCATATTCTATCTGCAACATGTCGGGGTTTTTGGTTTATTCTAGACTGTCAAATGCTCAGCATCCAACTCTGACTAAGCCTGATACCTTTCTGGGCTCACCAAGTTTCTAAGTGCCATTCCAAGAAACAGACTTTACAGAAAGCATCCTCTCAATCCAAATTATACAGGCCATAGCTCTTGTGGCAATGTTTCTGAGGTGGCACAAGCTCCCTCAGCAGAGCTCAAGAGGCAACACAGAACAGTTAACATGCACATTCACTTGCCCCTACCAAGTGCTATTTGAGATGAAGTCTGACCACATCTTTCATGTTTGCAGGACACTGACAACTGCAAAAAAATAGTTACAATCTCACAGAAATACCTGGCATTACTGACATTATTCCTGCATGACATCACTTCTCCCACTCCCTGTAGTACAATTTGTTGCTCTGAAATCTCAAGAATGCCAGTGATTGATTTTGAAAGTCAGTGAATATCTAATGTGTATCTAATAAGCAGTGAAATGAGATAGATGTGACAACAAGCAAAACAACAGTACAATAACAATGACTGATACATAAAAAGAAGCTTAGTTTTGTTAAAAGAAAAGAAACAAAACAAACCACAAAAACACAAGCATAAAGTAATTCCACTCATGCCAGTTCTCCTCTCATTTTTAAATCCAATATTTGAAGGATCCTGAGCAGAGAAGCGAAGCAAACTCTTACAGTTCTGTCATAAGCAGCAGGGGAAAAGGCTCTGATTATGCTGTGGTTTCAGATGAATGTACCCCCCATGTACCAGCGAACAGCACAGGGATCTCCTGCCTCAGAGAGGACAAGGCTGACAGATGGTGCAGGTGCTCATACTCTCTAGAGGCAAGATGATGCTACTGAGAATTGTGTCTGCAGTGCAAGATTTATAAGAGAGAAATGGAACCAAGCCACAGACGGAGGTATTTTGTTGTTGTGCCATGTCCCTAAGCTCCTGTCTACTCTGCTTCACATCAACCTTATTTTTCTATTTCCCCCTCCCCCGCTCCATCTTGCAGCAGCTCCCCGGTGACATCCCATTTGCCTCTTTCCACAGAGAGCTTCCCAGCAGCACCACTCTGAGACAATTCAGTGAGCTCCCTGGAGCTGAGCTCACAGCTTTAGTCCACAGTGAACACACAGAACAGACATATAGATAAGCCTAGGTGAAGCGACATTATTGAGAGTCAGTGGCTGTTCACCTCTTCCCTGCCAACAGAGGTCTGAAGTTTAGTTCTGATCCAACAACAAAGGGGCTTGAAGATAGCACAGTAAAAATGCAGAAAGAAACAAAGAAGTAATTAAACCACCACAAGATAATTTTGATACAAGGCAGTCTGAGACTCCTTTTAATCCATACAACTCTCTGCTTGCAAATCTTAAGACTTTTTATGCAGTATATCTTGTACCATGAGTTTCCACCCCTCCTCCAGCATCTGTTAAGGATAATTCAGCCTTGAGAAGGGCAAGGATTAAATCACCAGGTGGTTGTTGAAAGAAGAGGAAACAACATGAGTAATACAAGGCTGGCCTCACACAAGTGTGAGTTACAGTGTGCAGCATCCTGGCATGTACACAAGGGAAGGCAAAAAAAGTATTCAGCAGATGAATAATCAAAGACAGAATCACAGAATATGTGGAGTGGGAAGGGACCCACAAGGATCCATGCTGGCATACCCATGTTTCCTTTGTGTGTAACCCAAATCTTACTCCAAGTGAACACAACTGCTGAGAAGTCACTGTAAATGTACTATTAAATCCAAGTTCAAATCTGCCTGTGTGCTAATGTTCTTAACTGGTCATTCACTTGTTGGATTAATTGCTGGCTGTACCCAAGATGCTGTGTTGAACCCACACTTCTTTGTGTCAACATTGCTTCATCCTTCTGTTAGATAATGCATTGCCTACTTTTTCTAAAGAATTTAAACAAAGACCTACAGAGAGTGCACAATATAGTCCCAACCTCACTACTTTATCGTTTTCCCCATACAAAAAGGTTTTTGTTGTGCAAAACCACCTGCATCACAACACATATAAATTAAGATAAGGGCCTGAATCCACAGCAGTCAAAAGACAGATGTAGTTGCAGTGAGGCAACACTTGGCACTGCCCCATCCTGCTGAGGTATTCAGCTCACAGAACAGCATTCACAAGTCCAAGCCAGACACGAAAATCCAAAAAAAGCCTGGGCCTTAAGAGCTGAAGATCCACCCTCTCACAGGAACACTGACTTTTTTCATACTCTGACTTCAACGGTGGGGAGGAAATAATTTTAAAACCCCTAAAGTAAAAAAGAAGTACCCAAGAAAAATGTTTCTCAAATCTGCACTCAGATGTTGCATCAACATTTTTGTAGTAAATTAGCTATAAATTTGTTACTAGCTATAGGAACTGGGTTCTTTTACAAGCAGAAACATTTCACTGTCATCTCTCTGATGGTGAAAACTCTCCTACAAAACAGCAAAATTTGAGTAACACACTAGTAGTGGTCACTGCACCCATGCCCCCTGCATGAAAGAGTTCACACCCACATCCCCTCACCTTCCAGGAGAACAACATAACCAGGCTGTTGACAACACCAAGGAAGAACATTTAACTTCTCTTTTGAGCCTGCTAGACAAGGCAAAGAGGACACCTACAAAGCAAGAACTCTTCCCTAAGACAAGGACATGAACCAGGTAGAACAAATCCTGCACTTCATTGGCACCGAAAACTATCACCTTTTTCTTTTAACTACAGTAGTCTGTCAAGAAACAGTAATCCACAAACAAATTTTCCCTCTTCCAAATCCTTGTTTCCTACCTCCTCACGAATGCACAGGTTCCCATGCACACAAAGCTGTGCTTGAAACCCTAAGTGCTGCTTTTGAAACTGGAACTTCACAAGTCAGATCGGACACCATTACACAGGAAAAAAAAAGTATTTACTACTCATGGCCAAGCAATAAAAATACCATTCAGGCAACTGTTCAAACTGTGGAAAGATACCAAGTTGTACGATCTCTATTTGCTCCCTTCGCACACACAGGCTCCCTGGCAGATGAAACACAAGAAAGACCCCATGAGTATGCTCAGGAGCTGAAAGCTTGGGTTTGCCAGCCTTTTACCAGGTAACACAGCCAACACCAACCAAAACATGTCAATGTGCAGCCCAATAGGCTGCGTAATTAGGCAGGTTCTGGCATTTTCCAGTGGCCAGTGCAGGGAGCTGTGTAAAACCCATCATGGTAAGGCATAACAAACTCCTAGAAATACAACCAAGCTGCACAAGGAAGAGGAAGGCCTAAGCAGTAAGTGACATTGAAATCACTTATAAAAAGGCTGTATGAGCACATCAATAAAGGGGGATGGATGAACTGCTTCATATCTAACTTCACTGTGCTCAGCCCCACAACCACGCAGCACAGGTGTGTGTGATGTTCTCGGGTGCTTCTTTCAAAGAGGAAAAAGTGAATGCCAGCCTTCCTCCTGCCAGCACAGAGCACCATAAAGTGGCTCTGTTTGCAGAGCCACTTTGTCACCTGCTACCTGAGTCAACCACAGGAGGATTTGGGACATCCATTTACTTCAGTATTTCACAAGGATTTGCCAGCATTCCCAGCTCAGTCTCCTCTTCTGCAAGCTCCAACAGTGATAGCCTCCAGCTATCGCCCCTCCTGGCTGAGTCTTTCCATCCATTCAGCCTGGCTCTGACCTGAATCTGTATCATTTTCCAGGGCATCTGAGCACAGATCATTTTCCCCAGAGCTGTTGCCTCGAGCTCTTGTCCTTGTAACCCTGACCAGAGGCATGACAGGCTGGCAGAGAACTCTCATGGTGGAGGAAAATCTGTTCCTGCAGCCACTTCTGACCTCCTGATTCCAGAAGGTATCCATGGCTGCTAGAAAAGTTCTGCTCCATGCTTCAAGCCCTCATTTTAAACATGCTTCAGACTGAAAAAGCCTTCAGAAAAGAAAACTAGAACCAGCAACTTTCAATTTAATAAGACCTTTGAAAGTTTGTGCAGAGTAACAAAGAAACATCCTGTTTAATCTATCATTTGACCAAATACAGAGGACTTAGGAAAAAAAAAAGGCTGCTATTGGACACAGAAATGCAACAATTTAAATGTCAAATTTTTGCTGTAAAGCACATAGAAGTTACAATAATAACCATAAGTTATGTTAGTAATTGTGCACTCAAATCAGTGCACATTTTTATCCTTCCCAAATTTTTCCCAAGAGCAATTGAACCATTCCTCTTTTCACTGAAATTTCAAAAATATAGATATTTACCTGATGCACACACCTGGAACAGAATTTAATCCCCTCTTGAATGGCTTAATGGTTAAAAAAAATAGCACCAAGATCTAGGAGAAAACGTGCAGCACTAGATACATAAAATACTTTACCCACTTATACTTTAATCTGGATTAGAGCATGGCCAGTTCATGCTGCAGTAAAAATATTTGGCAATAGCCACAGCCAACTGCCATGCCAGAAATGTACTAGGCAGAAAAGAAGAGAGAGCTGCTCATCTCATCCACATTTGATGTCAAAATATATCATCTGTGACTGCACCTCACACCTCAGCATGGCTTTGTGTGGAAGATAAAACGCTGTGATTTACAGCATTATAGATGTTTGTTAAATGCCTTAATTGCCCTGTCTTCTTTCAAAGTGGCACTTTATTATTAGCTTACAGAGTGTGCTGTGTAAGACAGATCATTTTTTCCTAGTTCTTTATTGACACCTTTAAAAGCTGTATTTTACTAATATTCCTTTGAATAAGAAGAGTGTCTTCTTTACCCCAGGATTCATGATGAACAGCCACAGTCAGCTCCTCGTTACTATGGCAATATTGCATAGGAGCTACAGAAACATACCAATGCTTTTATCTTCTCCCTTTGTACCTAGAATATACTCACTTCCCCCCTTCCCTCCTTTAATTTTGAACAAAACAGCCACAAAGAGGGATGGTGAATCATTCAGAGAATCAAAACAAAGGTTATTTTATTAACTTTATTGTTATATTAACTGAGAATAAATTACAGGTCTGTGAACGAGATATAAATGCCAAAGACCTTCAGATATGTTCTTGCAAAGAAAGTGTTTTCTTTTTTTCATGAAAAAAACCCACTTGAAAAAAAGCCTTAGTGACCCACTCTGCTTGTTTCTCAAACAAAGCTGAACCCCTTTGCTCTCTAGCTGTACCCAGGCAATGGTGAGAGCAAGGATCATTCACACAACTTGCTGTTTTCTCTGAAAACAACTAAACCAGTCAATGTAGACACATTTGTCTGTGTCAGCTGCAATGAAATCCTATTTTTCAGGTGACACCATCCAAGAGGTAACAGAAACAGGCTCCTGCATGACTACTAACACCACCTCATCCCTATTCATTTGCTTCTAACCAGCAGCGGTTTAAGCCCTTCGCTCTAACTCCCCTCAAGATTTACAGCAAAACGTCTCATTTGCATCTCTCGGCTCTGCCCCTTGTGGAAGCTCTCCCTGTTTGTATCAGTGAAAGCAAATCAGACGAGGAAAGGTTTCCAGCTCACAGGATGTGACGGTTTGGGAAGCAGGCATGTTAAGCAGCCCAGTCATCTGAGCCAAGGCAGGAGCTTTGCCACAGCTGGGGAACAGCCAGTGGTGGCACAGGGTGGCTACAAGCAGTTGGCTGAGCTCCTTTTGTTCTGCTTACAATCTGTATTCATCTGCCAGAGGTTAGAGATAAAGCTGTTGCCTCCAAATTTCTTTTCAGATTCATCAAAAAGGAAAAAAAAAATCATGGAACAATTTTCCCCTTAAAAAATCAGTTCTTCAAACTCAAGAAATGTACGTTTAGGATTTCTAAGATGATACACTCCAGTTGCTCATTCAGATGACAGCATAATTCAGTAAATAACTTTTTGTAGTCCCTGGTTCTACTGACATTTCAGTACTGCCCTAGACAATCCATTTTTCTTTCTCCTTTGCCCCAGTCTATAGTTTTGACAGGTACACATTCTCAATGTACATTCTTCTGCCTTTCAGCATTTTTAAAATACCTTGCCAGTGGAGGTAGAGATTCCTGATTACCACATTTAAGCCTATGGGCCATTGGCTTACTCTTTCAGAAATTTCATTAAACTCTCAGACGTAATGTGCATATTCCAAATAATCCACAAACTGCAAGACTTTTTATCTCAGGCCGCTGAGAGAAGGAATATAATGGCACGCATTCCATAAGAACTACAGAAAAAGGAAACAAGAAGACACCCTAGCGTTAAACTATGACCCATAACCAGTTAGTATGACCCATAACCAGTTTACCAATAGGCATGTGAGTAACATATCTCGGACAGTGCATATCCAACATGCCAGGAAACAAAATCCAGTCCAAAAGGCATTGTAAGCATCAATACGAATTCAAGATTTGCTGTTTCACAGTAATTGCCCCCTGCAATATTGCCAGTTTAAATTAAAGATATCATGGTGATCATTAAGACTGTCTGGGTCAGACTGTTTCCCATTTTGACAGAATCTTTCTGTAGTCTCACTGGGAAAAAATAAGAAGCCATAAGATTGAATACAATAGATTAATGTTTTCCATGTACTTGTAATTTAAAGGGATAGCTTGCTAATGACATCTTGTGCAGTATTCTTCAGATATAACTGCCAAGCCAAATTATTTCTACCCTAAAATAACCTATGTGAAGACGACACACATTTCCCTCAAAGCTGAAGAAGCTCAGTGACTACTATGAATTGAAAAATATCCATTCTCCCTAGACCACATGGTTGAAAACAGTGACCAGTACAAAATAACCTCATAACAAGTACTTAGCACCATCCGTGTTCCTGTTTAATGATGGTTGTGCTGAGTGTGCCTGTCCCATGAAGAGATTTCAGGCATTGCAAACTGATACAGGGAAGGCACGTGGATGTGTAAGACAGACCACTTGGATAGAGACTGTAAATTCACTCTCAGTATCTGCTCAGCACTTCACATGGTGGTAAAAGAATAAATCCCAGTGACACATAGCCCCACACAACAGCCTCACAAAAACATTTATTCAACTGTTGGCTCTTTTTCTGTTTGCTTTGAAACTTTGTACTTCAGGGGTGAGGTTGAGAAGGGCAGAAAGGTTTAGCTCATTCTCAGGAACTATATGAGGAGTTATAATAGTGGTTGCTGCAGGAGGAAAACACAGGGAGGACTGTATTATATAAGCATCTATTAAAATGGCTGGATCTCTGTTATGAGCTTCCCATACCAGGCACTAAGCAAATAAAATGCTTTCAAAGAACACAGCCATGATTACTACATGGATTCTGTTAAAACAAACGAAAACGACTCACAGAAAACCGAGAGAGAAAAGTAAAGCCACACGTTCTTACTGTGGACTATTCCCTGTTTCCCGGCCGGGCCGCTGCAGGGGGAGCAGGCAATGTGGCCCCAGGGCGCAGCTGTCCCGGGAGGTTCTCCCGTCCCAGGAGAGCGGCGCAGCCCCGCCTCGGGACACCCCCGTCCCGAAGCTCCCTCCCCCTCCCCCCCCAGCTTTTCCCTCGGCAATTGCTCTCAGGCGCTTCATGCACCGAGAGCCTTTTCTGCAGAACTTTGCTTTTATTTGCTCCTATTTGTGTCCTCATCCTAAATAGCCTCTGTTAGTTTTAATTTAAAGCATTTGAAGTTTGGTCGCTTAGTGCTCTTCCCACTCGGGTTTTGCTGTTCTGAAAGCTCCCTGGCAAAGCAAGCGCTATGATTCATTTTTCAGCTCCTCACTGCGTGACGCACCTGCCTGGCTGTTGGGACCGTGCTGGCAGGTGGAACAGTGGCAGCCAAGAGAATGTTAAAAAAAATAAATTTGGAATACCAGAATTTACTACAATTTTCTCTCTCCTGTGCTAATTGATAAGAAGGTAATAGCTTCGGGGCTAATTTCTTTTTATGTTTAATTAGGAACCTTTTTTTTCCTTTTCATTCAAAGTTTAGCTTTTACCAGCACTCAGATGGTGACAGGAAAGATAATGGAAGCATTACATTCCTTCTAGTCAGCATGCTGAGAGCTGAACATCAGTTGACTCTCACTGAACAGTTCATTTAACCAAAAAGTAAAGCTAATTTGGAGTGTAGAAATCTCAGCAGTTTTATTACACCTAACACTTCCACCCAAAATGCGAGCCCTCATAATAAGGATGACCTAATGTCTCCGTCGTGCAGCTGGCAATTGAGCACCACAGCAGCCACTCACTCACCACCCTCCCCACCCGTGGAAGGGGAAGGACAATCAACAGTAGAAGTTGTAGGTTGATATAAGAATAGTGAAATAACTAAAACAAAGTGAAATATAATAATAATAATGATAAAACAAACCAAACAAGAGATGAACAACGCAACTGCTCACACCCACTGACTGATGCCAGTCTCCATCCCCAAACCTAGATTGACTCCCCTTCCCAGTAGCTCCCCCAGTTTATATACCAGGCATCATGCTTTAGGGTATAAAAACATCCCTTTGTCCAATTTGGGTCCCCTCTTCCAGCTACATTCCTTCCCAGTTTTCCTTTTGTGTACCTCTTCAATGGCAGAGCATGAGACACAAAAAAAGTTCTTGATTTAGGAGGAACACGACTTAGCAAAAAACAAAAGCTTTCAGTGTCTTATCAGCATTATTCTCATGTTGAATCAAAACACAGTGCTGTATTGAGAAAAAAAATATCTCAGCCGAAACCAGGACAGTCATTATCTTGAGACAGCTGACTGCAAAACACAGACTGCGTGTTTTTGGTATCTTCAATTCTATAAAAAAATAAAAACAAACCAAGAAATCTTTAAGTCATTCTGGAACTCTTAATCCCTCATTATATGTTACTAAGAAGGGAAAAAAATTGCTTTAAAATAACGTCCTTCAAATATAACCTGTAACAGCTCCTTCAATAAACACAAAAGGGACTAAAAGACCTCATTGCTTCATATATATATCTATGTACACATACACCCAACTTACCCTTCCCACGGGGAACAAGCTTCTTTCTCTGGAAGTGGCTCCTAATTCATACCACACCCCTTTGCTGGCTGGTCCTGCAGCTGGGTGAAATCCAGGCAAGGGCCCATCAGCTGCAGGCATTCATTCAATGAGGCTCACAGCTTTTTCCCCATGGTCTGAGAAGAAGCAGGAGCACCTGTGAATAACAAATTACCAGTACTAGTTCCAGAGACTATTGCTGCAGGCCTTTCTCCCTGGGAAGTCAAAAGAATCATTCACATCTTTCTCGGTGACTTCTCCTCTGGCAAGTGCCAAAGCCAAACCTTCTCAAAAATCTCTTCCTCTCTTCGCAAAACCTCCAGTGGGAAGAGGCTTTGATTAAGAGAGAAAACAGAACATGCATTTACCTTACAAAAACAACCCACAAAACCAAAGAAAGAGCGCCCCCCCCCAACCCAAAGGGCAGCTGTGGTCAAGACAGATGCTACCCCACTAGTCCTCTCAGGAGAGCAGGCCCCAAATTGATGCCCTCACCCAGCTCTGTGTCAGATCCCTTAGGCCCATCTGGGAAGGGTGTGAGATGGTGGAGATGTTTGACAACAGCTCAGGGAATACTGTTTGTCAGGATTTTACAAGCATTCTGGAGAGGACTATCACAAAAGAAGATAAAAGCTGGGCAACAACATGCTCCCTACTCAACTTTGAAATTAAAAAAAATTACACTGTGTCAGTGGCATGAGAAAGTCGAGAGTTGGGCTAGAACCCAAGAGCAAACTCAGTGATACACAGGGCTGAGGTTGTTCAGTTACTAAAACACAGGCTGTGTCTGGCCTCTCAGCCTTGCTCAGGAGCAGCAGAAAGGCAACACTATTTATCAGCTACCTCAAAAAAAAAAGACACAGAATATGTGTTGCTTGGGTGCTTTTTTCCACTGTAAATCATGCTGACATTTTTGGAGGAAGAAGCTATCTACCCCAAAGGAATTATTGATTATTTTAAGCATTCGCGGCACCATCTGCTCCTAACTCTCAACAGCTAAAAGGGTTATGAGTGGGAGGCTTAGGCTGAGGCATTTTGAAGATGGCTAATACACTGTAAAAAGCAAATGTAGTGACTTCCAGGCTGCTTATTGGTTCTTATGGCAAAATCAGATCAGTGCCACCTGAAAAGTGTTCCTGAAGACATCTGATCTGTTCCTCAGTACAGAACCAGAGAGGTCCTTACTTATGTCAGTACTTACACTGGGGTGCAGCTCCACAGGCTGAGAACTGGGGAGAGCTGGCAGTGGCCTTATCTGCCCAGGGAAAGCTCTCTCACTTTGACTGAGCACAGGTGCAGCAGAAGGACAGAAAAGCATCCCATTTGAATTTTCCAGTCATGCCAACCACAACCTGTCCTAAACTGATGTGTGTGAGATGGAGGAAGGATCAGGCTGACTGGGGATCAGTGGGATAGGAACTTTTGGTTCTCAACATTTCATAAGGCTTTTGCTCTCTCATCAAGGAGAGCGATTAGTTTATTGTATGATGCCAACTGACACATAATTAAATAATGGATCTTAGACAGCAGTAGCTATTCTGCATGACAACAAATGAAATTACTTATTTGAGGGTTTTCACCACTTTCTGAATTTCCACAGGCATTTTTGTCTTTCAAAACCTGCTACTGGGCTCAACTGTCTATTATAACACATACTAATAAAATAAATAAGCAGTTTTATTATGTTTAGCTACAATTTTTAGATACTAGAATCCACGACTTTTCTTTCAAACTGAAAAAATACTGAGAGCTAAGAAACATGCAAAAGGAACAAAAGTTACTGCTGGTTTGTAGGAAGTAACCTCCTTTGTCTATTCTCACTTGTAAGATTTCTGGGCATTTCAGCTGAAATTATTCAGAACACTAAGGGCATAATTCCTCATTCAAAGAGAGCAGAAAGGTGACAATACCGAAAACAATAAATCTTGATGTTACCATTTAGTGAAGGAGATACTATTACAAGCAGACAGTAGTTATAGGACTCCAGAGAGTCCAGTGGCTCTTAGCATCCAGCCCAAAATCAAGACTGCATAACCACATTTTAGGATGAGACCATCACAGGCCCACTTCCAGTTACCATGTACAATGACTTATCTAACCTTAAAAGATCTTAGCTGCATTATCAGCTTTGTTCAAATAAATTATTTAGGGGAAGTGAATACATAGATGGATAGATAGATATAGATAGATAGATAGATAGATAGATAGATAGATAGATAGATAGATAGATAGATAGATAGATAGATAGAAAGAAAGAAAGAAAGAAAAAATCTATCCAGGCAATTCCCAAGTTCTCAAAGTCTTCATTTTAGGGGCAGGTTCTTTCTTTTTCAGAGTTGGCAGCCCTTCAGTTCCAGCCCCTCTTACCCCCAATTCACACTGCATTTGCTGCAGCTGTGCATTCAAATTTACTGAATTTTTTGCCACACTTCAGACTCTGAATAAAGCAGCTTTCAGCCTAACAAGTAAGCTTTAACATATTTCAGCCACGAATGTGTGAATCACTTTTTCATTGCAACTGGACATACTGATTGTAGTTAATATGAAACCATGGAGCAGTTTAAGGAACAACATTAAGAGTCCAGGATGCTCATTTATAAACTCACATTCCCAAAAGACAAACAAAGGGAAAACTCAGCTAAAAGCTCAAATACTATAATTTTCATCATTGTTAGAAGATGGAAAAACAACAACAAAAAGTGGGTCTGACATCAATTCAGCATATATTGAATTTGTCAGGAAATTTGCAATTGTTGAGGAAGATTTGCTTGAAGATGTTAATGAAAATGGGTGATATGACAGAACTACATGCAAACAGCTAAAATTATATGAAAATGCTTGTGTTTCATAGCTATCACTACAAATGACTCTACATTTGCTTAAATGAAATAGAATTAGTCTCCATAAATTTTCATGCCCCATGCTTTTGTCTCCAACCTTTGAGCACATCTATTTCACAATTGCCTTATATTGGTTCATTTTTTTTTTCCAATGGCAGTATCAATGCTTTTAATAAATAAATAAATATTTTCTCAAACCATCTCCCCTGTCATCCCTTAAGTTTCAGGTGAAAAAAATGAAAAAAGCTTGAACAAACATGGAGCAAAACAAAATGCAGCAGATTGCTACATCGTGCAACTAATATACAGAAGGGTTTATCTCACATGATGTAATGGAATAGTCAGCACAGACATCACTTGGTGTAAACAACTGACGTCTTAGTGAAATATGTAATTTGCAATTTGTGGCACTAAACTTTAACTCCACTAAGTAAATTCAACTGAACGTGTTCATACATGTTCAAACATTAATTTGCAAAATACTTACAGAATCACAGTAAATGCTTAGGTCTGACAGTTCTTCTGAGAAGCTGGATAACAACAATACAAGAGCAACAGTAGGTGGCCGAGACACTAAGCCTGATAAAGACTTACCCTTCCCTTTCTGCCCGTAATTTTTGTACACTTGGCCTCTCCCGTCCCCTCCTCGCCTCTCCCAACACACAGAGCTCTGAGGAGCATCAGGCATGGCCATAGCCCGGAGCAGGGAAGGCTGCAGCGGGCCCCAGGGATGGGAGGCCCCGGGGACGCTGACAAAGGATGCTGCTCTGAGCTCCCTCCCTCCTTCCATCCTATTCCACCTCGTACACCGGCAGCAGCTCGAAAGGTCGGATGTATCTGAATTACTGCCTGGGCGGGGATAAAATCGCCAAGTCCATGCACAGACCCAGCCGCTCGTCTCCGGTTCCCCGGCACAGGGGAACAGAGCAACCTCTGCCCACGCCGCGGCCGCCCGCACTGCCCCATCCTCCTCCCGTTGTCCCTGCCTCTCCCCAGGAGGGCTGCTCCCCGCTGGCGCGGTGGCCGGCACTGCTGCCATCCGCCCCGGCAGCGAGGGGCTCGCCCCCGCCGCCTCGGTACCCTGCCTCCTCCGCCGCGCCGAATCCGCGGCTCTGCGTTCTTCCCGGAGCCGAGATGTCGGCGACTGTTCCTAGGGGTAAACGTGTGAATGGCACAGGCTCTTCGCACGGTGACCAGCCCGCCGTCCTTACCTTGTGGACATCGAGACAGGGACACCGCCAGGCTGGGACAGCTCAACGCGAAGCTACCAAGGCGCAAAGGCTACCGCAACACAAGAGTCCTTTATTCAAATAAATAAAAATGAACTTTTATGTACAAATATACAAAACCATTACACACATTTTATAAAGTAGTCGTAAATCTTTAAAAAAACCGCGAGGGTGGAGGCAGGACGCCCACAGCCGGTGCCCTCCCCCCCGGCAACCGGGCACCGGCGGGCGGAGGTCGGCACCGCTCCTTTGTCCCTCGCCCCGGCGGCGGCGGCGCCCCGAGGACCGGCACCGGGCCAGAGGCTCCGCTGCCCGGCTCCTGCCGCCACCCGCCCGGGCTGCCCTGGCGCCGACAACAGCACACGGAACGCGACATCGCGGATGGCGGCCCCACCTCCCCCCGGTCCGACAGGTCCTCTAGCCCCCGCCGTGCCGCTCCCCGGTCCCGGCGGGGCTCAGAGGGTGCCCAAGTGCGGCAGCGTCTCCAGCCGGTCGGGGTGGTCGCGGCCAGCCGCGCTCTCCACGCCGCGCAGCCACTCGGTGCATTTCCGCACCAGCCCCTCGTCCGCCGCGGCCCCCGCCTCCTCCTCCTCGTACTCCTCGTCGTCGTAGCGGTGCCGGTCGTTGAGCAGCGAAACCTTCAGCAGAGCGCGCAGGTCGCCGCGCCGGGCCGGGCCGGCTCTGCCGGCGGGGGAGGGGGCGGGCTGCCCCCGCTGCCGCTCCAGGCTGCGGCGCTGCAGCACCCGGATGGCCTCCGGGGGCAGGCTCAGCGAGAAGCGCCCCGCCGCCTCCACTTCTTGAGCCAGCT
>JACBWW010000002.1:21222441-21436523 GCA_020086605.1 Lanius collurio | reverse complement strand
TTTAGTCTTAGAAGTCACGGCACATCATTCCTACAGCATTTACTTCAAAGTATTAACTAGGATACCAAAACTTTATCAAAAGATGGGTAGCATGTATGCAATCCACAGGGTCAGAGATCTTCACACCTATCATTCCACACTATCATAATGGGTATTATTATACTGTGAAGATTCCCCAGCTGTGAGCTCTTGGAATACTCAGACATAGTAAACAAAGACAGGATGTGAAGAAGCAAAAGATGCAGACAAAACAACACAAGACTGTGTGCTCTGGATGTAGATGGAGGAAGTAATTCCTTAAATGTTCAGAAGAGAAAAAAAAAAAAACAAATAAGAAGGCACATGATGTAACTAACAGACCAAAGTACATATAAAAGCATACCAGTACATGGAACTTTTGGTTCTTGAACCCATTCTCTTCTGGTGACCTAAGTGTTAACAGATGAGTGGTAACTTCATCATTTACCATAGTGGATAAATAAATTTAAAAATTTTGAATACCCAATGCCATTCTAATTAAAGACTACAGAGAAGGTGATTGTGTACCACCAGATGGGCAAAACCAGCTCTGGAGAAAATGAAAGCCTGGCCCTGAAGCACCAGTGGTATGGGGATCTCCCCAGGGTCAGCTGAGATCAGCAGCAGCAACTAAGGAAGGGGCAGTCACTTCCAGGATGACATCAATCACCGCTTCAGCACATCCTACTTCATCTTCAAAGCAAGCTGAAAACTAAAAGGAACTGAAATTTCACCCAAGGGTGCCCCAGCACCCAATGGCTGTGAGCAGAGCTGCAACAGCTGTCACTACATCACACAGCACTAGCAAGCCCAAGAGGACTACCTGGCCCCCCTATGACCAGGTGACAATGCCTCCCTGGCAATTTATTGTTACAAATCAATTAAAAAGTGTGGCTTAGTTGGAAGTCTAGCTGCAAAATAATGCAATCACCCTGTACACAGCTTCTCCAAAAGTTGTTGCTGTGTTTTGCAACATACACTGAGATTTAACAGGAACACACTGTACCTCAATTTGTCTCTTTAGCCTGAACCCTGAATACTAAAAAGACTGGGGGGCTTCCCCTTCCTGACACTGCAGTTCACTTCTTTCAAAGCCGTTCCTTCTTCTGTATTTGTGGATTAACAGGAAAAAAAAATCCGAACCAACTCAGTTTTGAACATACATAATTAAGCACATCTATCCTGCGCAAAAAAAAACCCCTCCTGCAATATATCGACCATCAAATACTAAAGATTTAACTTTGCTCCAGAATAAGTGGATTATTCTTAGTTGAAAAAATTAGAACCTCTTACTGAAGCCAGGCAAAGTGTTAGAGTACTTCACTTCAATCTATTACCAGATTAAGTCAGAATGAACAGTTTGTCTAAATACTAAAAAAAGAGAACCTTTAAAGTCATTTCTGTAAATCTATTAAGCAAATTCGAATATAGTCATATACATATCCCCCTTTTTATGCTTTCATATTTATTCAAGTGTAATACTGAAATTTTCAGCCCTCTATAGATGATTCCTAAATAAAAAGGTATTAGGCACTTTTAAAATTAATTTATTTCAAAAGTCGCATTTACACACTAGCCGTAAGTTCTTTTAGTAAAAAGTATTTAGGTATGAAAGTTTTTATTTTTTTAAATCATTTAAAATACAACTTTTTAATAAAATTCAACAGGTTTTAAACATACCTTTCACATTCTCATTAAATTCTTTCCATAAGGCACATGTATAGACATTTCAAAGGAGCAGTTAATTACAACTTTCCAAATCTTTACAACATTTATAAAACTCTGTCTTTGGAAAAGCATACAATGGATAATATACAAACATCAATGGCACACTGCAAATTTTAGACAGAACTGTAAATGAAATCTTTATGCATACTACCCAGACCTTAGTGACTTACCTCCACTGGGGAATAAACCGTTACTGGATACAAAGTAGTGCTAAGACTACTCTGCATGAAGTATTTACATGTACTTTTTTGTTAAAAAAAAAAAAAAGCCTGGAAGTTCCAGGGTAAACACAAATAATTCTCCAAATTTATGTTAAAATCAGTTTCTTGTAAAAATTACTTAATCTCCCAAGTGCAAAAGGCAAGGAAAGTATTAAATTGCTAATGGGTATTTCAGAAGTCGAAAAGTAGAGTTTTCTGAGCAAAATTCACAGAGGAAAAAGGTTGCCTTTTAAAGCCAATAGTGGTTCCTGGGTTTAATTTACCCTAGACAGGACGAGAAGCATTTAATCACAGCATCCCTTTAAAAAAGAAAAAAAAAAAGTCAGTGAAGATATTTGTTATTTTGTTTCTATACATCTACAATTATAAATATGGCAGAAACTAAAGTGAGATAGCAATAGTTTATCAAATGCAGGGTCTGTGTGTGAGTACCTCTACCAAACCAGCTAAAGCCCAGGCTCCAGCCTGGTCTGTACCAAGGTTATTCCAGGCTGTTTGCATTGCAGCCCATGCTGAAATGCAGACACAGTGTTGGGATTGCTCTGCAGCACACAGGGAGGCTGAGCAAAGGGCAGAGCCCGATTTCGCAAGGGCTGCCCAGCAAGGGCAGAGCCGAGGAGCACCCGATCCACAGCAAGGCACAGCTGCCAGGACTCCAAGCCACACTGGAGCTGGACCATCACAGCACAGGAAATAAAGCACAGGCTGAAGGGTTAAAGTGTGCACTGACAGTGCAGGATGGAGAGAGCTGATTCAGCCTTAAGGTTTGGAATAGCTGGAGGGTTCTATTTTTTCCATCAACAATAAACTGTTTTCTGTTCTCTGATTGTTACACTCAGATCACTCACTTTAGTCTCTTTTATTTTCCCAGAAAAGTAACGACTTACTAAGGAGTGGAATTTGTATTCTGTTGCTAGTCAGTTTCAAAAACGAATAAACATACTGTCATCAGTCCTTAAAGTCACTTAGCTGTATGCATTTTGGTTTTGTTGCATTTGTTGTTGTTTTCATTTGGGTCTGGTTTGGTGGGGCTTTTTGTTGCCAGGCCAACAGGAGAGCTACCATTAATTAAACAAAATAAACAGAAACCAACAACCTCCACCCCAACAAACCCACAGATAAGTAAATTGTTCCGAAGAGCAAACCCTGAAAAGAGTTAAACCAAGGAGTGGTAATTTTTTGAAATCAAGAGAAATGCATATTTCAAACAAATGACATAATACTATTCTTTGGCACTCAGCATGGTTTAGATCATTGTTCCCCTAAGAAAGGCAGCCTATACAACATATTTATGATACCACTCCACATAAGCAAATAACTCAGTAATCCCTAAAGAAATCACAGTACTACTAAAAGCAGTCTATATAAAATTCAGTTCTCTGGCTCATAAAATCTAATAGATAAATAAACCCAAAGAAATTAACTGATGCATGTTTTTCTCATGATCCCCATGATCATGTTTTTCTCCCCAGAACTTAGAAGTACTGTTGGTAGGGAAGAAAAAGTCAGGGAGACCAGAAGCTCAATGTGTTTTCTCTACAGAGATGACCATTAAAAAGAGAAAAAAAAAGGAATGAACCTACTGAGACTGTCTCAGAATACTACTTTTGACTGGGTCAGCCTGAGCTGTCAGAAATAGCAGAACGATGGTTTGAAGCTATTCTTTTATTCACTATAATTATCAACTACTATCTTTGAAAAAATCCTTCCTAAATGAAATCTGAAGCTTTAAAAACACTCAGTACAGGTGTTTTGGCGATGCTACAGGAAAATGTCAGCTGAAACAGATAGTATTTTGTACTCTTTTTACCCACACTTCTACTACAGAAAACCTCATTAAATTATATCAAAGTGTTTAATTCTTTCAAAAGAAAACACTTCTCGAAAGACCAAACAGCATTTTACATGAATCACAGAAAAAACAGATTCTTACATTTGATTACTTGCATGTGTTTTCACTATGTGTTTGGTCTGCTTTCATTCCCTTTTTGTACACACAAGAATGAAAGGGAAGAGAGAAGCTTGCCAGAATGAAAATAAAGACAAAGCATTGCTTTTGCCCCTTCTAAAAATGATAGAGGAATTCAGAAATAGGAACAGAAGCTACCACTATGCTGTTTGTTTGCTTTTAACTAGGACCTCAGATCCATAAGCTACCTTTAATTTTAGTTACAGAAAAGTCACTATTGCATCACTATATTGCTAAATCATTGAATTTTAAAAAAACCTTCAATTTATTTTCAGTGATGGAAATGAGAGATATTTATTACAGAGAATTACTAAGTACTGTACTTCTATCTAAAGCTTATATTAAGCATAACTTTTAAGTTCAGCTATGCCATTTTCTAAAAATTAGGAGAAAGGGAGGATGTTATATTTTTCCACACACATAAAGTACTTTCCCACCCCGCCAGCATAAAGGTGACTTTTGTTAAGATGGAAATTATTATGCAGACTCACCTTGCAAAAGGAATATAAGACAGACTATACCTGAAAAAAAGAAGAAAAAAATATATTTGCAGAGTGTTCATGTCTCTCCTAGAACCAAATCATTTCACTTTAGTCCAGCATTAATAAAAGCAATCTGTTGTAACAAAATTTTAAACAAGGTTACCTATGCAATTTAATGCTTATCTGAGAAAAGACAACGTGTTTGGACAAGAACTAGACATATTGACAAGGACTAGGTAGTTTACTTTTTCCTGCTTAGTTGGGTTTTCTTCTCTCTTTTTTTTTTTTTTTTTTTTTGTTATGTAGTTCACAACTTCTATTGGATATGAACTTAAAAAAACCCCGTGACTTACTACTGCCAAATCCAAAAGGAATAGATATTTCTTTTTCCAGTTTAAAAGACAATCTAAATTACTATGCAAGCATACCTCTAATCATATTATTTATGTAACTAAATACAGATACATGCTGTAGTTGAAATAATATTCCACAATTGTGACACTCAGACAGCTGATAAATCCATTATTCTCTGAAAATTGCTTCTCACAAGCCTGCAGGCAGTGCTCTGTTCTCATGCCTGGCCTGATCAAACCCCAGGACTCTTAACAAATGTGAACTGTCTGCTGCAAACACGTGGAGCACAGTCTGAGCTAGCGCTCTTCTCTCTATCTAGCACCATGCCCAACAGTCCCTGTCCGGAACAAATGGTTCCTTGTCCTCAGACCCACGTCCAGTATAGACTGTGTATTCAGGGCAAGTTCAAACAAGAACTGTGGTCACCTTGGGTTGCCTGAGAGCTAGCACCAAATAAGTCACCTGAGACAAGGACACAAAGTGTGTATCTCTGTGGAGAAAGCAGTAACTTCCAAAACTTCTGCCAGGCTTGCAAGCATTCACCTGACTGCACTCACACACTGCCAAATGCAGCCCCTGAGCGCTCTCATGGTCATCAGGGTACCTGCTGCACTAAATTCACCCTTTCACATCCACCCACTCTTTACCCAGTGCCACTGTATATTACTGGGGCAGGATGTACCCTATGAAAATGTCTTCTAGTTTCTTTCACTTCAAAAATGAAAAATTAGAATTCAAAAAAGAGGGGATTATACTGTTACTTTTACAACATGGAAAAAGCATGAAAATTTTTTTGCATATATATTCCTTTCATAAGGCTTCAGATAAGTTCACACATTGCAGAATATACTTCAAATTACCATTTTTGCAAGACGATTGAATATAGATTTTGCTGGAGTTACACAACCTAGCTGAGAAAAACAGATTGAGGCTAGCATTTGGGCACACTTATATATGAATCATATATATAGATTTATAATCATGCGGGTGTAGGGGCAGGGAGATGAAATTAAAAGGAATTTTAAGAATCTTACCAGGTCATTGCCAAGAACTGCAATATGCAGAATAACACCGCCAAACCTTTTTTGTTCCACTAAGTAAAAATAAAGCAAATACTGCAAATTAGTTCATTTTGCACCACTCCAGTCTATACTGTAAACAACTGCCACAGTCTGTTCAATCAAAAATTGAGTTAACTGAAAATGCCTACATTTCCTTGTCTTAATTTGTTATTTATTTCCCAACAACTCTCCATTAGTTGTATCCATCACTCCATTAGCATCATGCTATGAAAACCTCTCCTAGCTTTGAAAACACCTAACAACATCAGTGTGAACACTCACTGACATCACTGTACTTCTGCAAATAGAGAAGTTCATTCTAGTAACATATCTACTTCTATGGAATGTAACTACACACAGTTTTCAACTAAGATACTTGAAGACACTTCTGGGTTTTTTTCCATTGTCTTAACCAGCTTAATATTCAGTATCTGTGGTTTCTAAAGATGAATGCACACTCTCTGATATTTTCTGACCTAAGTATGCACCACTGAAACAGTATTTTAACTTGCTTTTCTTAGTTTTCATTCTAGAGGTCTGCAGACTGAACCTGATGCTCTAGATTTTGCATTCTCAGCTACATCACATGTAGGTGGAAGGATGCATTTGCTTTACAGCCAGCAGGCTCATCACTCCACCTAAGCTCAACCACAGCCGACAACAAAAATACCACACACACAAGCTCACCTTTCCTCCACAACTGAACGGTATCTTAAAGCTACAATACAAATAATGTACTAACCAAGTTAGATTGCTTTTTAGACGAGAAAAGTACTCTCACTTACCCAGAATACAGCACACAGAGTCAATATTAGGCAAAGCTGGGGTGAGAAGAGAAAAAAAATAATAATAAAAAAAAGGATGAATACTCACACAACAAAGCAAGTACAGTAACCGTTTCCATGTTTTTGGTGGGCAATCAGCATTTGAAAATTAACTTACAAAACAAGCAGAGCCAAAGGCTGTTGTACAGTGACTATATGATGAACTCCATGCAAAGTGGTGTTTTTCAAAGCATGATATGAGGTATTCATGGCCAGAAGGGCTGGGACAAGTCTTAGAAGAAAGACAATTCAGGAGTTGACTTCAGGAACCTGGAGGAGTATAGCCTGGTGTGTGCACCCTTATGTGTTGGTTCTTTTAAGAGGTAGGCTTAGACGATAAAGCTTTATGGAAAGGAATCAAATAGTCTGGTAACTGCTACTCTCTTATTCCAGTACACACTATCATTTTAACCTAGTATTTGTAACACCTGTCTCTGACAAGAAAGATGTGTGCATCAGTATGAACAACCCCTTATTAAAAACAACCATTCTCAATTACTGTATCTGGCAAATACAGGCTATGCCTCATCTGCTAGTGCATTTTCATCTTCTGACAGTAATGAAGAGTCTGCTAGGGAGCAGCTGCCTCAGGTACAGTGAAAAAGCTCACAGAAAGCTTTGTTCAAAGTACTTTAACACTTTGGATGGAACATTACTAAGATATGGTTTACTATGCCAAATAATCACACCATTTGTGCAAGCTTAACCATCAGTTAGAACTTCTCCACTAAATCTCATCTGGCTTCCTCCATTTGTCGTTACACATAACAAAACTACAAGTTAACTTTTGCTTGAAAAAAAATTTGTTGGTGTTTTATTGAGAGGAATCAAAATAACAGACTCTTTTGAAATTTTACAAACATGTTTGTGACTCCTCAACTGCCTACAATTCTAGTTTTGTGTTATGATGGGGATTAAAATGGCCAAATTCATCCAAAGTTTTCAAACCTCTTAATTTTCTAGTTCTTCTCTGTTTTAGCGAAATTTCACTACTAAAAGCCTTAGCTCTCCTTCAGTGTTCATGTTCACCATTAGATGAAACCTTTTTTCTCTCTTTTCCCAACTTTGTTGGTAGCCTATCTGCACAAGTAGGTTTGTGATGTTTCCTCTGCTCTCTGTTCTCTTTCTATTTCCCTGATGTGTCTTGTTTTTACAGCCTTCAAAGCAAGTAATTTTTTTTGTCACTATGTCTGAGCATGGTGGACGGCAGGATCATCAGAGCAAAATGATTTTTGTGCCTGCTGTTTTAAGTGCCTGGCTTAGGCTCTCAGTTTCACTGGAAAAAGCCCACAGCTATAAAGTGTTGGAGAATTCATGCTAAGAAAATACAAACTCTACAAGAACTGGAGGTATTCTTGGATATTTTTAATTCAGGCCTACAAAATGTAACCTTCCTAGGACTTGTAACTTGGTAAGAGTTGTAAATAATGACAGAACAACAAAACAAGCGCCACTAAAACAAAACAAACCTCTTGAACAAAGCTTGGAGTCTAAGCAATGACCACATGAGTTCCCCAAAAGATGGGCAAATGGAAGCTTCTCAAATGAGATTATAACTATTTTTTTAATGTGGGTGTGTGAGAGGAAGAACATACCACCCCCATATGACAGCCATCCAGAAAGAATTTATAAAGACATTCTTACCCACTAATCAACTAGAAAAACAAATTATATGATTGGGAGAATAGGAAAGCCAACTACACTTCAAAATTAAAAGTTGAAGCAAATCAGTAGGAACAAGAGAGAAAAGCATAAAACAGAAGGAGCAAGGGGACAAAGTTGTTTTAACTACCTAATACAGAGCTTTGGGATAGGAATTCTGATACTGGAGAGAAGGTTTTTTCCCATCCTCCTAGAAGAAGAAATGATGGTCATGGAAGTAAAGGAGCCAGGAATATCACAATGGACAATCTCAAAGCTGAACATGTCGCCTCCCAGATTTTGGGGAAATAAATTAATTTTCTTCATTGCTTTGAAGATGCTGAACCACTGACCTTTACAGATCAAGCTGCAGCCAGCAAAAAACTGTCAAGCTACACTTGGTGACCACTGACTTTTCACAGTAGCTAAAAAGTCTCTTGCCTCGTTCTTGAAGAAAATATTTTAGAAAATAAATAAAAAATAATTAACCTGGTATTAGCATTTACTAAGAAATATTTTGTAAAGAACATTTTACTCCAAATGATTACTTTAAAAATCATACACAACAAAAACATACACATTCATAGAAAGGAGCTAGATGCTCTTTGTGACATACAGAGCTAAACAGCTTGACGGTCATTTCACAGCAGAAGGAAGAGGCAGACCGAGAAATAACCTCCCTTTAGAAAAGCATAGAATTTAGCTTTGAGGCTAACGGAAGATAAATTTTTTTAATAAAAGGAAACAAGAATAGTATATTTACCAACATCACAATTGTAGCTATTAATCGTTTTGGATCAAACATTGCTTTCAGTTGCTTCAGTGGCCCCATCAGGAAACATGTACTAATAGGGGAGAAAAACAAATTGCAAATCACTTTCAAATAACTCTTTCTAAAAGACAGTAGGTAATTAACCAGTTAACAGATAGATGACTACAAAGACTTTAAAAAAAGATATTTCAGTCCTTAGCAACAGAGATTCACTAGAACACAAGGTGAAATACTCCATGAATTTAGCCCTGGAAACAGTTTATGAGTCACCCTTGGTCACGAAATTCTTTCCAAAATATTACCATAGTTAAAAAAAAGTAACAGGCAAATACAAGAACACTTATATTGGTTGAGATAAGAGAGGACAGAGAGTGTGACAAGGATATACTTAAGAAATAATAGAAGACCATAGAAGCCAATCAGTTTTCATGAACTCTTTCAATGAAGAAGAAAAACATTTCCATTAATAATCTGTTTGATGGTGCTGAATGCCATTTATAAATAAAGACAATTAAGGAAGCAGTGCAGTTACAGTTAAATTTAAATCATGTAAGAGACATAGAATGGGAGGAGATTAAACAATGACTATAAGAAGCTCTGCATGAATTTAGAGATGGGTGGGTAGTCAAAGATGTTTTGATTGTTATTTTAAGATGGTAAGCACCATAACATAGAAAAAAAAAAAAATGAGAAAACTCAATTGCAGAAGTAAATTGTATCATATCCAAGATTGGAGGAAAGATAATGGGAGCAAATATAGTGGTTAGAGCTTTTTACATTACCAAAACAAAACATTATGCTATAAATATAGCATAGGGTTATCAAGTTGAAGTCTAGTAAATTTTTTGTTGAAGCTGTTATAACAACTGACTTGCCGAAATGATGTCAAGATTACAAAGACCAACCTGCTGTAGAAAATTCTTGTTTCACAATAATTTTTTTTTTACCCAGGCAGAATGTAAGTAGCTACAATCAAGATTACAGGGAAGCTCTATCTATTTTAGTCAAACTCAGCAAGCAAAAAGGCAGGAAAAAGTTCAGTAGTTTGTATTAATCCTCCTGCTTTTTTCTACTCTGTAGTTAACATGAAGGGAGAATGAAAACCATCAGCAAGACCACATGCTGTACCTTCTTATGCAAAGAAATGCCATCTGAACTAAGATCTCACAACCTCAGGAGTAATTCTCTGGCTTCAAATATTTGAGATGAGTCTCTTCCTTGTCATTCTGCTTTGTAGAAAACACAACAATTTAATGAGTTAAAATGCCTGTAATCTTGCGGTAGTCTGAATGCTTTACTACAGAGCAGAAAACCTAGTTTAACTCCTTTTCTAGTCATTCAGTTTTATATGAAATGAAGCAGGGAAGTTTGATAGAGTTTCCTCCTGAAACCAACAATAAGCCTCCTAAGGCTAAGAAGAAATATGGGAATCCACATTCCAGGCAGTAAATAGAACTCAATCTTCGAGATCCAAATGTTCTCCTACCAGCAACTTTGCACACGTATCTCCTTCACTTTTTTTAATCTTATGTACACAGACCTCAAATGACCATATGAAATGGAAAAAAGTTTTCACAATTCAATAGAAAATGAAAAGTTTTGAATTAACTGCAATCCAAACGAAATTTTTCTCAGTATTTTTTCATGTTGTCTGCTGGGCCATAAAATTAAATTAAAAAAAGGAGATGTGAAGAACTAGGAGAAAATATTAGTTAGTTAGAGGAAGGCTACAGATGAAGAAAATATGGTGGTAAAAAGCAGTTAAGTTCAGGCCACAGGAAATAGGCAGAAAAAATACACAAAGCAAAATGCATTGTAATCTGATCGGCATTGAGAAGACCGGCATCACAAGAGCTTTTCCAGGGATGAGAAAAGATTCCACAGGGAGCAGAAAGAAAGGCTGAGAAAAAATTCTAGACATCCTCCAGTTAAACAGAATAATTCTTTCAGACACGCCACATTCTGTAGGAGATACACTCATCATCCCTGAGGATAATCAAGTATCATTGTTTTCATATTCATGGTTAGAAAATGATAGTAAAAAAAACCTAGAGGGGACTAAACAGGCTAATAAGAGTTTGCATTTTTGGTTTAAATAGACACTTGCAAATGAGCCTGGAAAAATTTAAATCTGCCTGTCAATTTGGGACTTCATTGTCACCTCCTACTGCTCTTAGAACACACTTGCCTGTTGTTTATATCGAAAAAGACTACTGAAGGAAAAAGGGGGCTCTTTTTTCTTCTAATCTTAGCTAGAGTCCAGACTAAAGTTTTTCAGCATTCTCCTAAAAGAAATATTAGTCTTTAAAAACTTTCCTCTTAACTCAATTAGACTGGATATAGTACTAAGTTTCTAAAATGCTCATTTAATTTGAAGAAGTGAAAATACACGCAAAGTACCAGGTAAAAACAACACAACCAAAAAACCTTACTGCAAACCAACCACAAAGAATAAAGAGTAAGATAAGGGAGAGAAAGGCAAACACTTAGCTTTGCCTATCTCCAGTATCAACTTTTTGTCTTGTTTTAGTAAGAGATGGAATAGTTCCACAACTGACACTCAATGTCATTATAGAGATTACTGTCTCCCAACAAATTTGTTGAGGAAAAGCAGTACACCTTCACATTTCTCAAATGTTAATGCCACATTACCTGAGTTTTAACATATTAACAATGCTTTGACTGAAGAATTAAGTCACTTGACTAACATCACAGAGTCTGTGAAACTCAGGACCAGACTCCATCGGGTTTGAGTCCCATGACCATGTCCCAACTACACTAAGATAATAAGAGAAGGATGACAAACAGAAACTGAAAATACCTTATGGACATTAAGTTGTTTCTTATGTGTCTTTCAAACTGTGAAAGGAAAGTTTTCAATTTTAAGAGGCCCCCTTCTGTGAATCTTTTAGGACTATTATGTGCAACACTTCAAAGAACCAAACAGAGAGTTTAAAAATACACTATGAACAAATTTTAGATTCTGCCTTCAGCCTTACAGTCAAAACAAGGATTTCCTGAACGTTTCCTTTTTTGAAAAAGTTTTTTTGGAAACAGGATGATCTCTCTGTTAAAAAGCAAAAGCTCCTTCCAGCAACAAAGTACGCACACAGTGGGCAGACTACCAGTTTGTTCCAGAAGCTGACGTACTTGCCTACCTGGCAGAAGGATTTAGCTGTAAAAAGTAAAAAAACATTCAGCTAGCAATTTGTTACTCATACTTCAGATAGCAGTTGTGATCTGTCCACAAACAGGCACTTAAGATAACTGATATACAACAAAACTGTAAAACAAACAAGTTTTTGTTTTTAGCATTTCAATATGAAAATGTTTATACACAACATAGACAGTACTCTAGAGTAAAAGCAAATGGAAATGTAGATGAAAAGGAGGGTACTTTTCTAATAACAATAACTAAGAAATCATACCTGGCTAATGCAGCAATATTTCCCAGAGTGTAGAACACTGCAAAAAGTTTGATCCCCTTCGGGAGCCATAGCAATGCTGTTCCCTATAAAAGACAAGTTATTGGTACGTTTGCAATCAGTTAAGTAAATTTATTTAGATTTCATAGTCTATAAATACAACTTCATACTGTGAAGAGCATTATTCTGCCATACACTAGCAGAGCACATTGCTCTCAGAATTGCAGCTGTCACTACCCAGCACACTTCTATTGCCACCTGCTGGCAAACAACGTGTTGGTTTACTGTAGTTCCAGATATTTTTATAACCAGGCAGTGTTTGTTTATATTAATTGAACATATTTATTTTTACTGTTTATATTCTATCCACAACACTTTCACTTTTGTTACAATGCCCCACTGTACATTCTACACCTCTGCACATGAGATAAAATGTCATAAATCTGCACTAATATTCACCATCTCCTTTCTTCTCCAATCAACCATACGGACTTGCAGTCTAAATACACACTGAGGCTGAAGAGAAATATTTCAGAACTCTTACTTCCAGATATCTCTTCCCTCCACTAAACTTAAAAAAATCCAAAGCCTTCTGCTGATCACAGCTACCTATGATGATCAGGGAGAAAAGGAATCATAGCATGGTTTGGGCTGGAACAGACCTTAAAGATCACCTAAATCCAACCACCACTGCCATAGGCAGGGGCACCTCCCACTAGACCAGGCGGCTCAAAGCCCCATTCAGCCTGGCTTTGAATATTACCGGGGATGGGGCATCCACAACTTCTCTGGACAACCTGTTCTACTGCCTCACAATAAAGAATTTCTTCCATATATCTAACTTAAATTTTCCTGTTTTCAATTTGCACCCATTAGTCCTTGTCCTATCACTACAGCTCCTGAGGAACAACCCCTTCCTGGCTTCCCTGTAGGCCTCCTTCAGATACTGGAAGGCTGCTATGAGGTCTCCATACAACCTTCTGTTCTACAAACCCAACTTTGTCAGAGCCTAAATAGAGCCTCAGCTAGAAGCAAAACAAACTGATTTGCACACTGTGTCCTGAAAAAATCCAGCCAAACAAAAAAGCAACTGCATTCTACTGTATTGCAATTTCAGTGGAAATCTGTGGTGAAAAGAAAAGAGGAAGAAAGAGGGAGGGAGGACAGGAAGGGGAGGGAAAAGGGGGAGGGAGGAAGGAAAAGAGGGAGGACTTCCCCCATGTTTTTTCACCTTCTTCGGGGAGTTTCCATACAGCTGAAAAACTGCTTTCTAGTAGTGCAAGTTACCTGTGCCGGATTTTGACAGACCCCAGCAATTAACAGATCTCAACTCTACTGCAGACTGGAGATTACTGCCATCCCCTAAAGTTCAGGAATGAACAAATGATTTGCTGACTGTAAAACCAGCAGGAGTGCAGCAGGTTTTTCAAGTGTCAACACACAACCACAGTCATCACATGTGACATGCTACACTTAGGATTTCTTCAGCCTTTAAAAACCTTTCAAGCTTCCCCCCTCTTTTTTCCTTTTAGTAAAATGGGTACACATCTCTTTCCTAATACACAAATTACAAAAATAGGGAATATTTTGTCAGTGTTCAAGCCTTTTAGTAAGAAAATGTATTATGCTACAATAAAAATGCTCTCTTCTGTAGTTGGAAGAAAAATGGCCAAAATCATAATTTAGAAATCAACAGCCAATTATACGTTTAATGTCCACTTAAATAAATGCATACAAAATTTAGAATATAGGAGAAAGCGAACACAGAATCACATAGAAAGTAGGAATATGAATGAGGTTCAGCTGTAGAACAGTAATAAAGCACAAGTAAAAAAATAACTTTACTTACAAGAAAAGAACACAAAATGCCAGCAACAAAGCATATGGCAAACCATCTGACTCGAGTACCAAAGCTGAGCGTTGAGGCATCAAGGACCTTAATAGGAAGAGACGAAAAAGACGATATTACAAATCCAGTTTTGAACAATCTAAAGGACATTTTTTTTCTTTACCACCAAACTCTTGAATTACAAAAAAATAATTTTTTAGCTGGAAATAATTATTTTACCTTGCTTAACAGTCACTTCTGTATTAATTCTTTCATGTTACAAAATTATATTATCAATCTGGAACATATGGAAAAATATTTACAAACAAACAAAAAAGACAAAATCCATAAAGGCATATCCTGGCATGCAAGCAATGCTGCTTCACTTTCCAACAGATTTTATTACCACACAATTGCAAATAGTCAGAATTGTACCAAATCAAAATAATGAGTAGACCTCCTAGCAATTTGCAGAGGAATTAATCTATTTGTGCAACACTGTAGGTTCCTACACACATTACCACCTTTTCCTGTTACTAAGAGGCTCCCTTGTACACATTAATGCCAGTATCCACTGCAAGCTTTGCAACAGGGTGAGGGTGTAGGCAGATTAACACAGCTTGTCTCATCAGACTAGGATAACTTGCTGAAAGAGAATATTTCACTTCCTGCTTCTCCAGAGTGACTCCAGAACATAATGAGCTGAGCTACCTGACACAACTCATGACAAGAGAACAGAATTAGTGTTCCTTCTATTCTGATGATTTGGCTAATGAGACAAGCCAGCTCTGCAAGCTGTCAGAAAAGCAGCAGGAGTGATGTAAGGAAAGAGGCAGGGCCATGTATCTGGCAGAAAGGCCCCTTTCAGCAGAAGTGATTTGTTAGATGTGCTCAGCTCATCTCCACCCACGCTGTAAGAACAATGCATTTCAGTTTACTCCAGGTCACTACAATTAAATGTACTTTCTATTCTAAACTGGTCTATTAAGTGAAGCGTTGCTTCAGCTTACATAAAATTACTATAAAAAAGCAACTTTCCTATTTGTTCAGATGTCACAGGCAAATCTGCTCCCTTGTTATCTAGTCAACAGGTATTTTAATCAAGTCTTATTAACCAAATATACATGGTAGGCCTTTCCCAGCCAGTGAGTATGGTATTTCTCCTTATCTGTTGAAAAATTTCTTTTTCAGGCAGTGGTGAGTGAACCAAAGAAATTTGTTACTGCTTAGATTTCACATCTGTACAAATGAAGAAACTGTATCTAGTTTAATGAAAAAGTGCCACACGCACCCACACATAAAGGTGCTATGATGACATAACTTCCCAAAGGTCAGAAGATGCAGCTTACCTTCTTAGGTCCAACACTTTATCCTTGTGTATGCATTAAAGAAACAGACAAAACCAGTAACTGAACGATGGCTTAGTATTTTAAATCATATTTGACAGTCATAGTCCTGAATGCCTGCACATTTAAAAGTAGGAATAGCTGGTAGGACACAGGTAGAAATACCCACTTCAATCATGCCTTTAGTTACACCTATTCATGCAACTAATCACAAGCACACACATACAAAAAAAGAGTAAAAATTCTTTCCATCCATGTTCAGAAATTAAGTGTAGATAGGCCAAACAATCGGTAGACCAAACACACACATTTCAGATTGCCTAGAAAACAGGGAAAGGATGAAGACCAATAATTTATTCAGGTGCATCAGGCTCACTGCTGCCACTTACTGCTCTTCTAATCTTAGTATCTGACAGTGCCCCTGAAGTGACTACCAGGACATTTCATTCTTCAAATAAACTTGAAAACAGCTTTACCTTCATTTAAATTCCTAACAGTTGAGAGATTTTTAAAAAAAAACAAGCAAACAAACAAACAAAAAAAAAAAAAAACAGCACAAGAAATGAGAGAACTGCACAAAGGCTTGGAGCAAAAAAATGCCACAAACCCCAAAAAGTTAGATACATTTTATGGATTTAACTCTTAAAAACTTAGATTGACAATATATGCACATGAACTGCAAGAAGAAAATGAAGGCTCATCCTCCAAACACTCCAGGTGATGTCACCATTTACACTGTCAAGCTGAACCTATTTAATGCAATGTTTGAAAACTCAAAACTGGGGATATGGTAATGCATTTTCTTAGTCCCTGATATCTAAGGGGACTGAGGGAGACCTCATTGCAGTCTACACTTCCCTTATGAGGGGAAGCAGAGGGGTAGACACTGATCTCTTCTCTGTGGTGACCAGAGCCAGGACCCGAGGGAACAGCAGAAACTGTTATGGGAGGTTTAGGTTGGATACCTGGTAAAAGTTCTTCCCCCAGAGGGTGGAAGTGCACTGGAACAGACTCCCCAGGGCAGTGGTCACAGCACCAGCCTGACAGAGTTCAAGAAGCATTTGGACAATGCTCTCAGGCATGAGGTGTGACTCTTAGGGATGGTGCTGTGCAGGGCCAGGAATTGGACTCTATGGTCCTTGTGGGTCCCTTCCAACTCAGGATATCTACAATTTATACCTTTTGGGTTTCATGGAAGCAATGTGACTCATTACCTTTCCAAGATGCATATTCAACCCTGCCATGAAGTACCTTGCTGCAAAAGTTGAGTTACAGATAGACAGTTCAACTGAGTAAACCACAGCTTGTGCTAAAATGCCAGGCTCACTCTAGAAGCTGAGGACCTGACACTGCACATATCCTCCCACATGTGCTGCAGGCAATGATTCCTATACTGAGAAACCCTGAAGCAACAGCCTAGGTTCTTAGGGACTATGAACCTAAGAAAAAGTACGTCTAAACTGCCCTTGCAAAAAAAGCAGGAAAATATAAAGGTGATAAAAATATTTTTGTGTGTGTATGACATAAACTATACAGCCAATCCCAGATTTCAGATAAAAAGAGCTGGCATTGCAGTCTATGATATTTGCATTAGCAAAAGCTTTTACTTAAGAGACAAAAAATTGCCAGGCATGTTCCACATCTGCAGTTCATGTGGAGGACTATACAGTAGTGGTGGCAAGGAAGTTCCTGTAAATCATACCCTTCTTGCTATATGGCTTATCAGCTTGCTCCTAACAAGAAAAAGAAAATCAAACTAAAATCAACAGAAGGAAATTCTTAGGTTTTTTGTGCTAAATTTTAATGCCAAACTCCTGGGCAAGAAGCAAAGCTTTTTATTCACAGGATATTTCAAGCTAATAGTATATGAAATAAATGGCCAAGACATACAAAAATCAAGAGGAAACCCTAAGTGGAAACTGGAATCTGGAAGGGGGACTTTCTGAAACATAAGGAACAGTCTTGCAATAGTCTGATACACAAGTTGCAAGCACCAGTAACAGCATCATTGCTGAACAGTTTGCAATGGACACACAACAAACAATATGAATGATAATCCACAAGGCTGCTTTTGATCAAAAACATTTCTTGTGGCTCTGAACATCCACCTAGGCTCCCCTTATATATTAATGATCTTATAACAGCTTTCCATGTGGGCAAACAGAAGAACAGAACCACTTTATTTTACTATTCTAGAAGCTAAAAATTACACCTTTTCTCAATGGTAAATACGCAAGTAATGGAGAAAACTCAAAGAAACGCTGAGTAAATTTGCATAATTGAGTTTCTAAGCCATAAGGAAAAAAAATATTTATGGAGATATATTTTCATCTTTCTCTAACAGGCCTCCTTATATGTATTTCTATCAGCACTTGAAAGCAAAATACAAGAAATGTAATATACATTTTCTTATAAAAATATTATAAATACCTGGTCTTCCTCTTTGCTGAAATATTGTTGAGTGCTTTAAGCAGCTGTCAGCCATCATGGAACATCCAGTACATCACATGGACTGATTTAAATTAGTTTTGATGTTGATAAAACTAAACAGCATAAGGTTGCCCTGAAAACATCATAACACTGCTACATTTACTATTTATTATTGATCCTTTTGGTAATTAATTCCTTTAATTTTTATTTTTTTATATATATATATTTAGAATAATGGCTCTATTTGCAGCAAGAAACGACAGCTGAAGAGTTTAGAAAGTACAAAAAGACTTCACTGAACCGTCACAGTTATTTCATTATAGACTTGTCTTCTACTTAGCAGGAATGACTACTGACCTCATGATAATGGTTCTGCAAAAAATCAAGGGATAGAATACAGCGATATCTATGGACATGAACCATATGAGGGCTTTACACAACCATCAGATATTCCAAAGAGAGGAGCACTGTTTTCAACCAAACACACAACTTGTCTCCAGAAGTGATCATTAAAAGAGCTGAAGATTTTACCCAGACAATGCATACCCTCACACGTTCTTTCACAGCCCTACCTCTTACCAAGTGTTCCTGTCTGCATGGGTGCACATACTTTTTTGCTCTAATACACTCACTTTAAAAATAGTCGGCACCACTCAGCTCTAGCTTTAGTGAATGAATTTCCTCTCTAAAAAAGAGGCTTGATTTCCACTGTTCTACAAACATATTGCTACCTTGAGAGAAAAATACAGCTGAGAAATTGCCTGACCTAAACATCTGACTTTTTTCTAAAGTCAAGGGGTATTTATTTATTTTTAAGATTTCTCTGGTTCATGTCACCATGAAGCTACTTTGCACTGCACCAAAGACACATTTATGTCTTCTTCTATCATGTACTGGATAGGTTTTAAGTATAGGCAGATTTTTCTTATTTAAAGTCTTTTCTGGCCATAATGGTATAATTATACGCAATAGCGAAATCATATACAGTTTAATTACTGACATTTAACAAATCAGGACATTCTTAGCTCAGTTATCTCCTCGGGATATAGCTCAGTTATCTTCTCGGGATATACAACTCAAATATAAAAGCATTAACTATGTAGGCATTTATCTACTGATTGCCACCTTAAAACAACTATCACATGTGCCTCACATGAAATGTGCCTGGTGATGGCAGAATAGTTCTCTTGGAATTGAACTGAGATTAGCAGAAATATAAGTATTTCTTTGATAATCCTGAGAACACCAGGTGAGGCATACCTCCAAAATGCTGGCAGCCAGTTCTGTTGTGAAAGGGCACAGATTCTACACTGCTTCCCAAACCAGTGGGCACAGTTTAGCTGCTTTGCTGTGGCAGAGAAGCCAAACCCATGAACCTTGAAGACCAACAGCAACTTAGTGCAAAACTAAGTGAAGCATATTAGCAGCAAGCTGCCAGAACTAATATGCCAGCTATGCTCAGGCTGTACTGGTTCACCAACATTTGTCAGCCACAGCTCAGATCCCAGCTACACTCCAACCTCCTCTACCATGCTCCAGCACCCTCTAAGTAGCAAGCAGTATCAAGATATTCCTTGATGTGGGGCACTTTGACCTGCAGTCACATGAATTAAGAGGGAGCGGAGGGAATGAATGGTTCTTTGTAAGCATGCTGAGCTTTACTTCAACCTAGAGATTAATTCTCAGGAATGTATGGTCTTCAAACACAGTAAAAACGAAACAAAAAAAAAAAAAACCAACAAAAAACAACAAAAAAAAAAAACCAAAAAACAACCCTGACGATGAGGAAGACAGTGGGAAAGAAACAGAAAAATTAAGCCATACTTAAGGAGTAAGGGGCAAAAAAGTAACTTCAGCAGAATGTACACAAAACGATTTTCATCTAAAGAAAACCCTTGCTTTTGCAAATTTAAGCGCATAAGGGAATGGAGATGCAATTTACACTGAATCGCAGAATCAGTGGGGTTGGAAGGGACCAGTGTGTTATAGGGTGCAAATTTCCTGTCTAAGCACAAGAAAACCTTGTAGGAACCAATGGACCCCAATCCACCAACACAGCCAAAAGCTTCACACACCAGGAATTCGCCAAAACCCATCCTCCGGGCAGGGCCTGCTGCACACAACCCTCGTCCCTCGGCGCACGCCGCAAACTTTGGTCCCTCTTTCGCCTGCCCATCTCTGCCCCGGTCGGGCAGGCACCAGGAAGCGGGGCGTGCGTGTGCGCAGGCCGGGGACGGGGGAAGGCAGGGCGGGAAACACGGCAGCGCCCGAGCCACGGACACCGGGATGGGGACGGGACGGGGAGGCTCCAGCGCCGCTCGACCCCCGCGGCCCCGCGCCGGGGAGGGGGAGGGAGAGCGGGCTCCCGCCGGGCCGTACCTGCGCCGTCAGTCCCTGCTCCTCGTCGTCCTGCCCGGCCAGCACCCGCCGCAGCTTCTCCATGCCGGCCCTCCCTGGGCAGGGCCGCGCCGGGGGTCACGATGGGGCGGGACGGGAGCGCGCTCCACCGCGGGCCGCCGGCCCAACCGGGAAGTGACCCGCGCCCCGAGGCCGTGGCGGGCCGCGCCTGCGCACTCCCGGCCCTCCCCGGGTCTCCTGTGGGATAGCGCTGGCGCTGCCGCCCAGCCGTGTGCGCGGGTGGGGCGAGGGGGCCCCCGGTGCAGCCCTCGCTGGAAGCACCGGGGAGGAAGAAGGGCTTTTTCAGCCTGACCCCGGCTTCATGGCCGCCCGCAGAACCGGCCTTCGCACAGCAGCGTGATTCGCATGAGCGCGCTGAGCACAGAACACAGCACCGTGGGTGCGTTAGGACACGCTGGTGCTGGGGTACCTCATGTTCGGGTAGAACTTCCTGAGCATCAGTTTCTGCCCGTTGCCTCTCGTCCTATTGCTTGGCACTACCGAGCAGAGCGTGGCTCTTCAACTGATGCAGAGCAAGTTGCACCTGGATACGAGAAATAAGTTGTTTACTATGCAGTTGACCTAGCACTGGAAGATGGTCCCGAGAGGGTGTGTACTCTCCCTGACTAGAGGTCGTCGAGAACCATCTGGATGCAGTCCTGTGCTGTGTGCTCTAGGATGATCCTGGAGCACAGTGTGGTTCCGAGCAGCCGGGGGTGTCCAGCTTGGCCGGGCTCTTTCACGGGCACGGTGCGGCCGGGCCGAGCGTTTGGTCACTCACTATCGGCCGCCAGGCACACTGCGAACCCCAGCGCAAACAGCCTCGGCCCTCCCTGCACTGGGGGTGTCCAGCACCCACTTGTGAGCAAGCCAGGTGTTTTTCCAGCTAGAATGGGTGGGGTACAGAGAAGTGGCATTAGGTGTAAACACCTTTTTCCGGAGACTTGCAGTATGGCACTGTGTGGTCTGTTTGCCTCTGGAGGAAGGGGTATGGCAGAGGCCATCACGCGGCCCTCTGTCTTAGCTTTGCCTGCTCGTTCCCAGCGACATTCCATCCTCCAGCCACTCTGTTCAAGCCTGCTCATTCCATGTAAGTCTTCCCTGTTCTGCTCTGTTCAGATGCTGACTCTGTGCCCTCTGGGGCTGTTCCTGCATTGCTGTTTGACCGGCCTTTGGACAAACACCTCAGCACTGGTCTGGGTTATTTAGGGGGGAATGAAGCTGGTGGCTGGGGGAAAGGATCGAGATGTCAAGGTGCTTGCAAAGTGACAGCAGGCAGCAGTGTGCGCTGGGGCAGGAGGATGAGCGATAAGGGCTGTGTAACCTGCAGCTGTGTGACTGAAACTTGATAAAAGCCAGGGCAGCATAGGCCCCTGTGAGGCTCTTAGGACAGAAACCTTCCCTTCCCACCCTCTTCCCCTCCCTACACACACCTAGGAAGTTTCCTATGTGCCTTCTACCTTAGCTTTTAGGTGAAACATTTGGACACGTACATAGCTTTCCAGCCTGATGACAGGCGCCATTGGCATCTCAGGAAGCTTTAGGTCAAGGCTAAAATTAATAATGGGAGAAACACTTGCAGACACGGCAAAATGTCACCTGAGGCAGGCAGCAGTGCCCACACCTTGTGAGGACCTGAGCAGGGAGGACAGTGTGTAAGGGAACAACATAACCATGACCCTGCAAGCAGGGGAGGAAAAATGGGAGAAAGAATGGACAGGGTATATGAGGGTTTATCTGAGTGTGCACAAATCATCTTTCTTAGTAACCCCCAGAATTTAACAAAATTATTTGTTACAGAAGTGTTTTAATTACAAAGCATATATGAGAGCAAAATATAAAAACAAAGAAGTTCTCTTTGGGCATTTTGTCCCCTCCCAGTTTATAGACAGATATGGATAGATGCTTACAATTTAAATCTGAGTCTATCCTTCTGGCCTGCATGACTTTAAGCAGGAGTGATTGGCTGTGCCTTGGATTACTGGTGACTTTCTGGTTGTACAGGGAGTACAGGCAGGAAAGCACCTGGCAGAGAGCAAGCCAAAGCTGTTTTTTTTTTTGTTTCTGCATGAACAAGTGCACAGAGAAGGCAGAGAAGAGCAGTGCACACTTGGGCAGTGTGGGGCGTCCAGCTTGCATCCTACTGCTGTCCCCTCTTCCTGCCTGCAGCTACCTGGGCTGTGCAGCCAGCCTGGAACCCAGAGCTATTTCTCTCCTGAGCAAGGCAATGGGTGGGTTTTGTTCCCCTGCTATTTTGTTGAGCAGAAGGTTGTCATAGTCACACCAAATGTATTTTTCCTAGTTTTTCTTCTCAACAGAAAGTCTTAATTCTCTGTACTATCACAGAATACCATGGGACAGTCATTACCTTGCCATGAAAAAAAGGCAGTTTGGAAGGCCTACGATGTTCAGTGTTTCTGTGCTGATGAACTTCAGCTGATAAGGCAGCAGGATCAAAAAATTACTGTTATTTTCTAAAAAGCTCTAATTGTTTTGCTAACACAAGTCAAAATAGCTGATACAAAGTATCATTATGCCTTTAGATCACAAACCTACCACATCTGGGGCTAATTTCTGGTTTTATGATGACAGTGTTAAGGATTTGCAAGTCTCAGTTTCTCTGTTCCTAAGGGGTGGTGTGGTTCTATTACAAGTTTCATTGATTCTTGACCTTACTGGTTTGCATATATCTGCATCTAAATTCAAAGCTAACTAGAAAATCTGCTAAGTAATGTTGTCTTCCTGAAAAATGTGTGAATTCAGCCAACTTACTGAATTGATCCAGTTGGTGGCATACTTTTAATGTACATAGAGCAGTGTCTGTACCCTTCAGTCTTGTAGCTCTAACATCTGTAAACCTGTAAACACTTATTCCACAAAAATAACAGTCCTGTGATTGCTCTGGTCACATGTAGGGCTCTAATGACCTGTGTCCCTCCCCACCTTTGCATTTTTTACCTTTGGAAATGGGATATTTGAATGAATACTGCTGAAAGGTTAGTCAGAGATTATAAGCAATGTTAAACAAATCATCTTATAGAGACCTACTGGGAGCATGGTAGAAAACATAGACCTGCTTTGGGGACTTGCCTATTCCACTTGATAAGACCCCACCGCAGTCCCGCTGTTTGGGGCAAATACATCACACAAATCAGCAGCTTCTGAAGCTGTCTGATGGCAAGGGAGCTTAACAGTGGGGAATGAATGCCCTTCATATCTTTTGAAAAAATCCCGTGCTCCTGAAAATGCAGCTATATAAACATCTTCCAACAAACCTGCATTGCTGACAGTAACAGGCAGTGGTGATCCAAAAACAGGGAACAAGGAAGAAAAAGCTGAAAAATGTAGCTACTTTCTTATGCCTCAGTTCAGGAAACCAGTCTTTTCTGATTTGTCTGAACCCTCCTGCAGATCAGCCTAAGTCACATGCCATGTGGTGGCTTCATCCAGCTTCACGGTAGTTGTTTCTGCTGTGACTCAAACCTTTCCAGATCCAGTCATCGCTTCTCTGTGACACAAAGTAACCTCACTCACAGGTCTCTGGTGTAGAAAGCTAGGCATACAAAAACCAGCTACAGATCAGCTATTTCCCGGTGTGCTTAGCAGGCAGCTGGTAGTAGCCAGGTGTGTTTGATTTCCAGGAACACTGTGAGCTACTGCAAAGCTTTGGAGGGAAAGGGAATAGTCTTTATTGGCTCACTGTGGCCAAAACAACACATGCAAGGAAGTATCAAACAGCCTTGTGAGCTCAACTCTGTGTGGCATCATGCATTCAGATCAGGTGGTGCAGACGCTTGGTCAGCTGATATACTACTGGATACCCTGCCAAATCTTTGAAGCTGTTCCTGTTACTAACAATAATCCAGCTGAGAGCTGATGCTGATGTTTATCGAGTTACAGTATAAGAAACACAAAGTAATAGATAAGTTACTGATCACACACACTGCTGGCTTTGTGCTTTGCTTCCAGATGACCCACAGCATCAAGGGTGTACAAAACTACCTTCTAGTTGTTGCTTTGCATGGCTTCCTCATCAACAAATGCAGCAATTATTTTAGGATTTTAAGTGATCCCAGGAGCAAAGAGATGTGGTATATCCAAATATTTGAGATAATCCCTCAGGCACTGAAACAAGTTAAAACAAGTTAAAATCTGGAGATCTTCCTGTCCTTAAACTGTGATCTCAGATCCAGTCAGTCTGCAGTGATGGATTAGAGAGGATTAATATCTTGTCCTGTCAAGAGACACCTTTAAGATTTCACACTACCACATTTCCTCTTGAAAGAGGCTACTGGTATCATTTACATCACTCCAAGAAAACATCCCTTTAGTTAATACAAACCTTAGGCCAAGAAACACGATACAAAATTATTCCCATCAGTCTATAAATCAACATCACTTAGAGCAAGTTATATACTAAATGCTTTCAAAATTGTTAAATACTTCCAAAATTTTTAAGTGGGTTACTTTGCACCTCTATGTTTTTCTAACATGGTGGACCAAACACAGCCATGTAAGTGCTGCCATAACTGACATTGCCTTCTCTTGCACCAAAGGCTGAGTTTGGACCAGTTACCCCCATACAAGTTTCACTTAATGAGAAAAACATGACCCAGATTTCAGACAAAATGAATAAGTGGAAAATTCCCAGCCTTGTTGCCATAGTTACTTGAAACCTGCTGTTAAAGAAGGTGGGAAGAAAGGGAAAAGGATGAAAAGCAGGATAAAAGAGAGCAGTATCATGGTCAGGTTTAGGCCATATGATAAACAGAGGATGATCTTGAAGGAGCAGGACCTCAGTGATGATACTCAGAGCAGGTTATCAAAAAACCTGGTATTTCTACCTTCTGGCTGCTATTGAGTTGATTCCATGGACATTGGTTATTTTTAAGTGGTTACCACAGTGACTAAATGCAATGCACTGGTATTAGGTATTAGAACAGCAAAGGCAGAAAAGGATTAGGTGGGGAGAGACAGACTTCTCCACAATTAATTTAATAAAGAAATTGCCCAATTTTAAACACCAGACTGATTGCTTTTCCACTTTACAGAGATAATAAAACTTGCAGCAATGTCTTGCTCAATCAGAATAAACTTTTTAGCTTTTGTGTAAGTTGGCAGCAGAATACTCCAGCTCTGTAGAAGCAGAACTGCAGACATATTGCACCAGGCAGTTAGCTCTGTTCTTCCCCAAATGCAGACAGGACCAGTGTACCCTGTGAGACACAGGCTGAAAACCTAAGAGAGCTGGTAACTGTCCTTGTGTACTGCTTTATATTCTACTGCTAATTTTCATGTCTGTCACATGAGCATGAAGAAACACACTGTATTCTTTAAGGGCTTTGGACTCAGTGATATGAACATATCACTCTAATAGTTTTTTTTTATTACTTGTCTCTCTCTCATCTTTTTATTCCTGCTCTTTTTGACTGCCTTCACATTTTTATTACTGGCATGTAAAGAAATAACATGTGTCTACACCTGTAGCAGTGTAATACAGATTCATGTACACTGGAAACACACAGCTGAAATAAATGCATTTGATAATTTGGTGCTTAACATATTAGTTAGACCATAATACAGTTTGTATCAGCATTCATGCAAGAATGCAGGGAAAACACTGGAGTAGTTGTAAGATTCATTAGTCCTAATCCAGGACTGTATTTTCTAAGCACTTTATTTCCATGTTAAAACCTGTCTTGGAACAAAGGAGAAAACTCTCCCTTTTTTTACTGCCGTTTCTGTCTCTAAACTTACTGAGACTTCCTGCCTGCCCCACTGTCCCTCCTCCCCCCCCCCCAGCTCTGCTGTGCTGTCTTTGCTCAGATGACACCATTGTGCTTTGCATGGAGAACAAAAGCTAACTCTCAATGCTATGGAGAACTACGTTCTACTGAGAGTGTGTTTCCTCTGACAGCTGGCAGACTGTATTGGTAGCACTGTTGCCAAGAGATTTTTTCTGCTGGTTTTATAGTAGGGAACATTCACTTTATGTAGAAGTCTTAGAAGAAAAAAAAAAAAAAAAAAAAAAAAATGAACACCACCCCCCCCACCAAAACCCAGCACCCATACATAGCAGCACTGGCTGAAATGAATATAAAGCATGAGACAGTTGTATGAGATTGAACAAAATTCACTGTAAATAGCTGTTACCACACTCATTAAAGAATCCTTGCAAGTCCTTCTCTTCTGACCACACAATTATGATTATTGCTTTCTGTCCATTAACTACTATGCTACCAAATGATTTCCACATTTGAATCATAAGTCATCAAGCTTCCAGATCAAGGACACTGAGTCTTGCAGAAGAGATTGTGAGCTACTTTGATGCCATAGTTTACAGTCTTAAGTCTTCCCTTAAAAATTGACTCAAGACATCTCCAGCTCAAACTGGGGAGAGAAGGGGAAAGACAGACTGAGAGCTTAGCTGCTATTGTCTCCCCCTTGAATTCCTAAGGGTGTTGCATTCCTTACCAGCAGTGTAGCAGGACTTGCTCAGAAAGGTGAGAAATTCTTTTCTGTCTGAAGACATGAAGGCAGACATCAGCTGTTGCTACAGCAGTAGCCACTGCAGCAAAAGAGGAAAGGCCATGTGGTTCCCAGTCTATGGTGGAACAGAAGCAGTATACACAGGACTCTGGCTGGGAACAGAGCAGCACAGGCTTCTAGGGACAGGACATATTCTACAGATGAAAGTTGTTATTAAACCAAGGTGTGAAATTAAAACCAAGTAGGTATTTTAGAATAATGGCAAGTACAGACAAGCCCTATAATCTTACAAATCAAATGCAAGTACTGAGCTCTAACTTATAATTAATCAGTGAAACTCACATAGCCCCATTCTTTCATCCAGTGCTACCTGAGCAGAATAAGAAAAGAAAAAAAGGAATCCATTAGCGCCAATCAGGTATTCAAACTCAATACAAAATTGCTGGTCTTCTTTTAGCTACTGTTCCCCTTTTTGGATTATCCCAAGCAGCCCCATCCCAAAACAGCCATATACCAGTCTATTTCAGTGTTTTGTGCCAGAGGCAGAGGGCACAGACTCATCATACAATTATTTATTGCAAGAACTCCATATAATATTCCAAGAACCCCCTTGCTCCTAGCAAGTTTAAACAAAGTTGCTCTTAGTAACTTTAAACAAAGAAAGGGTATGCAAATGACTTGATAAATAATGCTCTGACTGACACAAGCCACTTGGTGGCCCTCTGCCCATATAAACTATTTTTGTCACTAGGCAGACTGACAGGCTGTGGAAATCCAATGGAGGCTGGATTTCCCACCCCAAACAGGGCCCCATCCCTTCAAGTCCCATGAAAAATGCTTTACTGCCACCCCTTACCCCTTTTTAAAGTCTGTATGGGCTGCAGGAAGCATCATTGGTTTAGTCAGAGCCCACTTTCCACCTGCAATTCACTCTTGGCTCTAGTCCTGTATGAAAGAATTTGAGCCTTGTCACAGTAAATGGATAAGGGGAAGAAAGGAGGAGAAAGGTAGAAAGAAATACCTAAGAAAGTATAGTGCAGCTACCAGGAGAGAAGAAACTCTTGCACATGGTATTCTCTGGGTAGAGAAGCAAAGACAATCGGGAGCTAATGAATAGTGATCAAAGCAGGTGAGAGTAGAGTACGGCCTGTAATGCAAGCTTCACCCAAAAGCAATGAAACACATTTCACACCTATGAAGTTCAAACTCTGTTGTAGCTTATTTTCCTCTCCGGAAGTAATATAAACAAACTATAAGGTGCCAAGATAATCAGCTGTCCTTATCTGTTTGTGCCTCACTACTCATTTGTACAGAAGTCTAACAGTGCTTCCATTCCAGGAGATAGGGAGAGAGGGGGAGTAACTACTTTTGTGACAAGAGAGCAGTACTGAAGGGACAGCTTCATGCAGTAACTTTTCTAAAGCAAGATTCAACAGTGAATACCAGCTTTAGCCATGCAGCAGACATGTCCTATTAGACTCTTTCTTGTATGCCCATCAAAAGTATTGCCACCACAGTAGAATTAGAAGATGGTCTATTAAGACTTGCTCTAATTGCCAGAAGACAATATATAATACTGACTTAGTTGCATAATGAGAGTTCTGAATTCAACCCTGCCTATTACACCAGGACTACTCAGTCTAAGTACGCACACAGTCTTTTTCTTGCTAGGGGGAAGAAGTTTTAGGTATTAGGATCCAGAGGACACTTACCTAATTCAGAACATACCATTTATTTTTTCAGCCTGTTTTTGCTTCATGCTGTTACAGTCATAAAGTGACACTCCATAATAAAATTCACTTTTGGGTCTGTTATCACAGTATGAAAAACAAAACTTTTCCAAGTGTTCAAGAGTTTTATTGCCATTTGGAACATGTTTATTGTTCAAAAACACTGCACTGAAAAAAAATCTGTACCATACATTCTCACATTCTTTGTCAATTTTATCCTTACAGCAATGTAACTTTCAGGCAGATCATGCAGGAAAACCACTCTCACAATGAAGTCAAAAACTACTGAAAGGCAGTTTAATGTCTTTCAGATCTTAGACTCCAAACAAGTTTAGTTTTTGCGCCTGTGTAAGAATTACATACATCTAGAATAACTCAAATAGTAGGAAAAAAATAAAATCCACTTAGAACTTCTTAATGAACAATATCAAACTTTGTTGCTTTCCTTCATTCAGTGCTATGCTTTTGTTTTTCCAAGCCTTTAAACAGTGTGCAACATAAAAATGGATGTTAATGAAGTCTCTTTACTGAGACAAGGCATGCAGTGAGGGAAGAGGGATGGCTGCTCACTTCCAGGCTGCCTATCTACACATTTCTTTTTGTAGATCAGCAAGCCACTGCTTAAGTTAGAAAAAAAGAGAATAGGAATGAATGCACTCAAGTTAAATGGCTTTTAAGAATACATTAATACATAAACAATGATAACACCTACAGTTGTGTTTACTGACCTCTATTCATGTTGATTTTAAAATTAATTTTGTCAAACCATCATGGGCCCCTTTTATAGGCTGTTAAATAAAGATGGTTTTCAAATATTGCTTGTTATTTGGGTGGCTAACTTTTTATTAAAGGGATGGTCATTAAAGATCAGTAAGGCAGCAAGACTTTAAATGTAATGGTTTACATTGCTGAATAGTGCTTTTTAAAAGGCAAGATTAAAAAATTATTAGAAGAATTCTTGGTAGGGTCGTATTCCTAATAGGTGTTTCTGTTTCATCCCCACTGTAATTGTCACAGCAACTGTAGATGGCATGTCTTCTTGGTTGTAATTCAGGATGAATACATTCCCTGGCTTATTTCAAGTTATACATTTAGTTGTGTTTCTCCAGCCTGCCAAAAGAAAAACAGCTTTTGTAAGAGTGAATACTGAACTACAATTACTATTAAAAAACTCTGAACTTACATTAGAACTTTATGAATGAAGGACACTGGTCAGTGATTTATGCAGAGACAAGTCCAGTTGCAGTTTTGTAGAGTCTCATTTTTTAATTTTTAGTTCAGTAGGTTTAATCCTCCTATTGCTCCACACTAATTTCTTGGAGCAGAAGAGAGAAAAGCCATAATCCTGACTCATCAGGATCGCTTGGGCAGTGTCTGCACTACTTGCTACACAATGAGGTGTGAGACTGATTGCACTCTGTTCCCAAGGCACAACTCAGTTGGCTCTACCTCGTGTATAGAGCGATCAGCTCTGATAGGTTTTGTGTGACTTCTCCTTCATACATGCAACTCCTTCACAGTTTTATGGATCTTTCCATCTCAGCAGTTAGTTGCCAAGAAGGACACATGCAGACTAACCAACAGAATGCACAAAACCCGAGAAATAGCTGGCAGCTGCTGAAGACCCTGTCTACACTCACTGATGACCATAAGGGCTTCCTGCCTTTTCTATGTGCAGGCCTCAGAAGGTTCAAAGGAGGTGCAAAGTAAAAAGTTGTGCTACTGACAATGAGCTTGTTAACAGGTTTGCAAAAGGTAACAAAGTTAAAACAAGTCAGCAACCATGCAGAGCTTTGCGCCACAGTTAAAAATCACTAGCAGAGGATTCCAGGAGCCATCAGTTTATGACTTCCCCATTTTAAAATGTAACTTGCCTGTATTTGATCAGTCGTCCTCCTTGAATAAGCTGTGCAACTTCATTAGTGAAGTGGCACGCAAAAAGAAGCCAGTTCCTTGGCTGCACTTTGTAGGCAAATCTCATGAAAGCCAAGGAGTAACAACACAGTGCTGCAAAGATGATAGATCTTGTTAAGAGATTGTAAATACCCGCATTTTGTTGAATCATAATTTCCCTACTAGTAAAATGTAATGACAGGCAGAACATTCGTCGCTGCTTATGAGTTTTACAACAGCCCTACAGACATGCCCAGTGTGAGGATCTAATGCAAGGAAACACAAAACAGTGCTCATTTCTGCTACACCAGAAAATCTACATGGCTGCAGCCTTCCGTAAGAATTCATTTGGCTCGTACACTATTCTGTGATGCAACTGAAGTCTTTTCAGTTTATTATCCAAAGTATCTCAGCCAGAAAATAAGAGTTTATCCCAATGATAAATGGTCTGTCCTATACAATTATTCTGACAATTTCTAAGACGATGTATTTTTAAAGATGCTAATTACTTAAATAACAGTTCTTTCTGGGAACATTTTAAAATGGACTTTAAGATCATGAGTTCTTGATGCCCAGGAAATCATGAATACTCAGCAACATGAAGCTTTGTTACCTGCTTTCCAGAAAGATGAGAAACTATTTTGATCTACTCTCCTAACATAAATAAATTTAAATATAGGAAATTACAACCCAAGAGTTCACTAGTTTTGTAAATTTCTGACAGGCTTAAAGAAAAAAAAAAAAAAAGGTAAATTAATTATTCAAGGAAAACAGCCTTTTTTAAACTACAAATATTCTTTTTTTCATCTCCCAGGTTCTGTACACACACCAAACTATACATACCTGCAAAAATTTTTTAAAGTGTCTCAACACTGCTGAGCCGGCTAGCTGCCACCCAAACACTATTTGCCAAACAGTTTTGCTGTACTGGAGACTATCTAAACTAGTCTTCTGTCTCAAGGAAGGTGATTCAGGGGTTGAATTACTTTAAGTAGAGCCTAATGATGATGAGGCTATGAAATTCCTTAAGCCAAAGGTATTTTGCTTGTAGGAAGAAGAATTACTCAGAATTAAGTTATTAAGTGAATTAAGGAAGAGACATAATGCCAAAGTTAAGCTAATACATTACAGCTACTAGATTTCTAATCCTAAAAAAGAATTTGAACACAGAGGCAGACATCTAGGCAAAAACATGTTTCAAAGAAAGGTGGAAAAAATATTGCTTACACATTTGAAAATAATTTCTCATTAGGAGTCACAATAGTCTCTCATAAACAACTACTTTGCAAAGAGTTAAGCCTGCTGTTTCTTGCACCCTGCTGACCAAGCATTACCATTTCTTCATGTTGACAGTGTTGATAAATATTTAAATCTCACACTAACCACAAAGCATCACTGTTCTTTTTACAAAAAATAAAATTGGGTAAAGAGATACATTTTGAACAAGTGTCTGCAACAGTGTAAGATAACAAGAGTTACACTTCAGGAGACAGTTTGGTCTTGAAAACTGCTAAAGTTCAAGACCTGCCTCACTCACTCCTCCCAAATTAGCAGAGAGCTTTTCAAAAAAGAGCCCTGCAGTTTTTCAGTACCTCAATTTAAGTGGCCTCTGAAGTTATGTAACAAGATATTTGATATCTACATCTGCTTTGATCACAAGTTTGCAGACAACTAATAATATATCACTGCTTAAAAGACAAAAATTGTATTCTGGAATCAGTTTACTAACAAGAAGTGTGTCTCAGGCCTTACCAAATGTCATTCGGCCACTAACAATTTCTGGCGATTTCTTCATGTCATTAATAGCAGCAACAGGAAGACCCCAGTTGGCAACTGGTCCCCAAAAGTGCTGTGAAGAGGGAAAACAAAAATAAAGTTAAACAGAAACAAAGATCTCCTGCAGTATTCTTACAGTTTTTTCTTAACCACTCAAAACTAGAGGACAGGGTTATGGGTAAAATTCCAAGAAAAGACAGAGACTATTTTTAATGTAAGAGAGAAAAGCTAAACCTTTCTTTTAGTGGGACCTACTCTACAGAAGGAAAGGAAAGAACCTACTCTGGATCTTCTTTTAGACTGGAGAGGAGATACTGTAAAGCCATTGAAATAGAATTTTGTGTAATTATAGCTCAGCAGTCATTAAGCATCTGATCTGCATTGTCATATAACAACTTCAGATCTACAGTTCACTTTTGTGTAGAGAATTAGCATTTCTCTCTTTCAAATAAGAATCCTCAAAAATATAATGAAAACGTAAGGATTTGATGAAGTGAAGAACTGAAGTTGTTTCCATGTTATGTGGAGGATGGAGAAATGCTAAGCAAGCATCTTCTTGTGAGTGCTTAAACCCTCTCTTTGAAAGAGCAGGGCCAGCAAGCAAAGCAAACTGTTACCCTGAGCTTCATCTGCAATTACTGAAACAACTTAGTGATTACTTAAAACTCAGTGATTCAGTGAAGGCCAGAGGAGAGCAGTTAGCAACAGGTGTGTACACAAACGAAAAACAGAGACAAGAAGTGGAAAGAATCAAGTCGGAAAAACTGACAAGAGTTTATTTTGATGAGTATTATATAAAAGACTCTGAACTGAGAAAAACTGTATCATAAGTTCAATTTTCATTACTATTAGGAGCAACAAGGCTTCACCAGAATCCTTTGCACAGAACATGCATACAGTATTTGCATCAGCTTCTTCTGAACAGAAACTCATTCTCAAAAGTAACTTGGCCAGATATGACAAAAGAGATGCACCTTGCAAGAAAAAGCTTTGCAAATACCAACTACATCCATTCTTCTGACACTTTCTGTACTGTAATGTGTTTAACGATTTGGAATTCTCAGGAGGTATTTAAATTTCTTGCAATTTTAATTCTAAGATACTCTTGCCAGTCTTGTTTGTAACATTACAGTCAGACTAAAAGCCACACTTCATTCCTGTGGTTGCAATACAAGAAACTTAACTAAAAAAAAAAAAAAAAAATAGAAAGAAGTGAGTTTAAGTTACACATACTGTTTTGATAATTCAACTTTCGTACAATATGCAAAACAATACAGTATTTCTGCAAATTCAGATTTACAACAACCGTATTCTGACAAACAGAATAAAAGCATTTATTTCTATATTCCTACTGGTAGGAAAATTGACATCTGTAATGGTTAAAGCCTCTCAAGCACATCAGAGGTAACATGGTGTAACTGAGAAGAGTTGCATGACTACATGGTGTATTCACACTGTACCTCTGTATCTACAGTACCTCTGTATCTACTACCACTCAAACACAAGATATGTAGCAACAGAACAAGAACATTCATAGAAACTGAATTCAGCAGGACACAAGATGTTGATTTAGGGGTTTTAATGGAGCCTTTTAAATCGTTTTGAAGGACAATAAGAGGACCAGAAACAACTAGTCACAACCATGACTATTTGCACAGTGAGAACACAAGACACCTTGTGTAAGCATCACCACACCAAAGCAAACTTTAAGTGGGGAGACACTACCTGTATTTGGGGATGGTTTTAGTCATTTCAGGGGTCTCATTTGAACAACTGTAGTTTATGAAAAATAAGCTTGTTTTTATTGAATCTATGAAATATTTACAGCTTTTAAGAATCTGAGTGACAACCTCTGTTTTGAAAAGTAATTAAACCAACTTGACATTTTTACTTAATCAACTGCCATTAGAATATAACAAAATAATACACTATAGATTATAGTTATATATTTATATATAAAATAATACACTATAGACCACTGAAATTCAGGCTGTGTAAGCTGAAGACTCATCAGTTCACAAAAGTACTACAGCAGTAACTTTTCTCTGCTGCCAAGGAGTTCTATTTGGAACCTTCTCACTTGAGATGGCTATCAGGCTGTAAGTGCCTCCAGGCAGGTAGCCCTTTGCAGTCTCCACACACAAGAATTCAACTACACCTATACAGTTTGTCTTTTTTCTTGGGAAAATAAATCTTCCATAACATCATGATTCACAGTACAACAGGCATAAAATACCCACTTCCAGTTTCAGGGGCAAACTGAAAGGCTCCAGGACAGAAAAGTGTAGTGTGAGTTATTTTGTACATTTATTGTCTGGCCTAAAGGCCATTAAAGATAAGCCAGGTAGTTTGGTCATGTACCAATATTGCTGTTATGTGGAAGAATGGATTTCAAACTGCTCTGATCTACTTAGCAAAAAGTATGGAAAAAATTAAGCCCCTTTAAAATAAGATATTCTGAAGGAGCTAACAATTGGTCACCCTAACCTCAGACCTGCAATTAAATATTCCTCATGCATCACTCCTGGAAGTTTGCAGTATGCTTTTCAGGTGCAAACAAAGTTGTAACAGTACTAAGGGGAAAAGACAGCAAGTTACTGAAGCGAGGAAGAACATGAAATCAGAAATTCTCTCCCTTTTCTTACCGTACTGTTCAAGTGCACCATCATTGTTTTCCATTCAAGAAGCATATGAAAGAAAGAAGACAAAAAAAAAAAAAAAAACACACGTTAGCTTCTTTCATAATTACACAGACAGAAGTGCACCATAAATAGAAGACAGGCAGAAGTCAGGAAGCTGTCATGGCATTAACTTTGATCAATGTATTAGTGTTAAAAAAAAAAATCCCACTTCCCATAAGAGCTGTCACTGTGACAAGTGTTTGCTGCTCTCCTTTTCCCAGCTACATAAAACCCATTAGGGTCAGTGGAAGACATTCAACCCTTCACAGGACCCAAGAACCCACCCCATGTAGTTTAAAAGATGCCAAAAGACACCTAGCTTTGCCATGACAAAGCTATACAGCTAAAATTCTTCAGTGAAAGCTTTGAAGTCACTTGGAATTCTCTGTATACCTCTGTAAGTAGGTCAAACCCAAGACTGCCAGATACCTTCCTGTCACTAAGTTCGGGCCAACTGTGGCTGTACCAAACATGAGCTATAACACATTCTCACTGATATATGCAATTACACTTCAGTCGAGTATGGGCTTCATTTAAGTGGTCATCTAGGTACCAGTTTATGTAATAACAATGATCTATGCATGAAAGCTAGACTACAGCATACATGCAAGAGTGTTACTAAGCTTTTGTTTCAGAACTTTTAAACACCTTCTTTCTAACAAAGAATATGTGTAAGACTTCGTTCTGAATTATGGCTTAAAAGAAGGCATTTCTTATGAGAAACAGGCAGGCTAATAGAAAGCCCAGCACTGCTCCAAGCTGCAGAACACTTTGTAACTATCACTTCCCTCACACTGATTTCGATGTTCTTAGATCACCATTTTATAAATAGCTATGTCAGGTCTACTCAGGAAATCACACAAGATATGCATTTCAGTGAGTCTGCTACAAGCCACAGTTGGTTGGAGGTGCTTTGTTAGGATGCCCTTAAGTAGTCCAACCACTTGTTTTTTGTTTTCTTTTTAACTGATCGGCTGCAGTAGTCAACTGAAGTTCACAAGACAAGTGTACACTTAAATTTTTTCATAAAACCCTAACTAAACTAGTTCAGATGTGTCTCCTGGCACCACATTTTTTGCACCAATAGAAGTCAGCCTTGATTTTTGAGGTATGAGTTGTTTCCAGCCTAAAATAAAATCAAACTGATACTACTCTAACAGAGTAGGCAGTTCTGGCTAAGGTCTTACAAGGTTATCCTTACAATCACATGGGAGTGGAACAATTATACTTCTAGAAGAAGGTAAATCAAGGGCATATAGACTCTTCCAGGAAACAGGCATCCAGCACCCAAGCTCTGCAGCCAAGAGAGTTGCAACAAATGGACCATATCCAATAGTGAGGATACTTCAGCATGTGCATGCATCTATTTCTGAAGTGACTCCATTCCAAATTAGTAGTTTCCAAGAACTTCAAGAACTACATTCAGTCCCTTGACAAAGGAAACATTGTACTAATGTTTTCAGAATTGTGGTCAACAATTGTTGGATTTACTCACTCAGTTTCCAAGAGTCAGCTTTCTGTTTAAATGTCTAGATGTCACAATAGGAACCCAGGGCTGTTCAATGCCTTGTATCAGTACTAAGTTCATTCCAAAAATGCTATAGTGGGAAAGATTTAGTTTTCTAAAATTTCTGCACGTATTTTCCTCATTCTGGCAATAGTAATATTAATAGGCCAGAGACCATTCTGCAAATATAGGTGAACTGTCACTATTTGTTTTCCCCATACTGCCATCTCAAGTGGAAAGGGCACTACCCTTCTGCAAAAGGGCAGATTGCTCAGTTCTCAGAGCACACAAGACAAGCAGGTGCTGCGTCCTTCAGTTTCTAGCACAGATCACATAGGACATTTTATTTTAAAGTTCTTATGTCTTTACATTTAAAGATCTAATAAAGAGAAATGAAGATCAGCTAATTCTAGTTCTACTACTGATGCTAACTCCTCTTAAGTTTGTTTCAATTAAAAGAAAGTTCCTAGACAGCTCACATCAATCTAGTGCTCAGGCTTTCCAGGGAATGAACGATGTCTATTTCAAAGCCCTCTGTATTAACAGAGTCACTACATTTGCATTACTGATCAGGAAGAGACATTTCAGAAGCGTCTCAGCAGACTATAATCTCCGTGCTTATTTTTCTATTGCCAGGAGATTTTTGGATTCTTTGGAATTCATTATATGACAAAAGCAATTTAGGCTTCTACCACAAGAAAATGACCGCTTGTCTAGAACGATGTCTTCTCTCTTAAAAGAGGAGGAAAGCTGTTTTATTGGATGTTTTTCAGAAGATGTTTTAAATCAATAGAATAGGAAGTAAGAAGATGCAGCTGCCTACTATTAGTGGCTTAGATAATGTGACTTCAGTGACAGCTGCCATTTTTAGAATCTTGGGAAAAAATGCAATTCAGGTTCACAGGACATAGAGCTACCAGGTTTTAATATGCTAATCAGCTAGTTTTAAATTAACATTACTGCTGCATTTTACAAGAAACAGGAAAAGTTGACCTACAGCTCATTTTGAAGCATTAAGACAGTTACGTTAATTTGTATGATTTACAGTCATTCAGATCCCTACTGACCACCACCTGAGAAAACCCAATGTGAAACTGACAGAAAAAATAATTTTTAATGACAGTTTTAAAAGCAGTTTCGCCTGTTCCTTTATGCAAGATCCAAAAGCTAACCTATGACATCATAAAGCAATTCTAATGCCAGATATATCCACCTGAGCAAAGCAGAATGCATTCATTAGGCTTGCTTTCATGTTTGCAGGTTATGAAGCTGAAATTAAGCTACTTATTCCAACAGATGTCTGCAAGTTTTGACTGCCCCAAGCCATAATAACAGAGCACTTGGTCCACCACTTTGGGTAACTTCACTTATTCTATTGAAGGTCAAGTAATCTAAAGCCTAACACTGGTATCCCTAACAATATCGTAATTCATTAATTCCAACAAACAAGTTTCACATTTATAAAGCCTTGATTCCCTGCAGTGATTAGATGCTGGTTTTCAGAACAGACACCATAGTCTCAAAGCCTTAAGGACACTTGCTCTATGAGCAAAGATAGAATGGACTTATTTACAGGATAGAGTCCTGTTGTCTGGGGAAGAAATCACCTTCAGAAAGAAATGCAAAGAGATAACTCTCCATTTCTTCTATGGAGAAGAAAGACAAGCCTTTTATTGACAGCTATTCAAATTTTAAATGCAACATAAAGCCAATAACTTAGACACTTACCTCCTAGTAAGCAAGAAACAATGCTGAAAGGCCAGAGCAGATGGAGCAACTGACTTTAGCCCATCATGACACACCCAGTAACAGAAGTACAAATTAAGCAAGTATATTTGTATATAGCATGGCAAAACACATTGCATCCACAATGGTAGAAACCCGTGGAATGCTCTTTTTATTTCAATACAGTCGTATATACAGCTTGTTTGAAGACTAGAAGAAATAAATCTGAAAGTTTTTTTCTTAAAAACCTTCTCAGTCTTGGCTGAGCAAAGATACTTCCAGTAACTGTGATGGCATTAGGAAGCAGCTGTTATTTCACCTGGATGTTTGTTTTAGTAATTATGAAGCAGATTACTGTTTTAATGGCCATTTACATGCTTCACATGAATCCTGTTATAATTAACTAAATGTTAACAGTAGCATGCATCTATCAAGCTTACATAACATCCTCAAGACTTCCAACAGGAATCACAGAAGCCTAATCTGGACTTTGTGTTTTGCTTCAAGGTTGTTCTTTTCCTTCTTGTATTTTTGTCTCACTGTTTCTGTGGATCTTGAGTTTGTGCATGTCATATGAGCGCTCTGCTTAGAATCATACAATGGTTTGGGTTGGCAAAAATCTTAAAAGATCGAGTTCCAATCCTTCTGCCATGGGCAGGGACACCTTCCACTTAACCAGGTCGCTCAAAGCCTCATCTAGCCTGTATCTGAACACTTCTAGGGATGAGAGTTCATAACTTCATTGGGCAAACTTTCCAGTGCCTCACCATCTTCACAGTAAAACATTTCTTCCTAGCATCTAATCTAAGTCTATCCTCCTGAAGTTTAAGGCTTTATTGAGCCTTTCTTTTATAATCCCTCATCCACACAGGCTTACACCATCTCCTGCTACTTTAACCAAGACTACGTTTCTCAGATAAATGGATATACTCCTACATGCTTGCTCAACATCAAACACCAGTTGCAATAGATGTAGGTAAAATAGCAAGCAACAGCTATAGAGAAAGGTTGCTCAAGCACCTTTATTAGAAGAGACCATTTTTATCTAGTTAGTTTTGCCAAACAGCCTATCAGCCAAAGCAACTTCAGCCTGCCTACTCGAGACTGCTCCAGCACAGTGGTTCAACCAGATTTAAGTATGCCAAAACTGTTCTTTAAGGCAGTCTTGTAGCTTCAGTCCAGAGTGCCATATCTCTTACCACAGCACGCAGGACAAAGCTTGACACAAGCACTGAGCTGTCTGAGAGGTGACTTAAGCCACATTCCATGAGAGTGGGGCTCTAACAAGCCTCTGAAAAGAGGTACCTATTTACACGTACTCAGACATTCAAAAAACCCATCTTGAGATTACATCCGTGATCAAGCTCGCTTCTGCCCATAGCAGAGCAAAGCTCTTTCTGCCCTTGTGGCAGGCAGGCAGCAGTCAGACCGTCCCGGTCCCAAGCTCCTGTGCCCGCTGCCCACCTCTGTGTCGCAGGGAGCCCCTGCCCGCGGCGGGGCAGCACTCGCGGCTGTCACAGCCGGGACGGGAAGGTCACGGAGGGGCGCAGCTGCCGCGGCAGCTTCAAAGGGCGCCGCGTCACTTCAAGGTCGAGGCCGGTTTGCCCGGGCCGGGACAGTGACAGCCCCGACCGTCCCTCGGGCCGAGGTGACGACAGGCGCCACGACACCTCCGGGCCGGCTCCTCGTTCCCTTCTCCCCTCGCCCAGCCGCCGGCGGGGGCGAGCTCGCCAGGGGTAAACAGGTGCCAACGGTCCGATCCCGTCCCAGGCGCCCCGAGGCTGCGGGCTTCGGGGCCAGGACGCTGGTTCCTGCCGCCGGCCCCGGCAGGGCGGTGGGCGCGGCGACGACGCCCCCCGTGCCGCGCTCACCTCATTAAGTAGTCCCTGAACTCCTTGCTGCGCACATAATCCACGGCCTTGCGGCCCAGCGCCGCCGCCATGGCGTCTCGGCGACAGTGGGGAAGGGAGCGCCCGCCTGGCCCGGCCGCCTCACGCTGAGACGCTGCCGCTGCCGCCGCCGGTGACAACTGCCCCGCGCGCCGCCCGCCGGCAGCTTTACGGCAGCGCGCGCCCCCCACGACCCGTCACCGCGGCGCTCTCGCCGCCCATTGGCCGCGGCGGCCCCGCCCCCCGCGCGCGCCCGGCCGGGGGAGACGGTCGCGGACAGGGGGGAAAAACAGGGGGCCGTAAAGCAACGCGGCGAGAGAAGGGGGGGAAAGCGTCGCAAAGTGCAGCGAGGAGGGGTCGCCGTGGGCCGAGCCGCCGGCATTCCGGCGCAGCCCGCGGGGCAGCGTCGCGCGGCGGCTCCGCGGGCCGCGATTGGCTGCGGGGCGGCGGCAGGTGGCTTCCCATTGGGCGCACCGCCCCTCGCGGCGTGGGGCCCCGCCCCCGGTGTCGCGCGTGGGGCGTGAGGGGGGAGTGGGGATGCGGGAGGTGCTCGGTGGGACGGTGGGAGTGGCAGAGCTCTGGAAGGGACGGGGAGGGGCGGCCGTGCAGTCTCCCTGCCTGGAAATATCCCAAACCCGTCTGGACGCGTCCCTGTGTCTCCCGCTCTGTGACCCTGCCTTGGCAGGGAAGCCAGACTAGATGATCTCCAGAGGTCCCTTCCAACACCCAGCTATCCTGTGGTTCTGTGATAATTACTGCAGTAATTTTAATTGGAATGGTCTCGGCTCCCATCTCTCACTAGCACTTTCTATTTCATACCTGAGCAGAGGTTGCTTACGTAGAAGGGAAGATAAACTCTCACCTTGCTAATACTATCTCTAGAAAATATGGGCCATAGAAACAAATTCTTTTATCTTTGCTCAGTGCACTAGAGATAGTGAAAATGGATGTTTATCTCCCCTGCTTTCCAAAGACTTGCTGCCTCAGTTTCCACAGTCCAGAGCGGGGCTGAGAGTGCAGCCTGGGGCACAGCTACGCTCTGCAAGAAGCCCTGGACACCATGGCTGCTTTGTTTCCTTCTGTTTCTTTCTTCCCTGCAGGATCTCAGGTTAAAAACAAACAAAAAATTGAAAAAAAAACAACACACACACACACACAACCCCCCGCACACACACACCAAAAAAAGTTAAAAAAAAACCCAAAAACCACAAAAACCCACAAAACACACACTCCAAACCCCCTCAAAAACTGTACAAAAAAGCCCCAACAGATAGCCTCTCTTCACCCTTCTCACCCCACATTACTTGCTTAAGAGAGCAGCAGGTCTGAAGAAAAGAGTTGGGTAATCTCTCTTTTTTCTATATATATTCAGCATATGATCTGACACCACACAACAACACCCCGCTTTGCTGTGTGAGTGGAAGAATTTTAATCCCCTGGCATATTGCATTTTAAAAGCCAAAATGTAGCCCAGCATATTTTTGTGGACTACTTAGACTCCTACTTAAAAGGAGCAATGTGAATCTAAATGAGGTCTCAAGGAATCATTTATTCCAGTTGATTCGATGTGGACTGACCCAAGGAAGGTCAGTTCTATATGTTCAGACAAAATTCTGATGTGGTGGGATCCCACATATCCTAGGTGGCCAGGCTCAGTCATTAATATTACAGTTATAGAACTAATTTTTAGCCTTACATAATAAGCCTAAAAATGCAGTCTTATTCTCCTTTACTGAAAATTTGTAAATGTTTTTCGTAACTCCATGCAGGAAGCAAAAAAATAATCTGTCTGCATTGGGAGGCATTGTTCTTTAGTCTTTCTTCCTGGAGTAAACAAGTTCTTTTAACCTTTTCTCACAGGCTGTGCCTATTACATTTCTTAACCTTTTGCCTACTCCATTTGTGTTTACAGCTTTCTTAAGGCATAGCCAAGAGTCACCATGTCTCAGTCAAAGTCTTAGCAGCACTGCAGTATTCTTCTACAATTTTGAGAGTGTCTCACTGTTTGTATTTTTTTTTAAAGTAGTTAATGGAAAAATCATTAACCTGAAACGTGTCCAGAAGAAAGCAGTCCCACATGACAGGCTCTACCAGTTACACAACAAAACCAGCTAGCAAGGATTTGGGGTTTGTTTTTGTTCTATATGTATTTATAGTGCTTTTATTTGCATACGGTTTTTAGGCTTTTTGTAAGGATATAAAAAAAAACATACAAAAGATCCCCTTAATGTATCCATGGCTTTTCTTTCCCCCCTTTTAGCCTGTTCAACATAAAAATTAGATTTGATTTAATATGAATTGCTCTTGACAAGTCCGTGTTAGGTGTACTTTTGAGCATGTTGTTCCCTGAGTGAACATTAACTGGTAGTTTAGTAAATTATTGTAGCAGGTTTTTCTTCATGGGGTTATTTGGTTTGGTTTGGTTTTTTTAATGTCAGAATTAGGTGATTTGACTTACAATTTGCTGAGTTTTGTGAACCCCTTCTCTTCAGATGTGCTCTTTTCCAGTGCATGACTGCTCTGTCCTTCCATGACCTGGAGGAAAATCACTGATCATCTCAAACTGATCATGTGAAATTGCTTCTGTGAGGGCCTGGTGGACTTCAAAGCAAGTTTCGTTAGGTTTTGCCACACTTTTTTTTTAATATATTCCACCTGTTTTTTTCCTAGTCTGCACTATGCTTCTTCCTATTTTTTTCATTTTAAATTCATACCTATTTTGGGTTATTATTACCACACTTCTGCTTTTATCTGTCATGGACTCTTTCTGCATTATTTAATGACTGCAACTGCCTTTATCTTATTGTAATTTCTAATGCTTTTATCAAACTCCTTTAATTGTATTTATGTCCCATGATAGTTGAAATTGATTGCATAGCTCAACCTTTCTGATTCTGTTATCTGCAAGCTGACACCCTTTCTTTATTTTCATCTACTCATACGTCCTTTTAGCTATTTACTTGTTCCCTTTTGATTTTTAGGTTATTGTGTGCTTGTGAATAAGACAAGCCATGCATGTCAAAGGGTGGCTCCTGTGTTTCTTCTAATCAGAACAAGTAACTGTAGCTGGTTTGGTTTTCAAACAGACAGGTCCCCTGCAAACTTTTATACCTTAGATTATCTTCACAAATACCCTGCCTCCCACTTCCTGGAATTTCTTCTTGACATTCTCATTGTTTTCTCTTTTTTTTTTTTCTTGTTAGCCTTGTACTTCTGACCTTTGCAAGGAGATACTTCTGAAGTTTATTAGGCTGTTATTAGAAGTTATTCTTCTTATTTTCCCTCAGCCTTTGGCCAGGTCACTACATTTTTAGCTTGCTTACTGACTTTTGTTACTTTTGGTCATTAAGCTACAGCTTTTCCTCTCTGGAATTTGAAACCTGTTGTGCCTGAGTTCCTTTCTGGGTTTTTAGCTGATAGGCTCTATGGTTGTCCAGCCATTACTCTACATACTCTAATAACAGAGGCTTTCTGTAGATGGCAGTTCTGCAGCTCATCATCCCTTGCTGCCAGCACACGTCTGTGCTCAGCCTGTGGCTGGGGGGACAGAGGAGAGCATTCCTGGCTCCTCCATTGTTGGCTCCACTAGTCTTCAGTGCTAGGACACCCAGGGCTGGTGTTTTTGCCCACAAGAACACATACATAAGGCAGCCAGGGCTGGATGAGCTTTAATAATTTTTGGTAGTATCTTAAATTTTGCCCTCTGTGAGGAGGTGAGCTGTTGGATGATTGGTCTGTTTAGCAAATGAATACTGTCTCCCTCAGAAGAGAGTCTCCATATCGCATTCCCCATTTCTGGGTGTAGGGGTGGCAGGGGCAATGCTCCTAGCTGCAGGAGACATATGGTTCTTCCTGTTCTCCTCATCCTACAACTGCATCTCAGGAATCAGTGCTTCTTGACCTCAGTGGACGCAGATTCAGCTGCTGAGTAAAGCAGCCTGCAATCTTTCTCCTTTTCAGGCATCTCCTGTCTTCCTCTTGACATGCCTTTGCAGGCGTGCATGTAGGACAGAGGAGTGTTCTACCTGCTTGGCAATAATAGACATTGCAGAGCAATCTACTAATGCTATGCAGTAGTTAAGCTGGACAATAAAATCAGCCATAAAGCATGTTTCTGATACAATTCTTAACAAATATTTTTGGGGCAAAACAGTGGTGCTGTTTCCCATCTGTGAAAAGAATTGCAAAATCCATTATTTGGAATGTTGCTTGATAGACAAGGGAACAACGATTAAACAAGTGGTTCAAGAACCTATGACTTCAGGACTGAAGGAGTTAATATTTCCCTGCTGTGGTAGCTCCAAAGTTGCAGAAAGACATGAAGAAAAGATACATTGCTTGGACAGTCTTCCTAGATCTTGTAACGAAATATCTGTTCAATAAGTGGACAGAAATCCCATGGTAGGCAGACAAGATTGACTAGAGCCACTGACTATGACATTTAATCAGCTGCAATCTCAGACTGAGCCAAGCAGGAGCACAGCTTGACGTGACACTTGCATTTCTCTTTGCATCTTTGATTATGGATACATTATCGCTACATTCCGGCATGATGCTTGAGAAGTTGGATTCCAAGTGGAGCACACAGCAGTAACTGAGTAGATTGAACACCTGAGAATGCCAAGAGGGGAGTCTGTGTTACAGAAATAATGAATAACATCTGTGAAATTCATGCTCAGCACTGACATGTTTGTGAAGACATCCTAGTAGAAATATGACTTTAGTATTGGTATAAAGAAAACTGAAATAAATGCCTAACAACTAAATAACTCTATAGAAGAAGCTATACATCATTCAAAAAAGTCTTTTTGAAATTCAGAAATACTTAGTGCTGAAAAATATGGCTACAGGTTCTAGAGGTAACATTTCTCACTGAGACTGATGATGGTGCATACTATTGCACAAAATCAGCATATATCATTTGAGAGATCTGCAGTTTCTGTGTAAAACCTGATCAAGTAGGATAAATTAGTACATTATGGAGCTAGAGGCATTTCATCATCTGCAGTTCCAGTAGGATCTGGAGTAGGACCAAACAGCAAAATAAAACATATATTTCCAGCTGAGGCCTTGCAAATAAGACAATGGTGTCATTACAAAACTACTAGAAAAAGACCCTGCTCTATGAATGGCCAAAAGAACGCTATGATGTAGGCATTGCAATGGACAGAGTCAAGAACTGAAAAGTAGAAAATATGCAGAACAGATCTGGAAAAAAATTCGATTGCCAAGACATAAATATTGGCAAATTAGCTGCTATTAACAATGATTGTAGGCAAGCCAAGCAACAGCTGGGCAGCAGGAACTAAAGCAAGGCTGCTAACTTTAACAACAAAAAATGAAAGTATATAGTCAGCATAGAAGACAAGCATTTCAGGCAGTTGTTGCAATCATCACTGCTTTCCCCTGCCTTTCATGCAAAAAGGCCTGTCTGTCATGATTAGATTACAGTTGGGTGGGGCTGAATACTTGAAGCTTTTATTAGCATAGTTATTCCTGTTATTATAAACTGTAGGTAGAAACCACACAAGCTCCGGGCTCTGGTCTGTATCACGTGTGCATAGAAAACAGCTAGTCCTGTGCTGTGAAAAGCTGCCACGTCCAAAATTGTACAGACAAGGGGAAGCAGAGTGCAGCAGTCTGGCAGAGAGGCAGCTGGGTTTGCAGGGAAGCTGCTCTTTTTCTTGGTGCCTGAGAAGCAGCCTGGAGGCCCCTGCTCAAGGGTGGGGCAGCTCCTCACTGCTGAGCTGACTGCCAGCATCAAACCTTGTGTGAGGGGTGGGAAAAACCCCAAACCAACCCCAAACCAACCCCAAACAAACACAAAAACGCCCCAAACAGTATCTTCCCCTGCTTAAACTTACAGTACAATTATTCATAAGGGCAAGTTTCCTCCGGGGAATTTTTATCCTAGCAGTCAACCAGGTGTATATGAAGGAGGCGCCCTGCATGAGTACAGCAGAACTTTTAGGCAGCTGGAGGATGGGGCCTTTAGGTGATAAGACTGCTTTGAGTCCTCAATTAGTCACACATGGTAAAATAAATAGACAAAAGTGAAGCTGAAATTTCTTAAGCTAGCTTCCTGCTGAAAAATGTGTAGTGGTGATGACTATATTGATGGGTGTTTTACTGTTATGAAGACTGATATGAAGTGTTTTAAAGTAATTTTCTGGGCTGAAGTTCATCTTGCAATTTACTCTTATATAATATTGCTTCAAATTAAATAATTATAGATTATATTTTTAAACATAAAGCTATATTACTAGGGTTATTTAGAAGAAATTAGGTTTTAAACATGGGGAAAAAATCTAATTAATGGGTTTATTCACAAGTTATTTATACTTGCAATTGGTAATGTGGATACAGGTACTGGGCTACATATTCAATAAATGGACCTTTAAAACTGTATTTGCTTTTTTAACTTATAAAATTCTCTTTTCTTAAGTAAAGAAGTTGTTACAATAAATGGTCATTTCTAATAATGTGCATGCTTCCCTGTGAGAAGATGCACCAAACTGTTATTTCTAGTACCACACCATTGCATTACTGGTATCCCTGAAGCAATTGTGGAGGATTATCTTGTGTTTGGGAAGGAAGGGATGAGGGCTGCTTGTTCAGTCAGGTGCACTCTGTTCTTTATACTGCTAAATCAGGTCAGCTGGGGTAAGAGAGCCTTCTTGTGTAAAACTGCCTTGAAAATTCATGTCCTTCACTCAGCTGGGGAAACTTCTGTTAGAGTTAAATGACATAATCATTTAATTTCTGTAATTATTATGTCCAGAGGAGCAGAATGGGAGTGCTGGTGATGCTTGCTCCACACACTGTACCTCCTAGCAAGTGTCAAACTGGGCTGCAAAGCCGAGCTGGTTTCCTCATCCTGGAAAATCTGCCTTGGGGATAAATCCAACAGCATTCAAAAACAAAAACAAACCAAACCAAACCAAAACAAAACAAAACAAAAAAAAAACCAACAACCAAAACAGTAAAAAAACAATGTAGAAATACTCCTTTATTTTTAAAATCTACATCCAGTTTCTGAGGAAGGACTATCAATGATACAACGTGAGCTTCTCAAGTAAGTTGCGAGGAGATTTGCTTTCTCCAGTACTGCCTAGCAAAGTGTGTGCTGGAACACTTGTGCTTCTTGAGAAGCCTTAGACACTGATTTTCTCCCAAGCTTTGTATGTCCTTTTAAAAGTGCTTTAACCAATACAAACATTCTACTGATTATAAGGAAAATGGTAAAGTCAGATTTCTGACTGATGGCAGAAAGTGAGGGGTCAAAGTTGAGAGACAGTGGTAAATAATGACAGTCATTTTATTTATGTAATCTTTTACTCTGGACTTGTGGGTCTTAATTAGGCTGTATCAAGGATAAATATAGTGGAATATGTTAAAAATACAGGTTTCTGGCATAGTTTGCTACTAATAAATTCACTGACCTTATGCTCTTTTCTGGTACCTTCACTCTTCTCAGCCTAAACAACATAAGGGAGGCCAGAGGATGGCCAGGAGCAGAGGATCGTTCCTGATAGAAAACTACAGTTCTGTGCTTTTCTCCTCTTTCAGCCCTTCCCCAGTTAAAGAAGAACCACCTAAATTACTGCCACCGGAAAACTTTGAACCTAAATATTGCTAGATTTATTCTAGGGAAAAAAAATGAGATTATCACATTTGAGACAGAAATGCATGATTACACCAGGGTTCACTTCAGTCTAATTACAGTATCCTAGTTAGTGTTAAACTTAGGGTCAGTTTTTCTCTGGATGGACTGAGAGTTCTCTCTCTCACTGGAGAAATATGAGAGCAAGATGGATCTCAGATGTCCCTGACTTACTAGAGGAAGCCAAAGGTCTTTGAATTGGTGATATGTACCCAGATAGGGACCCTGAAATCACCTTTAGCCTACTTCTTTAACTAAAAGAAAAGGGGAAAATTTCTGTAGGCTACAGTGTATAAACAAACCACAAGCATACACGATGAGTAACTTGAAGGTAAACATGCCAAAGTCCTTTCCAAAGCTACTGGGATCAAAGTGAAATAAACAATAGGTCATAGTGGACTTCTACAGTCATTCAGGATTTGTCACACAGACATTTAGGCTTGCATAAGGCCTAAGAGACAAAAAAAAAAGATTAAATATTCATGTGTGTATACTTTTAGAAGAATGAAAGCATTTTACTCATGTACCCAAAAGTGCATGTGCCGAATTGAGTTGGGTGGTTACAGACAACCTCCGAACTATGTACACAGGATATTTTCTTATTAGAAAGATTTGAAATGTTTTGTCCCACAGATGTCTGAGTTAATCTTTATATGGGTATTGATCTTTCCAATAAACATTGATACTAGCTGGTGATGCTACAGCTTCAGATCACAAGGAGTATCTTCTTTTTACAAGAGATATCTTGTTTTTCACACCAAAGGCCTTATAAATTAAATATTATATCCAAAAGCTACTGATCCTTGGCACCTGGGCTGGACAGAAGTGTCTGCCCTGCACACAGAGGAAGTGTTAGCCTCTGCAGAGTGGAAGTCAAACCTTTCACACATGGCAGGAAGCTCAACAAAAAGAAGCCAAGAAGATACTTGGAGTAGATCAATGCCCTTACTGTGACTCCCTCTGTGACTTTGGTGTTGCTTTCTTGCTCAGACAGTCCCTCTTGAAGGCTATGCATAAGTACATTTTTATAACCTGCTGAAACCAGTTCCTTCTCTTCTCTGAAAGCTCAGGAGGAGGCAGTGGGAGCATCTCTGCATCAAGTGGAAGGAAATGCTGTGACCCCAGTGCTTGCTGAGGGTGCAGCAGATCAGAGCAGGGAACCCCCTCAGCTCCTTCCTTAGGCTGGTGTTGGTCAAACCCACAGAACCACCTCCTGGGAGCATGATGCAAGCTTCCAGCAGCGTAGGCTTATTTAATGCTCTTTGGACTAAAAGAGGGACTGTCACTTTGCATGAGGGTGCCCTGATGGGGGTTGCTATGCAGCACTTCCATGCTGAGTGGCTGCTCTGCACAAATTTCTGCCACATTATTCCTCAAGGAGGCTGCTACAGCAGTGCTTGTCAGAGATGGAAAAAGCCTCACTAGATGTAATCCTTAGTGTTCAGGTTTACCTAAAATAGTTCTTCTGGGAATTGCTAATATTCACCATCTTGAAGCTGAGGAGAGGAGTGGGGAAGTGTTTTCCCTTGAGAATCACATTCTTTAACAGTTACTATGCATTATTAGGTACAGCATTTACACTTGTTATTTGATAACTTATTTCCCTTCTTCCTTCCTTCATTTTTTTTCCTTTTTTTTTTTTCCTTAACATTCAGATTGCTGTGATTAGAATTTTGTGATTAGAACTCTCTCTCTCAGTGTACATCTCATAGATATTCAGAAGCTGCATAAAATCAGTCAGTTCATCAGTTCCCACTCAGCTCTAGGCCTTGGTGATGTAAAAATTCAAGATTTTGTGGTCTAATTTTCACTTTCTTTTAAAAGCTAAGTTATAATTGGAGATATTTGAGATTAAAGCCTTATTTATCTCTTTGTTCTCAAAGGTTTCACTTGTGTTTGACGTCTATTTCTTTAAGGCCCTCATGTGGTTCATAGGATTAGAGTGCTATTAATGCTGTAGTAATTTATTTGGATTTTAAAGCAGTGAGTTTTTTACTATGTTTGGGGAACACCATTTGCCTGGTCTTGTTACAGGTTTTACTGATATTGCACTGTGTGGAACAGGTTGTTCTAAACGAACATTTATAGGTAGTCATAAACATCACAAAATTTCAGAGTGATATTCCATACCGTCAAAAGACAGCAAATATTCTCCACATGCACCATAGCAAAGATACAGATTTAAACAGAGAAAGTTGATTGTTCCAGTTGTTTGTGGCTTAAAAATCTTTGAGTTAATCTTTGGAGTTCATCCATCAGTCCTGATCTGCTCATTCAGTGCCAGCTGCTCATGGTAGGGTGATATGAATGCATGTCATATTTGAGGCCCAAAGAAACCATCACAGCATTTAAAATCGATTTCCAGATTACTGCAGGCTGTTGAAGTCATCCACTTGATTCTGCACTGACCTTTTGTCTGCTAATGGATACTACTAAAAGTGATGCAAAGGGAATCACAAAACTCTTTTGTCTTTTGATGTTTTATTCCAATGAATAACAGCCTTACTTTTTAAACTACAGTTACCTTATTTCCATTCTGCAGCTGCATGAATTTTGCACCCAGAAATTTACCTGGTTTTGTGCTCTAGTCTGTCTTTCTGTGCTTATAGAACATGCGATTTTTCTGCCTGTGAAGATTCTTGTAGACAATAATAATCTCCATGGCAGGCATTTTGGGTTTTTTTCCCTGCATCTGAACTCTGGACCATTTAAATATATTAGAGTTATATTAGTTGATGCCATTTTAAAAATGACACTTGTGGCCTGAATGGTGGGGTTTGCATGACATTTTCTTACCATTAACTTATACTGCCTAATGTCTTCTTCCACTTTCTTTTAGAAGCCAGGGATGAAGCTTCCAGTTACAATGGTGAGGTTTTTCATGTAAAGAGAATCAAGTGCTTGTTGATGATATGACTGAGAAGACTGGCATTTAAGCATAAGATCGGGCAAATTGCAATGGATCTTCTCCAGTCAGGCATTCTACTTAATGAAAAATAACCTGGAAGAAAGCTTTGTGACTAAGTCACTCAGCCTGTCTCAGGATGAGGTTTTAGGTGTTGACTGCTTCACAATGAGGGTATTTTTGACTTGAATAGCTATTAAACAGTAGAAAAATACACCAAGTCATTGAACAATGATTTTTGCATGTGTTGGTGGACATAATAATATACAACACACTCTGGTTCAAAGACAAACACTGTATTTTTCCCAACAGACCATATGATGGTAGAAGAATGTGGAGCCACTTGGGAGACTTCTTGGAACTGGGAATTGTGCAAGTTGTGTGCATGTTGGATATCTGACATGAGCTTCTTATAAAGCTGCTGCCATTCCTGGGCTTGGGAGAGTAATAACAATTTGCATCTGAATTGCAGAATAAATAATTTTCACCTTTGCTTAACTGAACAAGAACTTCTTTTGGCTGGGCCAAACACATGCCTACTCTCAGCTGTGTATTCCACTTTATTTCCACCCATGAACACATCAAAGAGCATGTTGTTCATTCCTGGACAAAATCTGTACCTGCATGTATTAGTCCACAGCTCCAAAGACGGCAGCCCTGTAACTGATGTGCAGTGCTACTCAACAGTGTAACTGATGGCAGCAGACTGGTGGTTGAGGTGAGACCAGATAGCAAAAAAGCACTGCCAAGAGTTTCTAAAAGCTGATGGGTCACTCTTGTCAGTGCTCTGAAGTGAAGGGCAGGTTTTCTGTTCTCTGTGTTTAAGCTCCATTGTAACAGCTGATGTTCCTAAAGGGTAAGTTGTGAAATTAAGAAATGGATGAGTAAAGCAAATAACAGAATTTACAATAGAGACAAGAGCCCAGACAATAATGTGACAATTAGAAAATCTGGGTAAATGCACTAGAAATCACTGAGTATTCCTTTGCATGCCTTAGCAAAGAGACGATCATTAAAATCGAAGCTGCAAAATTCACCAGTAGGGAAAGTGTTACACTTTACAGCTGCAGCTGTTTTTACCGGTGACCACAGAGCCTGAAGGACAGGAAGAATCAATTAGGCAGGAGTGTGCCAAGCCAAAACAATGCACAGACTTACCACAGATGGTGAGTCACCAGCCTCTTAAACTAATTTCCTTGACAAAAAATGGAATTGATCTCAGGCCAGCTTTGGTTGTTTAGAAAACAACCAAAGAGCTCCATTCCATCTAGATGAATGAACAGATAATCCTTTCTTCCATCTTGTCTCCAGACAGTTGAAGTATGGCATATTTAACAGCCAGTTCACTGAAGTTATCTGTGAATAACCTGAAAAGCTGGACATAGCCTAAATCCTTGTCTTCAGCTCTTCTTCACAGCTTTTAATGCAAAATCTTTCCTTCTTGTGATCTTCAGACATTAGCTGTTAGTGTTACTGCCTCTTGTTTGCCTTGCTGTAGTGCCCAAGATGCTCAAGCCGGCAGCTGTGCTGCCCTTGAACACGATGTTATTTAGGCATCAGGACAATTCTCATGGTACACTGTTGTGGGACATGGAAAGGGAGTGAAGCAAACTGGGATGAGAAAAAAGAAGGGGAAAGAAATGAATGTTGACTAAAGAGCAAAATTACAAGTAGGAGGAGAGTTGTTGGCTACTGTTATGAGTTTTTTTTAAATTTTAAACAAATGTGTACCTCTCCATTCAGGGGGGAAAAAAAAGCATGGTTACTTTCTCATGAAGTGCAGAGGTTTAAGATGGTTGCCAATGCAGATTTCCTAAAAGGATTGTGTCTTGATCAGACACTTAAGTATATTGTGGAAAGCCTTTCTCTCAGATATCTCATTTATTCATTTTCTAGCACTGGAGGCAAAAACTTGCATCTGCCTGCCCAGGGCCTGGCATGACCCATGGCTTCCCTAACCAGGTCCTCTGAAAAGTTAACAGTGGCTGAACTTGGCTCATTCCTGATCGTGGTCATATTACAAGAGGAATTAGAAGAGGGAATGGAAGAGAAAGCCTGGACTGGTAGTTTTTTGGTCTTTTTCTCTTCAGTTTTCCTGTTTGGATGTTCTTGTATATGATTGTGGTTCTCCAGAGAAGCCTCCTTTTTTAACCACTGGGCCTGTAAAGACAGGTGTACTGGACTCATTGGCCTGCCCACCAGAAGAGGCTATAAAAACCATATGACAGACCTGTGGGACAGAAACTTGGTAAGAGAAAGGTGGAATAGCTCATGGAAGGTTCTGGGGGACAGAGGAAGAGGATGGGCAGTGACATGCATGTCCCAGTGATTAAGGATTCTGAGGACTAAAGGAGCAGGAATTTTCTTTCATGATCAGAGAAAACAAAGGAAGGACAACAGAAGTGGGAGTAGGACAGGAGCAGCTGGCAGGAGAAGAGACTGCTTACTGTCAGAGCAGAAATCCTAGGAATAACATTCCTGAAGTCCAAGTTTGCTTGGTTATGCTTGCTTGGACCTAAATCACATGCTGTTTGTCCATATCTGGTGCCACATGCTGTTCCTGCAGGGAACTTGTACCACCTTTGTGATACTGGCATCTCTGATGACAATCCAGACATGAACACTGGTGTAACTATATGCAGGCTCAGATGTGGTAATGCCAGGGAAGCAGAACCAATCCCTCAAAGTAGGAGGGGTTGATTTTGCTTTTGTGGTCACTGGTAAGTCCAGCAAGCAGAAAAGGCTATACAGGCTGCTTGCCAGTGACTAGCAGTTTCCAGAGGAATGGTGCCTTGGAAGATCTCAAGGGGGCAATGGAAATTCATGCTAAGGCAGCTTGTGTGAAAGCACTCATTTGTCTGGCACTGAAATCCTAAATTTGTCTAGTGGGTAAACTGTCTGACTGATGGGTGTTAAAGACTTACTTGTTGCTTCCCAAAGCAGAGGTTTGGGTATTCAGGCTGCACAGAGATAACAGTTCCAGGTATAATTTGAATAGGTAACTGTGTTTTTTTAATGTGACCAACACATGGCATTCAAACATGGCCAGTACTTGGGGACTGGAAATGAAATATGCAAAAACAAGCAGGATCCTTTTTGTTTTTCTTTTCTTTTTATTTCTTTATAAAGAAAGGAAAGGATGGGCATGCCAAACCAAAATGGCAGAATACAGACAAAGGTGAGCACTGAGGCCTCTCCTTGGGGGCCATCCACAACAAACTCTTGCCTTGGTAGGGTACAGCTCCCCATCCCTCCTGCCAGGAGGAACCCAGCACACAGCCAGCCTTTCAGCACAATCACAGCTCTTTGAAGTTAGTTTGCACAGTTTCACAATACCATCAGCCCACATCATGGTGGGGCAGCAGCAGCTGAGGCCAGCAACATTAGCAGCAGCAACATGGGGTACAGTGCAGAGAAAAAAGGGAGCAAAGAGCTTGTTTGCAAACAATTGTAGGTAACAATATAGAAAGTCCAAAGATCATCATTCTGCTATAAAAATATTACACTTCATAAAACCATGTACTATAAAAAAAATCTATTCAGAAACGCTGGTAAACATAACAAGTATCTGTACACTGGCTGCCCTTTTCATACAGGAAACATAAAAAGCATGAGCCTCAGAAATCATCATTTTGTAAACATGAATATGGAGCCTGTAAACAAAGTGCTAGATCATGGTTCATATTTTGTCAAATTAACTTACTACTACCCAAGTACATCCCTTACGCACATCATCACCTAATGGCCAGACTCCACTATTGCGACAGGAAAGAGGACTTGACTCCAAGCTCTCCCATTGGAGTCACTGAAGCTGCATATGGATTAAGGAATTAACACAGGAGCGAAGGGAGCAAGATTTGGTTCTAAATAGCAAATCAGAAACAATCTTTTAGCTACCAGTTTTCATTTTCTGCCCTTCAAATGCGTATTTCCAGTCTCTTCTTTCAAAATTTGCCTTTATCAAAGAGGGCATGCATTTTCCTCACTTTCCTTTCATTCTACAGCATCTCTGAAAATATGTCCCTAACATCCATTTAGGAGACACAATAGAGCACAAGTTGACTCTGTAACTATGTATACCAAAGCAAGAAGCAGTGGTTGAACAGTTCAACACTGAACATCATGGTTAACACAATACAGGATGACAAAAAGGGCCAAATTCTTAATTTTAGACTAATTTTTGGGCTGCAAAATATTTTCATGTGCAAGCCTTGAGATGACATGCATGATCAAATGCTGGCTGACATACATGTGCTGTCACCTAGATGCACCTGGAAATGCAAGGTCTAGGTTCACAAAAATCTATGAAGAGAGTTTAGCTAAAATCTGGCTCTAAGACTTACTGTAACTTTATTTACTCTGTAACATTTTTGTTCTGTGTAGGTTTCAATCCACCCTTCATCTGAATACTATGAGTTTTAATTCTGTACACACTGAGAACCTACTCTGAACTTCATCTTCTGAGTTTAAATTCTCATGTTTTTGCTAACTTTCACAATAGGAGAGGGTGCACAATTGTTGGATGTGTCTGCTGTGGACAGACATGGAGGGAGGAATGTGGGACTGTGTTCACACAAGAACTGATGTACCAGAAGCAGATTAGCTGCAGTGTTTTCAGGCAACACAAGATTTCAGGATCACGGTCAGCTAGGAGGTAAGAATATACACTTCTAAAGGAAAATGATGCATACCTCAAAAGAGAAAAGAACAATGGGCTTGTACATTTATTTTTTTTTAATGAACTATACTAAAGCATCTTATTAACATTATTTTAGGCCTTTTCTTTTAATGTAAGGAATATCTGAAGGGTTGTGTTTCTTGCCTGTCTTTTAGGATTCAGATTCAGATATGTAAACCTGGAGCTCATGTGTCTCTTGCTTAAATGTGTCATCTCTGGATGTTCAACAGAAGAACTTTGTTTCTAAATATTTGCTTTGGTGTTTCTGATACATACATCCTAAGAGAGGGCTTCAAAACACCTGCCTGAAAATAATTTTCCAGTGAAAGCTGTGATATATTTTCTGCTGTAGGAATCTGCTGTATCTTCTGTGTCTGACTGCCTTACTCCTTCTAGGGATCGAGAAAGTTGCAGCACGTCTCAAAATCAAGACTTTCCTCTGTAAAAAATGATGATTTAAAAACAAACCTGGGGAGTTTTCTATGAAGTTATTAGTGGCAAAAATACATACAGTTAACATTATTTCCCCATGACTTGCCATCTGTGGCCCTATACCTTCTGGTATCAGGGAGTTTATATGAACTTTTAGCCGATTTTCAGAAACCTGGACTTGTCCCACTCTCCATGCACAGGACTTGGCACTGGGAACCTGCTGCTGTACAAACATCAGATCATTTATAGCCCTGACTCTGAGCCACACCTGGGCTCTGCTCAGCTTAACTCAGAAACAGAGGGACAGAGGTGACACTGAACTTGTAGCCACTCCAGTGTGTTGACAGCACTGTTGGCTAAACTGATTCTGTTGCCTTCCAGCTGTCTCCAGCCATTTGTTCTGACGCACAAACATTTACTTTGCCCCATGGTGACCTGGCTAAGGGAGGTGTGAAAGGACAGATGAGCAGCTGAAGTCAAGAGAAAGTGACTGCTTGCCATTTTTAGTGTCAGCACTTGCATGTGCTGGGTTAAATTCAGCAGACCAGCAGCATGAGAAACCTTTGTGCCATCCATGCCTAGTGGATGCTCCAAGCCCTATCACAATTCCTATCCTACACACAGCAATTGACCAAGGTTTGCATGCATCTGGAGGTACCAGAGCTGGGTACAAGTTGTTAGAGAGAGCTGAAAGTGTCTGGCTGAAAAGCGAGCCCAGTATTACATCCAAGCTCAGATGAAGCACAGGGACACACAATCTGTATTTTGTAAGAGTGCGACATGTGATGTCATGACATCATGTCACACAAGACGTACTTCACTCAGCTCTCCGTGCTTGGACTATCCCCAGCATCTGGGGCTCTCAGGGAGCTGAAGAAGATTATTTTGTGGAGAAACAAACCAGAATCTATTATCAGATAGACTTCTTTTTCAAATGTAGAGATTAATTACAACGTGTCTGTGAGTGTCACTCATCATTTGCTGAAATAGGGTTTATAAATGCTATCTGCTCTTAAAACTTGCTTAGAAAAAATTAAACATATTTTAAACAAGTCAAAATTCATGCGGGGCTGGGGCAGGGGTCAGCTCTCCCTTTGAGCAGCATCTCCCGCACCTCTACAATGTACACAAGCTGTGGTGCTGCGTAGGAACTGGGGTAACATTTCCCATGATATTCTTCATCAGAGTCATTTGACTTCTTCAGAGTTCTGGAACTGCAGAGGTGGGGTCCAGATCTGCAAAATATGGGGAAATGGCTCCTCCCTGCTGGGCAGACACTTCTCTACTGAGCTGAACAAAACCTCCATGGATATGGTCCTGTGCAATCTACTCTAACTGAACCTTCTTTAGCAGGGGGGCTGGACTAGATGGGCTCCAGAGGTCCCTTCCAACCCTAACCATTCTATGACTGATTTTGAAGTGAGTCTCCAGATGAGCTGACTATGTCAGTGACAGGTACACTGTGGTATGCCTTGGACAATCATTGCATTGAGCAGCCTGATGGTTAAGAATGTAACTATAGTATTTGTAATAGCCTAAGGCACTAGGTCACTTTATGGATCAAAAACTTGCAAGATGGTATATTCTAATTCAGAGAGATTTTTAGACATTGAAGAGTTAAACATAACATTTAGTAAAAGTCTCTTAAGGTTATATAAATGAGAGAGAAAGAGAGAGACTAAGCCTTTTTCTGTTTCCTCTTAGAAAAAAGAAGTGCTTATTGCTGAACTATACCACAGCCAGGAGACTGGAAAGTAGATGCTGGTCTAAAAGCAGCCATCGCAGTAATTAGGCCACAGCCTAGCATCCTCTCCTGGATCTAGCTGGGCCAGGGGAAGTGGTGGGTGCTATGAGTCTGAAATAATGACTGCCACTGGCATATTCCACTCTTTCTGCTTCCCTTGGATTTACTGATGAAGGCTCTTGTATTTCAGTCCAAGTGAGCTGGGACAGTGGAAATAGTTTAATTGGTTCACTTGACTGGAACAGGTCAGAAAACCCTCAGAAGAGCACTTCTCATGGCAAGACTGCAGAGGAGGGACTGATCTGCCTTTGGAAGTGCACAGGGATGGATATCTGGGACAGAAGGGAGGCTGAATGGGACAATTTCCTCCATGAATGGGCACAGCCTTTTTTCTACACCCAGAGTAATCACTACCAATATCAATGACAGATTTCAAAGAACACTGCAGACAAAACTCTCGAGTATCACCTCAACCACTTAGTACACTTCTGTCCCTATTTTTCTGCATGACTTTACATATAGACACGGGCACACATCTGGATCCACTGGCAACAAAACCTTAATAAACATAACCCACTATATGTATGGGCTTATAGTTATTCATAGGCTTATAAAGTAATTAACGAGCATTAAGATGTATGAGTCTTATGTATGTGTCTCGGTGTTAATAGCTGGTGGGTTAGAAAGAGGTAATTCAGGAAGAGATTAAAACCATTAAACTTTGGGAAGAGCAACATCCTGTAAGCTTGGCCTACAATAATATTTAGTTGAAAAAAATGCTCAAAGAATTAAGACTGACTATATCTAGAGGGAATTAGACTTTTCCAGTGGTAGTGAGAGAAAGCAAACTGAACCAATGCAGGATAACCAGGAAATCTCAGAGGGAGACAAAAACTGTACATAATACTTGCAATACTCTTTCTGCCCATATACAACACAATACAATTACTCTGACCATAAAAAATACATTTTGTTAAAACAGCACATAGCAGCTGGGACCCCAGGAAATCCAGCCCTCCTTCCAGGTTGCCCTTTGCATCCTTATGCCCACCTTGCCTTCTTCCAGGACAGAAGCCACTTCAAGAGAACCAAGGCCTGGCCAGAGCTATTCTGCAGCAGCCAGGATATCCCTGTCAGCGGATATCCTCGCAGTGTGCTGTTGGCAGAAACACGTGAGACTTAACTTCTAGCAAGCAGAAAATTCTAAAGGCAGCAAAGCTTAGCCAGAGGAGAGAATATGGGGTGCTGTGTGCACAACCATGAACACCCACCTGCATGTTTGCACTCATCAGTCCCAGCCAATTCAGCCTCTGTGTGAAGTTTCACAGCATTGTTTATTTTAGAAAAGAGAAAGGCTTCAAGGAGAGCTGCTTTGCAGCGATCCTCTGTGCACAGCACATAAACTTGAACATTAAATATCACTTATAATTATTAAGAATAAATTTAAATTTAAAAATAGACTAATGCAAACAAACGAACTTCAGTCAACATTGAAGCAGACCTAGTTTTAGGAAGAATATTACCATAGCAAATGAAACCCATTGGACACTCTGAGGCAGTGACCTGGTAATTCCAGTTCAGCACCAAGATGCACAACCTATCCAGCAAGCAAAAATTACCATGTCTAACATATGAAGCTCCATGTTCACATTTTCCTTCTTTTTTTTCCGCTGTCACAACAGAAAAAAGCCAACACAGCACAGTAGATTTTCCCACAAAGCATCTGAGGTGACAAAATTCACTCAGAAAACAAAAATTAACAAAAGCAGTACAAAGAAGAATCCCAGTCAGCTTGTGACCACCATAAGCCAAGATGGGTAAGAAAAAGAATAAAAAAATAGTTCACATCCAGCACCACAAACCTTGCTTACTTTCTTTGAAACCAGGGAATGAGAAAAAAGTCCATTTTGCAGAGACCATTTCAACAAAAGTTTTCTTTCCCTGGACCTGGAAAATCCAGGTATTAGGGCACAGAATTTTTGTTTTATATGTATATAAATACACATGTACATATTCATATAAATATAAAAGCAGAGCATCCTCCCATTTCTCCTCATAATTTATTATTATTAAAGCTTGTAACAGAGTTGGCTGAACTCTTCAGAAGTGGGTACTCTCTGCACACATGTGGCATGGGGAATTTAGCTCTGCTAGAGCAGAATACCCAGGCAGGGACATGAAATGTCGGGTGAGGCAGATTTGGGTGAACAGCCAGGGGAGGGCAGGGAGCAGTGACTGGAAATAGCCTCTCTTGCTCCAGGATGGCACTCTGGCCTGCCAGAACTGCTCTCTGTGAGCAGACTGGGTGATGGTGTGGAAGGACAGCTGCATCAACCCATGTGGCCCCTGGGCAGCCCAGCCACCCACTGTCTTCTGTACCAGTCACTGAAGAGGGACTGTCTCTTGCTTTGAGAGGGAGACCCAGTTTACCCCCCAGCCACTTGTACACTAGTTGCCATTGGGTAGTTTTGCCTACTGTCCTCAAAGCCACTCACACCTTTCTCTGCCTCTTGTTTGGTTCCCCAGCCCCCTCACCTAGTTCTCCCAGACCTGCTGGCTGGCCAAGACCAGGCACCTTTCTCTTGCCTGATCCACACACTCCTACTCACACTGCTTTTCATGAATGCCTTCCCACAGTCTCATAAGACCCATTCTTTTCCTCAGAAAACCAAGTTTCTGAGGTTTTCTGCTCTCTGAGACCTTTGAGCAAGTCAGAGCCAGTGGCACACTCTCCTCGAGAGATGCTAGCTTCATTTCAGAGAAGGCAGGGGCAAAGTGCAAAAGATTCCTCAAAACCAGAAGGTATTTCCGCCACCACCAGCTCCCTCTCCCTCATGCTGTATAGCACTTGTTTCAAATAAGGTGTTATTCATGTGTCTCTGCAGCGTTCACTCTTCCTGGGGTGAGTGGAGATCAGTAGATGTCTACTGGTGATCAGCCAAGTCACTTCATCACGACACATGCTGGAACAGCACTCAAACCCGACTGTGTTCCTTATAGCAAAAAGTGCTTTTCTTGAGAAACAAAATGAAAACTGTTCCCATGGAACATCTTACAGACTCAAAACCAGTTTTCTTAGGGTGGGAAGGATGGAGCTCACCTATTTTGTTTGGCTTTATCTCAGTAAAGAAACAGAGCTACTGGCAAAACTGGCACATCTTTGTGAAGTTGTTAAATTCAGGACCCTGGCTAGAATGTAAAAAAAAAAAAAGTGTGGTGAATGAGAACTTTGCCTTATGTGGGCTTCTGCTAGTTCTGGCAATTTCATGTGCAGGTTGTCCGAAAAAGTTCTGCTAGCCAAATAAAGATGAATTTCTCAAATAATAAACTGTGGGTTTTCAAGGAGGCCTTTTGGGAGTACTGCTACAATCTGGTAGAGGTAAGTCTTTTCATGCCTCGCCGCTGAGCCAGATTGGAGGACAATACAGGCTCCAGCCTTGGTGCCTGAGGTGCTCGGTTTAAAGCAAAGTAAGTGGCTGCCATTGCACCCTGTAAAATAGAGAAGGAGAAAACTTTGAGCTGAAATTCAGTTCTTTGATGCTTTTCCCTTCCCCTATTCAGTCTCCTGAAAAAACTGTCATTCATGCACAACTTCCATGTAATGATACCATATAGGCTGGCACACAGCCAGAGTCTCAGATTCAAAGTGGTGAAGAGCAGTATGTGCCACTAGGTTATTACAATGATGCCTGAAGTTAAAAATACTGAGCATGTTTCAGTCAAAAATCTTTGCTTTTAATACAGTGCCATATTAAATTTAGCCTTTGTGGCAAATAATCTTCCCAACTCATTTATCACTTTCCAGACTATTTACACAAATGACAGCTCATTCTGCAAGGAAGGAAGAGGGAAGGATGTAGGAGGTACCTTCACCAGGTGAACATCCTGTCTGCTGAGTTGGTTTTGAGACAGGTACTCTCTGTTCACTATCCATGGATGTCTCAGGACTTGGACTGCTGTGAGGCGCTGATGAGGGTCCACATGAAGCATCTTAGACACAATGTCCTGGGTTGAAAAGGAAGAAAACAGTACAAAAGTAATTAATAGCAGAGCCAGTTTTACTAAGATCTTCCTGTTGGCAGTGTCATTGTTAGCATGTCCAATAGAGAGAGTGATGCACTTGAGACAGGCTTTATATTCTATAACTGTCAGGTCTTATCTTCAAAACTTTCAAGTGTAATGTTCAACTCTCAGCTCATAATCCAGTCAAAACATAATGTGGAGGGCAGTCATCACTGGTGACCTTGTAGGAGTGATGAACACCTAGGGAGAGGATGCCATCTGGAGGCATCTGCTCACTGTCCTGGAAGCATGCTTACAAGAGGAACTTAAAATAGAAAGTTAACACTCAGGCAACTAAAGTTCAGTTAGATTACTTCTACAACAGCTAAACATTTTGATTTTAAAACTGGACAGCTGATAAAAAAATCCACTGTGAGGTTCCTAGGTTCTGGTAGCAAGATTAATATGTCACTAGGATTGCTTGCAGTTTTGTGGTGGAATGTATCAGTGTTATTCCACTGGATACTAACAGTTGCTAAAAATGAAATCTCTTGCAAGAATCTCTAAATCCTGTCAAAGCTTCTGATTAATGCTGGGCAACTGGAAGCTTGCAAATTTCCTGCCCATTTACCTGTCTCACAGACTAGTGCACAGCTTCATGCCTAAAGATCTCAGCACTAGATGATTTTTTTTCTCCTGGGGTTTCCATGATTTGTGATTGATGGGCAGCCTAAACTGTGAACTGTACAGGAATTAAAACTACCTGCTCCTGGATAACTGAGAAGCAAAGAGGTGATTCATGTATAGACTAAACATCTGTGGCATTGACTAACCTACACTCCTTTCAAAAGTGCAGTTGCAGCAAAAAAAGCATTCCATGGTATTTAAATCTTGAGAGAAAATCTGAGAAAGGGCTTCACTGACCTTTGCAGTATCAGATACTGAATCCCAGTTTCCTCCTGTAAGAGCATATTTGCCACTGCCAATCCTGGCCAGAATCTCCTCTGGGGTGTCATCCGGTCCATTTGCAAAAGGAGTGAATCTATTATAAAAAAAATAAAAAGAGAGAGAAAGAGAAAAAACCTATGTAATTTGCAAGTACATGATTTCTAGGTTCTAGTATTAACTGCCACTAATTACAACAGGAATTTGGTTCCAGAATGTACCACTAATACTGATGCTTCACTTTCACTCAAACAATATAGGCTGGTGGTTCCTCATATTGATCTGTAGAAGAAAAGACTGATTCCTTAATTGTTTTTTAAATTTTTGTTCTGTTACTATCTTTTAGGAATGACATATTCTTTGTAAAGACAGTCAGGCTTTTACCTTAAGTCTGCTTTATTGCCCTCACCTTTATTGGCCATACCAGTACCTTGGTAATGGCAAGAAAGGATAAAAATTATAAAGGAGAAAAAATATGATCTGGAAAAGAAAAAAAGCACCCTTTCTAATCTATTTTGCATCGCTTCATTAACCATAATGTGAAAGTCAGCTGGGCAAAAGAAATGACCTGCAATAGGTTACTTCCTTGTCTAGCCAGTTAGAAATGACCAGCAACATGCACTCAGCTTTACAAAATCAGAATCACATGCAGAGGGTACATTTTTGTCTTCAGAAAGTGACAAGAGATAAGGTTTTTGCAGCAGACTAAAATCTATCAGGCCAAATTTTACTCTGTAATCTTGAACAGCTGTGTAGGTTTAGAAGAAGTAGGTATTTTGAATTTTTATATTTTTTTATTCAATCTGCCTTTTCTGAAAACTTGCCAGAGTGGTTTTTAGATTGTTAGATAGTTGGTTTGGCCACAGTGTCCTATCCCACCCTATTTCTCGTAGCAAATTCAATTCCTCATGTTGTATTTTCTCATTTTCAAGAACATTTCAGACTTCATAGCAGTTCAGTCCAAAGAGATACGTAATGCTATTCCAATCTACAGCTATCAGGAGGGATGCAGTAGGAGTTAAGGACTGGCAAAAACTCTGAGGTCTGTCACTAGCTCCAGTAACAGGATCCTTGGCCTGTACTCTGGTCCTGGCTGTCTGAGCCCTCTCTGCTCATAGCGATGATAGGAGGAGAAAAAAAGTCCTGGATGTAAATACTTGTCAGTTCCTACTAATCTCCTCTAATGAGGAAGAACAAGACCATTCATAAATGTGGTAGTGGCACCTAAAAACCCATTCCTCAACTGATTGTGTTATTATTATTTTCCCCGGTAAGTGCAGGAAAAGTGAAATACCAGTTACTAGCGCCTGTCAATAAATCTAGTATCTGCTAAGTTGTGCTCTTTGTATTTCTGATTCAAATGTATCTAGATTTTTTTCCTTTGTATTTAATAAAGAAACATTTTGAATATAATCAACTGAACAAACGTAACTGTGGGTTATGTGTTAATTTTAATTTACTGATTCCATCTGTGTAGCAGTCAAATAGGAAAAGGTTCTTGGAGATCTCAGCAGACTGGGAAACTTCCCCATAAAGTCTCAATATATTTCAAGTGACACTGAATGCATTTTTAATCAAGATTAAAACAGATGAAATAGAGACCCCTGGCATCTTTTCTATAATTCACAAGGCAAGAGATGCAAATAATAGAAAGCCAGAGTCCAACTTTTTGTTTTCTTTATAAAGCCTAGGAATGAATCCAAGCTTTTTGTCACAGGTGAATGATCATGAAGCAGATTAAACAGTTTAGCGAGATCACTGAAAAGCTGCAAGCTGTGCTTAGGTGTGACAATGTGCACATACCACGCTCTGAGAAATGAAATGCAGGGGCCTGAGCCCAAAGCTTGGGTTTGCACACTTTGTTTCCCAATCATCTCAGCACGTCTTTTTCCTATCCTTCACTGCTTATTTCAATCTGTGTCTTTCCCTGCATCTTCTTTTGTCAGTATTTCACTTTAGCCAACACATTGGTAGGGGTATTTTTGCCAAGTACCTCTCAAAAGTTTCTGCTGCCTGTTGCTATTCTTGCTGATCTCTTAGTTTACTTTCTGAATCATGTTTTTCAAATAGCATCTGAAAACTATGTCTGGGTGGGTTTTTTTTTAGCTTTCAAGGTGCTCAGACATTTCAATAACAGTATCAAATGAAGAATAATGAAGCTGAAGAGAATACATGTATCAATACAATGAATTAACACTCTTCCGCAGATAAGGGGAACATGATGTGGCTCTTTGTACTCCTATGCACCTCTCCTAATGGAAAACTTTCCCACTGCTTCAGTGCTAAGTGAACCCTTTAGGAGTCTAGGTCTCAGTGCATACAGACACTTTCTGTTAAAAACCTAAACAATTTGGCAAGTGTCAAAGCTATTTATGCATTCTAGAAAAAAAAAAAAACTTTTTCTATTTTGGGGTCTTGACATCTATTTTCTCGCTTTTAACAACTGAACACACTTCTCAAGGAGGCCAGAATCCTTATCTGTGACTCCTTTCAGGCTTAATCAGTGCTGAGCCCACTAGAGACTGTTGCTCTAGGAGAACCTTGTCACTCACCCTGCCAACATGGTGTACAGCAGGATCCCCAAGCTCCAAATGTCACAGGCTGCATCATAACCTTGGCGTTTAAGGACCTGTGGGACGGAAAGAGAGAGATGGAAATAGGTTAATCTGCATTCCTGAATTTTTAGCTTCTGATCTACATAAAGCACTGATTAGTGGTTGTGTCTGCTGACATTCCCAGGGCTTAGCTGCATATCTGCCTTGAACAGGTGGCTGCCTTGGGATCAAAAAATCCAGTAGTGCTATGGAGCAAGGCGAAGCCCAGGCTGGAAGGATCTGGTTAGTGCTCAAATTCAGCACATCATTCCCCTTTACAGTGAGAGAGATGGGTGCAGTTTATTGGATCTGGGAAGTCTGGGAGCTCCTCTGACCATTGAACACGCAGCAAAGCAGAACAATATTTCAGTGTTTTAAAATGTTTCATAAAAATGCAAGATCATTAATACTTTGAAATATATCATCCTAACATAAAAGTTACCAACAACACTGTGGATGCATCATAGGGCTAAATGATGGTGGTAAGTATTCCAATTGAGCTCAGTTTGGATTTGATACAGCAAATGGATGCACATTGAAGCATATCTAATGTCAGACTAATGAAGATGCATGACAACTGCAAAGAAAGCTGAAAGGCTTCTCTTATTTCTGTGTTAAGAAAAGTGGCCATATTTAGACTGGAATTAACAAATAGCAGGCTAAAACTTGACCCCCTTTTCCTGTGGGGCAAACAAGATCTGTGGTAGTCAGCAGAGATCTGACCAGCAGGTTCAATACTGATACAGCACGGTAAGGTATAGCAGCAAGAGTAATGACTAGACTTCATTTGTGCTAGTGCACACTAGCAGAAATGCCTGTTTGGGTCAGTGCAGGTCCAAGTGAAAATGAAGTCACCAACTAAGCCCAGGGACCACCTCCAGATCTTCCCACAAAGGCAAACTACCCTGTGTTTATTCAGCTCTGACGCACAAGGATAGTTTTGTCCTCTTCAGATAGACTGGTAGATAGATCTTTTTGCAAAGCAAATGAGAAAGGAATGTAAAAATTCAGCAAGTCTTTCTCTGATCTGCAGCCTTATTATCCAGGAGTGATTTAAGTAGCTGAAGTCCATCACAGAAAAGACCAAATTCTGCTACGGAAAAACAGTTTGAGAAAATGTTGCCTCGACAGATTTTATAAATGATCAGTGGCAAAGCAGCCATCTGCCAGGTGTGCTGCTGAGTGAACATTTGCTACCTGGAAAAAACCCCAACAAGCCAAAAAAACTCCCACAGCAACAAAACCAGGAAAAAGCCGTAGTTCTTCCTGTTGACAAAGCTGGTAAAGTCGTGCTTCTGCCTCTCCCTCCTGCACATAATATATAGGCTTTCTGTCTGATTTATTTATTTCTATTTCTTTAGTTCCTGCATTCATTCCCCCTCAATGTTAGTTTTCATGGGAAAAACTTCTTTGCTATTTGACAAACTCAGTTGCTTCTTCCTTCACCTGTGAGACTGAATAGCCAAACATTTATCTTTCATTGTGGTCCTTCTCATTGCATTTTGAACAGTTACATTTTCACTCTTTCTCTGTTTTCCTCCAATAACCAAGGACAATCACACCCAAGGTAAGTGACAAGAAAAATGGGGCAGTGATGATACTTAGTGGAGCAGGTTAATAAGCAAGTGGTTACACAACCCCAAAGTGATGGCGAGGTGACGCTGTGTTACCATTCCATTTGCAGGAGCACTGCTAGGTAACAGGGACACTCACTCTGTGCCAGTGCCTAGGAAAAGCTTTGCTGCCAATCACCTTTTATCAAAAGTAACTTCAGCCCACGGATAACAACAGGACCCAGTGAGTTATCACAGTGTCACTGCTATTTGAAAATGTCTCTGGCAGGTCTGTGTTTTAAAACAGAACACTGAACTGATGGGAGAAAGTGTGGGAAACCTTGGCCAAAAAGACTGGTGTTTGGTCTGGGCAGGAGATGTGATGGAACAGTATGAGGCATGTGTCTTAGAGACAGATCAATCAGGGAAAGAGCTTTGCAAAAGGTGCAGCTATCCTGCTGTAATGGATGCCAAAAAATTTACCACCAATTAAGGTGTTTAGGCCACTTTGAGAACTTAGTGGGATCTGAAATAGAGGCATGAACTGGTTCTTAGTGCCACACCATAGCAGGACATTGTGGAGGTATATCCGAGAGATAACGACACCCTGGGTTCATCCAGTTCTGATAATGGCTCAGGTATTTATCCAACGCCCTTTGATTTCTATAGGCTTTGACTTGCTGGGCTAACAGTGTTGCAAATACAGGTTTTTCTCAGTTGTGACAAGCAGGGATGCGACTAGGTACAGAAGATAATAAAAAACCCTCATAATTTCAAATTACAAAGCAGCAGTTCACGAATTTTGTAGGAAGGAAAACTACAGAGTAAAATATTTTTACTTTATCCAAAAGCACCCAACTGCATCAGTAGTACAAGAGCCTGGCTTCCTTCCTCCTCACATGCAGCACGACTCGCACTAGGTGGCAGCGTGCCTCTTTTGGATAGCCTTCATCTTTGCTCTTGCTATCACCTAAACCCCAAATTAAATGTTTCCAAAATAAAGTGAGATCCAAGGGGGCAAATATATCCTCCTTCTTTGGTCACTGCTGTCTTTTTTATCAGCTCAGATGATTTTCTGCCTCCTTAATTAGTTTCCTGATCATATGGCAGACGTTGCCATCGGACTCAGGGAACGTGAAAGTCATGTCTAGGCTGGAGGGCAGCATTATATCACAGGTAAAATGGTAAAAGCACTTAAGGCTTTAATGTAAGCTCTCTGCCAGTTCTGGTAATGTTTCAATTAATCTCCAATGTCTCCTGCATAAGCAGGACCTGTCTTACTCATTACAAACATCTGGGAGTGTGATTCCTGCTTTCCGTTCACATCAGAAGAGTTTGATCTGAAACTGGCAATGTTTGTGATTACAGACACTATACAAAAGAGCCAGTCTTGAAAAATAGCTACACCTATTTTAAGCATCTTATACCTTGGAGGAAATCTGAGTGCTTCAAATCTTGCAAACAGGATTATTTTTGTGGTTTAGAAATTGAATGGCTCTGGTGCCACACAACTTTTTCAATGTACTTTGATAAATTTTAAACAGCTCATTCCCATTTCTAAAATGGAAGCCTAACCAAATAGCAAAAAAACCCAAACCAATCTATCTTGGCAATAGAAGGCTTTTTTTCTGAAGAAAAATCTGTTTTTCATTTATACTGCCCCAGCAATGGTCTCAGTATAACAAATTCGCCTTCCGATGCAGGAAGGCTGTGATTCCCGTAAGTTTTGGTATCATGAAAGGACCTTGTACAGAAAGATCATCCTATTTTTCTCTTCCCAATTACATACCACACAGATGAACATTTCTTGGAGAAGACTTAGGGAGAAAAAAAGATTGCTAGATTATACCAGCTGAGAGACACTGGTCTTTGATAGTAGAGAACAGATGAAGTATAAAATAGCTTTTTGTTTTTCTTATAAGGACCAAAAGAAGCAAAGGAAGACACACATTTGAAGTAGTATATTGCAAGTACTGAAATTTTTGATTTTCATCATTCCAAGAAATGGGCAATTACCCAAGAAATTAACTTCTTGCTCATTCATTGTGAGGGAGCAGATACAAACATCTCATGGGTCAAATACAGCCAAGAGCCCAAGCCATGAAACAGCTGTATGACCTAAGCCCACTCCTGCAGGGCTGCATGAAAGGAGCAGTGCTTGTCAGTGATGCAGAGCCACCTCTCCCTGTGCTCAGGAAAAGCTCTTTGGTCTTCCTCCATTGGCCTGTCTATAAAAATGAGAAAGCCTATCCTACATCTCCCAGAATAGGGAGGGATTTATACTAGGAAAGCCCAGGACAAGAGATGTTTCTTTACCTCAGTGAAGTCAATGAAGCTCTCACTGATTTCAGCACAGTAAGGATTTCATGCAAGGATTTTTCTTTTCAGTCTTATCACAGAATCATGAAATGGTTACTGTTGGAAGGGTCATATAGTTCAACCTCCCTGCTCAAGCAGGGTCCCCTAGAGCAGTCAGGATTGTGTCCAGATGGCTTTTGGAAATCTCCAGAGAAGGAGACTCCACAATTTCTCTGGACAGCCTGACACCAAGATTTCCCTCTTAAGCCTTAATCCTGTTCTGATGCAGTGCACCAGAGGGAAAGCACTCCGATCAGAAGCAGCTAGTGCAAAAAAGATATTTATCCCAGTAATGAGCCAAAGCATAGTGTGAACCAGACCAAGACAGACACCAGCTTCTGTCAGGAGAAAAGCAACTGCCATGACAGAATGAGGAATAGGAAAGTTATGGTAATAGAGGCTGTGCGAGTGCCAGTAGCCTGGTTTCTGCCTTGCTACTCTTGTAAAGGCAGCAAGGGAGAAAGGACTGCTTCTCAGGACACTCTTACTACTGAAGGCTTTGAAATGTGATCCTACCTCAGGAGCGACAAAGTTGGCTGTGTAGCACGGAGTCATGAGCAGCCCGTTCTCCGCTCTCAGTTGCTTGGCAAACCCAAAGTCACAGATCCTGATAGAGTCTGGGTTTCCTGACTCATCCATGTAGAGGATATTACTTGGCTTGAGATCTCGGTGCACCACCTTAAGAAAGAAGAGTGAGAAACAAGTGAGAAGAGGAGGTCAGGGAGCACTCAGGCTTGGCTGCCACTCCTGGTCTGCTGGTTGAGGTAGGTCAAGAGCTCACGCCGAAAATATTTAAGTTTGGAAAAAACTTACTTACAAGCCTTGGACAAATGAAGTTAAAAAAAAAAAAGTTAAAGCCTGTTAAAATGGGAAATAAAATGTCTGACAGCCTCTGCTGGTGTATTAAGAAGAAGGGGCTGCTGCTCAAAGGGGAGGCAACTTCCTGAGGGTGGTCAAAGTCAGCTGTTGTACAAAATCTTGGTGGCGGAGTCTCCTGGAGCTTGATGGCCCTGAATACTCAGCTGAAAGGTGAAGAAGAAATCACATCATAGGAGGAAAGTGTGTAAGGGTCTTCTTGTGACTGTCCATTGAGTGGACACTAGAAAGGAGGGATTAATTTTATTTCCTAATTTCAAAATGTATTCATAGAACTTCATGTGACTGTGTGTTTTACCAGACACACTGCATTTCAGTGGCAGAAAAACAGCTTTTATTTGTTATAGCAAGACTGAAAAATTCCCATGAAAGCACAGAAGCCAATGCACAAAATGCACTTTGTTTTAACCATGAAGGAGGAAAAGCAGTAAATATTTGACTAGTTATCCAAACTGCTTGTCCCTGAAATGCAGAAAAGGAGAGATGTTCAAACTGTTGTATATAAAAAGCTTGGACTTTAAAAGTCAGATTTTAACAGCATGTCAGAAGTCCTTCCCCTCAGCAACTTCATTTGGAGAGCTGAGTATTTGATTTTCTACCTATCTGCTAATTCAGCTACCCTATTTGAAATGTTGCTAAAAGTTCAGGTCCTGCAATAATGATTGTGATAAAAAGTAAACAACTAATATCTCAAGAAGGTACATGAACTTGAAAGTCACTGTAGTGTGGGAAAGAAAATACTACTTTGACATGCTTCAGGTCAGTGAAAAATGGATAAAAAGCCTATGACCCTATTTCAAAAACCAGATGTCATTAAAAATACGGAGAAAGTTTTTTTGGGGAGGGGAAACATATTAACATTTCAGAGAAGCAAAATCACAACTATTTTCTATTTCTAAATTATTTCTAAATATAGTTGTATTTTAAGAAGGTTGCTGCAGCTAAGCCAAAAAAGCAACGCTTACGCCCTGAGAGTGTAGGTAGTCCACAGTCCTGGTGATGGTGCACAGCACAGCGCTGGCCTCCCGCTCTGAGAAACACTTCTGCCGAAGAATGCGGTCCAGCAGCTCGCCTCCCCGCATCAGCTCCATCACCAGGTACACGAATTTCCCATCATCATAGACCTGGAACAGTGATACGATAAACAGATGTTTTGGACCCATTAACTTGGTAAAGGTTGGTCCTTTAATCACAGTGTTGGCTTGCTTGCATGAGATGTTGCAAGAAGACAATGTTAGTGAATGTGTGAGAAATGTGCTTATTATGCTTAATAACAGAAAACTTTATTAAATGACTTAAATCATTATTTTTTTCTTGTGTCTGTAGCAGCTTGCTGATTTGTCCACACACAAATGTAGCTTTCCTAGTCTGCTATCATGCCAGCAGAGCAGGCTCAGCTGTTAGAAACAGCACTACGCTACACAGCTTCAAATGTCTGCTGGCTCTCACCCCATCATTCTTCTCAGCAGAGTTGTCTCTTTCCACTTCCACAGGGAAACATTTGCCATTTCAAATATCAATATTTCCCTTTGACCCACGATCAGCTAAAGAACTGTATTATACTGTTGGCTGGCCAACACTTGCATCGAATGATATTCTATCTTTCATATTTGCATTTCTGGTGAATATATTGTTGATACCAGGCACAAGACACATTTACATTCAATGTCAATGGCAATTGGTAAAAGAACATTTTGTGATTTAAACTGGAGGACAACCTTTTTCACGTCATCATTCTTTATCTGGACTGTAATAATAGGCAGTGTTATAGCTATCAATGCTAAATGTTTCTGGAAAGGAATATAAAACCTTACTTTGAACAGATTTTGGGATACTCTTTAACAGCTAGGAATTAGGTAAGACTTTCCTGAGAGCATGTGATTAGCAGATTTTTGTAAAATTCACTAAGGTCTAAACCATAATATACTGGCCACTGATACAAGCAGGATTTTATTCTGTAAACTCTGAATCTGACATGGTGTGGACTATCTTAGGTGAGACTTCAGGCAGCAAAATTAAAACATCCTTGACTGAAGGCAATTACTCCATTTAAGCAAAGTGAAGGCTATTTTTCATATGAAATGCTGAAGAAAAATACCTTAATGACTTCTCAGGCTGCTTGAGTAGAAGGTAAATAGTCCTTGGCATTAAAACACTATTGGGGGAAATCACAGTGACTCTGTGAGCTCTCCTCTCCCCAGCAAAGCAGACCTCACAGGCTACATGGGAATGGTTGCTGCTTGTGAAAGATCATCCCCCTGTCCAGCAGCACCACTGTGTATGTTCAGTGGTGCCCCAAAACACCCAGCTGGGGAGATCTCCTTTTAAATAGTGCTGCAAACCCAAATCCATTTTGTTGTTCTCCAGCACTATGCCCCTTTGGTTTTATTTATGGTTTGTTAGAGAGTAACTGGAGAATGCATAACCTGAGCAGTCTTTCCAAATGCTATCCAGTAATTTGTTAAGTCATGTTTTTCTCCTTGATTTCAATGGGTCTGGTTTTAGCTCTGATTTTCAACTGAGGAATTTTCCAGACATGGACTAATAAGTGAGCCTGACTGTAAGATGAAAATCATTTAATGCTGAAATGCTCAAAGACTACTCACATCTTTAAGAGTAATGATGTTTGGATGCTGTCCATATCGCAAAAGTATCTCAATTTCTTCAGAGGGGTCTCTCTTGCTCTTATCAATTATCTGGAATAAATGAAGCACAGTGTAGTCAAATCCTAGTTAGCAGCACTAAGCATAAACTGACCAATTCCTACAGTTTAAACAATTTAATATTCAAAATTCCTCTATTAATCATTATTCTAGGAGAGAACATGTGCAAATGAGAGCCATGCTGACTGTCTGCCAAAGCCAGATGGAGCAATAATTAGTTTAGATTCTGGAGGCGTAGGCCCTCTTTTTGATGCCTACAGTTCTGTTTACCCGTAAATAATGGAAGTCACGAGAAGTGTCACTTAGAAATCAAACAACCTTGAGAGTTTTAAAATAATCATCGTTTTAAAATGACCCCTTTGACATAAAAAATTGATGGAATCATAATATTGGCACATGCTTGTATATATGCTGATAAATTAATAAAAACTAATTGTCATATGTATTTGTCAGAAATAAAAATGTATAGACGTTTCTGTCAGAGGAGATTTGAATTGAAGCTATGGGCAATCACTTGGCTCTTTGGGTCAAGCTGTTGTAGTGAAAGACAGAGTGACCTCAGATTGCATTTGGTCATGTAACCAAACTCCCTACCCGTTCCTAAACTGGAAAGAAATCTGCTTGATAGATCACTTTCATGCAGTCAGCATCTTTTGCCTTATCAGAAAGTATAGTAAGACATGCAAATCTTTTAGTTTGGTAGCAGCAGGTCTTAGAAAAAACATGACACCTGGTGCTTGGAGAGCATCACTGCAGGGAAAGCCAGCTGTGAGGAGAGCACTGACATCTCCTCAGAGATTCTGTTACTTATATTTGGAATGTCAGTCAAAGAGCTTTAGTCATTTGTCCAGTTGAGTGCATTGATGAATGTTTCTCACTTTGCAGTTTTAGATGATCAATATGAAACAAAAAATAATCTTAAGGGAAGTCTCTGTATTTTGGAATCTCAAAAGCAACTGCACAGGAAATGGCAAAAGACTCATTCTACTGGAAACTCATTAGGAGTACACTATTTTGGCTCTATTTCTTATTGCTAGAACACAACAGCAGTACTTTCGAGTAACACGTTTACCGAAGTGGAAGGGGTGGCATTTTCAGAAAATCATAATTCCATTACCACCTTGGATTTAAATTCTTCCAAACTTAAATGGGGTTAGTTCTCTCCAAGAACTAGGCACAGAGCACAGATTTAAAATGATGGTGTTAGCAGGGAAAAAACAGCTTTTTAAAAACCTCTTTTGCTAATGAGGATAAATGCCTGACTGCTTTTTTATAAAATGCATGAATTTTTCACGGTTTAGTTATGGTGATACAAATTCAAGTACATGAGTAGAATCTTATGCATTAGCCATAATAATGCATAACTGCATATATATTAGAGGTTTCATAGTCATCATGACTGGCATGTATGTGCAGGGATAATGATGGTCAGTAGTTGTCCATGGCTCAGGTATGCATTTGATGCTGTATCAGTGATTTGGTTCTGGATTAACAGAAGCGTGACAAATCAAAGTGCAAAAGGCAGCTGATGCAGGTAGATTGTTGTTGTCCACATTTGAATAAATAAAGGAAAACCTCAAGAACAGGTGAATGAAAAAAATAATTCTGCTGTTGTTCTCCCAGTTTAGTTGAGAGATTATCAAGGATGCAATGAAGTCCTGACCAACTGACTCCTCAGGAATACAACCACAGTGAATGAATGTGTCCCACTCAAACAATTACTCTAACATACAGAAAGATCCTCAGGGCCACCTCCTTGGCTAAACTATCTCTTGTCAAGTTACAGGAGTAACTCACATGTGCCCCTGTTAGCATCTGCCTGCCTTGCACAAACGAGCAGAACCTACTGTGGCAAGTATTGCCACCAGTGTGGAGTACCACTATCACTATGCTACTGTAGCAAGCTATATATATTCCAGATTCCTTTTCTGTTGCAATTCCCTGTGAAAGGAAATATCCAGAGCTGTGGAAAATTTTAAGCAACTATTAATAATGCAGGACTGTAAATGCATATATATGGCCTAAAAAATATCCAACCCAAAAATAGTCTCAGCTATTGACGAAACTAAAACCAACATAACCTGAAGCACTCTGCTACTGATGTAGTAGTAACAGCAGTAGATGACTTTTAATGCTTCTAACTCACAATATGCAATGTAAATATAAATTGCAAGACAGTCCCACTAAATATGCATGCTTTTTGTTTTAATGTGAGCGCAACCTGCAATACACTGATTATGTGGACAAGCTACCCCAAACCACACCACAAATCACTGTCAGAGCTATGAAGGGACCTGCCAAATGTCTCTCAGTCCCTAGGCAGTCTGATTGGACAGAGCAGAAACATTTTTCTGTTCCACAGCAAGAGTCTGTCACCCTGACAGTGCCTCTCTTCAGCGTGCCTGTGACTTACACTTGGCCCATGACTGATAAAGCAGCAGAGGAGGTGTCTGCTGCAGCTTCAGCAGAAATCTCTTGGCAGTTCAGACTGGCTGCAGCATGCACAGTTTCTTTATTCGTATGAACAGCAGTTCATTAAAGATGCCCCAGAGCTCCGCTGTGATACCCAGTTCTCCTGATCTTCCTTTTTATGAGGTCATAGAATCACTGAGGTTGGAAAAGATCTCTTGAGATCAGTAAGTCCAATAATTAATCCAGCATTGCCAAATCCACCACTAAACCATGTCCCCAACTGCCATATATCTACATCTCTTAAATGCCTCCAGGGATGGTGACTTCACCATTTCCCTGGGCAGCCTGTGCAGTGCTTTACAGCCCTTTCAGAGAGTTTTTTGGTGTGTTGTTAAATGCACCCAGAATTTCCTGCAGTAAAAAAGAGTATTTGCCACCCCAGTCCCTGTTTCCTCTGAGACACTGTGTTTTGCATGAATACAGACTCGTCTCTGCTCCTCTCTGTGACAGTCCATGAACCTCCTGCAGCTCTTCCTGTGCAAGGAATGATGTCTTTTCTTTAGGAAACTCATTCTGATTTGAATTCAACTAAAATGTTGAATTCAACTAAAATGTTGAGTGTTCACTCTCTAGAAGTCATAGAATTAAGGGAAGATCTCAGCAACTAGTCCTGAGAATATGAGTAATGTGTAAAGATGCTACTTTCTATTTCTCTCTTTAGATGTGTGGGGAAGAAGACCAACTCAAAAAGCCACCATAATGCCTAAGTAACTTTACTGAAAATGTAACATGAGCTCTACTGTATCTGGGCGGAGAAGACCCATGATGCACAAGGGTCTCCTACCACCCCTCAGAAGAGAAAGAAGCTGAGCCATAAGGTAAACAGACTTTTCTCTGTGCATTGGGGCTGTTCAGAAACTCATCTATGTCAAACAGTGTATGTAACAATTCCAGAGTAAAATAGGCTCAGCACAGTCAATAGTGTCCTTTGTTCTGATAGGGCACTTGTTTGTTCTTTGACTATCACATCCTTTGTGTGACTAAATGACAGAAAGGGTGCATTTTCTTTCCTCAGTGGAATTCAGGGTAATAACCTCATGATATTTCAAAATGAGTCAAGCTCCTTCTAAAGACAATACTGGACACTTTATTAACAAAGAAAGGATCAGGACAGAATATTTTCAAAGTCCTAATTAACACATCTGTCCAGTTTTTACAAGTCCTTCTACAAGTCTTCTGCATGGAAAAAAATAAACCAATTCTCCTTTACTAATGAGTTTTCAATGCCTTTAGCCTTGCCAGAGCAGACTGATGAGTATAAAAGAGAGTACCAATAAAATTCTGTGTGGGTAAAGCCTTGCTGAAACCGGCACAGCAACCAACAAGACAGTATATATATATTTGCTTGTTGGCTTTTTGTGAAGATATTTGCATGCTTCCAGCTGAGTAGATAAATCTCTTCTGGACCTAGTTATGCCATTAGCAAATGTTGGAGCCTTTGGCTGTTTGATACCACCCACCAGCTGGGACTTACAGCCTTTACAGCCCTGCCAAAGCAATGGTATGTGTGAGCACTCCCTAATCTGCTTTCCCTAAACCAGCCCTGCTAATGCAAATTGCCTTTTCAAACACTGAAATTAACCTGAACGACTGTGCATGAGAAGAAAGGAGAACGGCTGTGTTTCTCACATGGAGTTCTCCATCACTACAGTAGTGAGACTGGAAAAAGGCAAGAGTTGGGAGGAGACAGTTTAACTGCCTTTGCTGTCTGGAAAGCAAAGACCCTCAAAGAAAAGGTGAGAGAAAAGTAAGAGAGTGAGAAAGAGGATGGAAAATAAACATGAGATGCGCTGATGGGAAGAGCACTGATGTGAGCCTGAGGAGATAGGATGAGGCTCTGGCCAGGCTAAGCTGGAGCTAGCAGCAAGGAAACTGCTCTGTTGGGTCTTCCTGTAGTGGGGAGAAAGGACTTTGTGCATCTTTAATGACCAAACAAGACTGTATTAAAACATTTGCTCAGCTCTGACTTAATTCTTCTCCTTAAGTGAAAGAGGACTCAAAAGTTGTCTGATCATGTCAGCTGAAATGGGTGATGGCAGCCACCTCCCTTCCTGGGAAAGCTGAACGCACCCTAGACTGACAGAGTGTTTTAACCCTTAACACCATGGTGTGTACCATGACCACAAACTGCAGCAAAAATTCTCCATTTTATTTTACAGATTCATTTCACAACAAACCCCATAAACATGGGGAAGCATTGAAGGCACACCCTGCAGCATGAGAACAGATAAAAAGTAGGTTGAGGAGCTTTGAATTAGGAGTTTTGGTGGGTGATGCTGCAGAGGCATGAGGCATAGCTCTTTTTGCCCCCAGTCCCAAATGGGATAAGCCTCTGCTTTGTCTTCAGCTGCCCCAAGTGACCTTTCCTGGCCGCTGAAACAGATACCAGAGTGTGAACTGAGGCAGCCGAGCTACTGGTACAGTCCCCATCGGCTGCTCCAGCAACACAAAGTCCTGCAGAAGGCAGGGCAGACACCTGGGCACTGTCATGACTTGTACAGCCACAGCTGAGGCTGCCAGTGTGTTTAGGCAGTGAGATGATGTAAAACTCCTTTTGACCAGCACTAGGGAACCTTTAATGGCTTTGTGAAAAAAACATGGAGGAGGAAGAGAGTTCTGTATGTTTTTTAAAGCTGCATTCTTTTCTGTTTATATAAAGTTTTTTCTATAGTCTGTTTGGAGAGTAAGTATGAGTTAATCTCCTTTAAGAAAAGATTCATTACATAGTGTGATGTGACAGTCCCTGTAAAGATCCCTTCCTCTTCTGGGAAGGGAGGGATGAGCAAAGGGAGAATTAATTTTGTGTCCCTTTGCACATTACATCTACACTGTGATGTATTTGAAAATTCAGGGCACCACTAGTGGAACTGACTACAGGTGGGATTTCCTTCTCTTCTGAAAAAAGGAGGTGTGACAGCACACAGAGATTTCAACCTGACAGTTTCATCTACAATACTAATTCCAATGAAAGTGTCTCAGAGAGAGTTTTCTGCAGTTCTGTGCTGCTGGAAAATGTACAGGTTTCCATTTCAGTAATATTTCTTCTAAAAATAAGCTCTATTCATGCCAAGCATCTGTTTTAATTTGGTTCCTTTTTGATGTCAAATAAGGTGGATGAAAATCACTGCAGAAAGGCTAATATTATTTAAAAGAATATGGTATAATTTTACATTTAAGATGTCTCCAAGGAGAACTTTTCCAAGCCTGATAGTTTCTGAGGGACTATTTGCTGTGCTATTAGTTTTGATTAGCTCCAGAAATTCATTCCCTCCATCCATACTTAAATCTTTCAGGAAAATAGAGAAATTACTATTAGAAGACACAAGCCTAATTAGTAATACTTTTCTGAAATAAGGACTGCCCATCCTATCAAGCTGTGCAGGTGAGACATTAAACATTTCTGCACACAGAGCATGCCTACTGTTTGCTGACTTAGCACTCCTAAGCTGTCAGCTGGAACTGTTAATTAACTGTTCTTGTTAATTAGCACTTATACGGTAGCAGACATTTTCTAAGCAGAGCAGAAACATTAACAAATTTATTTCAATAGCACCCATGAAACAGAAAAGCTCATTTTAGAGAGAAGTCTTCAGTTTTGGAGGCAGAATAGCTTGGTGGGAAAGGCTCTGCACTGTGTTTCAGTCTGCTCTGCTCAGCACAGGTCTTTGGATCAGACTGATGAGTTTTCAGTCCATAAAATAACTGCAATGCTGCTCTCACCTTCTTCTACAAAAAGCTTCAGGGATGGAAACCAGTGTATCATATTCAGAATTTGCAAAAGGGGAAAATTATTATGTCACCATGGAAGACAAATACAAGAAACATAGTGGAAGGCAAATACAAGAAACATAGTTTGAATGTCCCCAAAAGAGAAACAGAAGCACAAAAGACCAAATTCTGTCCAAAATACTTTAGGTATTTGGCAGGCAAACTAGCAAAGAGAAACATGACATGATTAAGCTGCAGACAAACTGCTGCCTGATCCTAGGTCTCAGAAAAGATCTATTTAGCAGAGAGAAATACCATAATCTCACATTCTTCAGAGGTTCAGCCATACCAAGGAAAGAGACACAGTGAGCTTTGTGATGAAATGGGACAGAGGCTGCAGGAATCCTTAAAACAGAGATGTACATCAGGATCATTGAGTCCAATTCCTATCTGAACTCAAGTCAAAGCAACAGAAAAGTGAGACTCACTGAAGTTTTTGCAGGTATTTCAGAAACTCTAAATCTTAAAAAATGAGGATGCCATATAAAATACACTATGTTACCTCCTGCTATGGTGAATGTACAGAACTGCCTGGTCTAGCGTGGAAGTCAGGCCCTTTGATAAAAGTTTTTGAAATGGGAAAACCAAGAAAGCCTTCAGAAAGACTCTCACAGATCAGACATAAGATCCTCATAGACAATAATAATCTATCACCTTCGCTGCTTCATCCATTGTACAGTAAATCATTTTTTCTTTCCATCACATCTAGAGGACACCCTTCATGCTGTTTGTAACTTCTCTTAGTATGGTAACTAGCCCTTATTAGGGCTATTAATGCTGGTTTCTTTGCAGAGCACTCTGGAAAACAACCCTCCCAATGCCAATTCAAATGACAAAGATTTGTGCTCAAATCTGCTCTGAAGCCTGCATCTCCTATATGACACTCTATAGGCTACAGAATCTGTTGCCCCACTGCCAAGAAGCTCGAGTGTGCTTCAGACACTCAAAATCATCTTTTACTTAGGTGTCTGGGCCACATTATTTACTGGTGCCCAGCTTTAGAAACCAAATTTCATGGGAGAACCTGGTAAGTGTTCTCTGTAGTTTATCAAGGTAAGAAGAGGTCTGGTTCCTCTGACCCTGCATTTTTTAAGGCTACATTTCCACTAATATGACAAATCCAACTTCTTGGCATGTGAGAGGGAAGATGTCTAGGTCATCTCCTTGAAGAGTCTGCTTTACCAACTGCTCTCACAATCAGACTTTTTTTTCCCCCTGAAGCTCCCTTTTTTAGCTTCAAGACATTTTGTCTTCCCTTGCTGTCTTTAGCAGCCAAATGGTTGTCATCCATCATTTATATCACCTTAGAGATATTTATAGATTTTGATTGCATTCCTCTGGGCTCTTTTCTGTCTTACATCACACATATTTGTAGCCCTCTTGGTAGAGCTTGCCTTGCAATTCTTGCATATTTTCTGGTATAGATTTTCTCTAATTTGCTTATATTCTGTCTTAAACCATGGATACCAAAAAAGCACATGATCTCACAGAGTTCAGTATTCCTACTCAGATACTACAAGAAAAACTCATTTATATGCATCATGTAAGTAAGATAGAAATCTATAGGTCTGCATATGAATTTTATTAATAAAAATGTAACTACACTAGCAACATCTTTATTAAATGCTTGTCTGATGCTGGTATTCAAATATTTGTATTTTCATCCTATGAATTATTTGAGAACACTGAGCAGCTGCATTACATATTCAGGGAAGGAAAGCAAACAGGAATGAAAAATTTTGGGAAGACTGCAGTCAGAGACATTTTTTTCAATAAAATATTGGAAAGTATCTTTCAGAATCATTAGCATGATCTCACAGAGGCAAAAAATTTGCTCTTGATAGATAATGTGATAAGCCATCTTGGGGAGAGCAAGGACAGTTAGAGGCTTCCAGAAGCATGGCTGACATTCTTATTTCCCTTCACTTGGCTAACAGGTTCTATAACGAGGTCCTTTTTTATAACATTATATTCTTCCTGATGCCATTTTTTCCCCAAGTGCAAGATGTGACAGAGGCCCACTCTTACCCATACAAACCTGACTGTGACAGCCACCCAGCAAAGTCAAGGGAGGTTTGCATCGCTAGGGACTGAATGAGAACTGAGACAGGACCTCAGCATCTGATCCATGCCCATTCAGCCCATCCTCTCTCTTTCAGAGTCTTGATAGTGCTCTGCTCCACCAGCAGGTAACTTCTGCTCAATTTCAAAGCTAAATTTAAAGGGGATGAATTACCAGTGGTTCTGACCTGGAGACTGCTGCACATACCTTGGGGCCTGACCCCTGTACCATGTGCTGGTGCAGGCAGAGGGGAGGAAAAGGTTGGACAAGCAGTAGATGACAAGCAGCTGGTTTGACAAGCTGGCAGACTCAAGACCAAGAAATCTCAGTAAACTTTCCATTGACCTGCCTATTTAAATATCGATGTATTTATCCATTCTCCAGCACACACTAGGTACCTCCTGAACAGACAAGAATAGATACAGAGCGTTCTCTGAAATTTTCACCATCTCTTTCACTTTAGTGACTTTCTATGGTTAAGGAGAGACAATTTTAAGAAAATCTCTCTAGATCTACAGACACCTTAACTTTCAAGGAGGTTTAATGATGTTTGGACTGGTTTTGTTTTGTTTTGTTTTTTTATTCCACTAAATAAGATTCCTATTTTCTTTACTGCATTCAGCACCAAACTCCTGACCTAACATTGTACAAGTTAGGGAGAAAATGTAGAGCCACTAAATACTACTGTGGAACCTCTTGCCTTCAGATTACTGTGAAATTTTATCTACTTACACCAATCACCTCAAAACAACCAAATCAAGACTGGGAGCAACAACGGAAGAGGACAATGAATTTTAAGGAAATTATGAAAAAACTCTGGAATTTAGATGGATTTTAGTGACTATGTCACTCACTAGCAAATAAATAGATGTATGCAAGCAGTTTGATTACACAGGCCTGCTAACACTAGCTCTCACGAGTTACTGATCTCTATTGACAGCATGTTGACATCATTCTCTGCTGGTATTGAATTTTTGTAGCTAATTAAAATGTGCCTTCTATCTGCTCTGCACATACCAAAACATGATAGATAGATGTGCTTCCAGTGCTTTGCAATTACCAGAATTATACATGAGCTGTAGGATTTACTTGTACTCTAGCATAAACTAACTTGTATCCCAGTAGCAGACACAGACAGCAAACTTTGGTTTTACTCAGAACTGTGGATCATCTGGAGCCAAACAGTTGGTTAGTACATTACAGAGATAGGAAAAAGTCATGAGATTCACATGTGTTTCAAGATCCAAATTCCACTGTAATATTGGCATCTGCAAAACTGGACTTGCCAGTTGAGTCTATCTCTACTATATGTTTCTTCTTCAAAGGAGGGAAAAATATATATCCTGTGTTTTTACCTAGCTGTTTGCCCTGTCTCTAACAGCATGGAGGGACTAAAAACCTGCAAGACTTAACCAGCTGGATATTATTTTGCCCTGGAGAAGAAGGCAGTCAATATCAAGGTGTTGAATCTGGCACCTAAGCCACTCACCTCTGCAATGTCTGGGGCAGGATTGGGGGTAGAAGTTGCTCAGCAGCAGAAATTTCTACTTGGCTATTATCCACCCCTAATCTCTCCTGGGGGTCAGGAGTCAATCTAAATACATAAACCTTCAGAAACGGGGAGATGAAATCAAGTCCCTTTCTAACTTACCTAATCTGGTGTCAGTAATCAGATTCCAGGTCTGGTGTCTGGAATCAGATCCAAAAATCCAGCTTGAAAGCTTCACTAGCACTCCAAGATTGAAAGCTGTGCAATAGTTTTAAGTAAAGCAAAGCATTTGGAATATGCTAATTGCATCACATCTCTGGCCGGTTTTGAAAAGTCTGACTCACCACGAACTCTGAACTCCAAACAAGAGCTCTTAATGTGTTTAGGCTTCCATTGCAAACTTTCTTCCAGCCACAGAAACCCTTCCCATCTCCTCTAGCATCATTCTTTTACTTAATTAACTTATTTTCTATAGATACTGATGTGCCTTAATACTTTGATCTGATTTTTCTTTGCTCCTGACCTCACCCTTACATATATGAAGTTTATGAAGTTTGTAACTATGACTGACAATGCCAGTTCTGTTTGCTACTGAAAATCATCAGGCCTGCTGTAGTCAAGACGATCAATATCATAGCAGAAGAATCTGGAACACAGTAAAGATCCATCAGATAAACACTTTTTTCCCCATTTCTCTTCTTTCTTCCAGAGTCTTATGAAGCATCCAGCTTAGAATATTCTGTGATTCAGAAGAATGAACAAATACTTACTTGTGTTTCAGAACTTTTTTTACTTTTTTTCACCCGAGAATGAGATGGAAGGAAAGTTAAGAGTAAAACTATAAAAGCTCCTCAGAGAATGTACGTGCAGTAGAATATGACAGATGGACTTGCTAAACCAACATCTACCTGCACCGACCTAGATAGGTGCCTATTAGTTTCAGAGTAGACTCACTTGGCAGGAAATCTGACTGTCTACAGGTTTTTTTCTCTTGCGTGGTAGTGAAATGCTCTCAGAAGTGGAGATATGTCTGAATTCTGAAATACTTAGGAGTGGAAATACTCTGAGGCACTTAGGAGCCCGAGGGCATGTCTAAAATAGCTTTAGAGTCTATTATTAGCATTTCATTTTTACAGATGACACAGAAGAAGAGGGAATAGGTTGCAAGAAAATTCTCTTCTTCAGCAGGCTCCAGGACTGGATTTACAAAGGCAGTACAGCTGCCTACAGGTGCTGAGAGGTGTCTGGGGAAAATTCCAGAAGCTGCTCTGTGAGCAACATGCCTAATCTCAATGAGCTGTGAATAGAGTGAAATTCCAGATCTGTTCAAATGCATTTACAACACCAGCAAAGACCTTCTTTGCACTGCTATACAGCTAATTATTTCTACAAGATGCCCCCCCAATTAGTAGCAGATGGCCAGCAAAAGGAAAAGGCATGATTTTCCATTTTAATAAATACATTCTGCTTCTGGGCTAGGAAAGGTTTTGCTTTTCTGACTGTAGCTCTGATTCAGGTTACTCTGGCCAGGTAATCTCCTGTCTCAGTAAGACACCACACAACAGTAGTAAATAAGATGAGTGGCAGTCTGCATGGAAGGATTATTTATTTCCACAGTGACATGATGTGTGTCTTCCCGCAGTGATTCCACCACATAATTTCCCTAACTCCCTCCCTACCACCAGCCCCCCCTGGGGGAGACAGGATGATATTCTCTGACGTGCTGGCAGTTCATCTGAAAGAGGGAGTTTTTAATGAGGTGGTACAAGGCAAGTGGGGCTGCTGCCTATCACACAAACTATCACTGCAGATACTTTTTCCTGTCACTGTTAGGTACTTGAGAACACTGGGAAAATTATACTTACTAACACAAATGAAAAGAGCCTAATTACAGTGATTTTTATAGAGAGAGTTAAAGGATGCATATCAAAAGGGACTGATATATAATTATGATAATATCCATTGCAACTCCTGTGCTATCTAATTACTTGAAATGGGTGGCATTGTGCAATTTTTTTGAAAGCGAGACAACAAAATAATATAATCTTATTATGAAATTACAATAAAATTGAAAGAAAAGTAAAATTAATATATTGGTAGGAGTAATAGTCAAAGAGGCAGCACTAAATGTGCTGGAAAGACAGAACAAACAGAAACCCACCAACTGTCTCCAACCCCAAATCTGTGCCACACATTTGACTCACACTGTGTCAGAAACTGAGATGCTGCACATGTTGCCTACACTGGCAGTTAAAATCAAGAGGTATTTACATGACAAGAAAAGAGTTGTAAGAAGTGGAGGAAGAAGTAAAAAGAGGAACTATTAAAAAAATGGGAAAGAGCATAAACCTAGAAATCACAGTGCTGAACTCTCCTGGAGTTTTGAGTGTCTCCATGCCTTGGCTTTGTTCTGGATCCTCTGAGGTACCCCAAACACCCAGCTGCTGTGTGCTGGACCCTGTCAGGTTTGGGCATGCAGATTTATTCAAGGGATAAGGTTTTTCTATTTTGGCTTCCCAGTGGCAGTATTACACTGATAAATTTGTCCACAATACTTGATATAAATGAAATATTAAAGTTATTACTTTGATTTAGCATAGATTTTGTTCATCATGGATGTTTTTAAACTATACAAAACCCATACCTACTATAACATAAGGCCATCTTTTGACAAATAACCTGAGCACTGAAAAAATCACATTTTTTTCATTCATTAGAAATGAGAATAGTAGCATAATCATTTGCAAGCCCACAGATCTGCTGGTAAATCCATGCTCCTGATTATGGTGTAGCATAGAAAAATCAACCATTGTTTGAACAGTGATATCAGCAGATTGTAGGTTAATAGTGTTTTCCAGATTTTTGTGGCCACCATGAGGAAACATGAAAATTTTCACAGATTTTCATGGATACTGCATTGTCATCAGTCTAGCAGTGGAAAGACTAAATAAAATATTTAATCTTATTCTATTGACTGTCCAGAGGTCATTTATCTCATGAACTGCAGTTTGGATCACTTCCTTAAAATATCATCATCTCAATAGCAAAGATATAATCTCATTTATTAGCAAAATTTACATCTCTTTTCTAAAATTTTAAAATAACAGAAGTGGAGTGGCATTTGACTAGATCCCCTTATTTACTGCAAGTTTGGTAAATACACTTATCTGTGTACTGCAATCTGTTCCCATGAGATGCTCCAGACTGAAAGGATCTGACCTAACTTCCCCTGTCATTTCAAATTCCTTGTTATAATCCAGTCTCGTCTCTTCTTGGTACAAGAACAAAAACGTAAAATACTTTTCTAACATATGAGTGTTGTCATTGCTACACTTTTCCTTAAAGAAAAGTGCACGTTTGGAACTCTTCCTCTGAGCTGTAATCTTGCCACATACCCCATACCCTGGTCTGTACTGCCTGCTGAAATGGCTGTGTGCTGCTCATTCAGTAGCACTGAACAGAGATTATGACAGTGCTCTGAGCATGGCCTTGCAAAGTGGTTCAACTGAAGTTTTTCCCTGTAGGAAAAGATTCCCTCACCTTAGCCGCTTCCTGGCCTCTGTGGCTGAGGTGACTCTGTTTTATGCACTGCTTCCTGACCAAGTCTGAAGTTCACTGACTTGTCTTAAATACCCAACTAAATTAGTATTTTAAATTTCTGATGAAGATTCACTTCTGCTTATTTCCATAGCATTGTTTTTGAATGTCAGGACGACAAAAAGAAATATGAATTCTTCTATGTGGTCGTGGTTTTCACTGAAAACCACTGTTGTCTAATTAACAACAACAAAGTCAGATCTAAATAACTTGAGAGAGAAGAATAAATCATGTTTCAACTTTGCAATAATTTTATATGTCATTTTTTAAAATTATGATGATTCGGTGTAGGATATGTAAATCTTACTCAGTTTGCAAGGAGCATGGCTGAAGTGATTAACGGGATTTCCATGCAAGACAGTAAAGGTTTTTTCCACTGAGGAATTCTATGTGGTGAGATTGAAGTATGAAAAAAAGATAAAACTAATCACAAAACCTGCCATCTTGCAAAACAGAAATAGGCCCAAGCAACACCCAGCAACAAGAAATAAGCCAACAAAAAATCCAGTGATCCCACTGCTGCCCAAGCTGGCAGAGCAGTCTCAGCTGCATTTCTGGCACTTACCAGAGGCTGTCTTACCTTCACTGCAAATTCTGTTTCTGTAGCTTTATGAACACATCTCTTGCACACTGAGTAGGAGCCAATTCCTATGTCCTCCTTGATCTCGTATCCATCAGTAAAATGAATGTTGTTCCCATGTAACTGCTGTAGGGAAAGACAAAAGAAAGAAGGTACTCAGGACATGGCTATGTAAAAGCTAAGGCTGGCCTCCTCTTGAAGGAGGTACTTGATCTCTCCTTCACAGAACTCTCTTGGTCTTAGTAGCTTTTCTAAGTCCAGTTAAAAACCCATGAAGCTCTTTACTTAAACAAACAAGTGTGTCTCCTCCCTTTTTACCTTTTTCCAGTCTGTAAGATGGAATTGTCTGTGTAGAAATAGCAGCAAAACCACAGTGATTTTCTAAACTATTTTTGGAATGCAGAAAACCATCATCTATTAGAAATTCATAGGAAACTGTGGGCCCAAATCTCCTGACAAACCCACATATCTTGACAATATAAACTGAGGGGCAGATTAACTTATAAAATATTAATAGCTTCACAGTCTTCAAGAGAGATACCCCATATATGGGGAGTGCCTCCAGATCACTGGAGGCCCTGTCTAAAATATCTTTATCTGTGGTTTCTCTGTGAGAGAGAAGTTACTATTTTAAGTCCTTAATTCATATTTGGAAAATATCTGGGCAGGTAGACTGGTTCAATGGGGAACCCCAAATCTGAGGCTTTGCTGCAAATTCCATCTCAGGACTCAAGAAATGACCAGCACCTCTAAAAATCCTCCAAGAATCCTCTGTCTAAAAATGTAACCTTGCTAGCGAAGTCCACACAGAACCTGCTAAATCATAAGACATGCATGTGTTAATATTTAATATATTTTTGCAAATTAAATCACAGAAATATATATAACACTTCTGGGATGTAATTGCTTGGGTAACATTTCACTTACTGTTGCATAAGAGCATCTTTAAGAGTATGACATATTCCACTGTAAATAATTAAAATAGAGATAAAAACCTATGAAAACCACAGGCAGGGTCTCTCTCCTTGTGGCATGTATACCTGTGGCTGTGGATAAGAAAAGGGGCTTTTTCCTAGTGAGAAAATTGGCTGCATCTTTAAGCAGCTCAGTTCTTTCTCGTCGTTCAGTTTTCCTCTGATGTATCAAACCTTTTGTAGCAATTCATTTCTAGTTTAAAGTACAGCTGGATAGATTTTTTGGGGGGAATGGCAGAAAAGAACCAAGTGTCTGGCATGTTCCCCCATCAAGACACCCTGGTTTAGGTGAGTACACCCAGGTTTTTGTGCAATAGCAACAGTAAGCGGTGGCCTCTGACACCCAGGAGCTTGGGCTCTGTGACTCTGGGAGCCCACAGCAGTAGTCCATCAAACCCCTTTGCCAACACAGACTATGTCATGTAATCCAAGACAAAACAGTTGATAATGACATGCATTCAGTGAAGAAATACTTCATGACCAACCCTGCATGCAAAACTGCAATCCTGTTTCAGGTATTGAGAAGTACTTTTCATTTTAGTTGTGACAAAGTGCAGCTCCTGTTTCCTTTGCAAAGGTGGTGAGGAATATTTTATACATAAAAGCCTTCGCGAAAAAATTCTTGTTTTCCACCACCTACATGCTGCATGTAAAACACCTCCTTCCTACACTAGGTAGCTGTGAAATACCAGTGAGAACATTAGGCAGTTTGAATACACCATGCACACATGAACCTGCACATCAGATGTGAAATGTAACCAGCATCAGTACCTGCACAATTGGGTGAACAGTGATTTTGTGCACATCTTGCTGTGCAGGCTCCTGCACCAAGTTAGAGGCAACAAAGCTGAACCCTCTGAAAAGATGATGGGCATTGGCACTTGGAGGAACACCTGGGGAATCTGTAGGAGAAGGGAAGAAAATGGCTTTATGAGCTGCACAAAAGAACAAAAATGCAATAGCACAGCTCCACAACAGATAAAGTCACCCCTGCCAGTCAACAGCAGATCTGATAACCTGGCAGACACATGGGAATATAATTCATCTCCATATCAAGGCTTTGGCGTGCCTTCTCCATTCTTTTCCTCTGGATTTAAACAATGCAGAGAATTTTTTGCAAGGATGTCTCATCTTGGATACAGGGATTTTTTTCACAGTGCATGCTCATTCTTAGGCAAAGTACTGCCTGTCCCCAGAGTGCACAGAGAGAGAGAAGGCACAGGGCAGAGAGACTCGGAGAGAGACAGGAGACTCCGGGCAGGGCACCCTGCAGGGCTCAGCAGAGGTTCTCCAGGGAGTGGAAGAAAGCTACAGGCTGCTATATCTGTCCTTTGCAGCACAACTTGACTACAGAAATTACAAAGACTGAAGTGTCATACTGTGTGGGTCATGAGAATACAGGGAAGACATGAAACCAATATAAAAGCCCAATATTCCAGTAGTTCTGGTTTGCAGCCTAATAGGAATCTTCTGGAGCAGGTTTAGGAGCTGGGACCTACTCCAGGGAAGACAGTGGCTGACTTATCCTCAGGTGAACAAAACAACTAGGATTGTTTTAACTAACCTTCATGGAGATTTTTCTCCCCATTCTTTCCCCTGACATGGCAAAAGGACGGAAGGAATGGCTGAAGTTAAAAAAATCCTGAATTATTCTACCTTTGGAATGAAATAACTAGAGAGCAATTCTTTGTACCTGCAGCACTGCTCAGTGAGAGAAGCAGTGTGATGAAACAAGAAGAGCTGTGCTTCACTTAAATTCTGGAAAGGCTTATAGAGATCTTTCTTCCCTACATATGTTTTATCCCAGGTATTTTCCTAAGCAAGAAAAAACACTTTGTAAACCATTCCTTGGTAACTGGCTGGGTATTATAAAACCTGCAGTAATAAAATTTGCCAACCTTTTATTTTTTTGGGGGGGTTGTGTTTTTTTTTTCCTCATTTTCCCTTCATATTTCCTCCAATGCACCAGGTAATTTACCATGACAAAGTTACAGCTAAACTTTCTTTAGAAAGCTATTTCCTTGTAGAAAAGTGTGTAAATATCCACTTGTCTAAAGAAAATTCATTCCCACTGAGCCTTATATCTGACTCACCTGCTTGAAGCCCTGAAAATATGTGAGAATGTGTACTTAGTGTGCACACTCCCTGTATAAATCTACTGGTCAAATGAATAGCGGAATGAAGTCAAAATTTGGTAAAGCAAATAGATCTGCTTGGGAATAAACAAAACTGAGACTGCAGCTAATTCCTTTTCTGATCACAAAGCTTCCTCAGCTTTGACAGGAGTCGAAGTCAGGAGTCAGTCTGTTCTTATTGCCCAGCAAGTAAGAGTTCAGATGGGGGAGACTGTCTTTCAGTAAAATGACGTGGGCTTTTTGTTTATCTCAGTGTTTTTGATGGGCACTCTCCTCACAAATACATGGATGAATCACACCAGATCTCTTGCATCACTGGATACTTCCTACCATGGCATATATATATATAACAGTGATTTTTAGAAGTGGGATTAATTAAGAGGAAAGAATGTTTGTTTTAAGGAAAGAAATGACAGTAATTCACATCTGAATACTTCTGAACTACAGAAAAGCTGTGATCCAACTCTAAAACTAAAGTGGTAGGTCAGCTCTATTTAAAAATAACTGTTCCTTCATAACTCCCTGCCAATCGCTTGAGCAAATACTGCAGAAGAACTATTGATGATTTAGTGTTCACTATTAAATATTCATCGCCAACAACTGATTTACCCATTAAACCATTTTTGCTAAGTGCAAAATTATGTTTAAATCATGATAGCTCAGAAACCTAAATCATTTTTCTAGGCCCTATAAATCAGAATCATTTCATATGTCTGAATTAGATCCACTTACAAGCACCAATCTTGTATAATGGTTATCTTCCTTCCTGTGAAAAAGTCGTAATGCTTTGTTCCACCAGAGCATTTAGTTTAAGGGTTTTCAAAGGCTTCATAACTCTTAAGTAATTTCCTTCATTGTGTTTCACTGGGGCTATGAAACATCATATTTGCACTGCAGGATATTTAGATACTTCAGGTGAAATTTTACATACTTTTTTCTCAGCAGTAAAGTCAGTCTAAAATATCCCTGCAGGCTACAGCCTGCTGTCCCATCAATTGCAACACTACAAACATTTGTGCACTGAAATCTAAATTGGGTCATGAGAATGATTTTGGTTTGATCCTTGTTCAAATCACCATTTCTAACCTAGATTGCTTCAGCCTCCAGCTCCCTGAAAGGAGCTGAGTCACCACAAATGAGTTGTGGGTCCACAGTGGTGAATTCAGGAAGCAAGTGGCCAGAAAAAGCAACTCCAACTTGGACAAATCTCTGAGAAAAATTGATGTGAAACTATACCCACATAAATGATCTGTCAGTGTCAGAAACCACATCTCTGGCACACTTAGATCTGAGGTTAAGAATCTACAGAATGCTGTTTCAACCTCCAGGGTAAAGGAAGTTTCTGAGGTACAGCAAATCACTAGACTGACAAGATTTACTGGATCCAAAACTTTGACATAAACCTGCTTCCAGGCAGGAGAACTCATTCATAAAGACAGTGTAAAATGACTATATGTTTCTGTATCCCCTCCTTGGTAGTGTCTTTCTGACAGCTTCATTAAAACACAACTGCATGATCATGAAACAGGAATTATTCCACTGCTTTCCATCTGAGGATGTTCTTAGTAACAGAGTTAGTTTGTTTGGGGTCTATGTCATGATAGAAAATCCACAAAATAAAAAAGGTTATTGTTCTGTTCCATCAGCAATGTGAGCCTGTATTGAACACATTGTGATGCTCTCCCTCATCCTCAGTCAACAGTCAGGGGCTGCAAAATATTCTGCCATTCTGCAAGGGCTTTTCCATCATTCCGGAAGTGCAAATGGATTCACATTTCCAATTACAGCTATTTTGAAATGACATGGTTTGATTCTCAGGCCACCATCCATGGTAGCCCAAAGCAGACTTGAGGCAGGCCAACTCCCCACTCTGGCCACCACCCCAAAACAAATCTTCCAAGTCAGTGTCTTGTATGAAATAACAAATTTAATTAGGCAACAGTAGTAACACACAGAGTGTAAAATATAGCCCCAGGCATTAGTAAAACCAATGAAGTGTGAGCTTCCAAAGCAATCCAAACTCTTGATGCCTCTTTGCACATCAGTGGAACTTCCCATGGCAGCACCAGACTGCACATCTCTCAAGACCAGACTCACTTGCAGTCTCCAATATTTCAGAGAAATTAGTTCCTCTGAAATCTAAATTAAAGCTAAAATCAGATGGGTTGGATGTCTGGTAACCAAAGATGATGCTTCTATGCAGTGGAATAGGAATATGACCAAAATATACTTGAGACAGGTGGGAATGTTCCATTTGAAAAAAACCCAACAATTAATATTTTTATAGCTTGCGAAAGTCAGCACATCCTTGCCAAAAAAAAAAAAAAAAAAAAAAAAAAGGAACTGACGGACAAAAGATTCGGAGTAGATACCATTATTTCAAACCTCGTGAAAGGAAATTTGAGCCAGGCTTCAAATAGAAGTTTGGGCTAGTTTTAAGTAAAAATGATGTAGGTAATGATAAGCTTGAACAAAAAGTGCTGGAAATCTCAGCTCCGATTCACATGTTACAGTGTAGGTGTTTTCATAATGAAAGCTCAGATCTTTCCTTCTCACTACAGTTCTGGGGCAATTTGATGGTTGAAGTTTATACTTGGTTATTACAACTATACTACAGGATATTTACTGAGATTACCATCTTCAAAGAGTTTTACAAACAACAACTAATTCAATTCTTACACTTTAGAAAGTATAAATAGGTAGTTATTACTTACAGGAATATCACAGGCAGAAATGTAATGTAACTTACCCATGTCTAGCAGGAGGCAACATAATAAATGGCATTACCACTCTGACATTATTGATATTCTTGCTTTCCACTTAAAAGAGTGGAAAGATTGAGTTTTGTGCAATAGTCACCTTCATATATATAGAGTAAAAAGTGTGGTATTTCTGTTAGGAAATAGAAGTTACAGGAACAACATTCTCTCTGCAAGCATTTACTAAATATTGTGGGTGAAATTTCCTGTTGGCCTAACTCTGCTGACCTGAGAACCTGATGATTCTTCTTTGCTTTTAACCGCACATTAACTTCCAACAGTCAATACATAGTCTGTGGGATGTCATAATTAAAACATCTATGCAATATATAATTATATACTAACTTGCAGAAATGCAAAGTTCTTTGAAGGAGAGGTAATTTAAAATAGTTAAACTCAGCTAGTGTAAGCAATGATGAGTAATAAAATAGCAAAACAATAGTTATTTTTCCTTTAAAAAATGTGAAATCTGTCCTTCCTGAAGACAAGCTAATTTGAAGCTGGTGAAATACTTATGAGCTTCTTTTGTTGGAAAAGCAAAAACAGTCTTTGCTTCCTGCTGGATATGGCAAAATCCTGTAATGCCGCAGATGGTCAGACTTCTAGACTGTGTTGGAATAGGGAGGGGAAAGAAGAATGAATTCACTAACTGAAAAGATATATTACCCATGTGCCTCTTACTAACCTGTGGGGGTCCGAGATGTGAACTCTGGATCAAAATGAAAGGTGTCTTCTGGCCGCCCCACTGCGGGCTTGAAAGGAGGCTTGATTTCTTTTCTGTATAGCTTCTACAAGGAGAAGAACAAATCACAATCAACATCAATGTGTACACCCTCAGCATCTGGAGGTAGACTCCCCTGCTTTCTTTAGGGTGTCCTCTCTCAGCTCCATGCTGTCCTTGCTGGGCTGACAGAAAAGGGTGATGTATCCATGGTTCTGGCTCCTGCTTGACAGGTCGGCTTAAAATCTATGCTCTGGATGGCCCCTGCAGATTTAGCTACTGTAGTCCTGAATATAAACACAAATGTTCCTGGCAAAAATTTAGCCCACAGATTGGAATAGTATTCCAGCTAGGGCATCTGGAAACTCCCTGGTCAAAGGGCAAGACTGGAATGTGCAATGGTAAGACCAGGAAACAGGGTGACTTCAGCAGAGCAGCAATCAGCACAAAGAGCTGTTAGGAAGCCATGAGTGTTTTAGCATTTTTTATTTGTCAAGAACCAGCAATATGTTTGACATGCTGCCAGACTGAGCTGAGCAACAAGCTTGGCTGCCTGGTCCTTACAACTTAAAAAAGAGACTTGCTCTTTTAGCATACCTGGGAAAAGGGAAAGGGGTTTACAGCTGATGATTACATGAAATGTAATGCTAGCGAGAAAGCACTTGTGGATGGGTGGGGAATCACATTGAAGCTCTACACGTGGCTTGAACTGAGGGCCAAAACCAAGGTAAAACATAAGGAAGAGAGGAAAGTCTGTAACAGGTAAGTACTGCTCGGTGTGCGAGTTTCTGCTGGTGGCTGAGGGGTCATGTAGGGGATCACCTAAGTAACAGGACCTGTAAGTTCATCCTAATGCATCCTGCCTTTCTTACAAGGGACTTTGTGGCCTGTTTACTTATTCTCAGAGATCTTTAAGAAATTTCTACACCACGCTCCTTTGCAAGCATTCATACACACACACACACACACTGAGGTGCAGGATGTCTGGATCTTATCCAAAGCCTACAGAGGATAATGGAAAAAGCCCTAATGATTTCAGCCATCTTTGCACCATCTCTGCCTGAAATGGCCAAAACATCATGCTGATGGCAGCATGGGGAACAGAGCTCCAGTTTGACTCCCTGCCCCATGCTGCAGTCCCTAGACTGCATTTTCTTTCTAGCGATGCTTTTGATCTCAGGTTTCAAAGGGCTGAATTAGTTGGCACAGACAGTTCCCCACAATTATCATGTCTGAGCATAAATATAACATTTAATCCAAACTTTCAAGTCAAGATAAGAATTGAAGAGTTCAACTCGTTTGTTTGCAATATATATTTTTTAGGTTAGCCCTTAAAAAACTTTCTAATGAGCTGATTTTTCAAAATATTTAATGGAGATTACTCAATGCTTGTCTAGCTCCTTGCGTGCAGAAAGCGCCTTTTTAACTGTGTATTTTGTGGTGAATTAACTTTTGTAATACAAAGCATGTGGTCAAACTTAAGATATATACACATCACCATAATTTGAATTTGATTTTGCATTGATAAATAAAGGTTCTTGAAACAGAAAATTCTGTAACACAGTATTAGCCTTAAAGGATATATTTGTGGTTGAATTATTATTCCTTGGGAAAGGGAAACAGTGAGGTTGGAAATGACTCTGCAATAATTAATGGCCATTCCACCATAAAAAGTTTCTGCTTGCGTAAAACCGCTCCGTATCTTCGGAGAGGAAAGCAGATGAATAACTGCTGTGAGCCATAATGGAAAGCCAGTCTTCCAAATAATTAAAAGCCAATTGCAATCTTAAGCAGGAAGTGTCACTCATCAGCTGAACAGTATCAACCTAGTAATTAAAATACATCTTTTTCTGTCCACACAGAACTTTAAAAGAGAACTTGGCACCTTCTGAAGCTTTTTTAGTTGCTAGCATTTCACCTTGAGAAAGCTATTTGCTTCCAGCTTCCCTTTATTTGTCTTATTTCAGAACTGCAGTGCTTCTGCTGCAGAAAGCAATATGGTCACATGCACATGCTTCCTCCCCGAAACAACTGCACAGCTCACCCTGTGAGGTCCAAAAACTGGAAAATGTTTCAGAGCTGTACATCATTCAAGAATTGCACTCTCTTTTCATTATTGTAACCATATTCTCTCTGGCCTCTTAATTCCTTCCCCCATCTGTAGTTTCTTAAGTGCTGCTGGAGCTACATTTGTATTTTGAATCCCTAACCCACATCCTCCACCACTAGGGAGGGATTTAAGATTCATCATGAGTCACACACCACCTAAAGATGTATAATCACAAATTCACTTTCTGGGAGGGGATGGAAACAAAGGAGTTGCGAGTGAAAGGCACTCTGTTGAGCACAACCTCGATGTCTTCCTTCTCCATTTCCTTACCCACTTGTGATAAAAATGGGAAAAAACAGCAACAATTAAGACACCAGAAGAGCAAAAGGTAAAGTGCCTAAAACATTTTTTTTCCCCAAGGTCTTTGTCGTGGTTTGATACGGAAGTGTTTTTTTACAGAAAGGTCCTTCTAGGTATAAGGGGGTAACTAGGTAGAAAGGGTAACCAAATGAAATCACCGAGGACCAGGAAAAGCAGAGTAGAATCTGTGGACTTCTCCATCCCACATTGGCTCCAGTTCTCTGAGTGAACCACTACAACCAAAGCCAAATGACTAAACCACAGGGCAGCTCAACACAGTTAAACACAAAGGCCTGCTGCAGACAGAACGCCTCTCCCTTTAGAAACCTGCATCCTGTATACTGCAAAACTCAGTGGGACACAAGCTGATCTAGGAAAATAGTAAGAATCACAGCCATTACTTTGTATACACATAGAGAGGGAACCTTTTGGAGGATTTGAGATCACTCGTTTTTCAAGAATATTTCTAATTTTAGGAAATGTATTAATATATTATCTCTCACCATGGTCCCCAAACTATTTAGGGATGACGTATCTTGACTATGACCTCTTCTGACAGAAAGTGACCAGAGAGGGAAATGACAGCAAGTTAAATTTCAAATCTTGCCTTTGAACATTTCTATCAGGCTGGCCGTAATTAAGGGTAAAGTTTAAGCAGTTATGTACTTTCTAAGTCATGGTAGTCTTAGCACCATATGCAAAAGCCACCGTGAGTTTCACCATCTGTTTAAATGGGAACAGGGTCCCAGTTTTCCCAGTTTGAATTCCAGTTTTGATATCCAAATTTTTGTTTTGAGGCGTCTTATTAGGCATTCAAAAGAGACTTTGTATACAGTAGTGCTAACTGGAGCATGTAAATTTCAGGCTGGGTACTTAGGATCATTATATATTTGTTATCTTGAGCAGGTATAAGAAGCTGGAGATTTTTTTTCTTCCACGCAGTTTCCACATCCGTAAAGGAGAACTGCACTCCTTAGCCCTTAATGTTTTATTGAGAATATTATTTATTTCTCTTTCCCAGTAAAGAATAAGATCCCACATCCCATCACCATTTTTTTTAAACTGGCCACAGCACTGACTTAGCACAGAAAAATGTGACTGACAGGTATCAGGAATCACTGCATATCACACAGTGCTGTCAAATCCAGAGGCTGTGCTGAGGGAGTGCACAATCCACAGAACGAGGGAGATGGACTCCAAGGTGTGAAAACACTGCTTAAGATATTCACACCTGGATGCATATCCATACCTCTGACTACTTATCAACCCCTCACATCCTCCTGAGACTTTGATAGTAAGTACCTATGAATTAACTAGAAACCATTTTTATTGCAGTTTGAGAAACTATGATCTTCTATCGACTTTCTTTCTGATTTCAGACAAAAACATTTTTATTTGAAATAACTAATTTTCATCTAGGTGCACTGGCCTTTTCTTAAAATAGGTTGCCAGATCCCTCATATGACCTTCAGATGAACACCTCAGCTGGAACTTAAGTAATACACAAAAGAGACTAGTAATAAAATACTGCAACATTGTATTTCTTTCTCTGCTTATTTATAAGTAGTTAATTTTTCATCATCTTTAAAAACACACTCCTAAAAACCCCAGAGATGTAAATGTTCTGCACATGTGCCTGGCAAATATCAAGAAAAGGAAAATGGTTTAATTTCATTAAAAACTATTTAGTCATTTCCTCAACTGAGTTTCTTTGATGAAGAATTGAATTATTCCTTAGACACCTTCTTGAAATAGAAAGATGCTACCCTCCACAGTGATGCACCTGTAGTGTGAGAATAAACTCCCTTGATACATACACCTGTCATGGAAAATCCAATAAGCAGACAAAAGGATGAACTACATTCTAAAATGCTTGTCCTCTCTGAGATTAATGACTCAATGTTATTGCCTGCAAATGATAGAAAAGCTAGCAGAATTCAGACCCCAGGATTAATTTTTGCTGCTGGTAAAATCTGCAATTAAATAATTCATATTTTCAGTTTAGTTCAACCTCTGATTAATATTAAAGGAAAAAAAACTGGAATCCACTTTCTTCCCACTCCTTTCCTCAGCTGTATTTGACAGTTCATTTTCAAGCATTTCATTTTCTCTAGTTACAATTTAGCCTGTCATCTAAACAAAAACTACTGTTTATAGCCTGCTCCTCTGACAGCATTTCTCATTTTCAATGAAAAGCCAGAAGTTCATTATGCATGACCTGGGAAGAAGAAACAGCAGTAAAACATCAGGAACCGGACTGTGCTTTCTCAGAGCCAATGACTGAAATTATCTGAGGTCAACTCATTTTGGGTCTTGTCTTAAGGAGAAAAGAATCTGCAAGGTTAATATGCAGGTAAAACTGTCAAGGAGCTGGACATCTAATCTCTTTCCTGAGCATTCCAGCCTTGATCATGAATGACAGTCCATCCATTTAACAACAGACCTACTGAATTTGTGTCTTGGTGCCTACTAAATGCTTCAGAGCAGCAAAACTGACACTTTCAGAAACCTCCAGCTATTTTTCACTCTGGAAAGTGGGAACTTAGGGCTTTGTTACAGGGTAACAGCTGCAAAAATGAGAGTCTTACAGAGTCTCATGACACAATTTAAGTTTGGGCATAAAAATCCTGTGTCAGATTATCCACAGTTCACGCAGTACAAGAGTTAGCCAGAAGTTAAACCTAAGGTGGCTGGAGATAATGGCACCCTGGAACAAGGGAATGGCTTCTGGGAAAGACTGGGATGAGGAGGGTTCCCTGGCTACACTCATGTTTTCCAGGACTGCCCTAACTGCCTCTGCATGCAGTGGTCACATGCTATCAGCACATTGTGCTTGGCAGCAGCATCTGCAGCATCGTGACAGGGGCCATTCCTGTGCTGTGTATGCTGTGTTCATCCAAACCAGACATTGTATCTGGTTGTGTCTGTTGGAAGACAGTAAAAGATGGGAAATTACTGCCCCAACAAGTAAACACTTTAGTGACAGAGAAAATAACCAGCTCCAATCCAAAACCCAAGGGAACAGCTCTGAAAATACTGTGAAATGAAAGCCCGAGTCACACAGTTCTGTCAGCAATTCCAATATCGCTGCAACAGCAAGACTTCACACATGACTTAGAAGGAAGAAGCTAACTCATTTCTATTTTGAATCTCTCTTTAAAATTAGGTGATGAAATTTGGTGCTTTGTTCCTGGTTATCATGTCACTCCTGTAGTAAAAATCATGCTTAAAACCACGCCTGTTTCATACTGCATTTCTAGCAGACACTAACCCATTCTTACCCTTCATGATAAGGGGGCTTTTGATGGAGGATTGCTTTACTGCAGTTGCTGAAATTTTCTGTGCTGTCAGTCACAGCAGTCCTGTCCATCATAGCTGCCAAGGTAGCACAGCAGTTCTCCAAAAGAGCTTGCCTCTTGCCCTCTGAGGTCTTTATATTACCAAGGCATAAAGTAAATCAACATTTCTGTCCCATCTCAGCAGCGCTGTTTGCTGACTGTCTGCAAACTGATGTGGGGGATTCTGTATACATTATGGGAGAACAAAATGAGGGCACCGGGAGTCTTTTCCTGCAACTGTATAGAGATCAATGCTAAAAATCTATGTATGATGCATTTCTGTTCTCTGACCCTGTTCTGTTTCTGTCCATGGAGAACACATTAACAACTGGTTGGATGATCTTCGAGAGAGTCAAAGTCCTGGCTTCAGCTCAGGGCCACGCTGGCTCACACTGCTCTGAAATACATCCGATACTGTAGCTGCTGGAATGAGATAAGCCTCCCAAGATCTCCATGAGTGATTGCAAAATTAGGATAAAATGAGGAAATATATTACAAAGATGATAGCTGATCGGTGTAATAATGATCTGTCTCCAAGAAAGTGCAATAAGCACTAATTATGTTGAATTAAAATGGATTTTTACGGCTATATTTCACAGCAGTGTTAGAGGGCTGGATAACACATCAAAGGGCAATTAAATACACCTTCCTCTCTAGCTCCAAGGCACGTTCAAGCATACCTATCTTCTTTGTGGTAGATATTTCCCTGTCCATAAGAGCTTTTTCAAATGATGGAGGACTGTAGAGTTTCCTTAGGACAGGCGTGAAATTGTTCCCTAAAGAAGAGAGCTTGAAACAATCACCAATTATCGTGACAGAAGGTGGTCTTGAGTATTCTTTTGGGACAGAACTGACTTTTCCAAAAAGCTTTCCAAGATGCAGAGCCTCATTTATTTATGATGAGTTAGTGAGCTGCTCCACTAGCAAACACAGAAGCAAGAAAAACCCTCTCACTGTTCTAGGGCTTCTTACTACATTAAGACGCATTCATCTGACCTATATGTTGATTGCAAAGCTGAGGACTGGGGAGATATTGGAGGAATATAGAAAATAATATTATTTTATTTATATTAATATTATTTTTAATAATCATAATCAACAACCCTTNCCCTCTCACTGTTCCAGGGCTTCTTATTACATTAAGACGCATTCATCTGACCTATATGTTGATTGCAAAGCTGAGGACTGTGGAGATATTGGAGGAATATAGAAAATAATATTATTTTATTTATATTAATATTATTTTTAATAATCATAATCAACAACCCTTGTCTTTTGGATTCTCTATTGTTTTATTTTCACTTATTGTTTTCATAAATATAAAGTCTTCATACAGGATCTCATGGTTAGTAAGAAGCAAAAGAAGAAAGAGACTGGACTCCAGAACATACATACTGGGACTAAAAGTCAGCTTGACTATACAGGAAAGTCTCAAAATCCACTTTCATTGATTATGTTTTAATATGTTTATGAGTCATGACAATCTTCAACATGCAACTAAAATTAGATTTTTCTGAGGAGTTTTACTAAAATAAATGGGTTTGTTTGCCTTTCAAAGGCTACCTGGGCACCCCAAAATGTTCTCTCACAGAGGAATTAGCTTTACTGCAAAGTACTGAGCAGCAGTTTGAGAATGGCTCTGTCACATAGATTCATGCAGTTTTACCAGACGACCTGCATCAACGTTACTGATTGTACTAGCATTCATGAGTGAATGCATTAAATACTGAAGAGACCCAACAATATCATAACACAGGCTGGATAAAATTAAACTAGAAAATGCTAGAGGATGTGGAAAACAGGAGTTCTGATGCACTGGCAGATGTCCAGATCAAGAATAAAAAATGTTTGCCTCCAGGTTTGTCTAAGAATAAGTCAATTTGAACAAATACAGTACTGAAAATGTGAGCTTTAACCTCTTACAAGTCTAAATCAAATACTCAGATAATCTGCACCACCACCTTTATGAGATCTAGCTGTTAGCAATAAAAGAAATCCTTGTTTACCATTCTGTTAATCATATCTGACACGTCTTACTTGAATTATGTTTAATTTGATCAACTGTTCCAATTTTGAGTACTGATGCCAACAGGCATGCAAGAGAGACACAGGCACCCACTGAGAAGGCTCTAACTCCTCTGTGTTAGAGAAATTAGGCTCTCAATGTTAGAGAACCTAATCCTATTCCTAAACATGGCAGCTTGCCCTCAAAAAGTGTAGCTAAGAAAAAAAGAATGCTGCTCCACTTACGTTCCAGTCTATAGTAACAAAGAAAGGGTGACGTTTAATTTCTTCCACTCCATCAAATCCAGCACCTGAGAAGGAAAGAATCAAAATGAAGTCATGCTTATAAGAGAGCAGCATAATCTTTCTTCTCCAGTCTCCCTCTCCATCCCCACTTTTCTTCTGACAAAAAGTGAGCCCCCATCTAAACATTTCTTGCAGTCAAGAAATACTGCATGGTGCAGCTGTCACTACAGTATAAACTCCCATAAATAGACAAAGGCACTTCACTAATGACAATTTGATCTCAAGGGTCTTTTACTTTTTTCTGATTGAGGCTGCGGCCAAGGTTTTGGATGAGACAAGGGATTTCAGCCACAGCAGAGGGCATGCACCAGCAAGGTCAGGAAAGGCCCCAGGATATCCCGATACTCTGGCTAGGCTCCACCAGTGGCAGCTCTTCTGTCCACACTGACTTTCAAACCTTGACTAGCTACTGTCCTACACGGGCAGAGAGAGCTGCACTACAGGCAACTATAGACTCAAAATACCAAAAGGCTCCAAATGATTTGAGGGAAGCCAGGGTTTTAGGTTTCCCCTCTTCACATACTGTCTTCAAATTCCTGTGAGTACCAAAATCATCACTCTCAGTGTTGTTATGTTCCCTTCACTATTAAATTTCTGTTACATTACTGCAGGAAATTTAGGGGAAGTCTTCTGAGATCTGGTAATGAATCTAATGCCTTCATTACTTTTGCCTTATGTTTTCACTGAAGATTGACTTTTTTATTCCTTTAGTTCATTTTATTTGCTTCAGTGCTATCACAGAACCAAACGGGTACTCAGTAATAATTAAAGAACTGTCAGTGAGGATTTAGAATGCCATTTTTTGAGTTGATTTGACCTTATTAATAGCACCTTTCATTTTCATTTCAAGGAGAATTAAAATCTGGAAGCAAAGGCTTTGCGCTGCAATTCTGGAATCAGTTCCTGAAGTGTACCCATCCTACTTCTTCACAAGCATGCTGAGCATCCTTAATTCCCAAAAGGACTTGGGATTCTTAAGCACCTTGCAAGGAGTAGTCAGCACTTCAGAGCTTTTTATGCATGCAGTATTTGTACTTTGGGAAGATCAACATTACAAGCAGCTTTACAATGGCCTTGCCAGCTGAAGCTTTTGTAAAATGCGATGTCTGCTCTTGTTGTGTACAAGAACATTACTGATGTTTGTCAAAATGCAATGATCAGGAACTGCTTCCTACAGCCTGCTTAACATTCACTGATGAACGGATATGGAAAGCAAACACTTGCTAAACATAACATGCAGGATTGTCTGTCAGGCCTGCTGGAAAACAGCAAAGAGGGATGATCTCCGGATTAATTCCCCATCCCATTAATCGTTCAGTATGGGCAAACACAAGCAATGCACATGAGAGTAAAGAATCCTAGCCTGCCTTACAAAATTATGTGCTCAGAGGTGATCAGCCCCACTGAGGAGTCTGTGGGTTATGACAGACAGACATTTCTAGGCAAACACAACATGAAATCAAACCTTGGAAAAAGAAAGAGGACAAAAGGGACAATATCATTGCACTGTCACTGTGTAAGTCTGTTGCATTCCTGCAACTGGAGTATGGATTGTAGCTGACACACTCCCCTGTAAAAGGGTATACTTACTAAAGTTAGGAAAAATCAAAGGTGGTCAACAATGAATGTTATGGAATGAATGAAGAATGTTATGGAATGACTGAGTAAGTCTGAACATTTCAGCCTGGAAACAGATGACCAAAGAAGTATACAATGGATCACTCAACGATGATAGCAGGAATTGGGTTTAGAAGAACCTGGAGATGTTTCCTCAGGAAACATGTGTGATGTGGAATTCCTTGGAAAAGATGATGTGGTGTAAAATACTTATATGGGTTCATGGGGAGGCCAGGAAAGTCTGTTGAAAAGAAATCTGTTGAAGATTACTTCATCGACAAACCACAAGAGTTTCAGGAAACCCCTTGCATGACCTTAAAGAAGGAATAGGAGAAAATCTGGGTGAAGCAATACATCTGTTTATCCTGTTCTTACATGCCTCTAGGCAGCTGTTTATGGCCCATGGGTACAGAAAAAGAAAATAATAAGTCTTAGAAAAAGATTTGTTCTATGACTCCCCTAGCATATTTTTGTTCAATGCACAGTCTGAAGTCTGCAAGATTCCCTTGGCAGATTCATTCTGATTTTAGCAATGCCAACAGAAACACAAAACCAACAGAGTTACTCTGAAGAGAATTACATTAAGCAAATCTTCAGAAAAGAAATACCTGTGAAAAATGCTTTGAGTCAGTGGTGGTGATTGGAAACTGCAATGTGCAGTAAATGTTCTTTACCACATCAGGATGAAACCCAAGTGCCAGATTGATTTTTGCAGGTCTGGGGTAAGTGCTCAGACCCTGTAAGACAGTAGCAGCACATGCTAGACTGAGGGTAATTGCTAATGCATTCAGTTTTCTCTGCTCCATCCCTTCCCCACTACTTCTCTTTCCCTCCTGCTTAGACTAATGGATACACCAATGTGTATTGGGAATGACACGCTTTTTTTCACACCATCTATTTGAAAGCCACACTTTTTCCTACTGTTGTTGTTCCTTTTTCCACGAACCCACAGAAAGAAGAACAAAGAAAAGAAGTCCACTCACAGCTACTTCTTTTAGTGGGGGGCTGCAGTGGTCAGTAAGAAACGCAAACATGTAGTTGAGGCAGGCATTTGTTTGAAAAATTTTCATTTCCCAGTTGAGGCTACCTCAGCTTGAGCACAGAAGGAATATATTTTTACGTGCAAGGGCTCAATATATTAATAAATTTAGGATGGTAATAGCCTAATTTTGCAAACAGTGGATGACTTCCAATTCTTAGCAACTGATTTTATGCTATGGAGAAGGTTCAGCACTTCCTGCAGTTTTTATTCCCTGATGTTTTGTGCCATGAGACCTGCTGGTGTAGCCCACAACTCCTTCTTGGATTGTGTGCTATGGCTGCAGGCAGCAGCATGTGGCCTGGTGGTCTCCTCAGCTGGAGAAGTGGTCCAAGGGTGCATTCAGGAACAGCTCTGGGAGCCACAAGGACAGCCCTGACCCCGCTGTAGAAGTCCACGGGAGACGTGAGCACCTGTGCTTATGCTGGAGTCTCCTTGGATTTGTTCAGCATGTTTCAGCCATTCATGTACCCTCTGCAAACCTACAGGGGTACTGAAAAGAGATGTGCTTTCATGGAGAAAAGCAAAACACTGCTGGAAAGGCCTGCTTCATGGAGATGGACACTTCTTGGCACAGAGATGGGTATTTAGCAAACAGCACACTGCATGACCACAAACTTTTCACCTTCCCCAAAGTTTCTAGTGAGTTTGGGTTTTTAACTTCACTTCAACATCAATTTAGCAATAAGATCTATCACTCAAGAATAATCAGCACAATCAAACCTATTGCCTGCAAATATTCTTATGTGCCATGAGGGTCTGAGAAGCTAAATAATTCTTTCAGATCAAACTGTCAGTTTAAACACATTATAGAGTGTGTTTATAAAGTATATGCATTTATATAAAAGCAGCCTCACATTAGTAACTGAGAACTTAATTATCTAAGTTTTATGTCTGTAATAAAAGTGCCTGCAAAGAGTAATAGTAGAATGTTTTATTTTTAATTGTTTTTGATTGTCGAATCATTATGGACAACATGAGCCCTGAAATATTAAGGGGAAGAAAGGAGACCTATGAAATTTGAAAGTTGATTACTTGGATATTCAAATTCATCAGGAAGAGTTTCCAGAATTTTAGTTTCAGATAATTAAATTTTAGTGTCTCCACAGCTTCAGAATCTTTTTAGTGGGCTAGACTTTTTGAAGTATTTTTCTAAGGTTTAAAATAAATCTTTAAAGTCTCTCTAACAAAGGTAAAAGCTGTTTTTTGTTTAAACTCATCATCTTATACAGTAAACCCCCAAAGTTTTCTATGTGAAAAAGCAGAATGTATCTTCTCTGAGAACATGGGATTAATGAAACAATAAAGATTTCCTTGGCTAGTACTCTAACCCTATTGGCACATGCTTTTTTTTGTAAACTTTCTTGGCCAAGCTTCTCAATTATAAGGACTCTGGATACTTTATACTGCTTGGCAGCATAGGGAGTTTGTTAAAGAATATGGTTTTTATATAAAATAAATTTTAAATATGTATTTTTAAAACAATCATGTTAAATAATAAATATTTTATTTACCTGAGCAGATCCAGGCCTTAGGGCAAGACCCCTGCCGAAGTTCCTGGCAATGAACTAACACTTTCATCATAAAGCTTTACTTCTGATTGCTTACTCCTTATTTGCCTGGGTATTCAGTTAGCTTCTTTTAAGAATTTAAAATTATGCTTATCCATAATCTGAAATTTGTTGTACTTAGAGCAATACTACCAAAGCAGTGCTATGCAGACTATTTGTACAGCAAATAGGATCAGAAAAGAACAGACAGTGCCCAAAATCAGGGATACCAAAGGAAGACTCCATTTCTTAAAGATTTGTCACAAATATTAATATGGGCATCAGACTTAAAAATAGAAGCAAATAAACTAGATCACTAAATTTCTTCTCAGTCTTGTCAAACTTGCTTCAACTCTAATATTTTTTCCATTAATAATCCAATCTTCAAAACAAAATTTCAAAGCAAAATTTCAGAAGACATCATCAATCTTTACTTCTGCTTGTTAAGGTACCAAAATCAAATGGCAAAAAATGCCTTTTATATTGTCAATGTTTAAAAATGGATTTTGGAATCAAATGAACTTTCAAGATTTGTAAATTTATGAAACAATGGCTGAAAACAAGTGTTTGATCCATAATATAGTTCATTTATTATAGCATCGTTCATTAATTTTCCAAAGACTTTTCAAAACTGGGTGTCTAAGCCTGCTTTTCTTTTCATATTATTATTCCTTTCCCAGCAAAAGCTAAAACCCACAAGGTTGAATCAGTCCTTTTATCTACTGACTTCTGTTCAGTATTTAGGCCAACTATTCAAGCTTTTCTTCTTTTGTTATCAACAGGTCCCTTTCCATCTTCCTTTGTGCTGATTCTCAATCAGTCAAAATAGAGAGTGCCTTCAGGAGCTTTCTACCGCTATCCCTGAAATGTTAAGATCTCTTTCTCTGTTAGACTTTTATATTTTATTTCCTTGGATGTTTGTGTTATAAGTAATTTCATTCTTTCTTTTTTTTTTTTTTTCTCCAAGCCTTCCCAGTATTTCAATAAACCTCAGGTTTTAAAACCTTGACCCCTAGCAATCCTCATTATTAACATATGAGGGCTAGAATTGTTATGGCTCAAACTAAGTTTTAGTGAGTAGTTTTTTATTTAAGGACTGGTATCCAGAGACTCCCAGTGTCTTCACTGGAGCTCCATTTTGGATGGATAGCAACTTGTGAGAAGGCACTAAATGAGCACAGCAGAATAAAAAGCAAGAGATGGAGGCAGGAGAGAAACAGCAGAAAGAAAAAGAGGTAGGGAGTGGTAAAAAGTTCATATTTGGCGCAGCACCCAAATTTCTGAACAGAGATTAACCCAAGAAATCCCAATACTCTATTATTTTCTAGTGTCAAACAAATTTCTGAAGAGCAATTGAAACCTGGTAAGAAAATGTGTTTTTCTGCTCTCATGTCTACAGTATATCAGACTACAAGTGACCATTTAGATCAAGAGGTAAAACCAATGGAAAGGCATTTCCTCTGGGGGCCATGTGGGATTTCTCCTGGTAGGAGAGGGGCCAGAGCAGCTGCAGGACTGGCTCCCCATTGCCACCCAGCACTGTGCTTGGTTGGGTTGTCCCCTCATCCCTGTGGAGAACAACAGCAAAACTTGAAGTGGAAATCATGCCATAGGCATTGTCCATGACCTCATCAAATGCAATTAACTTCTTAATAAAACACATAAACAAAGGTACAGATGACATAAGATACATTATCCAATATATACTTTATCACAATCTAAACAGGATTACTAGCAAGGGGTGAAGACACATCAGTAAAAGGGCTAACAGAATGAGAAATGACTGAAATGCATTTGAGAATGGGAGAGATGAAACCTCAGATTTGCAGCTAAATTACACAGATTCACTTGTTTCTCAGCCTCCTATACTATGATACAGAGCAGTCATCTTAAATTATTCATAAAAGCTTGCAGTTTACACACCCTCATTACCAAAAAAATGAAATACAAGTTAATATCATGTTTTAGATTGCAATGATGTGCCCGTGCTCCTTACAAATTTCTCTAGTGATGCTGAAGGTTCACTGTGCCCTGGGAAGAAATGCCAAATGCCACCTAATGAAGAGGATGACCATCAGAAAGGGTGAGCTGAGAGAAACAACCAGCACCCTCCAAGGCTGGGAGCACATAACGAGTGCCGTGACCAAACGCACACGTACCTAATCTGTTGGAGGGGTTCCTTTTGAAGAGGGCTCGCAGCAGGCTCTGGGCTTCTATGCTCAAGAACTGCGGCATTCCCAGCTTGGCTCTGAAAGAACACAACACTTGAAAAGAAAATAGATTTTTCAAACTTTTTTTCCATCCCACTGTGGCTGAAACAGTGGAATTGTAGTAGTCAGGATGGGCTGACACATGAAATCAGTGACCAAAGGCTGCCTAAGCAGAGTGGAATACAGAGAACCTGATCTTACTCTACTGAATTTAAGGTAGGTTTTACCACTGACTTAGAGGCACAGCAGATCTAATAAATCTCACAAAAATTTTGCAACCTAAAGAGGTATTTTCCTACAGAATTTTTTCACTTTTTTTAGTTTGCTGGAAAAAATTTGGGAATCAAGAGGAATTTAAACAATCAAACAATGAAAAAACGTATACTAAACTGCATACTATTTAAAGAGAATAAAACTTTTCTCTTGGCCATTCACTGCTACAGAAAAAAAAAGGTAATATTGAGCAAAGCTAAGCTTTAAGTACTTTTGTCTGCATTTAACATTAAATGAATGGGACATTGCAAAGGAAAATATTTGAAACTTGGCAACAACAAAATATAAGATGTCCTGCAGAAATTTGACTTTCCTGCATTTTTTGGATACTGACATTATCACAACAAGTAAGATAAATTTCTTTTGTAAGGCCCTCTCAGTAATTCACTTCCTACTATTTATTCTGAAGGCAATTTTAGAGTTAAACACAGCCATCAGCTTTGTTTACCTTACTAAATTCACTTACTTTACCTTACTAAATTCACGCCTTGCATAGCTTTGGAAAGTTCATTATGCACGTTATTATTGTCTACCCTTCACATACTTGGGCCCTATGGAGTCTCCAGAGGGTAGAGTTAACTCACAGTTAGAAGAACGAAAGCAGTTTTGATACTCACTTGAGAATGAGTGCCATTGTCTCCTTTCTGTCTTTTCCCTGGAAGGGTAATGATCCCGTCAGCATCTCAAACTGTGGAGTAGCAACAAAATGGTAAATCAAATGTGCACTGGGATGGTCTGCATGGCTGAAAGACACCACATCCATCTTCTATTTCCAGCACAACTGAAAACTCAAGGAAAATAAATGATCCAACAAGCTGTGCTACAGAAAAGAAATAGCACAGCAAATGTGGATGACTGCTCCATTCCAGAGACATGTTACAAACTGTTTACACTGATATTTGTGTCAAGTTTTGGTATGTTTGGGAAGAAGTGTCACATATGCTGCTTCCTCCAGCACCTGTTTTATGGCCAATGCTGGAAGTGAGTTATTTGGCTGGAGGGACCCTTAGCCTGCATGAATATGGCTGTTCTTAGGTGTTTGGCATGGACTACCATGCAAGGAAAATGGATTCAACAATGCTACTCCCCATCTTTTTAGACTGAGTCAAACCACCTTTTTGATTGTATGTTTGCACTGCTTAGAGATGCCTCTAGTGTGTGCTGCAGGAGAAACAAGCCTAAACCACACATTCTCAAGGCGTTTGAGTGTGTCTTTTCTCTCTTGCTTTGGTTCCTCTGGCTGTACTCAGTGATGAATCTCAGAAGTGTCACATTTAACCAAGCCCAAATCTCAAAGCAAATTCAACAATCATCATCAATTATTTGCCTAACTCATCTGTTGAAACATCAATCAGTTATGGTTCCTTTGAGACAGATTAGTGCTATCAGTAAATTTGACAGGAATTTCACATCTGTAGGAAGGAAAAAAACCCAACAAAACCCCATCCAAAGAAGCTTGCCTAACTTGGATTCAATGCCAGGTTTTTCACACAGCTCTTGCCATGGTGTTTTATGGAGTAGCAGCTGCATTTTCTGACTAAGGGAGGTTGAATGCTGTGTATCATCTAATATGAAGACACCAAAAACATAGATCAGCTTGGACACAGAGGAGAACAGTATCCATTGAGGGTAAGGTGAACTGTTACTTGTTTATGTCTGTGACTCAGGCTTTGAATCTCTTCTACTATAATAATCTTATTAATTAGATTAGTGAATCAATCTAATAATTAATAGTCATTGCTATAATTCAATACCTGTTAAGGCAGGAAAGACTCTTCAAGCTCTATGTAGTTTTTGTACCTTATCCTACAAGAAACTACAGTGCTCCCAGAAAGCTCTTTGTGCTAAGGAACCTTTCATTACCAAAACTTGTATCAGACTGCCCCACAGCCTGACTCTTCCTTTAGCCCAGATTAAATACAGCTATACCATAAGAAAAATACAGAAAACAGAAGAAAACTAATGGTGAAACTGCTATGCTAATTTTGGGAGAAGGGCAGAGGAGACATTCAGAAGCCAGATAACTAATTCAATGTAGCTAATTGAAGGATTAATCTTCATTAGTAACAAATTACCTCAAGGCACTAAAACCCACAGTAGAAACAGAAAAAAAACCCCCTCACTTTAAAAAAATGTATATAGCTGACAAATATAAAAAGATTTGGAAAAAACTTAGGAGAGGCAAGAAAAGAGCTGCCTGGTAGAGCTGGAGAAAAGCAGCTTGTCTTCTACAAAGAAACATATTGGAGGAGAATTTTTAAACCCGCATAGATGGCAGGTGCTTAAGTACCATTTTCAAAGTAATTCTGACCTATTAGAGCCTCAGTCCTGATAAAAGTCTTCAGATATACAGGGAATGAGGGGCAGAGAACATTGCTTCCAAGGGCAGCAGCAGAAATGGTACAAATTGTACCAAACCCTCCTCATGATTTCCAGGGCATTTCTGCTCACAGTAAGTACCTAATGTTCACTTACACTTGCTCATGTTACTTTGTTGTTATAATAAATCTAATTCAGCAGCACCACAGCGGCTGCTATGTCTCATTATACTGGCATAAATGGGCTTGACACTGCTGATGCAGATGATACAGATATAAGCAACTGCTTGGTCAGTGACTGTGGGAAGGGATTTTAGTTCGCACCCACCCCAATATCCCAGGAATACCTGCAAATGCACCGTGGCTGCAAAGGACAGAAACCAGAACAAAGGAATTCTGAAGAAATTTAAGTTGCAGGAGGCAGCAGGGAGAATGACTGTCCTGAAGGCTGCAGGGAATATTTACTGTGCTGCTGTAATGGCCAGCACTTTGTTACCACATGTCCCCAACTGCAGAGGCCTAATGTTGAGATTAATTCAGGTTCAGAAGAAATGCACTTAACATCAATATTTAAAGTGAAAGGCAGCTACGTAAGTTACATGTACCAGAGCTTTTTACTTCAATCAACTCAGCTAGGCAGCATCTGCAAGAAAGCATTAGTTTCTCAATTACAGTCCTGACTAAATGTGTTGAAGGTTAAAAATGAAAGAACAAGACTTAAAATAAAATTTATAGTTCATCTCATCAGTTAAAGCTATCACTTCAGTGCACAATGACCTGTCTTCCTCCTTACTTTTTCAAAAAATCAAAACTCTTGCTCAACCTGAATATGAAAACAGAAGTGAGAACATGCTGCTTACACTCTTGCACATAAATACAGAACTGTATGGGTCACAGCAGTTTGACAAGAAGCTGAGCCTAGGGGTGAATGTACTCTGCAGTATTTTTATCTATTAAAGCAGTCCCTATAGTTTTGCTGGGAGACTCAATTTTCATTCCCTCCACTTCCCCATCTGTATAAACCATCTGTTTGCTCCTTCCTTCCCACTGATTCCCTTCCTGGGTGTTTTGGAGGGCAATCTTCTGTTCACAGTATTTCAGAAGCCTGCACCTCCCTCCAACCTTGACTTCCTCTCTGTACCAAAGAAAGTGCAAGAAAGGCAAATATTCTTTGTTCCAGTTCAGCTGCCTATTAAGAAAACCACTGAATTAAGCTTAATGGAGCCACACAGTCCAATCCCTGCTGAGGTCTCAATATACTATGCAGTGCTCCCTTTCTCTAGTTTTCAGGGCAGTCTCCCATTTCAGTAGGCAAAACATGAGCACTTCTCCGAGGATACACATGGGGGAAGACCCTGGAAAAGAGTGCCACATTTCCTGAGGAAATGGATTCAAAAAGTGACCTTGGAAGGTCATTGGGGAAGATAACGAATGAGAAAAAATCCTCAGCCTGGGTAATTACCATATGAATCTTCTTAAAAGACGGAACAAGAGCAGGCTGTGCAAATGACTTCAGCTCAAGTCTGCTGAAGTATTGTGAGCATAGGATAAAACTCAGAGTTACAAAGAAACTTGATACCACTCTGTTTTTGAAGAGAGAGACACTCTCATCAGAATGGCCAGGTTCTCCTCTCAACACTTCCAGTCATTTTTCAGGTATCTGAGAACTGTCAGGTTAGTAATTTGCAAAATGCATTAAATACTTTTCATTATTATCTGAGTGTGAAACATTATGAATTACTGCTTGCAAAGGGTTGAATCCCTTAACAAAGCAGCAAGCATAAACATTCAAAATCATGTTCATGAACACCATCTCTTGCAATAAAACAAGTGTTATGATGGGATTTTATGAAAGAACATTGTAATGCTTTGATGTCTTGTATTGATTTTTCCAATGCCACTGTATAGTTAATACAAAATTAGTACAGAGCTGAATACTTTCAATACCAAAGGGACATTTTCTTTTCTTGTGAAGATGTCACTACTTGCTGACATATATGAACACATTTCTTCCTGTTTGGGACTGCCTAGCAAGTCATCACAGCGATTTCTCTCATTATTCTGCTCTCTCTGCTCACATGACTCTCAAAGGTGTACAGTGTTTTTTTTCCTGAACTGAAAGAGAGATAAAACCTTCCGTAAGGCCTGTCACCTTGTAAATCAGCTGGTTGGATGAACTACAAAAGCACTGTTTTGTGAGGCCTTCTAAGAGATTTGTACATGTTAGATCATGCAGACCAGTTTATCTGGGCTTCAGAGATGGTAATGTAGGCATCAAGACTCTTGCAGTGCAGCTCAAAAAAAAGGTATTATTTACATACCCAACTGTTTAACAATTTAGGCCAAGCACTTGTTCATGAAGATCACTTGATGCAAAGCTTTTGCAGAGCATATCCTATCCAAAATCTCCAATGCAGTAAGATACAGAAAGGCAAAAAATTAAAACTCTCTGGTCACGATAAGCTGCATAAATTCACCAGCACAAATTATAGTTGGGTTTCAGCAGTCATCACCACATATTGGCTGTCTTCTGGAATGCTGGAAAGGGCGAATTTCAAGATTTGCATAACTACACTGATGCCTTTGGATTTAGCTTTTGTATTTTCAGGTCCTGTACTGCTTTAGTCTGTAACTCTAAAATGCCATAGCCTGTTAGCTACTGTTCTCACATTCTGGTTAGACATAACAAACCCTCTCTGGGCCTGGACTCAAGGACACTTTGCTGTCCCATGCCCCAAAACATGTGAACTGAGCCTCTGGGGAGGGGAAACAAACTTGAGGTAATTACTTCAGTACCTGAAATTGTAATTGGAGAATTAACCTTGTATGCAAATGGACCAAACTTATAAAAGTGTGAAAAACCTGTGAGCCAGTGTCCACCTTGGGTGTAGCCCCTCAGAGGCTTTTTGACTGCCCAAGGTGTACCTACTGAAGGCCTTCAATAAATACCCGCTTTTATTCTCTTAATCTTGTCTACCCTCTGTTTCCAGGTAGCCACTCCAAGGCATCAATATCTGTTGACATACAGTANCTACCCTCTGTTTCCAGGTAGCCACTCCAAGGCATCAATATCTGTTGACATACAGTAAGACACCATAAAACAATTCAAATAAAGAGAGCAGCAAACAAACAGAGCAGGTTACAGTTTCAATTGTATGCCCTGTGTCAAAGACCTAGGTGGTAGTAAAGTAGTAAAGGTAAGGTAGTAAGGCAGTAAAGTAGTTATTGATAGTGAAACTCCTGGTGAATGATAATTAATGAAATAATTAATAACATAATTAATAAATAAGACCAGAATTTAGTCATTTTCATACAAGTTTGCTTCGCTATTAATAAACACAACATGCCACATTGAAGGAGTCTGCAAGGACCACTCAGTTTGATTCTAGCCTGTGCTTTGGTCAATGCATGTTGGCAAGGAGCCGCCAGCACAACCTGACCCTTCATACAGAAACATTAATCCCCCTTCACAGAACAGAACAGAACACACTAGTGAGTGTTTGGTTGCCTTGATGATGAGGAGGATAAGGCCATGTTATAACTATCTGCCTAATATGCTTCCTTTTTTGATTAGAATTTTAGATGTGAAAAGTACATTATCACATACAGTTTCTTTCAATCTATGCATATTTCATCAACTGGTACATTTTCTTTGTCTATTTTACATCATACTGCAAAATGCTTAGGAAGAAATGCTAATAAATCATTTGAATATCGTTTAATTATTTTCAGGTTGACAGAAAAACAGCTTTTCTAATAGAACATACAAATGACAGAACAAGGAAAACAAGGTGAAAAGAGCAGACTGAAAGACAACACTAGAAAATCCTCCCACATGTTTAATGTGTGGAAATACACATTTTTCTGTCCCAACAAAGTAACACTGAAAAGGGAAAAAGGTTGAACTGCTTGACATATTTTTCTCTAAGATGTCTGGTAACACTTAAAAGCTTAAAGCATTAGCCTGGAGTTTAAAGGGTTTTACTTTCTTTAATTCATCTCCTTTTATAAGGATTCTTACCTTTTCTAATTCTAATATGCCCAATCCTTAGGGGAGGGTTGAAAAGAGCAATGGAATGAAAAAAAGTAAGAAATGCTAGCATAACCCAGGAAGGAAGTAGTCTGGTTTATTAAGAGTTCATTAGCTGGTGAAAGAACAATCTATACACCAAATGCATCGCCATTTAATGGGAGACAAAGAGTGATCAGACACAGCTATCCTCCAAAACTAAATATGTAATAAAAAATTTAAAGGCTGAATTATTCTTTGTCACATAACCTATTGATTTTTGTGAATAAATGTATATAGTTCAAAAGTACTGATCATCCATAAATGGATTTGTGGCCACAGGAGATAAGGATGTTCCATTCCTTTTATAATTCACGCAATAAATTACAAAATTTATGTAGATTAACTGCTGCCAACCTGCTAGATCAAGGATATAGGCCCTCCCCCACCCAAATTTTCACATTGTTTCCTATACTTCCTCTCATGGCACCAGTTGTCTGCTTTGGGTAAACAAAATTTAAACATATTCTATGGATTTTGGTATGTAGTATAATATATAGCTACCAAACATAACCTCCATACCACAGGAAATAGTACCATATTAGAAGAGCACATTGCTAACTTCTGCTTCTGCCCTGGTTCTGCAGGGAAGCTGTTACAACCATGGTGAGGGGCCCTGTGAGCCACATCTGCCTGGTGGTGGCCATGCCCTGAGCACTTGGGTAGTACTGCAGCCTGCACACTTCAGGAGAGAGCAGCATCCCCTGTTACCCAGACAAATCCCTGTGAGAGTAACAAATGCCTGGTGTCTGGGCTCAAGGGACAGCACTGTGCTTGATAAAACAGTGCTGTGAATATCCGCTTCCAAAAACCTACACTGTTCATACAGCTTTTAAAAGAATCACAGTGTCACAAAGCAACTTCTTCATCTTCATCTACATCAGCAACAACAGAACACAGACTGAAGAGGCTGGAGGGGTGCAGGTTAGCATCTGAAGACGTAATTTTAGAAGGCTGGCTTAAGGAAAAAACTTCCCTGATACTCCAATTTTTATCTGAAGGATCTGATCTCTCCTACAGCCACCCCTCCAACAAAGAAGCACAATTTTTGCATTACCATGAGCACACCAAAGGACCACCAGTCGGCACTCTGTGTGTGTCCTCGCCGGTTGACCACCTCTGGGGCCATGTACTCTATTGTCCCGCAGAATGAGTACGCTCTCTTGTCATGGTCGATGGCTTCTTTACTCAGACCAAAATCTACATAAAGTGAAGCAAAAAAGACTTGTCAGGTCTCTAAAAATCACTACTAATGCTTCTGCTCACTTAAATTGTTTGAACAAAACACACCAATCAGCTGGAGAAGCGCCCTTCTGTCTGTGTGCAGAAAGAGGCTGCAGGCACGTATGCGCTGGAGCCCCGCCTTCATGGAGTGCTTGGCACTCCAGCCTATGTGGCTGGTACTTGAAATACACTCTGAAAGTAGGCATATCATTTTCTCTGTTCAGAATGAGGTTCTGGCCCAAGGCAGAAGGGAGTTCAAATAAGGAGAAATATACAGTTCAGGTTTGGTGAAGACAATGCTAGTGAGGATTCCTACACGGGTAACCAAAGTATTAGGAATAATAAACACAGATTACACCAGAGAAAAGGTTGGCTACACAGCACCTCTAGAGTGGCAAAGGGATGTCTTTCCAGCCATCCTCTACCTGGATTAAATACTCATATCGGAATCATCCTTCCATACATAGTGATAGGCAGCCAAACCTGCCTGCTTCACATCAGTCAAGAGCACAATTTTACCAAAATGCTATGTTCTCCATGTGTTGTGCAGCATGGAGGTTTGACAAATTGACAGAGAAGCCCAACACACAAACTCTTCTGGCTTCTAGTTTTTGTAAACAAACTCCTTCCAACCAAAGACCAGGATGCATGGAATATACTGCAGGGAAAAAAAAAATCAGCTTGTAGGCATGAAGTTTCCTGTTCCTCACATACCTGTTATCTTAATGTGACCCTCTTCATCAAGAAGAATGCTATAAAGCAAAAAAAAAAAGAACCATTCATTCATTAGCTAGGCACAGAGTGCAGTTAAAAACCACAAATATAAAATATTTAAGTAGGTAAGGAATATGCAAGTGTCCTGGGGCGACATTAAGAAGCCGCCTTATTCCCTTCCCGTCCGCTCAGTGCCCAAGGACGCTGCCACGGCCCGAGGAGGCAGCTGAACAGCTCAGCCCAAAGGCTCCGGGGTCTGGGCAGGGCTCGGAGGGAGTGCGCCGGGAGCGCCGTGCTGCTTTTCTGGGTTCCCTTGTGTTCCAGCAAGCTGGGAAAAGGTTCTGTTGGTTTTTTTCTTGTTCTTTTCCCCCTTTCCTTCCCCTTCCCTCCTCGCCGGCCCGGGGAGCCTGCGGGGGCAGCCCCGTGGGGTGGCTCTGACTGGACCGAGCCCACATGTCAGTTCCCTCTCCGGGAATTTGTTGTATTTTGAGGGGTTTTTTTTATCCTGTTCTACCCAGTTTTGTTTGTGTGTTAATAAACAGTTTGATTTCTTTTTCCCACTTTCACTTCTTGTGACCCATTTGCCTCATTGACGGAGGCCCTTTTCCCTTCGGAGGAGACATTCACTCTGTAGTGTTTCCTCCTGAAGTTTTGTCTCAAAAACCAAGACAGCAAGACTCAAAAACTTGTGTAAACAAAACCTTAGTGTTTTCTGTGGCTCCAGAAAGAAAAAAGAACCTCAGAGGTTTGTCTAATCTCCTGTCTGAAGCATGCACAGCCTGAGGCAGTTCCATGAGGAGCCTCCTCCTTGCTCCATAGGATGGTCAAGGTGGGCATGCAAGCAGAGCTCAGAAAGAATAGAGTGTTTAAAGCCAAAAACTACAGAGTATATGCTTCTAGCAGGAGAAGAAGCTACAGGTTTCCTGATCTTGTCATAATAAAGGAAAATCACACAAATAATCAGGGCTTGGACTCACTGGACCTAAAATTAAGTCCAAAGGTTCCTGCTGAAGTAATAGAAGTCATCACAGAGCACAGTGACTAGTCATAGCCTAACTGCATGGACGTCAGCTTCTGCTTGTTTTTTCTGTCCAGACCACAGATGAAAATTCAGCCTAGGAGCCAAACTCAAGTATTCTCACATTTGCCACCTGCCAACATATTTTTTCCTCACAAAGGCACTCCAGCATTTCTGTATCTCACAAAAAGCAGCCCTAGTTTTTGTGGAAACAAGAAGGGACACTGAATTTGAAAAATAATGATTTTGGTAAATAAAACCTGGCATAATAAGGAAAGTAGTCTTCAGTCCTAATTAGACATAGTATATTTTTCTTTTCAAAATGATCTATCATGGTGCCAGCTATTTCTATATTCCTCTTCTCTTAGAGAATCACTTTAATCTAATTATTCGGGAAGAAAATAGGACAGAAGTGAACCAAATATAATAGGCTATACTTTTGTGAAAAGTTGTGAAAAGAAACATAATTGAAAAAAGATGCTCTTCTGTCATTCATTTATGCATTTAGAAAAAGCTTCCTCAAAGAGCAGCAACTAAGTCAGTACTAGGTATCCAGTAATTAAAGCCTTTTTTCCTTGATAAAAGCATCTTACTTTTATTCTTTCTCCACAGTTTTCTTGAACACATAATTTTCAAGTACTAGTCTATAACAGACATGTTTAAATGTATTTTTGTGACTGTGACCCCTAAACCTGTACTTCAGAAAAGAACAGAATAAAACACCTGCCAGTGTGGAAGTGAGCATGAATGTATGAACTCCACAGACCTGGATCTGGAAAAATAGCAGGGGAAATAGAGCTCATAGAAATCACCCAAAAATATGCCCCACACCCAGGAAGCCTCTGTGAATAACAATGCAATTCAAAGGTTGTGGGAATTTCCCCAGAAACATTGTTTTTCTATTTAATGGATTTTAAATTACATAATTTCCTATTAAAAATCCAGGCTGCTTCTGTATGTATACAATTTATGTTTCCCATACCTTTACTCTGGTTAGAGGGTCCATACCTTACCCTTATTAAAAGGATGGAGGCAACACCAACACAGCTATCAGACTGATAATACTGACTGAAGTTGAGTCAGAAACATACAGCAACTCTTTCTCACACTGAATGTTTGAATGAGCAGCAAAATTGGGTGCATAGCCTATATCCCCCAAAACGAGATCTACAGTTCCCTCCTCCATCTCATGTTCCCTAACCACCCCTCTACCATGCCCTCAGCTGCTGGCAGCCTCTGTGGCCCCTTGCAGCACCCTTTGGACATCTGGATATTTCCACATTTGCCATTTGGCAGCACAAATAATGCTATAGTTACTAACTGAAGATTATGTTCCATGTAAAAAGAAAACAATATGCTAATAGCAAAAAAAAAAAAGGGCAATTGTTGCACTGAATTATCTTAGAGTGAAATTAAGAAGCAAAGAACAAAGTATCTGCTTCTAAGAATCCAAATTACAACAACAAACAGTTTTCTCCAGTGTGACTGCAGAAGCAAACTTACTATCTGATCATTCTCCATACTCTCTTTTTATCTTTATCACTTTACAGCTCCTTTTTATCCTACAATGTCCATAGTAGAATTTCTACTGTGGCAATCACAATTACTTTAGCAATGGTTTGCAGAATATACTACTCTGCAATAAGAGTTTTATTCTGTGGAAAGCAAAAAAGAATCAGAAGTTTTTAATATGACTCAGGCTTGAGAATAGTCTTTCATTTAAATTAATGTTTTAAAATTATAAAACTCATAAAAAGTAGACTAATTTTAAATGCTAAACTAGGTTACAATCTCACTGAGTGATAATCTTCAGCTAGGAGTTTTTTTCATTTTATTTGTTCAGTCTAAGGCTTGAGTGCTTTTACTGTCATTGTCAACCTTCTCCTCAAAGCAGTAATAACAGTTATTAGGTGAAAAATACACCAACACCATAAATAAGTGAACCACACAAAGGCTTGGAACAAAAAATGCCACAAAATAAGGGTGTCTCTTAGAGGAGACTGAGGAAGACCTCATTGCAGTCTACAGCTTTCTGAAGAGGGGAAGAGGAGGGGCAGGCACTGATCTCTGTGGAGACTGGTGATGGGCCCGAGGTATATGTTGGATATTAGGAAACAGCTCTTCATCCAGGGGTTGGTTTAGCACTGGAACAGGCTCCTCAGGGCAGTGGTCACAGCACCAGCCTGACAGAGCTCAAGAAGTGTTCGGACAATGCTCTCAGGCACATGGTGTGACTCTTGGAGTTGTCTTGGGGATATCCTATTATTCTATGACTGAACATTTTTGCATCAGGATCATCCCACAAACATTCAAACTGCTTTCACTGACCTCAGTTTAAAAGTATGCCTTGAGTAAATAAAGGCTGGAAATCTCCATGCTGGACTGTAGCTAAATTATTAGCAGCAGAATGACATACTCTGAATTACAGGAGAGGTCTCATAGCACAGCCAGGACTGCAAACTCTGTATCAACTTTTCTGCTGCAACTTCATCACAGGGATAGAAAGCTTTCATTATGGGTTGTTGGCATTGTTTTATATCAAGTCTTAAGTCAAGGCCTGAAAAATTCTCTCCATTTCTCTCTTTATTTTTGGTTTTTAGACATGTCTTTTGGACTTCACTTTGAGCTCCAGCATTCCCAAATCAATGTGAAGTTCTGCCAAATCTAATAAAACTGGAACTCTGGGGTTGGTTGGTTTGGTGGGGTTTTTCTGGGATTTGTTTGTTTGTTTGTTTTGTGTGGGTTTTTTTGTTGTTGGTTTTTTGGTAGGGTTTTTGGTTTTGGTGGTTTTTTGGTTTTTTTTTTTTTTGGATGATCTAAGTTTCTTTCTAAGTGAGAGCGGTTTTGCAGAAGATTCAACCCACACTTTATGTTTTTCAGAAACTGTAGCCAAATTTTCAGGTTGGAAATAAAACCTGAGACTTTATGAAGATTGTTTTATTTCATTGCATGTTTTGTTATGAAAGTACCAGATGAAGTAGACAAATATCTACTAAAGAGATGAAGCTTCTCACAAATTGTCAGAGTTTTGTGACATTTCAGTGTTTGCATGACCCCATACCTATCTCACATGACCCCATGCTATCTCACCCTGCTGAATACAAATTCCTCTCTCCTGTAGCTTCGCTGACAACATGAGGCCAAAAAGGGACTGTGAACATCAGTGGAAGCTTTTCACCATAACCCTTTGTCTTTTACTGATTCTCAGATCTCCCCTCTCTACACTTACATTCATAAATCAATTGTCATGGTTTGCAGCACATGGCATTAAAAAGGGCTGTTTGTGTTTTTTAGATTATAGATCTACATATTAGATGTTATTATATGAGCTGTTATGTATATGTGAGCTGTCCCTTGTATACACAACTGAGGGCCTTAATACCACTCCTTGTGAACCTAACCCCTATGCCAGCACTCAAGGTGCATCTAGATTCCTGAAAAGAGAAATTGTAAAGATAAATAATAATATTAGTCTGTTCATTTTCAAATGGTAGAGTTATTTCTAAGTCCCTCATAGCCTTAAACCATGACATAAGAAATAACATATGCATCATATACTACTTTATAATAAGATCCCATTTATCTATTTTGGTACATTTACCATATTTAATAGCTTGATTGTGCAGTTCTTAAGTAAAATTGTGCCTCACCATGTAAGGAACTCAGTGGATTTCAGTGTACTGAACAATACCTTGTCCCACGAGGGATGCCACTGAAATCGCCAAGATAACTCAAGGAGAAGAATTTGTCTGCAACAATTCAAGAGAAGTATCTGCTTGTTCTAAACAAGGTTTTAACCATAAATGCTCAATTACTTGTCTTTTTGAAATAAGTACAGCTGACTTGAGAACAAATCCCAGTTGCACTTGAAATTAACTCATAGATTTGAGTTGTTAACATGGATTTTTGCTCAGGGAATCTTGAAAAAAAAAAAAAACAAAAAAACCCAAAATGCTGAACCTTAAATTTTAATGTACTCAGAGTTCTTCCAAGTGGTTTGAACAGTGCTATTTTCTAACTTTTCTTTTTACATATAGAATTCTAATGAGCTTTATTTTAGCATACTTAGAGAGCTGGCATGCAAACTTAAATCTATCAGCAAATTACTTTTGGGAACTTCTGAAGAACACAAAAGCATTGAACAATGAAAGGTCAAATGCAGCATCTATCTTTATTCAAGGGGGGAAGAGAGATAGAGAACTGGGAAATTATAAATTCATTAATTTATCTCCAGTTCTGCAAATCTGACAGAGCAGACCTTGTGCTGTAATCATGCTGGCAATGCCTCTCCTGAAGATGTGTGTGTGTGAGTCTGCACGTTGCACTTCAAAGGCGAGAGGAATCAAGGGAAACCAAAGGGAAGGAATGAGAATGACTGAACACTTATAAAGACTGACTAGTGAAGAAAAGATCAGTAGGTGGATTGTTTAGGGTACAGAAGAGGGTCTAAGGACAAGGATGTTCTCACTATTCCCTGAGGCTGCTGCTGAGAGCAGAATAAGCAAGTTGGGGCATCTAGGAGAGCAGGCCAAGGAGCAGTGGCAGCAAAGAAATTTCAAACTAGCTATTAGGAGCAACATTCTAGATGAACAGCTGGTGGAGCACTGCCAAGAGGCCTCCTATGTAGACCATGGGGTCTCCACCAGCTGTCTTAAACCTAGGTTAGCAACACACATGTAATGGTCTTGATAAATTTGATCCAGCCAGGGGCAAGGGGAGGATGAGAACATCCTGGGATAGTCCTAATTTTCTTTTATTGCCTTATTTAGAAAGTTACTATTTCCCAGATGTAATTCAAACATTTAGCACTTTTTCCTTCCTTGAGAATAATATTTTTATTCTGCTCTATTTCTTTAACATAAACCTAAAGTTCCAGCGCAATCATAGGCTGTCATGCTCTGCTGTCCTAGGTGTGACTACACGTAGGCTTTACACTAACAGAGCTTTTTTCAGAGGATATGGTTTTTCCCCAGGTATGAACTCCTGGGTCATTTCCTTTCCTATAAAACAGTTATATTCATGTAAACTAATTTTATACTATGTCAATTGCATCCAAATGAAATTGTATTACAGTTAATCCACTTAACTGCACCTCAAAGACCACAAACCATATATATAGAAGTTAGAGAATGCAAGAGTGACGGCTGCCACCTTAACTTTACACAGTGATCTCACTGTATAAAGGTCTTCAGCTATGTGATACACTTTTTATTTTCTTCCAGAGAAATCTTGTCTCAGTTGGCAGACTGGTAACACATAGGGACAGATTTTAGGAGAGCAGTACAGTGAAAGGGATGGCTGGTCTCAGCTCAGACAAAAATACAGTGAAAACTGGATTCCATCTATACCTTTTCAACGTGCTTCTATGTGACAAGGACAAATTAGTGATACCTCCCTTCCTTAGATGAGCTCTAATTTCTCAATTCACTGATCCCTGATTTGAAGCACTGCAGCTTGGTCTGCAGAAATATAAAGTGCTCTCACTTGCAACTGGAGTCATTGAGAGATGTTTTTTGAGATGCTAAGTGACACTTCCTGCTGAGAACTCTGAAAAATCCAGTTCTCCATATCTCAAGTACAATGAACAGTTTTGACATACACTTAATTTTCTACTTGGTTTCTAACTTATCCTAAAGCAAAAAATTACAGTATGTGCCTATAAATGTAACAGCATTGTGACTTATATCTGAATATACAAGCTCATGTCTGGATACTTTCCAATAGCAGATTCATATATCATGTGTTATCTCAAAAATCAGCCAAATCTAACATCAGAGAGAAAAGCAGTGTGCATGACTCATACTAATGCTCACTAAAATCAAAGTTTAAAACTGAAACCCTGTAATTGGAGTTATTCTATTGTGTACATGTTTGTTGATGCTGAATGGATAAAACAGCAATTCAGAATGAAGCTGAAATCAAGGAGCCGCTGGCAGACGATGCTGCCGTGGCTGTGGCAGCTGGGGCGTGACCACTGCCTACCTGCATTTTGTATCAGGAACAAAACAGTACTTTTCTCCCTCCAGTTTTTCAATTTGCAGGATGACTTCCCATATTTGCCAAAGACTCTGGTTTCCAGTTTTGGTTGCATAAATAGGCAAGATTGGAAAATTTGGTTAACTGCAAAAACCCTCTAGCCCAGAAGACTGAGAGCTCTTGTTACGTGCATCTGTTGAATTGGCATAGGACTACTACTACTATTACTTTTCTCACCAAAACATAAAAATTGACTTTAAAATTTAAATCATATAGAACTGTAATGGAGATAAACAGTCTTCTCCCCCTCAACTTCTCACTAACAAAGTCTACATTTCCATCACTTTTGGTCTCATGTTTTGTCCATGAGAGTGAAAGCAATACACTCAATTTTAAAGGAAGAGCTGCTTATTTTTCAGTTTGATGTCACAGATGGAAAATGCTGCTGTGCTGTTAGACTTTGAAAGTTTAAACAATTGCCAAACAGACTGCCCTCAGTGGTTATCTTTTATAAATGCTGGTGACCATTACATTAAAAAGGAACTTTGAAATTTTGCAGCCTGATTTATTCAAGTTGTCACAGCAGATGCCAGCAAAGCACCAGGCAAAGGGCATAGAATAAAAACAGTATCACGTCACTCCCAGTGATAGCATTGAGGGTGTCATTTACTCTACTGATGTATTGCAAATAAAAAAAGAGAAAGGAAAATTAGGACCACCTTACAAGTGAAAAATTGCTGCAAATACAAGTGAGAACAAATATTTTGGAAAATATTTTGCACAGTTAATACAAGTGTTTTAAAAATCCTGATTATCATGTCTCTCATGAGTTAACAGACACACAAGTTTTCAGACATGCTCATTTACTTTAAGTAATAGCCACAGTAAAACTGATCAGTGCAAGGACATATTCCATATGAGCTGGAAGTGGAGTTGCTTTGAGTGGTTTACACTGCATCAAGGGGAAGGCCAGATTAAATGCTGCAAACAGAGAACATTGCCAGTGAGGTTCAAGGCACAGGGATCTGAATTCTTTACTGAAATCATTCACAAAAACTGAAGACCAGGCACACAGAGGTCCCATCATAATGGAGCACAGTCAAAATATTAGGCCTCACACTAAAATGGTATGATAGGAAAGTCCTACTGCTCTTAATGAAGGTCTCGTGTAGAGTCTCACAAACAAGAAGGAAGGGAGAGCCCCTGGCACCTTCTCATTTAGTAGTGTGACAAGGAGCAGAAGCAGCCTAAAAGTTCATGTATTTATATTTCAGTTCACTTTTACTTCTTAACTTACTTTTCTGGTTTTAGATCCCTGTAAATAATTCCAAGACCATGGAGGTGGTCTAATGCCAAGGCCAGCTCAGCTAAGTAGAACTTGACATCCTCTTCTGTAAACATCACCTAGAGAGAAGGAAGAGAAGACCACATCTATTTACTGGACAGCAGAGGGCTGGCTTCCCTTAAACAGACACAGGTCTAACCAGGAATGCTGGAAGAACCATCATATCAGGTTCAATTTTCCATAATTTGTCTGAATTGATATTAACAATTCTTACCAGATTCTCCTTATAAAACCAGTCTTGATCTGTTGAGTACCTCTGTTCCTTAAAATATGCTGCTCTAATTTGTCTGTTTGATCTGTTTCAGATGACATTATGTCACAATAATAGGAATAAATTATAACTTCTTTTGGAGTTTTAATTAGCCTTTGGAAATGAACAGCAAAATTAAACACATTCAGTGCAGCCCATATTGCTTTCATAGCCCTTAACTTGCTAAAATCTTGGCATTTGGTTATCAAATTCCCATGAAACGGAAACCTTTTTTAGGAAGTGAAATACTTCCAAATCTGAGCAGAATACATGGAATGAAGAGACTCAGATGAATTAAAAACCTCCTGCCTTGGAGGTTCAAGGAATCTCAGTGAAGATGCCCTAAGCAGTGATGTCTTGTTTAACATCCACGGCCCGATGAGGTGCCAGCTGAAGACAGCTTTTTCTGTAGCTGATGTGGATACTGATAACATTGAAAGCTGTGTTTTAGGTGAAGAAACTTCTGTAATCAAAAAACCAATAAGCTCTGAAAAACTCAGATGGCAGGAAACCCCTCTGGTTCTACTTCCATTGTATCTCAGACATTCTCTTTAACTAAATTTCAATATGCACAGAGATAATAATGCAGAAAAAGAAGCTGAAATATATTGGATACACAAGTGTGAATATTATGCATGACAGAAGTAAAATGAGTCAGCTCAATACAAATTTACTTGTCATATGTAAATGCAAATTCTACAGTAGAAGTTGCAGAGCTTAATTTTAAAATTAAGTCTCTGCTCTCAGAAAGGGGTAGCCAAAATATCTGAGTGCTTTGAGAAGTTCCAGACAGCTGAGAGTAAAAAAAGAGATGATTCAGAGAACAGATGTCACATCATATAATTAAGAATTTTACCGCAAAGGCTAGAAATAAAAACACAAGGAAAATAATAAATAAATACACAAGCAAAAACTCTAAAAATTTAATTTTATTAAATGTAAAAACTGCATTAATTTTCAAAATAAATTTTAGTTTTTTATAAGGTTTAAAATAAATAATGTAGGCAAGAAATTAAATCAATAGAATTAAGTAAAAATCTAATCTATACATTTACACCTAGTTAATGTCAGATGTTTCAAAAAGAGCAAGAAATAGGCAAGCTTTCCATGCATGCATGCATGGGATCTGACTGAAAGTCCACTGAAATCAATACCTTTCAACCAAATTTATAATAACAAATTGGAGACAGTTTAAGTTGTCCCAGACCTTCTTGCCTTACAATACCTGGTCCCTAAAGAGCTGCAAAGTATAGGCAGACAAGGTGAGCTGAAAACACTGAAAAAAGAGAAGTATGTTTTTACTGTCAGCTTAAGAGGACTCGTTCCGATGGTATACAGAAGAGAAGTCAGTGAACTGCCTTGGAAAAGCTTTGGGGAAAACATGCAGCTTTAAAAAAGTATAAAGTCTAAGCTGTTATCTTCCACTTTTGAGTACCCTGGCTGAGCAGAACAGGGACCTGCCCTCTTAGGCAAGAGCCACATTTTCTGTCTTCTTCCATGGAACTGGAGAGGCCCTTGCTGAGACAGCAGCGCTGCCTCACTAATGAAGCGTGGCCTCATGACAATGGAAGAAGGATATTTTAAGTTTAAATTTTTAAAATCTTTTCCCTCATATTAAAAATAACTGCTACCAGGGACTGAATATTTATACAAGGATCATTACTCAGCAGTGTAATTAACTTGTTACCAATGTCTTCTCGCATTAGCAAGCAAGCCTTAAAAGCAAATACTTGGGGTCCCAAGCTGCACTGCACACAGCAGCCTGCAGCATGTCACTGAATCAGGAACGGAATGGGGAGGGCAAAGAAAGCTAGGGAACTTTTGACTGAAAATACTGTTTTCACCACTTTTTTAGTCCATCAGTAGCTCCCCAAACCCAAGAAGAGCAACAGAGCTTCCCCTCAACATGGCATTTGAAAGGTCCCTATCTTTAAAGACTGTGATAAGTGGTTGCCCACACCCCTGTCCCCACAACCTGGGAAGTACCAAGGGCTGGGGACATCGTGTCAGTGACAGAGAAGTCCAGGACACAGACAACTGCAGGGCAGCCATCCTGCCTCACTGGAGCCTCCTGCACTTCTGCAGGGACATGTCTGGGACTGCTGGCTCACAGAGGTTTGGAGATACAGAACAGACCCTAATGAACCGGGAAAACCTACGGCACTAGGGTGAGACTGGGGTTTGGGATTTCCCCTGCCTGCAGCAGTCCCTCTGCAGGGACATGGCATGCAGAGGACAGGGGAGGGATGAGAGCCTGGAGAGGGTATGGAAGCAGCAGCTGCTCCTGGCAGGCAGAAGGAGGGCAGGTGAGGGCTGTGATAGTCAGTCATGCCCAGGGTGGCTCCCAGCAGCTGCATGCCCTGACCCATAGCCATCTCTTTCCTTTGCTGGCAGTGTGTGTGTTTTTCCAGTGGTTCTGTGCTCATCCTGACGGCAAAATGTATTGGGGATTGATTGCTCAGACTGCTTCTCATCACATCCAAGACTTACTTAGAAAACAATGAGTCTGGGGCTATTTTGCTCTGGGAATGGCTTAGCAGTGGTGCAGTTTTCTCTGGCAGTGATGCCTACATGGTATCTGCTGCATTACCTATAGCATAATTCATATACAGTTATTAAGAACCCACTTAACCATGCAAAATAAGATAGCTCTATTATATATACATATATGACTATTCCCGAGGCCATTTTTCATTTCTACCAACTCAATCTGAGTTCTGAAAATCCAAGACAGTCTTTAATTTCTGAGTTGAAGATCTATCAGCTTACCTCTTTGGAGAGTCTGGTGAAAAGGTCCCCTCCCCGTAGAAAATCTAGTATTAGATACAACTTTCCCTCTGTTTGAAATGCTGCATTAGAAAAGGAAGGAGATGTTTGGAAGTTTGAATCAAGGTAAAGTCCCCGACAAGTAAGTCCTGTTGACTAGCAATGTGTATCATTCATGCCATTGCTTCACTGTCATTTCAAAACTTTGAGAACCAAAAAACAAATCTAGAACTTAGCAATTGAGTTTAGATTATGGGGAAAAGTAGTGTCAGTTGAGAGACAACAGTATATTATTAATACATTCATTTCTGTGCTAAGCACCTACAAATTAACAGTGTTTTCCACCTCACAAGGTATCTGGAGTCACTGAGAGGGAGGCAGAGAGAGAAGCTCCCATGCTTGTGTGAGAGGAGAGCCCACACACCCAAAATGTCCTCAGAACACCTCTTACACTAATAATGGGGCTGGTGTGACAGGAGGCAGCTCCAGCAAGGCACCACATTCATGTACACACATATGCAAATTTAGACTGGTACTGATTATTAAAACCAGCTTTTATTTAAATCATCTCTTTCTAAATGATACTTGACAGTGGGTAAAGGGTTAGCATATGTAAAATTATCAATTACCCCACCAGCACTACCTACTACATCAGACTTTATGATAAATTTATTTTGATGGGGGAATGGCTAAAACTTACAAATACTGAATTTCTCCTTTAGCATTTCACACAGAATTTAGAATTTCACACAGGTAGCCTCTATGGCTTTGTTAGAAACATAGTCATAAGTAGGCAGAGGGTATCTGCACGAAAGTTTAACAAATCTAGTCACAATTTCCCAGCCAATTTAAGAACAAGCACAAATTATATTTTATTATAGTTACCATAATGAAGCTTGACTATGAAAGGATGGTTCACTTCTGCCAAAATATCTCTCTCCATTTTAGATCGTACCCGATCTCGAACTATAAAGAAAGAACAACAAGAACAGGGACATATTAAGAGACAGCATGGTCACTGGATACAGTACTGGAACAAGGTTCGGCAAACTGGATCCTGATTCTCACTCTGCTAATGGCTTATATGACCTTAAGCAAATCAGACCACTCAAGTGTCCTCCATTTCTGACTGTCTGGTCTGTGTCGTAAATTGTCCAGGAAGGCCCTGAGTCTCCCTCTACGGAGAGCTGCCCTAACTAAAATGACTACAGTAATACAAGCAACAAGAAGGCAACTACACTTCACAGAAGAAGATGTTAATGTGAAAATGAAAACTAAACAAAATTAATAACTTTACTTCATTTAAGAAGAAACAGAATGTACCAGTCTCAGAGCAAGGCAGATTAATCTCACGCAAATTAATTTATTGTATTTTGCTGATGCTAGCAGCGTTTATGACGTATCACTGAATAGCACTTTCTGGAAGTGATCTATGTATAAAATATTCAAAGCTTCCAATAAGCCACCCAAGCAATCAATAATAAAGAAAAATTCCAAATAAAAATAGTAACCAATTCTTTTTATGCGTGGAGATAAGTTTATTGCGTGACAGCAGCGAGAAAAATACTTTTTGTGGTTGAGATGAATAGAGAGTAAGGAAAATCATAATTTCAGAGGTGAGCTAAGTTCAAGCTAAACAAAATTAATGCTGAAGATTTCATACTAAAGCCATTCAGCAGAATATTCAGACACTGAGGAGGATTCAAGTCCCCACGTAATCAAATCTTGATCCTAAAGATCCATTTTTCAATCACTATTTTATTAAAAGTATTGACATTTTCTTCTGTCTTCTCACAATGCCAATACACTTTTCAGACAAAAGCAACTACAAGAGTTATTATGAAACTATTTTAAGTAGCAAAGCCTGAGATCTCAGTCAGATTCTGTCATTGCAGGCATATGTTGCAGAGCTGCTCAGAAGCTGAGTACTCTCAGCACCCAAGTAAGGAATGTATCATAACAAAACCTCCATCTATTGCTGTACTTCAAAAACTGATGCACAGAAATAGGTCCAAACCAGCTGATCTGAAAACCTTAAATAGCACTGGCGACATACTTGGATTTCTTGCTATTTTGATGCTTTACTTAGGCCAGTACTGATGTAAGCTTTACTAGCTCATTCAACCTAAGCTGCCTTGTAGATATATACAAAACAAAGGGAATTGCAGAGTTGTAATCTAACCCCACAATTAAAAATCACACATCATACACTCACAAAATGCTTAACCTCTGTGAAGACACACCGTTTTGTGTGCTGTCCATCGGTGATGATCCCAGGTGGGAATTCCTATTGGATAGGTGGGCATTGCTGGGACTCTACAAAGGACATTTCCCATTAAGCTTGGTTAGGTAACCTAAGAAAGTGCCTACCTGCATTTGCACTGCACAGGTGTTGAGAAGAGGCTGTCAGAACAGCAGCATACCCTCCTCCACCCATCATTTTAACCTCTCAACAGGGAAAGGCCCAGCTGTGCAGCCCAGTGCTTTGCCAAAGCCTGTGCCCTGCTTGCTGCTGTGGTGGTTTCAGGGTGTGGACCTGCCAGGGTGCCAAGTCACCCTTCTCCCCACATGCACACAGGAGGCGTACCAAAATTAAAGAGAAGGTGATATCACCACAGAACAGATCTCATTCCCCAGTTATGGCCCTGTAACCACTCATAACCTGCACTATGGGGCTACACTTCCTTTTTGAAAACCTGTCTTTTGGGAGTAGAAATCAGGCTCATGAACCTGGAAGGTCAGCAGCACCTCAGATTGTCCCTGTCTGGGCACTGCTGCCATCATACAGCCTGGGCCAGCCCAGTAGAGGGAAAGTCCTTGTGGGGTGCCTAATTACCTGAAATATGGAGAGATATAGGCTTTCTAAAAGTGATCATAGTCTTGCTTCAATGGTTCTGCTAGGAAATACTATTTGTATTACTGTGGTTTTGTTACACACAGAACTAAACTCAAATCCTCTAGAGAGCAGCCTTTCATGCTGCACCTTCATGAGCAGAGCATTATTACAACACAAAGAAAAAACAGAAAAGTGTCCTGTTGACACACTGAATGTAGACGTATACCAATGATGTCACATGGGGACTTCATGTGCTTTTCTTTTGAAATGCATATAATTTTGTGAAGTCTATTCTTCTGGAAGAAAGATCCTCTGTAGCCAGAAATATGGAACCTTTTAGAGATGGGGAAAGAGCCATTATACCAGAGTTTTACCACTCAGCCCTATGCTGCTGCAGCAAAGGTAAAAAAACCAGACCTACAGAGCAGGAGACACTTCTTTGTAGAAAGGCACTTTGAAAAATCAATAAGAATGTAGACTGGGTTTTAGGAGTCCAGGGTCTGGAGGAAGTCATTTTATCTTCACCCCTCCCTCCCCAGCCACTTTCCCCCCCCCTTTTTACATGAAACAACATATCTGGCTTTAAAGAAATCAAAGAGTTCCCTCTGCTTGTTTGTATTTTAAAGTAGCCTTGATGCTCCGATGTTGAGATTTGAAATGACAGATGTCTCTAAATCAATACTACACTTCAGTATTGAACTTCCATTTATAGTCTTTATCACCTATTCATTATTCTCTGTGTTTGTAAAAGTTAATTAAAGCTTGCAACATCCCTCTGAACTACCTCTGCTCAATTTTCTAACAAAGAGAATTAAAGAACAAAGTGATGAAGTCTGATGTTATTTAAAAAAAAAAAAAAAATTCCCATGGGACTTGTCAGGAGCAAACATAGGTTCTAGGACATAAGAACTCAGCTGAAAATAAATCCTCAGAGCAGTAACCTGAGGTCTTCTCATGTTTTCCTCATACCCTTGCCCAGCAGGGAACAGCCTGGTGAGCTGAGGGTGCTGCACAGTCACCTCCTCCCTACCCGATGGAGCCTCTGGCAGCTGCAACCTCCTGCTGTTTCCTCACTAGGACACCAACTTGGATCTCTCTTCTTGACCAAAAAAATCCACAGATACTACAGGAGATTAAGTGCGTTTTAGATTTTTGGCTGAAATTAGCTGCTGGGCTCAACCCCATCATTAGAGAAGTACTGACTGACAGACCAGCCAGATGATCACAGAAATCTCATGTCCTCATGCAGAGGTGAAATGTCAAATTTTGTGTATTTTTAAGCAGAACTGAACATCCACAGATGTGCTTATGCATAGCTCCCAGGTGAAACCATTCCCCACTGAGGTCTGTGAGCTGAGGATGTGAAATGGCATCCAGTAAGCCAAATCTTGTGGTGATGTACATCACCAGCAAAGTCAGAATTACACCCCTCACAATCGCATAAATCAGTTCTAACTAAATTCATTGAAACCAGACTCATTAAACAGCTTGATGAAAAGAAAGCTGCCATCTGCTAGAAGGGAACTTCCTCTAAAAATCCAAACCTATAGCTGGAAATACATCTGTTCGCAACTTGTGCAAAACTGAAAGTCTTCAACACTTCTGCAGAGTTGCACCTGGAACTTTTTTCTTTTTATGTAAAGCATATGTTTGATTTAAATTTATTTACCTTGGTGGATGGGAAATCCTGTGAAATCATCAATAAAGTATTTTTTTTCTTGAAACTGAGTGTAACATGGTCCTACATTTCATTTGCTTCAGTTGAACAGTTATAACTATTTTTTATTATTATTACTACTATTGCAGGCAATAACAAAAATTTCAGTACTAACTCTTACTGACAGGCAGTAATTACCTATGCTCTAAGAATAGGCATAATTTCAAAACAACAAATGAATAAGAGGGATGGCCTTGGAATTCAGAGGTCCCAGTAAACACTGTTCATCAGTAGCTCTGGAAATTATGATGACCTGAAGGAAAAAAGTGATTTCATATAGTTTTGCAATAAAGAAAAGTTGTTAAAAACACTTATGGGACAGTTGGCCTTTTCTCCCCACACAAAATAGGTATTTCAAATTTAGTTCCAGCCTACAAAAAACCAATAAAGGAAAGATGACCAGGACATACAGTCCTCAGTCCTACTCTTAAACACAGTCTAAAGAGGGATTAATTTTTTCCATCAAACTTCTCTTACATGTCCTGGGAGACTCCTTTTCCCTTGTAGCTCCTGCCCTGGTGCAGTGCTGGCTAACTCACATGCAGCTGCAAAGAAGAGAAGGCACCAAGATTCGTATTTCCTATCCATGGGGCATTCCAGCATCAAATGAGTGTCTGCCTTGTGTTTTGCTATTGAGATGTTGCTAGGCCAACAGAAGCAATGAAGAAGTTATTTTTTTTTTCATCTGCTTGAGATGGAGATGATCCAGATATCCAGGAACTGCTGTGTCTCTCAGGGTAATGAGTTTCACTGCTTGCCTTTTAAGCTTGAAGCCCAGCATGGTTTAATCAACCATTGCTGCTCTTTGCTCCGAAAACACACCTGTTTTGGGGCTTTTTCAGGGAGGGTTGAATAAAGTTTATGCATCACTTTACTCTGGAAGTGTGAAAGCTGTCTGTGCTTTGGTATTCATCACAAATACTTTCTGCAGCATATCATCAAAGACAAAAATACAGCTTTTATGATTGAAAAGTATGCGGAGTGAACACTGACTCAGGGGTGAAAACGCAAAGATATTCCCTCTTATGCCAGCCTTCTACAGGAAAAAAAATTATTCCCTTTATTCAGTCTCTCCAGGTCTAAACACCCAGTTGTACTGAAAGGGGCATTTCCTCTCCTTCACAACCTTTGAGCAACTACTGATTCACTTGCAGAGCCCGGCAGAGGTGAAAGGGGGTGAGGGTGGTGCAGGATCTTCCCAAGGAGTTCTTGGCACACCAACTCATGGCAAAGTGTCCCGGTGTGAGAGTGATTTAAAGCCCACCCAAGTCCCTTCTCTTGTTACATGAGCCCCTACTATTTTGTTTAATGGCATGGTATGAAGCCTTCTGCCTGGTCCAGTTCAGATGTTTAAGGATGAGACCAATAATCTTTTATAAAATATTAAGTGAGAATTCCTGGAAGGAGAGGAAACATATTTCCTCTCTGTGTAGAATGTATGTTCTGGGATGCTGTCATTTGGCACCAGGGCAGTTTTAGTCACAGGCTTAAGTAATCCTAGTAAATGTTTTCTGTAGACCTGAAACTTGTAATTTTGCATATTTTCAAAGATGTTTTTGCTGTGAGTTTTTGTTCTCTAAACTGGAACAAAAAGCCTAAATTCAGCAAGTCTTGCCAAAATTAAATTGAGAAAAATTGTTTGGGCTGCATCAAAGTACTCTTTGTTAAGGGTTTTATTTTTTTTATCTCCTTTTTCTTAACACTAATTGTAATGTATAACTATAAAATATTTTTTAAAATGTATACAATCACCAAAGAATTCTGCTGAAATCCTTACTACTGATATTTTGTCAAGCAAAATTTCCCTCAGCAGTCTTGTTCTGTGGATAGACACTCTATCAGAAACTCAATCTTTTATTTATCAGTTGTAACATAAATTCAGAAGATGGAATAATAAAAAAACCCACCAGGAAGTTTTAAAACAGAACCCTATGTCTTTCAGGTTTAGGGTAAACATACAAAGTTATGAGGTAACGGTTTTGCGATTGTGCCAATTGGAGTTTACCAGCTTAGTTCTGAAATGGGTAATGGGAGGCAGTGGCTGGTCAGTGCATTTCTCAGATGGGAGGGTTTGGATGGATTTGGTCAAAGGACAGGAGGCAAATGTTAACATTCTCCCTAAGCTGTCCTGACCACAACTGCATTACGCCGACTTCTCACTCTAAACACTCCTTCCATTAGGCTGCTTGGATGTGGTAAACACAGAGCCAGTCCAAACTTACTTGTTCTAACAACATTTTTGGATGAGCATTTGAGATACTGAATTGCAAACATTTTGGTTTCTGAAACAAGTAACTAGTATTTTTAAGGCATCACTGAGGAAGCTGGGATAGTGGCTTGTCATCCAACACTGAGGACACACTTCATCAAGGAGATACAAAGCTCTGAGACAGTTTCTATTTGTAAACCACATAGGATGAGGTTTACCACCTTATCCATAACCTAGCCCTCCCTGCCACCTGCACACAAAACAGACAGGAATTCAGAACTTTAATAGTTCAGTAAAATTGTGGTTTACTGTCAACATTCAGACAAAGCAAACCTCTGCTTTGCCCAGGACCTGACATGTGACGTAAACACACTTAATATAGCTCTGCTGATGTGTTTGCCTCATAAAAGCGAAAAGCATCTGTGAGATGGCTGTCTGTCACTGAAGAAGCCTCCAGTCCCATCAGCAAGCAGGGTGTGAAGTCAAGGCAAGGTCATTTCCTAAATTAGAGCATAAGGAAAAGCCCAGTCTTTTGTCATTATCAAGACGTTCATTAAAGCTTTGCAATCAGCAAGCCTTGGTCACACAGACAACAACAACAACAATGATGAAAAAAGGCTGATTTATTGTTTTCTCCTTTGAGAAAACAGTCCTCAAATAATTGTGAACTGTTTTTCAGCCTGGACTCCACTACCGTATAGGGAGTGTTGTGGAAGATATGACTAAGTTCAGAGATTTTCTGGGTGAAATCATGGCCCTAAAACAGTCAATAGTAAAGCCACTGTTGACATTAATAGGATCTCACCGTCTACATCTCAGTCCCTACATACAGTTCTGAAAATATATGTAGCTGCTTGAGATCTAAAAGAATACCTAACCAAAAACGAAATCTTGGGGTTTTTTTTCCCTATGTTACTGAGTAACTGCCAAAAGCTAAACATAAACGGCACTGAGCAATGACTACAGGGAAACAGGAGGAGAGCAGATAAATATTTAAAGGATATAAACATGAAGGAAAAAGAAGACTTATTTATCAAAACAAAAGGAAAGAAATGAATATAAATAGAGGAGGTAAGTGAAACAGACAAAGAGGAAATGTAGGCTATGTTGGGCAAACTGTAATCACATGAACCCCTACAGAGCAGAGTAATGGGTTGGGATTAGAACCTTCTTACCAACACATTTTAAAACAAAACTGAACAGAAAAAGTTAAATAGCTATTTAGTAAGAAACCAGCCTGCCCTGACTGCAGGGGAATGAGACTGCATTTTTCACTATGTGCTACTTTGCTGCAGTGACTCCACCTCAGTGAAGGACATCTTAAAAAAAAAAAAAAAAATCTAGATTTTATTATTATGCACAAGTGTTTGGAAGGCTGTCTGAAACATAGCATTTATAGCAGGATTAATGCCCATAGCATTATATCAGAACATTCCAGCAAAGTGAAAAAAATATCAGAAACCAAAAATTCATACTGGGAGTGAACTTGAAAACCCTGTGAAGAATAATCATGAGCAGTTTAGTTTCCACATAGTGCTTTTAATTCTGCAGTCTCAGCCTTATCAAGAACCTCTGATCTCTAAGACTGTTACCCCATGGGTGAAAGTTGTGGGTAAGGCACAGGGGTAATAATGCAGCCCCTCTGGGGCCACCCAGCCCCGTGACCACCAGCCCTGTGACAGTCTTTCCAGTGCCTGCTAACAAATCATACTCCTCACACACACAGTGCAAACTGTCAGGCTTCCTCAAAACTTTGCTTTGGAAGTTGCTTGTTTTGTGCTGCTTGAGAAAAAGCTCTTCCAAAACCTCTCACGTGGTAAACTCTCTATAGCAAATTAAACACACATCTGTGACAACAGCATGACAGGGTTCCTGCCTGTTTCTAACGAAGATGCATGTAAGGAGTCCTATAACATGGGCAAATCTCATCCAGCATGATCAAGTCTTACATCTTGAGCACCTTGCTTTTGCTCCATCCGTCTCACATGTAAGAAATTCCTTCCACTCCCTGCACTAGTTGCAGCACTGAACAGCTTTACTGCTGCCACTTCCCTTCTCTACCAAGGGAAGGCACCAAGCACCCCATCTGCCCACACTGGAGCTGAGCATCCCTACTCCCTCGCAGCCCCCTCTGCAATCCCAAGCAGAAAGAGGTGGGAGGAGGGGGGATGTTCTGGATGGACTGACAGACAGCTATCACCTGCTTCCTAGAGTTGCAGAGAAGATTAGTTCTGGCCCTGTCTTCGGTACACCACTAAGCCCAGGCCTTCCCTCAAAATGACACCTGGAGCAATTTCTGCCCCTGATTTGTGGCCCTCTCTCTTCCTGGACCGCCACTGAGGTTTTACCTTTCCTATTGCCTTTCCCTTGGCTCCACACATGCCAGGCCTGCTGACTCAGGGGATGGTAGCTTTCCTCTGTGCCAGAAAGCTGCCTTTGGGAATCTGCAGGGCATCATCTCACTTGAGGACAGCTGAGGGGTTTCTGGATGAGAAGGTGTCCAGATTTCAGTAGGTTGCAAAGGCAGCTAAATGAAGGCTGTGCATTTAGTGGGATGGTCTAGGAAGAGTGTCCCAGTTTCCTTGGTACCAAGGTCAAAATCTGTTGCTTAAGAAACTGTCTTCTGCACAGAAATCTCTTCCCAGGGTCTCACTGGAGATGTTGATCACTGGCTCTTCTCAACAAAACAAGAGAGGGGGCACAAGCTGGGGGCCCATTCTTTTCCCTTTATGAGGAAAATTTTTTAAGAGACAGAAATAGGTGGTAAAGGCCACCCAAACGCAGGGAACACCATGTAAAAACAAAAATACAAACCAGTACTTCTAAATGTACACTTGAAAATATTTCTTTCTTATGATAATATACAAGGGTCAAGATAGTACCTAGCTGCATGACATTGACATTTTACATTGCAGAGCTTATTATATCCATAACGAAACCAAACTGGAACAGATAAGCATTGACAAAACCTATATAGAATATAGATATTTAAAGGTTATCAAAATGTAGGACAAATACTTAAAATAAAAGGAAACAAAGGTATATAAATAGGAGATAAGCAAAACAGAAAAAGAGGAAATGTAGGTTCCCTTTCAGCAGAAAACTTTGAGTTTACAGGGCTGATGAAGACAATTCCCACTCAAAGGCAACTATGTCATAGCCCAAACAAAGACCAGGGACATAGTACAATTGTCTGAACAACTCAGGCTTTGCTCAAATTTACAAAAATAATCTACTGCTGCTGAGAAAATGTCAGTTAAATTACTGTGCCATGGAAACCTTTTGAGTGTTTCAATTACTATCGCATGCAGATAGAAAATGTAGAGAAAATGGAAAGGAGAGGCTGTCATTAATGCTGATTGCTGGTCTCTCTTCAAACATCATTAAAACTTCCATCTTGGAGCAAATGCCACAGCCACGAGGAAGCTGAAACTGACATGTGTGACCTACATGAAGAGTCTGAAAACAGAGAATAATTTTGCTTCTGTTGAAACAGATCCCAGATGGTTGTCTCACACATTGTGCCATCTAACTTTTATGGAGAACCAGCTAAGTGCTAGCACACGTCCAGAAGCAGTTGTGAACAGAACGCCTGGCCAGCTGTTTGGTGAAGGTTTACAAGCAATCCAACTGCAGAGCTGTGAGGAAAACCATCACCAGTGCAACTGACCCCTATGCTCTGCTGTTACTCTGACTTAAAATGCCATCAAGTGACAGCGTTGACCTCACTGTTAATCTGTCCTCATGCTTGAAAGGAAATAGGATTTTTCTGCTGTGTTATGGGAACCAATAAAAGCAGTTGGAATCAACTCCCAGAGGATGCTTATGAATTTGGTTTCCAACCAACTATAAATGCACTGCAGTTGCAGGCAGCTGAACTTGGTTAAATGGCAATTATACTGGATGTTACAAATGATGGAACGTATTCAGTGAACAGAACAAACAAATGCTTGTCATATAGATAATGGATTTGTACCACAGCCAAAGACTTGCAGAGTCCATCAGGGAGGTTAAAAATCCCAGGGATATTTAGCTATTTTATTTTCAGTTTAGCTTTCCACTACTGCTATAAATTTATTCAAATGCAGAATTGATTTATAGTTCTGATTGTTTCAAATAATCAATGCATTATACAGAAGAGACATTTCCTAACAATTTCTTCATTTGGAATCTTTGGCCATTAGATTCTATAATGCAGTAGGTAGCACTTACGTGGGGAGGAGTGTTAATAACATTTCCATTAATACCTGAATATTATTCCTCCAAAGGGCAGTGAGCACTGCTGAAGAGCAGGCTGGCATAATTAGGCTAGCTTTAGAGATATGGATATTGAGCAGAGGAGCAGCAGTAAGGGTAGCTGGTTTGTGTTCATGCAGCAGGCTGGCAGCAGAAATGTGAGCACAGTCAAAGTTTTGTAATTCCTAAAATGAGGTACCAGCTCCTATGCTAGACACAGCCTGCCATGAAAGAACAGACTATATGACATAATTCAAAGGAGATGAAGACTAAAAACACTGAGCCTGTGTTTGCCAAAAGACCAATTTTCTTCTTCCTGTAATTCACAGCCTTGTGGTACCAACAGCAAGCTCTTGGACGCCATGCAGTATTAAAAGACTTTCAGAGTTAATTCACATGCTGCACAGCTGACTCGATGGGTCGCCAGCAACAGCTTCTCTCTTTTGGCAGTGGGTTTGTTAAAATTAGAAGCATTGAAAGCAAACACAAAGCCTACAAAGCTCCTTGAAGACAGTGCAAGACAACAAGACACAAAAAATTTGAAGCTTCAAGACTAAAACAAAAGAAAATCAGAAAAGTAGATCTTCACATGAAGATTTCCATTTGGCTTATCACACACCAGCCAGAGAGGCAGAAGAAAAAAGGCAGCAGGGAAGATAAAACAGTGACCAGTGTTTTGTTGCACTGGTAAAGCCCAACTAGCCTGGGTATATCCTGTCCACTGATAATGTGCTTAATTCTTAAACTAAACACATGTGAAAAATGAGAGTAAAAGTTGACAGCTGCAGGTAACCACCCACCGGAAATCCTCACAAAGTCATGAACACATGGAATAAGCTGAGTTGGAAGGGATCCATCAGGATCATCAAGACCAACTCCTGGCCTTGCACAGGACACCCCAAGAATCACACCATTTTACAAATCCATCTACCCAAGGGCTGGCTTGTTCAAGGAACTTTCTCCAAATGGGATTCTGCAAAGGAACAAACATTCAACATCTTGACAATATGACCACCCTGCTGTCTTTGCAGCAAGACATTTCTATCAGTTCAGTTACATCCCCTGAATTTTCAATAATCTTTGTGGTAGAGCAGGGGTAGCTCTACTACTCTGTCATAACAAAGGACTCACAGACGACCTGAGAGGTAGGACATGCAGCCAGAGCAGACAACGTCATCTCTCACTTACCTGGTGTACAACTACATCTTCTAAAATGAGTATCTAGGAAAAATGAACCCTGAAGAAGGAAAGGAACGTAAAAGATTCTCAGCCTACAGAAGACGGAAGCTAAACATAACAAACTTCAAGATGTGGAAGAAAACCGCAAAGAGGAAACTGTTGTTGATGGAGAGGAGATGAATAACAGCTTCAACTGTGGCCAGGCAGATACTGGACAGATGCTAGGAAGCATTTTGTAACAACAGTGATAGAGACAGTCTAAGAACGAGTTAGGCACTCCTCACTCTGTGAGGAATGACACAAAAGCATCACTGTACCACCCTAGGTCAGAGGTGGGCCATGGAACTTCTGCAGGTGCCTTCCAGACGATGCCTCACTAGCGGTGCAAGGCACAGGGTACCCTCCCAAAGTACCACATCAGTGGGTTTACCCGGCACAGATCCAGGCAAGGACATGAGCTAGGCTTCCAAAGCAGAGCCACTGAGCCTCTATGTCCTGAAGATCAGCTAGTCCTCACTCCCAGGTTCTCAGCCCAGGCAGAGCACTGTACATGACCAGCAGTGACAGTCTCATCTTGGACTCATTCTTTCAGCTGAAGCTTCATGTCGGTCTTCACAGAACTGTTCCAATTAAACTAAACTGTATTTCTTTCTCCTCTCTGTGCTTTCCAGTTAGTGTTTATGAGGGGTGTGAGGGCTCATAAAGGCCATTGCACCTCTCAGTCCCTTCCTGGTAAAAGGAGTTTTTCTACAGATAAAATGGAATTGCATCACATTTTCAAACAGGATAAACATTTCACTTATGGCTTCAGAACAACTGCCCATGTAGTCTCTCCATTCCTGAATCTACAGCAAAAGCAATTAACAGCAATCTGCTACTTGACAATAAAAAATATCAAATGTGGTCTTTTTTGTAAAACCATAACCAATTTGGGAGTAACTGCAAATATCTGTCGTTAGATATACAATGCAATGAATATGATAAAAAGAATAATCCAAGGGAAAACAAGCCATAGTGAAACTTCTGATCAAGTCTATGATGCATAGTTTGAAGGATGATTTTGGGTCTGAAAACCTTTTAACAGAGGTACCTATAGGAGCTGCAGTTTCAAGTGTCTCCATTGCTACTTATTCACCATGTCAAGTACACAGGATCAATTGAAGCTTTAGAGAGGCAGATGGCAAATTGACTGAAAATTATAGGATGATTTGAAAAATTGCTTTCTACTATCAGAACAGTTGTGAGTATGATGAACTACTCATTACCAAGAAAAAAAAAAAAAAAAACAGCTACCATTCCTATACTGGCTGGAATACCCAGGGGGCATTTCAAACGCAACCTGCGTGAGCTGTTGGAGGGTTTTATATTTAAAAAAGACATTCTTTATGTATTTCACTGACAGAAGAGCAACTCAAAAAAACTTTAAAACAAGATTATATAATTTGATCCCAGGTAAAGAACATACATTTTCTGGCAAAGAATTCAGCAGTTTTTTTCAGTGCTTTCTTGGACTTCAGATTTGAATCACCTATGTGCTCTCTAGAGAGTCATCACATGAAAACCTGAATAATGCAGCACTCAGATGCTGCTAATGCCCATGGAACTGCTCAAGGATTAGAAGTCAAGGGCATGGGCACTTTAGCCTAGCAAAAAAATGGATAAATTTAAGACAGTTCTGTGCTATACCTTGTGAAAAACATAAACACAGGTGCACTCAACGTCTTCATCGCAAAGTCTGAAACTTTGGCTTAAACCTGTGGGTACACCAATAAGCAGTGTGGCTCCAATCCATGGCAAACAACAGTGGGTGCTGTGACCTGAGGTTGCCCCCCACCTTGGGGCCATGACCAGAATGGCCACGAGAGGCTGGAGGGCACTGAGTGGGCTCCTGAGTGAGTTTCATCAGGAGAGAACTTTGTCTGGGTGCTTGGCAAACCAAGGCACAGCAAAGGGAGATGGGGAGACTGGAAGAGTACTTTCAAAAGCTCTGTAAAATCCAAGCACCAGTGCTGTTGGATGCTAGGACTATCCCCTAGCTGAACTTTCTGCTGCTGAACTGCTGATGAAGAAAGCTGGAGTTTGCTTGTGAGTCCCATCTTGTGTGCTCTTTGAGGAGAATAAAACAAAGCTATTTCAGGCAGCAGCATACTAAGTGGCTGAAGCTGCTTTCCAAATGAACATACAACTATGCAGGCAGCTATAATTTGATATTATTGTAACATTATATTGGAAGAAATATGTGGACAGGAAAGGACTGGGCAATATTGCTGCATATACCTGCAGCAGAAATGACAAGCACAGAAGTGTGTGTTCCTATGTGAATCAGTTGTTTGGAAGACAGGGAGAAAGGGAGGGAAGTTGATTTTATTTTTTTACCAACACCTAGGCAAAGACAACTTAATTCTGCCCTGCTTCGGACAACAGGAAGAGCCTGCTCTACAGCAACATGAGCAGCAGTTTTAACAGAATCACAGAATCAATCAGGCTGGAAAAGACCTCTGAAACCATGGAGTTCAACTTATGGACTGAAAACCACCTTGTCAACTAGACCATGGCACTCAGTGCCGCATCCAGTGTTTATCTGTGAAGAAATTCTTCCTCATGTCAAACCTAAACCTCCCCAAGCGCAGATTAAGATTGTCCTCTCATCCTATCACTAGTTGCTGGGAAGAAGAGGCCAACCCCTCACCCCTCAGGTGGTTGCAGAGAGCAATAAGGTCTCCCCTGAACCTCCTTTTCTCCAGGTTAAACAACCCCACCTCCCTCAGCCGCTTCTCATAGGACTTGTGCTCCAGACCCTTCACCAACCTCGTTCCTCCATTCTGGACCCTATACAGTACTCAACAGCCAACATTTTCACAAAGAGAAAGCTGAATTTTCTTTGGCACTTAGGAAATCTCCATAAGGGACAACAGGTTTTTGTGTAAAACCAAATGAGCCAAAATGTTCCCTTACTACAAAATAGAGATAATTTTTAATATCCAGTTTTCATTTCTTTAATGTCTTAGCAATGAGAGGTTTTTTTGCCTCCTAACAGGATCTTCACAATGCACTTGGGATTGTAAAGACACTATAATTTAATCAGGACTTCAGAGAATGCAAACTCCCACATGGTTTGAATAAAACAGATAATAAAATCTTTAGGTGATGTGTGTTCAGTTTATATTTATAGGCAAAAGTTTTCCTTTCTCATCCAAATCTGAATCCAAACACTGTACAGAATCACTAAAGAGTATTAAGTATCTACCCCAGAAGCTACAATCTCAATGAACACTTTAGCAAATGCTGTAAAAACAAACTTCCAGAAATGCTTTTTGTTGTTTTTTGACCTGTCCAGTCTGCTGTATACTCAGGCTAGGACTCTCTATAATATTAACTGACACATAATGAGTTGCCTAAACACAGTTAGTTTTCCGTATAATACACAAACACATTATTATCTACAGCCTATTGGAATCAGCATAAATGAGCTCTCTCTAACATACTGTACCTTCTCCTCATTCAGAAAGCAAGGCCTAGGCAAGCTGACTTTTTAGGGGATGAAGGGAAAGGTGGTCTGATGCAAGTAACCTTGCAAAGGCACTGTAAAAACACAGCCCAAAAGCGGCCCCTAAGCACTGGTTGTTGAAGACGTTCTTGGTTTCATTTTCAAAACTCCCACAGAGGAAAGACAACTCTGCTTCCTCAGATGACAAATCCAATTTGCTCCTCAGCTGTAAGGAAGGCTGGCACGTTCCGCAGCACTTCTTGACTCCTAGCCCAGACAAAACATGCATGTGAATGGGCCAGGACCAGATGGTGACCCAAGAGCATTGCTGTCTGGTTCAGCACATACTGACTAAGCTGATCTTTACATTTTAGAGCCACTGGGAAATATACAGAGGAATCAAATATTTTAGTGTTTGTGCACACAGAAGTTGCTATTTCCTTTCAAGACTGAAAAATTAATGTATGGCTATTGGTGGAGAGGGGTAAGTCTGTCTCAGCTGCATCTTTAGGGGTACTTTAAGGTCCAGCAATGTGTGTTTTTTTGAGCTCAGAGCCCTGACATTTGGAGGGTTACAATTCTCAGACTACAGAAGCCATGCATAAGCAGCAGTTCCAAGGATGCAGAGCACACAACCTTTCCTCCAAACTGCAGGGCAAGAGTACCTCTGCTGTGGGGTCTGGACTGTCCTGTGAACAGGACTTCCCAGGCAAAATTTTCAGAAGCTGGTAATAGGAGGCCCAAAAAGAAATAAAAAACATAGCAGAATACTTTAAGAAAAGATAATAAACCACAATTGAAATAGTGAACTTGGATGAGTACCAGGGCCTCTCACCAAACACAAGGTCTGTACAAAACAGAAAAAGACACCTTGAAAACCTTGGCACCTGGGGTGAAGACTGAGTCCTGCTTTATAAGGTAATATTGTCCACAGTTTCTCATTTTGTTGGTGTTTTATTCCCTTTAAACCATAGGGAATTACAGGGAATAACAGGAATTACAGGGAAACTGAGTCACATACAGAGGAAAACAGAAGAAGCCATTTTGGTTGGTGTCCAATCAGGGAAACCACTACTGTAATTTTATCAGTGGTTTAGATAGAAATCACACTTCACCTGGTGACATCTAAGTTGTTCAATTTAGGGTATATTTAATATCATCGATCCCTGAGAACACTCAAGCTCTCTGTGAGTCACTAAAGCTGCTCTCACGGCTTACTGCACCTACAACCATCACACATCAGCAAACCCCTAAGCCTGCTGGCTTAAACTGAGGGGATCATAAGCTGCAAAGCACTGCAGAGGTTTTGACAAAACAGATTATCATTTCTAAACCCCACAAGCAGAAAAAGGTAGATTGCATTCTCAGGGTCAAATGTCTTCCAGGGCCAAGACTTACACAGCCCATTGCCAACCAGATGGGCAGATGCAAACTGCATCCTCATGATCCATCACATAACCCTTGCTACACCATCACTGCAATATTTATAAAGTTCATAAGCATTGTGGCAGTGAATTACAGCTTCATGCCACTTTCTCTCAGATTGCTCGTCTCCTGGAGGAATGGGTCTTTGATTTTCAAGCTCCCTTACATTCTGGCACAGCAACCTGATGGGGATTTATGGGCATTTCATGGGTGTTTAATGAGGCCTACACCGTAAGCAATCCAAACAACTCTTGATCATGGAATCCTGAAGCACATTCAGTAAAGCTGATGGAGCCTGAGACACCTCGAGACAAATACTGAATGAACCAAAACAATCAGCTTGCTATGTCCCTCTGTTCCAACTGTGCTGGTGAATACCAGACACACATATACACAGAATAAATACTCCCTGGTCTATTTCTGGTTCCCTCACATTTACAATGTGTTCACAGTGCGCAGTAGAGACTCACTGATATGTCTCTAAGCTTTTAAACATATAGATAAAATTTATTATCTTTCAACTTTCTATCTAAAAATCTGATTTTAAAGAAAAATAGTATAACAAAGACATGAAAGCAACATTTTAGAGATGGTATTTTAAGTATATTATTTAATGACATTCTGAAAGGCAAAAGTGTCACTCCTGGAAGGTATTTAAATGCCTAAATATCTTTGAGCACCTAGATGCCCCCAAGGGGTTTATATTTGCCAAAGAAGCTATTAAGGTACTGTAGTTTAATATACAGCATTTTAAAGAGAGATAAGTTAAGAGCTGCACATACATGCAGCCTTCAATCTGATGTATTCCATATCTGGCACCTACCACACATAACGTCCTTAAACATTTTAAACAAGGTTTTTTTTAAAGTTAATAATTAGAATAAAACACTTATCTAGTTTCTTCAGAAAGCTTTCTCCTTTAAAATCAGATACCTACCAGCTCTCAAAAAGGGAAATGAGGCAGAAAGGAAAGAAATTTATGTGTGATGCCCTCATCTACAACAAAAGGTAACAGTGTTTTTTTCACTTTCAAGGATCTGTGCTGTTATGGTTGCTTATTCAGATATCTTTATGTTTAAAATAAACCTTCATGAGCTTAAGATTAATTTCATTTTCACAAAAATTCATGTATACAGCATGTGCCTCTGCAAATTTTTACAGTCTAAACTGGAATATTCTGGAGCCTAATTCTCCCTTCCCAGCAGGAAGGATCTGCTGATTAACAGATCTTTTTCAAGCTGAAATCTACTAATCTACAAAGTCTCTTTTGTATCAGCAACAATTTTTGAACTGTAAACGCTTGAAGAGTTCTGCTGCTGCTTGCTGTACCCTTCTTAAAACTAACCTTTGCTGTTGGTGAAGTTGGGAAAGGGGCAGGAGGCAGCAGGCTCATTGGAGAAAGCACCATTTTGTACTTCTGCTTCTTCCTAAACATTACCAGCCAGCCACAGCCACAGTCAGGCTCCCAGGATAGATAACCCCTAAAAAGGACCTACTATAGTTGTTCTTCAGAGCAAGTACCATCACTCTTGAAGGTCTCTTACTTATCCAGGTTTTATTTCTTCAGATTAATCCATAAAATAAACCAGCTTTGCTATCCCATCTTCTTTTATTTTCTTTCTGACTTCTCCATTTACATGCTTTGCAAATTTGTTTCACTATAGAAAATAACTGCTATAACATTTAGGGTTGTCTGGCCATGTCAGCAGCACTGGCACAGAGAGCTCTGACTTTCCTGACTTTCCTGTGGTACTTGTGCAGAGTGCAGAAAGCAAAATCATTCAGAAATTTATCTTGCAGTGTGCCTTTTGTCAGCAAATGCTGAACGCAGCACTAACATGTACCTGTAGCTTTGCTCCTGCTGCTCAATGTGCTAATAAATACTTCACACTGGAGTGACTTCCAGCCTTTTTGAATGTAGGCAGTCAGCAACAGTTCAGCACTCTCACTTAAAAGATGAAATTAAGCTGTCAGAAAAATCATCTCTGTGCCAAAAGTTACATGGAAGCTTACTGACAGCAATCCTCCTTGCTGCTTGTCTCACTTGGCCCGTGCCAAGTCTTCTTTATTTTCTTCTGTCTTCTTTATTTTCCTACTTTTGAGTTAAACAGCTGTCATATTTAACTTATTTGTAGAAAATGGTGTGGACAAATTAGTTCCTACCCCTGTGCTGGTTATCTTGAGATTAATGGGAAATTCAGAGCTAGCAGTCAGAGGGGTAAGTAGTCTGAATGGGAAAGGGACACAATCCAGCAAAATCACAAAGTAGCCTCAGTTTTTGGATCTTGTGGCCTGCACTTGAGAAAACAATAAATAGCCTTTCTGTGCTATAAAGAACCACATAACTGCAAAGAGATGCCTGTTCTTGACAGAATAGAAACTTGATGGAACACTTTGGGTAGCTTAAAATTACCATCTAAATTTTGAGATTTCCTGAAATACTGCCACAATACAGGTTTTTTACAGTGGAATCTAATGTTACATATTTTGCCATTAAATAACAATATCCTGTTTGGGGATGCAAAATAAACTCTCCCCCTCTCCAAAGCTATTGCTGCTAAACACTCCTCAGAGTTCTACAGAAAAAGAGGGAATATCCAGTTTTTTCTTTTGGTAAAAAAATTCTCGGTTGTTGAAAGAAACAGAAGTAAGTTTTTGGTACATTCTGATGTCTGAGGCGTTACACAGACCGTGCTCAGACACCATCAGGAGATGACTTTGTCTCATGGGGAAGCCCCTGGCATTTGAGTTCAGCTCAGTTTGGGCATTTCACAGTCCTGCTGTTGGTTGAGAAGTCAGAGATTGACTCTGTCATACACGTTATGTACACAGGCCTGACCTATTACTTTGCATGTCTTATGAATAATACTATTTAAGTGTTTATTTACACTAGGCTGTTCTGCTAGAACAAACATTCTCATCTAGATTCCAAACAAAAAGATAAGCATGCAAGCATTGCTTCAAGCTAATGTTTCCCTGAAAAGGCTTTCTTAGGGGAAAGGACTGTCTAAATGCCTGGTGTGCCCGTTCCCCATTTTGACCACTACTCAGAAGAGGTGCTGCCTCTGCTTGCCATCATCTGCAGTAGCTCTGCCTTGCATTAGTGGTAGCTTTATTCATATTTTAGTTCCCCCACAGCAAGGCATGCTATAGAAATCTGGATTTTTAAGTGACCAGAACTTCACATTAAGACAAAAATTTAGACACTACACAGCATTGCACAAACCCACACCATCCAAGACAAAGCAAAACATCTGCTCCAGACAAAATGAATGGTGTCCACCTTATCTGCAAAAAGTGTCAGGCTTTTGAGGGAAAGAACAGAACAGTGCTGGTCAAGGAAACAAGAAGATGATTGCATCCTCCTTCCTCTGTGGAGGAACAGCCAGTAAGGACTTCAACTGAGACTGAACTTACTCTCTTTGCTTTTCAGTCCTGGGCTTGACTAGTGATTCCTTTTTTGTCTGTAGCAGGCTGCCCCCAGTAGAGAATGACCAGCATTGAACATCAGTCATTTGGCTCTAGCCTCCTACAGCCCATGAGCTAGGAAACAGCATGATCTCAACCATCTCAGAATGACTCCTCACACTTGAAAACATGTTCCCATGGTTTTTCAGGCACATAGTGAGAAGCACCAGCTGGGAAGGCCATTCTGCCCAGTAGGAGCCAGGTTTTACTTCAGCAATATCCTTATTTACTTCAGCAACAGAAAGATAGTGACACTTCAGTAGAAAATAATATATACCAAATAGAAGTCCTAAAAATAACACCAATAAAAGAAAGAAACCATGCAGCTGGGAAGCTGCAAACCTCTGTTTTCCTGCTCTCACACTGTATAGGTAACATATTTTGGTTTAAGTTCTTTTTAGAACATTCACTTACAGTGAGGCAGAATTTTGGAGGAGGACAGAGACATATTTATGCATTCATATACTGCAAGGCAGCAACAATGTAAAAAATAGAAAGAAAAATAAATTACCATGTAGCACAGAAACAGAGACTGCAGCCACTGTCCCAGTCCTTACCTTTCAGAGTTGCCTTCTTAAGTACCTTCATGGCATAAAGCTGGCCTGCATCAGATCCTTTTATCTTCCTGACTAGAAATACCTGTAAAAAGCAAATGTTTTGTATAGATGAGTACTGAATTTCTACTTACAAGACTTATTGCATTTGACAAGAGAATAGATACTATAGTTCACGAATTCTAATGAAAATTACTAGCTGAAAGTATTTCATATCTATTTCACCTGCAATTGGTTGAGCTAGCTCTGGAGATTTTCAATTTTAAGGCTTAACCACCTCACAAAAAAGGCCATTTTCAACATTATTAATTTACCTTATATGTTCAGTTAAAGATGGGTGAAAAGTTAGAATCAGTGTGCACTTATCTCTTCCTATTCTGACCAGCTTTATATGAAAAAAGAAATATGTCTCATTTGTGTCTAGGAATGTGCTGTGTCTTAAAATTATTGCCATCAATTAAATTAAAGAAAAAATCAATTTTGTGTCATTTATGCCATTAGTCATGATTAGCAACTTGCCTAAGATGCAGCTGAAGCAGAAAGGTCATACAGCTGAAAATCTGTTGTTATAAAAAAGAAATTTTTCCCTGTTACAGTCTCCTATGCTTCATATTCTGACAGTGTAAATTTTTAATTAAAATAAAATAAAGTTTGTAGCTAAAGTTGTAGTCTTTTTGTTTTACTACATGCAAATATTTCTTATCTATCCCTGAGTGCACCTGAGCACTGGAGAGGTGATGAACAAAGGAATCAGTGGTTCAGTTTAGTCTTTATAAGACTTTCAGTGTTCTAATAATTAAAAACAAAATAAACAAATCTTTTAGCTGGACTCATTCTATCTGCTGAGGCCAGAAGTACCAGGCAACAGCATCTCTTCTTTTTTTTTTTTTTATTTCAGCACTTGTTTTACTGGACAGAAACTCAAGTAAAGCCAAATGTGGAAATAAAAATATAGTCCCCCACGTACACAGCATATACTTACTAATATATGAATTAACAAAGAATAAGTGAAATTATGTAACTAAGGAATGTCTAGTTGGATTAAAAATTCCATGGCAATTATTTTATTAACTGCGTATCCAGGAACCATGCAGCTTTGTTAACCGTCTCAAACTAAAATATAAAAAGACAAAATAAAGGAAGGAGGAAGTACATTTCTAGCACAATTTTTGCAAGCGGAAAGACTCTTCCTCCTAAAAAAACTCTAACCTGTAAACAGATTAGATTTTCTCACACCCCTTTGGGGAAAGGTTTGTGGGAAGGGAGAACAACTTTTATCAAGCAGGTACAGAAGCTGGGAAAAATAAAAAAAAAAGGTAAATTCTCTCAGAACAACTTCATCAGGACTCTTACATCTGACAGCATCACAGATGCAACACTTGTATGACATTATCTGATGGGGTTTTGGTGAGACTTTCCTTCTCAAGATGTTTCCTGTGCACAGGAGATACGCACAGTTCCTCAGCTGAGCTGCCCTGACCAGCAGAGCCTGAGCACACATTGCTTGCTCCCAGCTCCTGCTTCCTAGGCTGAAGAACACACAAATACCTCCAGTGCTCACAAGTGTAGGAAAAAATTATGAAAAGTGGATGCAATGGGAAAAAGTAAGACTCTCTGAAGTATTTTTTGTTATTATTCATGATAAATTAAGCTAGCTGCTCCAGCATTAGCAGAAAGTCAATTCATTTAGAAGTTTACAGAGGAAAGTTGGGGAATTTTTCTATCCAGGTCAAGTAAAAGATTTAATTTTTGTATTATATTGAAAAGGAGGAGAAAGTGAAAAGTAATCTTGTCCAGACACTAGATTTTCAGCTGTATTACTATTCTTTTAAAACATTTATGGACTCTTTACCCCAAAAAACCAAACACTCAAACCCTTAAGATAATGGTTTTCAGCAGCACTGCAAGCATGCTGCATCTGCAGAAATATTAGGCTGCAGTTCTTGAAATATCTTGTCTGCCATATAATCTTGCAAAGCTTTTAATACCCATGTTGCTGCAATAAGCAAAATTATCAATTTGCATTACTAGTCACTAGTCAGCTGTTCACTGTAGCATGGGATAGGGCACTTGTCTGCCTTCCCTCCAAAAGAGATGAGTCAAGAACAATGTGTTCTTTTTCAGAGGACATCAAAATAACCACCAAGCCAGAAAGGAACAGAACAAATGAAATGCATTGTGTAGCAAAATGATGTCATCTTTCTGATTATTCTTAAAGGTTTTTGAAACCACCAAGCAGCCCTGAAGTGCTTACTTGACAGGTTGTATTAGCTGTACTATACTAGTTTGCCAGAAGAGAATGTGCACGTGGCTGAGCATGACTTTCAATTTTCTAGTTTGATAGGTTTGCAAACACCTCAGGGTATTAACACCTGAACGAGCAAAACTCCCTTAGCTGGAACAATTGGTGCATCATCCAAAAGCTGATCTAAAAAGCTAAGCAAATACTCTGCACCTCAAGAGTGTTGGAGGTACTCCCTCTAACACCAAAGACATCTTCTCTAACCCGGCAAGAAATTATTTAGGCCTTGGGTGAACAACGTGAAAACCTAATGGTTTGCATCTGCAGAGGAATGGATTTGAACCATTAGCTCAAATATCATGGAGACGAAAATGTAGGGGGTAGGGGACTGCATAAGAAACACAGAGCAGACCTCTCTCCCCTGTGTCTTTGCTGCTCTGGGGAGTTTACTGATCTATCTCACAAAACATATGGGAAGTGATTCGTAATCACATGCAGCTCCAGACAGGTACACTGTCCACACTCACACTCTGATGCCCCAGAAATCAGACCTCCTTTTGAGGATTGGTTGCAGAGACCAGGCATTTTGCTTATAAAATGCTTAAGGCTAGAAGGCCAACTCAAACAATACTGAAAATACATCAATACAATCTAAAGCAGCCAGTGAAGAATTTCTAAAATCTTTACTGCCTGAATATGAAAACTGATCATTCTGCCTCTGTTACTTTTGTGAAAGATGTAACCCTCTCTTTTTCTTCTTACACTGAGTCACACAGTAAACCTAATTTTGAGCTGTTTACTTTTTCACATTCATTTAATATTTAAAACTTAAATACACTGTGCTCTGAAGTATTAAATGTTAACTTTCTTGATACCTCTCATCTCAGGGAGCTTCTAATAGGTTTAGTATCAATACAGCTCTAGAATAACAAGGAAGTTGATAAATACCCTTGATTAATAAATAGAGTTTATAGTTGATAAATATAGTTTCCTTTAGGAATAAAACTAAAGGTTGTGACTGGAAAATATTTTTCTTAAAAACTCCACTGAATAATATAATTATAAGGACTTCCATGCCTAGTTTCCACTAGGTTTACTGTTTCAAAGGTTTCGATGTTTTATTAAAAACATGGAAAGACTTAAAGGCTGAATTGACTCATCCTTCTTTCTCTCTATCTTCCCTTCCTGTTTTCTTTTCCAATCAACACGCCCTGCTGAAGAACTGTCTTTGGAATTAAGATAATCCCATGTCCTAACATATGGGTACAATGTTATTTCTCCACAAATAAGCATATTGTCATACAGGCAGCGCTTTTTTCCCCATGTTTTTGCAATAATGATTACTGTATTCTGCACTGGGGTTTATCTCCAGGACCATCTCAAGGCCTCTGTGTGTGAGCTAAACAGCACTCTGGGACTTGGAAATGTACTGGAGGTTGCCCTCAGTGGGAATCGTGCAGCTAACTTCTTTAAGTCTTTGAATGTTCCTATTTCCATCCTCCAACTAAGCACCAGTGGCACACTCATCTCCCTGGTGGATAGGTCAGAAAGAGGGAGGAGGGTCTAGTTTTATAAACAGTGATGCTTATGAACCATCACTTGTACTCATTAGTCCAGGTCCAGAGCCATAGGTGCTATTTCCTAAACTGGTTCATATGCAGGAATCCAGCTAAAAGACAGAAGTGCTACTAAAATGAAGAGAGAAGGGCTTTCCTTATCTGCCTTTAAAATATAATTTATATATGCACAATATCAGTAGTGTAAATGAACTCAGAAAAAGGACACAATATTTTCAGTGTTGCCCTGGGTGATTAGGTGACAATAAAAATTACCTTTCCATATGAACCTTGTCCTAATACTTTCAACAGCTCAAACTGAGAAGGATCTGCTTTTTCAAAACCTTCTTTGACATGATGACTGATGTCTATTTCCTTCACGATACCTTCTTCCTGCAGAGGAAACAACAAAAAATCAAAATCCCCAAATCAGAGCTGTTATCCTAAGGAAACATAATGTTTGTTAAAATCTTGTCTTTTTTGATACTACAATCATGTAGCAAATTTTGAAAATAGGAACAAATGCTTGTCTAAATATTCCACATGTCTGTTACCAGCTGGGGAAGGTAATTGTCAGGACATCCAGGCCTGGTGCTTCTGTTTATTGAGCCTCAAGATATGACTAGATAAAGACAGATTATACCAGCTGAAGTCAGAAATACACTGCAGAGCTTGGTATGCCCATCAGAGACCTTACTAGCAGAGTAGCATGTACTCAAATCTGCATTACAGAAGCTCCATCACACTTCTCTCCACATATTTTCTCAGTTTCCCCTCAAATCATCATTTAAGTCAATCTTAAAAAGCCTCCTTAGTCTTAAGCAGCAATTCTTCTAATGAGTAGGAAATAAAGAAAAGACATTGATAAAAGAGCCTCTTCCTATTTACCTCAAAAACTGGAAAGCTACTACTGGTAAGCATTTCAAATAGAAAACAAATTAATAGTTAGATGTAAAATGAGGTGGTGGTGGGAGAAGACTGACACAAACTTCATTGCTTGCAAGAATTAGCTTTATATGCTTTGGATTTGTCCAGGTTCTTCTGTTAAAATATTTCCTCTCTCGGTAGATGCCCATTCATCAAAGACACCAGTTGAACTAGGACCTTCATTGTGCGAGCTGTGACATGTGGCATCAGTTTCAGTTGTTTGTTTTGTGTTACTTTGGTATGTTCCTCTAAAAACAGAGCAACTGGGTCAAGTGAGACCCAGAGGGACTACATGGAGTTTGCAGCAACCCAGAAAGCCATTGAGCTGAAAAGAAACCTGGAAGAAAGGACCTCCTTCTCAAGGGCACAATGATAAGGAAAGATAACATTTACACAACCTTTTATTTCTGTCGTGTTTTGTACACCTACATTTGAGCTTTTTGGTTTGTTTGGTTTTGAGGTTTTTTTCAAATTACTTGTTCTAACTTCTCTACAACAAAAATACAGATTTTGAATACAGAACTTTCTTTTTCATCTCCCAGTTTGAAGGGAATTACTCATTTAGGGATGCGTCTGAATGCTTCTGCACCCAGCAGAAATAACTGGAATCTCATAACATTTTTTTACGTGGAATTTTCCTGCAATTTTCCTTTCTTCCCCCCAAAAATCCTTTTAAGATCCAGAAATATAACATTTATTTCCCAGACTTAATAATTAATGTTGAGAAAACAGAGATAACATCCTAAAAATGAAAAAGGCGTACAAAACCCCCCCAACATTTGCTCAAAACACATTCTATACTAAATAAGAATAAATTTGATTTTCTTCTCCTCCAGAAAAATTGCTGTCACTTTCCACCAGCTGTAATTTGTCAGATACATGGCCTGCATTACCCAGATTTCTTTCTACATTTTAGTTTCACCCCTCCTCTTCCCTTCCCTGCCTCTTTACACTCACATGCTTTGAAACAGGGACTATATCCTCTTGGTTTGGAAAGTTTCCTCTAGTTCATTTGTGCTACCACAATCATGGAAAAGAATCATCATCTCAGAGCAACTCCTTTTTCTGTTCCTAATTCCTATAGTTTAAGGCTTGCCTGAAAGGAAATGCTTGAAACCAAAGAACAGTTTTCACAGAGAGATTTAAAGGATTTCTAAGTACAGAACTGCCAAGATCTCTCTTTTCACTTTTCTGGCTTTAATTGCTGTATGAGATAGCATAAGTTTCTGATATTAAATATATTATTCTTTTCATTTTTTTTGTACTCCAGACTGAACTATAAAGTCACTTTCAGCTACATTTGCAATTCAAATGATGAGTGAATTTGAATTTGCCCATTCATATTACTCATCAAAGTTACAGACCTACAACCCTAAGCATATTTCTCATTGTATTACTGAATTTAATATAACTTCTTTAGGTTCATGAAACATGTTCAGTTACAGGAATATATTGAAAGTATTAAAATTATGAAAATTCAGCTTGCTGGAAGAATGCTTGAAAATTTCTCGCACTCCCATAGAATAGCATAAATAATTTATAACATGCAATAAAAACAGTACTTTAATTATATGCCTCTCTAATTAAAAGCTCTGGAAAAAAAGAAGAGTATTTACGAAAAATGGAACCAAATACAAGGCCTAGCAATGCTTATCAGAGAAGCACGGATTTTAAAGACAAAAAAACATGTAAGATTTTGTGATTATCAAAATATAAAATGTTGGTTAGAAGAGGCTTCTAGGGGTCATCTAGTCTAACAGTCCTGCTCAAAGTATCACCAACACTTGATCAGACCAACCAGCTGGGTTTCTGCCCACTGTGGTTTTCAGTGTCTCAAACTGAACTGAGCCACTTCCTATGAAAGATTACTCTCTTTCAATTTGCCCACAGTCCAGTTGAGCTGGCTGATCCATGCATCCTTAGGAGGAAGCAGGATATGCTTCTGGGAAGGTAGGATTTCCTGTGGATTTCCTGTGGTTGCCTCACTAGAAAGGGGCAGAAAAGCAGCACTGAAGAAAAGCATGCCAGACAGCTGTTTTTTCACCTATCATCACCACAGTGGTATAACTTGTGAGCTGTCCAAGAGGTAGATAGTATTTGAGATGGTATGACAAATCCACTTCCCACTGGAGCAGAAAGCCAAACTGGCAGTGCTTGAGACTGAAGATGGACACAGCTCCTTAAAGTAAATACATGCTTAGGGTGTTGGCTCATATGCACCCATTTGCCTTGAATGTATTTTTATACTCTTACTACCTACTGGTTGCATAAGTTATGGGATAACTTCTGTTTGTTTGTCTTACCTTACTAGGAAAAAAACCCGGCACAAACCAGTCTTACATTCTTTATTTACATTCTTACTTACATGGGATTTCCTCATTTGAAGTCTTCCTGTACTACACTAATATGGAATCCGGCATATTTTTTCTCAGGTATTGATGATCAGAGTGAAACCCAAACTGTCAAAGTGCCCAAAGTGTGAGCAGGTCTCCCAACTATTTTTCACTCTGCGTTGAATCCTATAATCTTCTCTAATATGGGTTTATTTTTCACTGTTCCAGGAAGTGCACCATATTTTCATCAGGAATTTGCATAACAATAAATCTGAGTCAAGAGAACCATGCTACAGTCAAAGCCAGCACACTGAAGAAGCTGTTTTGATGGAAAGGATTGCACTCTGGAAAAAAAAACCTGGCCAACTTCAAAAACGGTTTTGATCAGTGAAGTTGGTAGAATCAAAAGCGAATGTTCTACAATTTGATCCTGCAACAGCTGTGCACACCAGCCCAGGCTCTTGCTCCGTGCTGACTTGTCCCAACACTGCATTAGCAGGAGTGCTTGACTGAATGAAGCTTAATCTTTTGTAAACTTCTCTAAATATTTATGTTTGCACAAAAAACATCATCCTGTGACAAAAGGGAGATGGATGTTCTTGGTAGCTTGAAGAAAGCACATGGTCAAGCAGGACAGACTAGAGGAGAGAGAGCAATAAACTGGAAGGACAAAAGAGGAATGGAGAGTGCTTCTCTATCGTAACATAAAAAAGATCTATTCCAGATCTGATTCTATACTGCATTACTCCCTTAAACGCTTCCCCCAAAGCTGGCAGAAGGTTTGGACATAAAATAACTCATTATTAGAACTGAAAGACCATTTTGATCTCTTCTTCTCTGGGACATGGGAAAAGTCTGTTCTTGCCCTGTGACCATGGATAGCACAGATAGATCTGTTTAGGGGCTTCTGGAAGGCAACAGCTCCCTGTAGCATTGATGTCAGCCTAGTTCTAGGATTTCTTCATGCAGCCTTGGAGATAGAGAGGCACTGATGCTCAGTGGCTGCTGGAGAGCAACCACAGAAAACTATTCTAACTGCAATAATACCTCCTGACCCACTGTCACATGTCAGAGTAGGATCAAGTGTAGGGGTATGGATTTGGTAGTGGAATACAAAGTCATACAAAAGAGCAGGCCTTCCTGGAGAGACACTCTTCAATTTACTATCCTGCCTGTTCCACAGCCTCTCAGCAAGCACTATGGAAAGAATACCTCCCAGCAAATGGACATTTTTAGCCCCTTTTGGAGCCTTGTCTGGCTACTCCCCAGCTAGTTTCTGAACAAGCAGAGCTAAGGTCATCAAGCAAAGAGACCACCTTAACTGCCAGATATATTTCACCCCCACAAAAAAAATTTACCTCATCAAGACTTCCTGAAATATCAGGAGGGGGGAGATTATTCAAGAGTCAGCTACTTTTACCAATGGAAAAAATTATGCTATCATATCACATGGGAGAAAGGTATGGTGCTAATGTAACATGATTATTGTTTTGAAAAATCAGTAAGAAAGGATTCCTAGTTTTATTCCTTGTATGGTCATCTCCATTGCAGAGGATCAAGACTGACATACAGGTATGGGTGTGAAGGGTAAGCTTCATTTTCCAATAAAAATATGTGCACTTTTGAGGTGCAAGTTTTACAGCCTTTAAGCTTGCATGCTTTAGGGTCTGAGGTCAATGAAGAAGTCAATGAAAATGCGGCAGGAGGAAATAAGAAATAATGATAACTCAAAGTATTTTACTGTTGTTTGAGATAATCATTATTTGTCTACAGCGTATGCTCAGGATACAGACTTTATTTTGTTACCGATCTTCCCATTTGGCAGCTTACCACCTAACATAAACCCAAATCACAATTATTTAACTCCCAAGTATCACAGGCGACACAGCATTTCAAAATAATATGACTCATTAAGAAAGCATGTTCAGAACTGTCATATGGGAATAGTTAGGACAGGATGTGTCTGATAAAGATGAGGCCAGGCTTCTACCTCTGTTTCACCATTTCTAATCTGGCTCAACCCAAAGGAGAGTAACTTGTGTCATAGACACTAGGGCAGGAAGTAAATTGCTGGCCTGCGTTCAGTGCTTTGAGGACAAGTATCTACATTAAAAAAAAGTATAGGAGCATTTTCATTAGCCTTTTCCCTAGCCAGTCTCCAGCAGCTGGAGTAAAAGTAGAGAAAGAAATCTTCCATTTTAAATGGGTTATAATCCAAGTTCTGGCCTCTGCTGTCATCTGGAAAGATGTAAACTGAGCAATAATACCATAAATGGGCCTGGTTGCTTTGTTCTCTGCTGTCAAATAAACATTTGCTTTAGCAACAATTAATTGGACATACTGAGCCCTTAAAGAAGCATGTGGAAGTCACAGTGAATTCACTGGATATTGTGCCACATCTGTATTTGGCATTCTAGCAGAAGCTTACCTACCTTCTCGAAAGGTCATATAAAGTTAAACAGTACCTTACAATTTTAAGAGAGACTGGGATTTCTTTCACAAATGTGAATAGAATGTGTTATCTTGCACATGGAATTCCAACAAGTATGTCAAAACTTACTGGGAAACAAAAACCTTAAGAGCAATTTTTGTAGAAATCAGCTGTTAAATTCAGCAAACCTTTTTCTAGAGAGGGTGATAAGCTTTTTTTAACACCTTTCTCCAGCTCAAATTTTTTATCCTACATTTTCAGTTTTTTCTCCCTAATACATGCTTGTACCTTTGGGGTTCACCTGAAGTGAACAAACTAAATGGGAAGAGATAAATCACAGAGACCAAAGACAGTGAATACAATCTGCTGGATATATTGGTAAAGTCCATGAGGCAGAGGTTTGAGTATCTGGGAGATTTGGGTAAAATCTTTTGTGCTACAAGGCATCCTGTGTGTCTTTGATGAATCACTAAAGGCTGAATTCAGCTAAATAAATGCAGGCATTTATAGCACGGGAGAAGACATTTTGAACTAGGTTTACTTTGAAGTCGATAGAGAAAAGCAGGGACTTCATGACTAAAAGAGATCAGATCCTTAAAAGAAATCACATCCTAAAAAATGCACGTTTCTGTCTGATGACTTGCTGAGCTGAGGGCTTTGGTAGTTGCATTCATGAGATGAATTCATGTTTACTATATGATTTTGAAAAACACTTAAATATAGAAGTATTGTGGCCAGATTTTTAATGACATTACAAGAGAGATGTTTGCTGATAAATGCCATGAAACTTCTATTAAAATGGAATATTTTTCAAAAGAACTTATACCCTTGAAAAATCTAGACAATTAAAAAAAATACTCTAAGGTGTTGGAAATAGTCTACTTATCAGGATTTTGCAGCTTGGTAAATTAGGCATTTTTTCTACATCCTCCCCAACCTGAAAAGTAGAGATAGTTGCTTTTTGCTATCCTTTGGGAATACCATGAGAATTAACACAGGAAAAATTTGAAATTCACATACTGCAGTAATGGATAGACAAATTAACTGAAATGTATCTACTATACATGAGATATGAGGTGGCCTACAACTGAATTCTCCTTTAGCTCAGATTGAAATACTCAGTCTTGAAGTCTGGTGCTCTTAATCTGATGACTGTAGTGTCTTTACAGACTCAGTCCCTGACTAGAACAAATATATACAACACTATGACTGCAAAGTTGCATGAGAACAGTCTTCCTATTCCAAGTGCAGATATACATTAAGTACAGGGAGACACCAATTCCTAATCTAACTTTCAACCCTGGACTCAAATCACCAGACAAGGTAACTCTAATTTTTATGTTATTTCTTTTGCAAACTGCAAGAGTTTATGAGGAGTGATGAGTAGAAAGAGTGCCTAAAAAAACTACTAAAGCAAGGGGTTAAAAAGATAAAAGCAGAACCATCTGGTCACAAAAAAAAACCCCAAACCAACAAACAGTTGGCCAGACTTATTCCTACAGCAGCTCTCTACAAATACTCAAATACATTTGTGAACTTTACCAAAAACAGTCTCAAAATGAGTCACACCATTAAAGGCCAAAGAACTCAGCCATATTGCTCTAAGCTACAACAAATAAGAGCAGGAACATTTTCACCAACATCCTATATAGCACAGATTACAGATGTGGCACTGGCCTTTACAACTCTGAATGGTAGGGGACAATATACATGACTGCATTGAAAAAAAAATTACAACATGGCTCAAGTCTGGTTCCCGGTTTTGTTCCCTGTGCACTCTGCTCTGAACTACTCACAAACTCTCTGAGTGGGTTGGGTGACTCCTGCCAGAGACCCTTCCGGGGATGCCCCCACCCACCACCACTGCAGCCACTCACCAGAGCTGCCTGGCTCCTGCTGCAGTGTGCCTGCACTCACGGGAAAGCCCTAATGGGACAGTCCTAATGTGATGGCAACCTACACTCCATGCATTTCCAGAATACAGGAAGCCCCCACATCCCCATGTCCCAGCTTCCTATCTGTGAAATGCACGTAAGGCCATCTTCCTCTTCAGCATGGTTAGGTACTGGAAAGATGCCAAGTGCTCAGATACTATGAAATTAGGCTTGAAAAAGAAGGAAGACAGAAAAAAAGTCTGTTAAGGATACTATTCAAGAAATATAAATACTTGCTAAATTACTCCAATTCCTTACTGCTGCACTCAGCTGCCTCATGGACTAGAAAAAAAAAAGGTACCTGCTGTTTTACTAGCGCATTTGAGTGTGAAATAAAAACTCCAGCTGCAATAGGAAGATAAAGTGCTTAAGCAAAACATATTTTGAACCATTTCCTCACTGTTTTGTGATCCAAATAAAACACTGCTCACCATAGCAGTGTAAATGGCACCACAACACAGAAAGCAGAAAATACAAAGCCCTGGGGTATTTGCATGGTGATTTTAAAGAACTGAATCATCTTTAATATGCATACTAAAGGAAAAATACCAGGTTTCGTCTTGAAATGTGAAGCAGAGTCCACAAAAGGCTGTAATAAGAGATAATCATATTACTGAAGTGCTGGATTAGTCAGTTTAGGAAAAATACCCGTCTGCTGTTTACAAATCACTCTTACAGTTTGGTAATTATCATTTTGTCTCCAAGAGGAATACTGACCTGCTTGCACATTTTGCATCCTCCCATTAATTAAACCAAGCATCCACTAAGGGTTCAACCAGCTTGTACTTCACAAACTGGAGTCCTGCTGGTGATGTTAGGGAAAAATGTGTTGTAATGAGGTTCATTATCTCAATGTTATTTTACAGGCAGAGTATTAATAGGGAAATAGACTAATCTGAGGTCATTACGGAATCAAAGCAAATACAAATTAGTTTTAATGCTACTGCTCACAACATAAAGCATCAGTGAAGGCATTGAAGGAGAGAGGCTGATGCAGCTGAATGAGGCAGAGAGAAGATGGCAAAAGGGAAATTCTAACAGATGATATGCCAAATTTAGCAACATGGACAGAGGAATAAGATGTGGAGGGCAGAGAGAAAAGGAGGTATCCAAAAGGACACAAGACAAGGGCAATTGGCTTGTGCCTATGGCAACAGAGAAGTAAACCAAGAGAAGAACTGCAGCATTAAACAACTTGAAATGCAACTTTTGCCCCTTTTATGTAGCAGCTTAATCCAATTTAAGTACCTAACCATCTTCCTGGGATGAGGAGAGAGTACAAGCATGCATGTATGTACTAGAGTGATCTGATGGGGAAGCTGGTAAGCAGTCCTGGCACACTCAGAACTGCTCCCAAAAGAAGGGTAAGAGTGTGATGGGGACCAGGGGCGCTTTGCTGCACAGCTGGTTGATGGCCTTGGGCATCCAGCCTTCTCCAGTAACTCAGATGGGCCAGCAAAACACATTATGAATGCAGTGATGCAGACTCTGCTTATTTATGTAGACTCCAGCTTCCATTTTTTAAATTATACTAAAACACATAGACAAAATTTTTAAAAAAGTTACACAAAGTACCTGACAAAACTTCATCTCATGCTGGCTCCAGTTTCATGGACAAATATTTAGCAAGGGATAGTAAAACTTATCTCTTCAGCTGTATACTTTTATTACAACCATGGCTAAGACCCAGGTCATTATTTGCAGCCATTTTATTTCAGTGCCTAAGGACTGTTACCATGCACAAGTACCTGTTTAAACAGAGTTTCAGCAGTCTACTGAAAATCTGGCCCAGGAAAAGGCCCATTACAGTTTGTGGTTTTTTTAACTACTCAGAAGCCTCTAGTTTAGGTCAAGTCCCTCAAAGATTCACACAGTCATTCTCCAAGGAACAAGCTGCTAAATAATTATCACACATCCTCCTTTCTGTGAAGGGAATAATTGTTTACAATTACTGTACTAAACAGAAGCATACATTATGTAAACACACTGACTGAAAAGATGTGTATTTTAGGAATGAGAATAAACAAAACACAAAAAATCCATCTGGATGCAAAGAACACCTTTGCAACACTGTTTGGAAGACTCCAAGGAGGTCAAACTGCTGCACTACTCTGTTTTGCAGAGATTTACAGTGGATAATGTGGCAACAAAGGGGAGAGTGGTACGTTAGTTGGTTCTCAGCTGACTGGGATCTTGGCAAATTTATCATGACAGCTTCACAGCAGCAAAACTTCAGTCAAAGCTGATCCACAGTCTACTGAAGTCTGAAATAATTTCCAGAGTAGGATTCATCAAAATACACATCTCTGCCTGAATTAGCTCTCTAAACTTCTTTACAGCTGACAAAAAAAATGGGTGCTTTTAGGCTTTTCTTTCTTTTAGACAACAGTATGCCTCTAGTAATCTAAACCAGGACTTACTAAATTTGCCTCTTTCTGCTAACTGTAAAGGAAGTCTATGCTAATTAGTTCAGATGTATATTAATTCTTCCTTCCCTCATTCCTCAGTTCGAAAACTGCCAAGACAACTTAAAGCTGAGCCCAGCTGCAGTGCTCATCACCATGTTCCTGCAGACTGTGAGACATGGCTTTCACCTGCCCTGCAGCTCTTTTACTCTGTCCCAGCTGTGTAAAGGGACATTTACATCAAGGGCTTCTGGTTCATCTCTTCAGCCATCTTATTCACAAAAAACCCTTTTGGAAACAAAGGTACATGATGATGATGAAGGAAGGCAGTGGAAAGGAGCTCTTTCTGTTTAATCCATTTCTGTGCAGAAGTTTCTGGGGTTTTTAAGTATTGAGTATACCACTTTTAGAGCATATTTACTGCTGAAGCCTTCATTCTGCAAGTATTTTTTTTTAACATATACACAAGCAAGAAAAAGGTCAAATGGAGATTATCAAGTTCCTGCCAGGTAGTTTTCACTGACCTGCAGCTATTTCAATATTTTTCTGTTCTGGCTGAAAACTGTTAAAACAAATTCACATGGCATCTTAATAGGTAAAGGCTTTGTTGGTCTGGTTTCTTTTTAATAAAAGATAATCCAAATGGCTTTACTGAAAATCAGTTTGCTGCACATTGGAAAGGGACAAGGTGGAGAGAGAAGATGAACTTATATCTACTGTCTTACTGAAAGGACAGGTTTGCTCATAAGTAATTACAGAACTGTACCTACAAAAATACCAGAGCACAGATAAAGATCTTTGTAAGTGCAACATCATGACCTCTTTCTCAAGTTTATCCCCAATGAGCTGGAGCTACCCTGTACAGTAAACTGTGAGATTGTTCCTATGCTCAGAGAAGCCACAGAGCTGTCTGGGGCTCCTGGAAGAGACTAACCTCTTCTGGTAATTGAATAGCTTTGTACACTGCTTAATTTCTGTGGCAAGCTTGCCTCTTTATGCCTTGGAATAACTTAAACCATTTACAAACAGCCTAAATATTCCTCGACTGTGAAGCCCCACTTAAGCCAGTGCTAGCTGACAGCTAATCACCAGAAGCAGAGAAGAGAAATATAGCTCAAACCCCCTGTATGATCTTAAGTCATTTATTCCCTGTGTCCCGAGAGACAGAGCACCGACCTGGGCAATCGGCTGTGGGGTAAGAGACCGAGGCTTTGTGTCCAGTTGGTTTTGTCACAGAGAGAGGGAAAGGGGATACCAGGGGTGGAGCTGGGATAAACAACCAACCAGATCAGAGCCCGGGCTGCTTGAACATTAGACAAAGGGCTATCTCAGAGTCACAGGACAGGGACCTGGCCGGGGGTGGGGGGGGCTCAGGGGGGTCCACCGCAACAACCTCCCATTCAGAGAAAAGTGAATGGACACAGATTAAATGAGTTCTTCCTATTCAACTGTTAACATTCATTTCAGATAGAGCTTCCGTTACTAACCCGAACAAAGATAAATGAACGGCAAAATACAATGCCACACTTTACACAGGCGTACTCATTTTTTTTAACATCAAACTAATAAAATATTTTTTTTTTCTGATGTTCCAAATGGTGGATGCTATCCCACTGCTATGGATATCAAAATCCCTGGCTGGCTCTACTGGGCTGCAATGTCGGTGAAATCGTTAATGTAGTTGGGAGACAGCATTCTCAGAAAGAATTTATTACAACATTGTAGTCACCAATAATTTTTTGCTACATAAAAAATTTGAAAATCACTTGAATTCAGTAACCATGTATGAAACATAAAACACTAAACAACATCTTATCTTTTCTTTACAGATGAGGCATTGATTGCGCTTCTCAGGGAGTCCTAGGCAATTGTGCCCTCAGTATATTACAGCCTTTATAGTGAGTCTTATTTTATAACTCTAGCCAGCCAACCATATCGGTATCACATGTAATTATAGTGAAGTTTTATAAACAACAGCAAGAAGACAACTGAGTGGTAAGTGAAGTAATTCAATCAACCAGTAACCAGAAAGCTGAAATTAATACTATGGACAAAGGAAAAATAGAGAACACAACCAGAAGACAAGAAGTGAAAGCCAAAGAGGAAAGCTGGAACCACAAAAAAGTGTTACTTTAAAGAAGTGTTTAATCTAATACACAAGTCCAGTACTCATTCATTTTCCCCATTTTATCATAAACAAAGTGCCAATTCCACAGTATTTCCAAGACACCATGGGAGGTAAAGTTTCTGTAATGCTTAATACTGTAAGGAAAAAATTCTTTAATGTAAAACACAGTGAAAAGCTGATTATGAATTTGCCACAAATTTTGCTAAACACATGAAAAGCTGATTATGAATTTGCCACAAATTTTGCTTTGTTTGTATTCTTTAACTTATTTGCATTTAAAACCATTCTTTTTTATTGCTGCCTACACAGCAGGGTGCTGCTATGCCAAAGCAGAGTTCCATTTTGCTTTGTTAAAAGCTCAGTTTTCCAAAAAACATTGGTTTTGGACTGTGCTTTTTCTGACTTGTTTTCAATGTTCAAAATGTTTCTTTACCCATGAAGGCGGAGCAAAATTGTCATCTGCTATCTTTGAATTTTATCCAGAACTTACAAATGAAACTTTTTTGTACAGGTCACTACCAAAATCTTTTGTCTTCACAGAACTCCTTATGCTTGTGTACATACACACCGATGTCATCAGTGAGTTTGCATTAAACTATGTTACTGAAACAATCTGCATAGCTGCAATATCTAAATTTCCAGTTCTATGAAGTAGCAAGTGAAGCTGGGTGACATATAACACTGCTGTATAAATAGCCTTCATTTGGAGGCTAAGAGTGAAGAGAAACAAAAAATTCACATCAGCTTCTCATTTCTGTTACCAACCTTTATGCCAACAAGCTGTAACTATGTTTTAAGGACACTGAGGGTTGATGAGGTGCAGTTATAACTAAGATTCGTTGAACTGCAGAGAGCAGAAGAATCTAAGCCACTTTTCTCACAATTAAGGGTATTGAAAATAGAACCAGTCTTTTGTACACATGCTGCAAGTTGACTCAGCAGGATGTATACCAAACACAACTAAGTATTATAGAAAATGCACAACGTTATTCTCATTATTAAGAAGGAAAAAATATATGATGTATACCCATATGTATCTGCTGGATTTTATCTGGAACAAAATCAGAAGTTTGGGGTTTGGGTTTTTGTTAATGAAAGTTCATCGGAAGACTTAAGGAGCCCATTACGCACTAAACAGAGCCTATGAGCCAAGTTAGCTACTCAATCTCTCTCCCTCAGAAGTCACCAATGAAAGGCACATAATCCCTTGCAGTATTTTCTTCATCAACAAGCAAGCAAACCAAGTTACTGCCTACCCTACCTGAAAACCTCCTGCCTGCCTTCCAGTCATCCTGTCAGAAATATTTGGATGGTAAACTGAGTCTGGGAGAGTGCCAAGAGGAGTGCAGGGTCGGGCTGGGCAGGAACCCAGGTAGGATGCAGCTGCAGATCCCTGGAATCTATACCAGCATCATGAAGGGCATGATGGGGACATGAGCAGAGCTGCTGTCCCTCCAAACCTGGAGAGGTATTGCCTCAAAAAGGTCTCCAGCTGCTCTGCTCTTGAGAAGCTGTAAGGAGTCTTTTGAATCCCAACCTGAAAGCGAGCCACAGGTGAGTGAGGTGGCAGGTCACACAAGGTGTAATACCCCAGAAAAGTGGCAGTAATGAAAGGAGCCAGGTTGTTTTGTAGTTGTGGACACCTCTGGGAGAGACGGAAGGCAAAACACACGGGGCACGTTCCAGTAGTGAGGCCTCGAGCGATGACGGAAGGGTTTAGGTGATGGCTAGTCACAGTAAGCAAAGCTGACAACTTCCCAGCCCATCGCAGCCACACAACTGTTCAACACTGCAGGGTAACCCTCTGGCTATTACAAAAGCCCCAGAAATTTTGAGCAGAGGCACGAAACAGCTCTGCAACCCATGTGAACACTGCAGACAGGTTCAAGGGGGGCTCTCAGACTTGGTCTTGTAACTCCCTCCCAGGCCACTCTGGGACTTGGGGATAACACTGCTGGCCTAAACAAAAGCCGTTTTCCACCATCTAATGTGTGCGTGGAAACACAAGCCCTAAACCAAGCCTGTTATAATGTCTACCTGTAGTATTTTGTCAGTTATGCAAGACTGGAGACATGTACCAAACCTAAATTATACTATGGATACAGTCAGGGGCAATAAATCTAATCCCAGCATGAAAAATTCAGGTTAGACATCTGGAAAATCTTTCCCTGGGAAGGGCAGAGAAACATCAGAACAAATGCCACTTTATGTGCTACCAACTTGTATCCTATCACCCTTCAGCCACCTCTTTTTTGTTTTGTCCTATTGGATATTACACTCTTTTGTTGTGTTTTTTTCGAGAACCCACAATGGTGTCCACATGGCTGTAAATACAATGAATAGTATTAACAAGTTGTGATCATTACAAGATTTGTAACCGATATTCAGAATCCATCTTCCAAACATAAGCCCCAGCTCTTAAAAACCCCTCTCTATTAATAGACATAAGTAATCACCAGCAACATAAGTAGGTGTTGGATAAATAACTGTTCTTGCAATAGCTTTGCAGGATCAGGCCCTAAAAACAGAGGATACAGATGGTGAACACAAGATGTACACTGAGTGAAAACAATTCTCCTTTTCCACAGTGGCAGAATGCCAATTAGTCAGAGTCTGCTAGTGATGGTACAAGAGGAAGAACTGTCATGCATATGTGCCAAATTTACTCATATAAAAAGTGAATTTGGCATCAATATCTGTTGCAGCTAATCAACAACATGAGATAAGTGGGGCAACAAATTATGCCCCTCTTAATCAGCTAGCACTGTCATCTCCTTAATAAACATGGAGTTTCCAAATTTGTTTTTGGTAGGTTTAAAGCAGTAAAAAAGATGGAAACATCCTGTTAACAGAATACTGGCTCAACCATCAAAGGACTTCCTAAAGACTTTAGAGCATCATCAAAACACATAAATAGCATCACTTCACGAAGAAATGTCAGGGATGAAGAGCAGACTCATCTGTGGAGGTGCCTCTCCCCTGAAGTCCTGGGGGGAGGGACCCTGCAGGGTATGGGTCTGTCCCTGTCCCCATGTCCCGTGTGCCCCATACCTGTTCCTGATTGGGTGGTTTTGGGGGGCCGGGGCCTGGGAAGAGAGCAGGGTCCCATGACTGGAGGCTGCCCTGGAACTCCAGTCATGCGGGCTGGAGGAATAAATCATCTCTGAACATCTAAAAAAATATCGCTTCATCTTTCCTTCCAAGTTCATTGCTTTCTTATACTTGTTGTAAGGATTCCCCATTACAAAAAAATGGTGGAGAAATGCTGGCAAACGATCCCTGGAGAAGATAATTCAGTGATTCGTGAGTAATCTCTGCATATCTCTTCTTGCTTTTGTTTTGCTGTCCCATCTCTGAACGATGGAGAACTCATGGAAAGACTCATGGCTGTCCGAACCACAAAGAGACATTTACCTTAAACTTAAAAAGGTTCTTGAACAGAAATATGTAGATTTTAGCTTAATTCAAGCTCAGAAAGAACTAAGACACTTTTTGGCATGGCTGTTTAAAAACTTCTTCTATGTTTCTTGGGATTTGATTCTTACCAAGGACTTTTGGGAGAATGTTTGGACACACTTAATTTCCGAATCAAAAAATATGCCGATGCAAGACTATCTCCGTGAATATTACCTGATTTCAGAGACTTTTGAGCAATATCAGCTGTGTCCCGCTGCTGTATCAGCAGCGAACACGTGGTCAAGCAGCACGCCTGTTGCAGCGGGCTTCTCCGCCACCCCAGAGACCGTGCGGCCCCAGCCCCAGGCGCTCAGTGCACTGTGGGCAGTGGCAAGGGAGCTCCCATGCGTGGGAGAGCCAGTGAGGCCAGGCACAGCGGCAGCGTGGGCCCAGTAGTGTTCACCTTGAGACACGCCAGCGGTGCGGCAGCGCCGGCAAGGGGAAGCCGCGTGGGGCCGCTGGGGCTGCCCGGTTAGGGGGATGTTGCAGTGCGGGGCCGCACTGAGCCTGGGCAGACACGTAGGAGCCCAGCAGAGGCAGCGGCGTGCGGGCTGTGGCCAGAGGCGGCCAAGGAGCCGACAGAGCAAAGCAGCACGGCGCGGCCCGGCCCACACAGCCCTGAAGGCAGCCCCAGGAAGCCAGAACCATGCGGTGGGAGTGCTCAGGTCCCGGCTGAGGCAGCCCCGGCCCGAGAGCGAGCAAAACCAAAAGTGAAAAGAAGAACAAAGGAACTCGTAAAAATGAAAAGGTTATCGCAGCTAGGGTTTTTGGAACTGTAAAATGGTGTAATGTAAAGAAAAATTATGGTTTCTTATCAAGAATTGGTACTGGAGAGAGTATTTTTGTCCATAAATCTGCTATTGTGAAAAATAACCCCAAAAGTGATGTTCCAAGCTTAGAAGAAGGAGAAAGAGTAGAATTAAAAATTGTGCAAGGAAGAAAAGGTCCACAGGCCGCATGTGTTACAGGTCCTGGGGGTGTCCCTGTCAAAGGTAGTAGATATGCTAGACAATATCCCCATAATCCCTATCCTTTCCCCTATCCCACCTTCACCTTTTATCCCATGCTCCTTTATCCCCCATATATGGCCAACCCAAATTTCCCTTTCTGGTTCCCCTCACAAAACCAGGCTTTTCCATTTGCCATGAATCCCTTTTCAACACTGATGGGGAGATGAAAAGGAGGGAGGGAAGAAATTAACCGTCATTTTCTAAGATTCCAACAGGTACAGAAAGGAAAAACCCTCTCCTGACTCCGTTTCCATCTGAAGCATGCTCAAGTCCTGTCTCCCTTCCAATGCTCCAAAGAAAATCTGTTTGGACATTTGGAGACTCAAGAGAGTGGCTTCCTTTCCTTTAAAATTGTTTTGTTGTTTATCCAACTGTTTCCAATGTTCTTTATTTAAAAAGAAAAGGGTGAATTGTGGAGGTGCCTTCCCCTGAAGTCCCAGGGGGAGGGACCCTGCAGGGTCTGTCCCTGTCCCCATGTCACGTGTGCTCCATACCTGTTCCTGATTGGGTGGTTTGGGTGCCCGGGCCCGGGAAGAGAGCCGGGTCCCATGACTGGGGTCTGCCTGGGAACTCCAGCCATGCAGCTGGAGGAATAATTCATCTCTGAACATCTAAAGAAATATCACTTCATCTTTCCTTCCAAGTTCATCGCTCTTATACTTGTTGTAAGGATTCCCCATTACAACACTCATCACTTGGTTTTTAAAAGCTATTGGAGAAATAGTAAATTATTAGATCCTAATTGTGAATTTCCAACAGTGTGACTTCCCTGTACTGATGAAGACATAAAAGTTTGAAGAATTAGGCCTTTATTTTACTTGATGCTTGACTGCATCAGTCTAAACAACCAAATAATGTTGTGTTATTTCACCTCTTGTTTTAAAAGGGAGCAGAATGAATACTCAGGATTTTACCAGCCTATCTTCCTTCAGAACTTCTCTGAAGTAACATAAATGCCAACTTTTTTGGTATTCAGAAGGTGACACCTTGCTTGGACCACGTATCTCTGACACGAAAATCTGCAAGGAGAAATTTCCAGTGCTCCTGATACACCAACCCACTGAGAAAAGCTCCAGCATCATATCCATTTGTTTTAGCACTCCTCAGTGTGAAAAATATCTGTTATAGAATATAATGCTATGAAAAGAACAGCCATTAAAAAAACTGGATTAAAAATGGCCTAGGTATTTAAAGATACTTTTCCTAAAGGGATACAGGTATGAACACATGATTACATAGTAACAAAAACCCCAAGCCTCTATATTCATACAGAAAATGACTAAGAAAATCTAGGTTTTCATCTAGATCTCAAACCTCATTGCAAAGGATGCCAGTAGATATGGCAATTTATACAAAAATCTTTCAATAATATAGAGCTGCATCAAATCCAGGAATTCAAAACTAATTCAACTGAAAGCCAAATGAGAAGCTGCATGGTTCACCTGGTTTATGAAAGACTCAGACCTTCAGTAATCCAGGGTAAAATGATTTGCCAAACAGAACCACTTGACTAGGGAGGGTGAATGTAAAAGCTTTGTTTATAAATGCATCAGGTAACTGCCTGAGGAACAGCTCAGCATTGCATTAGTCCTGCAGAGTCCCCTCATTTTACCTTCCCTCTCTGTGAAAGGGAAATTAAATTCCCTTGAGAGTTTCCGTTGCCATTGAAAGAAACATTTCAACAATCCACATACAGGATTTACTCCACTGACCACTAATGCCAAAGGCCCCAAAGCCACTTACACTGAGAGAAGACGAATTTTGCAATTTGTAGCTGCATCTATAAAGCAATGAAAAATTGATGGTTTCCTTTTGACTGTCACAGAAAGGGCTGCTTTGAACGTTTCTTTCCTCAGGGAATCCATTGCTATAATTTTCCATTGGAAAGTTTCTGTATTACTGCATTGCTAAAGTAACTGCAATGATGACCTAACCTGGGTCATCAAATACCTAGGATTAGTCACATGTCTAAAAACAAACAAAAAATTGTTCTATAAATTTACTTGCTTATCTGAAATTATTTCTATAAAATCCTATGCAGCATTCTTCAAAATGTTAAAACACAGGCTGTGAGTTTGGCATTTCTCACCTATAACAAATAAAAAAGTAATTGACTTTTTTTATATGTTATTATCAACAGCATATGCACTGTGAACATCACCCATTGCAGGATGCCAAAGAACCAACAGAAACATTAATCTAGCTTCAGAAACCCTGCAAGTTGGGTAAGTATTAACCTCAGAGGCTGTGAGGTTAAGCTGCTTGCCCGTGGTCACAGAGTGAATTTGACAGGACCAGAAACAGAGTCCAAATTTCCTGATTCCCCAGCCCTATCATAAGGCAACATGGATGTAATTGCTAATTTAATGGTCTGTACAATTAATGTTTCTAAATCTCCAGAGCTTGCACCAGCAGGTACTAATGCTTCACTTCAGATTCCGAAGTACAAACTACACTAAAAGCTGTTTTTAGGTTAATGGTAATGAACTGGTCCATCTTGAAACACCGTGCTGTTTAGAGCATGCTGCTGCTTACAGAACTGTATGAGAATGCTGGGCACACAGCTCTTGAGTTCCTTCACCCCTGTCATCAGAGCTGGCAATGCAGTGCCCAGGCCATTTTTCTCAGCCTGGGACATTTTCACACAGCTCCTCTCTATATAACCTTGACCCTACCCTTGCAGGCAAAGCCTGAAATGGCACAAGAGAGGTCAATCCCATCAGATTCAGCACATGCTCACTGGGTGGGAGGGTCTCCAGTGTGTTTTGGGGGGTTACCTGCATGCATGGGATGTTCTGGTTCCAAAAGATCAAACAGTGGCTCATCAGAACTGTTAGACTGCTCAACTGCCTCGACTCCCCAGTCCCATTTCTGCTGATTCAACTGTGTGCCCAACATGTCTCCCTGGAAGAACTCCAAATCGTTTCTTTTCAGAGGTCCCAAAAGCACCCAGATGTGGAGAGCCAAGAAAAGCTGCAAGTAGCCATCCTTTGGAAACTCCTCATTTACACTGCTCACAGAAGAAGCACGGAGAAACACACATGCCTCAGACCACCGTACAAGGGGACAATTCCTTCTGTGTCCAGAAACTAACTCTAGTACTCAATCAAAACCAAAGTCTGCCATTCCAGAAAGTTTTTCACATGAAAAACACAACTTCAAAATTTCTTTTTACCTTCCCTGTCTTCATTGTGCCTTCATTTCTCTTGCTAATTGACTGCAACTTCCCCACATTTTTATTAAAATATTTTTCCCTGACTGGCATAGTTTGTTGGTCTTAAAGGTCCTAGCCATTTTGGGGGTTAAGCAACATCTGCTCAGATAATCAGAAGAGAAGAGATTAACAAGTCAGAGAACAGTCATTACCTGCAGACATTCTGAAAATAGCCATTTCCACAAATCCAGCAGACAGAGCCATCAATTACAGTAATCCTAGAGGAAGGCAGTATTTGCATAGAAAAAGTATTTTAATCTTATAAGTAGAACACAGAGGGAAACAGGTTTCTCTAGTTCCAAAAATGTAAGCTCCAGTATTTCAGGAAATAAACAGTGAAATTAGTGCCCACAATGCCACTAAATGTAAATTGTGTCATATTTCTAGGGATTAGCCAGGTCTAGAATAAGGGACTACTTAGTACGAGTGAAAGAAAACCGAAAGGATCTACACAATAACAGCTTTTGCTCTTAATGACAATCACCTCTCCATGAATGTCTGGGACTACCTGCATATCCAATAGTGTGCATATGTTGAATACCGGAGCCAAAGGCATCCAGTTAACCTGGTTACTTGGATAATGCTAAAATAAAGACATTCTTTCTTGAGGAACTCCAGCTCATCTTTAATGTTAGAGCACTTTTTAATATCTACTAGACTTCATCCTGTTTCATTTTTGATTTGAAGCATCTACTTATTGGAAAGAATATTGTATTCAATTAAGAATCTGTTGGAAATTTTATTTAACTATCTTGGAATTTATTACAAAGGTTACTTGAGATATATATATATATATAGATATATAAATCTAGAACTAGATTATTTTATCAAGAAGGTTTTGAGAATAGTTTTTGAGCTGCGATTTTATAAAAAATCTTTTAAAGATGCTGTAAAAACTCATTTTCCCTCCTGTTTTAAAATTCTACTTTTATCTTACTTTGAAGGTAAGTTTGAAAAACTAGGATGTTGTTTTTCAAGAACATACAAAGACAAAAATTGAAGAATCATGTAAAAAAGGCATAATACAGTTTTGAATCAAAAATTCTGTTTGTAAAATTAAAGTAACTTTGAAAACTGTTAAAAACACTATGACTTGGTGACTTTAAAAACTTTAATTTGGTGACTCCCCTAGTTAAATGAAAAATGTCTGAATGAAAAATCATGTTGGTTAGGTAGCTGCAATTTAAATTTATCGCAGCAGTAAAAAAAAGGAGACATGGGTACAACTGAGATGGAAGACACACATACACAAATTGACCAGGCCTGTTGTTACCTCAAATGACATCATTTCATAGCACCTCTCTGTACAAGGGAAACAGCACAGTACAGATCAATTCATTCCCAAATTAGAAAATTAAGACCTGACGAAGCCACTTTCCCTGGCAGAGACCAGACTGGTCATGCTGCTGGAGACACCTGGGATTGGATGGAGTCATTTGAATTGTGCCAGTCTCTGAACACTTGTCCTGGGAAAGTGGGTGTTCACTTGGCAACCCTACCAGCTGAGAGAAGGAGGACAGGCACGTGGTACGGACTTTAAAAGGGACAATCTTAAAGTCCTCTGTAAAATTCAAATTCTTGGGAAGTTTGGTGACAGCGGCTCAGACATGACAATGCACCTATTTAAAATAAATGAAGTGCACTGGTCACAATGGGACATACTTTTTACAAGAGTCATTGCACTCAGAAACTCATACAGGGATTTTCCTACAGAGATGATGTGAGTCGATAGCCACTGCAGAAAGCACAGGAGCTCTCTTTCCTGCTCAGCTGTGCACATGACAGTCTGGAGAAGATTCAGAGCCTCCTCATTCCCAGCTGAATGAACTGCTCAGAGCTGGGGAATGGCTGCCAGGACTGGTGCGACCGTGCGCTGCTGCCCTTTCTCCAGTCCAGCAGACCATCCCTTTCTGAGCTGTTTGCCCTCTGTTGGCCGGGGGGGGGGGGGGGGCAAGCCCTGCTAGCAGAGCAGAGACGCAGAGCCCTAATCAAGGAAGGCTAAATGAGCTATAAAGGGCAAATACATACAAGGGGTGCCATCTGGCAACAGTATAAGGAAAAAAAACATTAAGTGGGTTACATAAAGCAGTGCCCTAAAACCCACGTATAAAGGCAGCTAAGGACACTGTCTCGTCCAGCCTGAAGTGTCACTGGCTGAGCACTGCAAAAAGAACAAAATTAAAGTTATACAATGCCTCACAGAGGCCCAAAGTAAATAAAGACTGGACTTGCATTTTGACAGCAACCAAACCAGCTTGTGTTGCTGGTTACAACCCCTGAGCTCCTCCCCACTGCTGTGGCAAACTGGGATGAGTGGGAGATGAGCAGGGGCTGCTTTGGCTGCAGGAGCCCCAGGCTGTGTTGGACACACACAGCCCTCCCATCCCCATCCTCTCCAGCCAGGCCTCAAGAGGCACATCCTCCATGGTCCAGCTTACAGCAGAGGCTCCCCACAATAAGGAAAGTCCAGCACTGTCAGAGAATTAAGGTCTGAAGTTATAGGAAGGAATCTGGCACAACACTGGTTTCTATGCAGTAAAGCTCCCGAAGAATCAAACTTCTTATTTTTCCTATGAGTTTTATAATACGCAGAAAATAATAAGCAAGAAGAGAGCAAAGCATAACACACATCTGAAAAATACTGTTGTCTAAATTTTACTATAGGTACAGTTGCACAACATTCACAATGCTATAATGCTTTGGCTTTATCTGTTCCAGTCAAACGCCATTAAACTGATCCATCTTTATTCCTAGCAGAATTAAATATTTTGGTAACTTCTTGGTAAAGTAACATTTAAATAACACATGAATGCCAATTTCGTATTAGCTTTCTCTACAGGGAATTGAATTTAAGACCAAAATTATTAAAAAAGCTAATTAAAAACTTCTACTGAATTTTAAAAGCTCTGTGCAGTTACTTCAGATGATTGCTCATAAATTCAATAAAACCCTAAAGATTACTCATGTCTAGCAGTGTTATCATCAAGGGCAAAGTAACTTTCTTTTTACATAGAAAATGGACTTTTATTATGCTGATAATCACACCTACACACTCAGCACCCATCAGTGTTAGAAGCTGAAAGCTATGAGCAAGTTTTATTTCTCATTTTTAGAAAATTATAATGTTTTTACATCACTCTCTCAGACTTTAGAACTGGGCACTATGCTTTTCCTAACAGTATCTATTAGTCCATTATCAAGTGCCCTTAGCATCTTAGAAAGTCTCTTTTTATTTAATAATACATGCATACTCATATATATGTATAGTGAATAGGAATTTCTAATTGAAACTGAAATAGAATCCGATATAAAAGTCCACAGTATTACATCTGTGGATCATTCACATGGGTCACTATCATTTTTAACCTGAAATAAAAATTCACCATTGAAAATTTCTACTGTGCATTTCAGAAATATTTTAAAGAAATTTAGAGATCTATGAGACTCCTCATGGTTTAAGAATAAATACTTTAATAGTTGAATCTGAAATTTTCGTCAAGGTTCAAATTAAGGGGGAACTCTTTGCCTTTTAGACCTGTATGGTGTCTATTAACCATTTAACAATCCTTGGACACATTTTTTCACCCACAAACATTGGCATAAAACATTCCACAGTAGGCAGCTACCCTTTCCAGAGGAAATTCCTCAAATATGCCAAAATTTGTTCTCAATATTTACTACTGACATTCCTTACAGCTGTCATAATTGCTGTGCAACTTTCAAAAATTCTCAAAACTGAAAGAACATCACTTGCAAAGCAGAAGAGTCCTAAGCTCTTCTGCAACTGTGGCAGCCCTTAACAGCAACACACACATTGCAAAATATTCAAGCAAGCCACTGATGAGAAAATGTTAGTATGCAGAGTGTGAAAACATTTGTTTGCTTATTCCTGATCATCTACCCTTTCCTGAGAAAACTCCTGAAACATGCCAGATGTCCTTTTTTTACTGAGGTTTTCATCTTCTTATTCATATTCTCAAGGTCAAGTATGCAAGTTTTCCCCACATCCGGACTAATATTTTCATTCTTCCATCATGTGCATTGTGCTCTGGAAAAGTGTCAAAATTTACTTAGTAGGAACTGACACAGAGGAAGATTTACTAATGAGATTAACATTTCACTAGTAAAAAAATATGAAGCATATCAAACACCTACTTTATGGTTAAAAAGAAGACAGTAAATTAAAAGGAAGAAAGGAAATCAAAACTGTCCATCATTAGGGTTACTGGCAGCTGGGCATGCTGCTTCTCTGGCTGCTCAGTTTTCTCTCACTTTTCCCTCTTCCTCCCGCCTGCCACTGTGTCTGTCTGCCTTGCCTTGTTTTCCACTGTCTTGTGGGTGCCTGACAAGTTCCCTGGGTAGGGTCATCTTGTGTTCCCTGTGAGCACCAGAGTGGAGGACCATGGCTCCTGGCCAGGGATGCTGTTCATTCTGGCAATATGTACAATAAGCAATAACAATGATGGAAAATTCCACTCCATTCAATGTAGCTAGTGACTCTTCTGGGTTTATAATTGTCTTCTGTCTGCAGGCAAAATCCTGCCCAAACTCCAGTTCAGAGTACAGCTGAGAGGAGCAGGAAAGGAGAAGGTCCCTACAAGGAACCTGGCAGGTTGGACAACTTCTTGCTTATTCTTATCAAGTGTCCTGGGCAACCCCTCTGTGTTTTGCCAGGCCCCAAACATAGGAATTTACCTACATTATTGTGCTACATTATTTAATTTGCTTAGGAGTTCATTGGGAGCTGATAATCCACCTATCATGAGCAATCTGAAACTGGAAAATGGTCATGCACATTTTAAAAACAGTCTGTTTATCACATCATATATATTGATTATCTTTTGGAAACACTCCAAGAGACATCATTCTGGAAGTCAATCTAAAATAAATATGACCTGAATTTATCCAGGACACGTTGAACGAAGCCTTGTTACTAGGCACCTAGTTGGGGCTTCTCCCCTGTAAAAATTGCATACATTCTAACATTATAAAACTGTCTATATATTAATATCACAACCTCCTGGTAATTACGAATCATTAAACAGGATTTTATGTGTCAAGTTTCACAGATGTGCATTGATATTTGAAAAAGTTCAGCTCTCATGTTCCAAGTACTGAAACACCTTCCAAAATCCTAAAATTGTACCACTCAAGTGGCCTGCTCTATGGCCTGAACTAACCCCAGCAATCTACCTGTGACCTGCCAGAACAACAAACAAATGCTATTAGGCAGGAATAAACAGATGGCAGAAAGTTGAATCATAAACAAAAGCATGACTGAAAACACTGAGAAAGAGAAGATGCAGATCTGCAGCTCTACTGCTAATAAAGAGCCATCACTCAGCCTCAGTATCTGGCAGCAAACCTGCTACAGAAAACTTTATCTGGTTGAAGCTGGGACATGGAAGTTGTCTTTGGAACCAAGATTCAGATCATTCAGTGTTTGAAAAAGGCTGTTAACCTTTGATTTCCATATGTGATTTTCGTATAAAGGAAAGTGGTTACTAATTCTTGTATAAATTAATTGCTTCTCACGGTTGATTGCCGCCACTATTTACTGCTACAACCAGTTGAAATCAGGTTCTTCTGGTTAATATTGAAACCCATTTACACCTTCCAGAAGCAGAGAGAACAGGTTTAATTTTCAACAGTCTACCTCAATGCCTCTTCCTCACTGGAATGAACTATGAATACTATAGGCAGGTATTTCTTGTGCAAATAAAATTACTTTATACATCTGCTTCATTAATGGTCCTCATGAATAAAGGTGAAACATCAGGCAGAGGAAGGTGGATACTCTCTGAAAGGGGAAGAGAATACAACTCTGGGATAACTGATTTCTGCAGTAAGTAATTTATAACAAATTTTTACAGAACATACATTTTATGGAACAAAACTAGCAGCACAAAATACTGTTACCTTCTAGCAACTTAAAATCAAAAAGCTGTTCTCAATTTCCTCTTTCCTGACCAGAGTTCAGACTCTATGCATAACCCAGGGCTTTGGACCTCTCCAAACGGCACCTGAAGTGTGGGGCACTGAGTGTGGTGAATTGAGCTGTCTCAATTCTGCTTTGACTTCCCTGCAAAAGTGACAAAAGTGTCATGTTTTATCCACTAGATCCAGGTAGCAATACTATACTTCAGGAGAGCAGGACTTGGCTGTGAGAAACTCCAATGCAGTCACATTGGTAGGTGCAGCTCCATCATCTGTGCATTCCAGCTTATGGCCAGAAAACATTCAAACCTTCTAAAATACCTTGAAGTTACCAACACACTTAATTCTCCTTTGTACAAGCTGTGCTCCAACCCAGCAAGCAGCAGACTCAGAAGCAGAAAGGTTTGCTTGCAGGTTCCTGAGCTCAAAACACCACTTTTGGCAAAAATAGGAGCAGCACCAGTAGAGAAACCATTATCCTTCTACCCCATGTTCTGCCTCCTCTCATCTACTGCAAGAGGGGGAAAGAAGAGGATGTTCTGTAGAAGAGAACCACTACATAGATGGACATAGCCCTAGTAGGGAAGCTTTCCATGAGGATTTTCACTTGTCTTCCACATTCATTACACACCCTGTTGTGTCATACAAAGAAACTTCTTGGAGCTCACTAAATTCAAAAATGTTGCAAAATTAAAATGGATCATGCTACTTTTCTCCTCTTCTTCCTCCTCCTGTCCCCCCACACACCATGAATATATTCTAGAAGAAAACACCCTTCTGCTTAAAGAGATTATAGGTATTTCACAGGTTATACATGCAAGGAGGAAATAACAATATATAAATTCAGCAAATCTGCCGTGCTCCCTGCCTACAGAAAAAAATGCAGGAATTCTAGCAATACAAACACATGGAAAGTTAGTACCTTCTTAAGTAGGGATCAAAGTGCTGCAATGACTGAGACCTGCTGTGAATAATTAATGACATTTTTTTAGACAGTGAATTATGCTTGAATTCCTAGAGGAAAGAGTCTACTTAAACTGGTTTATTTCAGCTGTATCCTCAGGAAAATCTAAACTCAGTTTAATGAAGCATTCTGATCAATTTGTGATGCAGTTTCCCCCTTAGTTCTTTATGTGCTATTCAAACTCGTGCAGCAGAGAATTAAATCAAGGATGGCTAAAATATTTCACTGGCTAAATTACTGTACATTTGCCTAATTAAGCAATTACAACCCACTGTTGCCACAGACATTTGCTGAGTAATATCTCTGTTCCACTGTAGGCTTCAGTACAACTACAGAAAGTAGTAACACACAAAAATTGCTATAGTTAGACCCTTAGCAGGCATGATGGATAAATCAAAAAGAGGTTTGTAACTTTAAAGGAACCAGAGCTTTAAATTACAGTGGAGAGATTAACAACACAATTAATAAGAATTATAACAAAACTGAAATCCTCTAACGATGCAGCTTTGGGAAAAGCAAATAAAGTAAACAAAAAAGCCCCAAACCAAGGCCAGAGATTGGGCACTCTGCTTCTGATCTATGATCCACTCTCTTCCCTCCCTGCCAGCCTCCTGTTAAAGAGACAGATTGATTTCACACCAATTCCACACTTGAGAACAAGATTTCCAGGGAGCTTTTCTTTTCCTGCTATGTAGGCAACAAGCAATGATAGGTTAAGATAAAAGGAAATAATGAGATTAAGTCTCATTAAAAAACTCCTCTTGTGCTTCAAAGGCACTTAATTCTATTAGAGGTAAAACTGAGAACAGTACATACACCTACAGACACCACAAAGTCACATATGCAGAAGAGGCCCTATGCTGCAGAAACTGCATTTCTTGTCACAAAGCAACGGTCAAATCAAATAACAAAATATTTTTCTGAAATGCATGGATTTTATGCAATGAGACAGGACAATACAGGACAGAGTACTTGATATGCCTTGCATTTATGGTGTTTTCTACCTTTTAAATATCTTTAAAGATAGGTTTGCAAAACTGTAAAACTAATCACTTCGTATCAACTTGTCAACACCAAATATTTTTCTTTTTGAATGATAAAATTACTGGCTTTATCAACAAAATTCTTAAATTCCTGTAGAAATAGAGGATACATAAAACATACTTGAATTTTTGTTTCAAAGTTTCTACTACAAACTTCTTTAGCTTAAAAAATTATATAATCCTCTGATGGACAATAATCATTCGAATTCTGCAAAGAAAATGGATAATTTTTTTTATTAACAATGAATTCTAAAGTGTTCAGTGCCATCTAGGTCAAATTTAGCTAGAAACTGACCCTAATCCTAAATTAGATTTTCTAGCCAGCCTGTATCTTACCAGCACAGAAAAGCTACAGATGGCAGAACAGAGGAACGCAACAATACCAAATAGGAACATTAATTTTCAAAGAAAACTTTAAAATAAATTTACCAACATAATTATAACTAAATTTCCTGTCAGGCAGAAGAAATATAAAATAACACAAAACAAAAAGCTGCCTGGTGCAAAATATTGCTGAAAATACAGTGTTTCCACTGAAGCAGGTCTCTGAGACCAGATAGGGTCACAGACTGGAATGATGTTGAGAGCATTGCTGTAAGTCAAAGGGATATTTTAAAATAAATTCTCCCTTTCTTAGTCTCAGCTTCTCAACTCCTCTATTACATTCAATTGGATTTTTTTGTTTATTTCTTTGAGCTTATGGATATAAATGAAAATGAATGTCTATGAGAAAATTTTTACTTCAAAGCTGATACTATTACACTGTTTTATCATGTTCCTCTGGAAATGTAAAAATGCCTTGCAGCAGGAACATATATATACTCTCAGTATAGGTCCCAGCAACAAACACAGGAATCGAGACCCACCATCTAAACTACACCAATTTCAATACAATAACCTCTTCCCTTTTGTTAGAAGTTTTGCTCTTAACATCTATCTTCACAATTTCATACATTATTTACAGAGTAAAGGAGGACAGCACAGAACACATCACCTCTCATTCTAAAATTAACACAACACACCCATGGATTATGCAACAGTACTTTGATTCATGCAGGTTTTTTTCAGAGCTTTGTTTGCAAGCAGCAATCCACGGATTTATCAATGCTGCTATTTTATCATTCATAGGCAGTACCTATTTCATGATTAATTTTTATGCAGCTAAACTTTTTATTCACCTGTGTGAACAGGTCTGCTACCAAAGGTTTCTATGATGACAGAGAAATAGTCCAGACAGAAATGCTGTGGTCACTAGGTGTCAAAAAAATGCAGCCATGCTGTACAGTCACAGCCCAAAAATGTTCCCAGAACCTTTTCCCATCAAACCCCACCATACCAGTCACTATTCAACACTGCAGTAAATCTAAATCCTTCTTGCAACAGACCTAGAGAAAAAGCCAACTTCAGTGCCACCTTACTCAAAAATATGCACCCACCTCTAACAGCAGGTTTTAGATTATAACAGTAATTCACATTACAAAAGAATCAAGATCCAGTCAGCTATAAAAATGAGACAGTAGCATGCCTTTCGTAAAGAACTATCTTTCCGTCCACCTAGAAAAGCCTCTTTCCCTGACAAGATTTCCATGAATGGTTTTCCAGTTTCTCTGCTCTGAGGGTTGGACACTCAGTAAGATCACCAAAAATACCCTCAGAACTACATATTTAAGCATGAAAAGATGAAGTTATTATGTTTTTTTGCAAGCCTAGCAGCCTATCACCAGAGAAGGCAATGAAATCCATTCCTATGCACTTCGAAAGGCAAATTTATCTGGCCACTCTTGGAAAACAGGAACTGCTTGCAATGGGCAGTATTTTTTGCCACATCTGGAGCAATTTTCTGATAAAACCAGCTGAATGGTGCCCACAAAACTATTGCTGTCTTATACATGTTGTAAGGATTTCTCATTACAACACAAACCCATGACATTTGCAGTCATAATCAGGGAAAAAAAGAAAACTATTCTCTGTCTGTGCTTCAGTCATGAACAGCTGCTGTTTTCACTACTGTTGTGAAGAACAGCTAGGCAAAGTTATCTTCAAGAGTCCTTTCCTCAAGGGAAAAAATAAGAATTTCAGATAGGAAGGGTCCTTTCCCTTAAAGGCATTAAGACTGCTTGGCTCTTATCTGGGCCCAGAGCCAGGTGGACAGGCAGACTAAGACTGAAGTAGAAAGGCTCAGGCTACAAAGAGCACTCAAAAACTGGGGAGATCTACAGGACAGCTGTAGACCCTCAAGAATTGAATGGCCTGTTCCAGTCACAACTGGCCCACCAAACAAACTTCTCTGAGGGACAATGCACAGGAAGCAGAGGAAATGGAAAGTGAAGTGAACCTCTAAGTCGTCTGCTTTCTGTCTTGTATGATTTTGGTGGCTGCAGCTGGGCTTTCTACAACATCGCAGCAGGAGACAAAGTTTAGTTCTGGAAGAGAAGCACAGAATGGACATGGCCAAGAGAGAGTTCACAGTGGCCACAGCACTGCAGCAGTGGCCACCAAAAGCATAGTAGCAGCAGCAGCAAAGAAGCAGAGGGGTAAGATGGGTGTAGGACCCGAGAGACATGGAGATGAGGATGGAGAGGAATGCAAGAGGAAGGTCAGCATTGGGAAGATGGTGTAGGTGGACAGGGATTTGGGACAGGAAGAGGAAATGGAAAGAAATACCTGGGAGGGACATACAATGGCTGAGGTCAGTGGCTCAAGGACCATGAACAGGTTTATGCTAGGATCAGTGTGGACGTCCGGAACAGGTGGGAGTTTTGGGAAGCTCTGGCACTGGTGTGGGGGCCTTCACTGAACTGGGCAGGGGAAGGAACAGAAAGGACTCCATGAAAAAAACATTTGGAAATCTCATCTGAGCTTAACTGCAGCCAGCACTTCCTTCTGCTACTCCAGCCTAGGAACAAGGGTGCACCCAAGACTATTTTACTTCATGCAGAACTGTTTACTTTGTGTTTAGGTTTTGTGGAGGGCTGATGCAATGGGCTCTGGGTCTGTGACCAAGTCAGTCTGGCAGAACTGAGGAATTCTTTTATTGCAGAAGTCCAGACAGGTGATTCAGACACCACTGTCACACTCACATCAAAACACTATTTGGCATTGCCCTCTAATTAATATAATGTAGCTGAGCTGGGGACTGTACAAAGTTAAGTTGTTGGCTTTACAACGACTTTGCTGCAGTCTATGGTCTCTCACCTTCCTACCCCTACTCTCTGGCAAAACAAATAATAGATAATATCAGGTGCCCACAAGAAAAACCTTGGGCTCAGCTTTCTGAGATTCTGAATACTTATGAATACTGTTCAGTCAGAGCTGTGACTGACTACCTGCTCTGAAAATTGACACCCCTTAGAATAGAATTAGGTTTAGAGGAAGAAAACACAAGTCATCAGGCATCAGTGAAAAAAACAAACCTACTTAAGTAATGTGCTTTTTGCAGCATGCAAACAAAACATAATTCCTCCTGCAACCTTATCAGCTCGAGTTAAACTGAACCAGCTGACCTTCCTCAGTCACTCTGACAAGTCTATATTAGTTGCCCTTATTACATAAAGACAATCAATCAGAAACTGGAGAACAATGGCCTTATGAGGGTTCACAAAAATTGAATGCAAATCCTTTATGCCACTCAGGGACAAGCTATTCCCAGAGCTACAGACACACATTGGTGCCAGAGTCAACATAATTTTTTTCTCTAAGTAGGGTCTCAAGCGGAGAGCTCACTGACTGCCTCAAGAGGGCCAACCACTGGAAAGCTACTCACATTTCCCTGTTTTGCTGCAACTCCTTTATCTCCTCTCCTTACTTCAGCACAGAGTAAGAAGGGTATTTATACAGGTGGCTGCTGTAAGTTACTTGCTTTAAGTTTGCTGGTATTACTCTGCTGTACATGCTCTATGCTAAAACTTAGCTCATGTATACACAAGTTGCACTTCAGCAAGTTCTCCATCACTAATTGGGATTACCAAGGAGGAACTCCGAGCAAAGACCCCTCCACTTTCCATCCCCTAGAACCTCCTCCTGTGCGACAGGCCAGACTGGCTTCACATCACTGATTTCTAATGCAGAGGGTAGAGTACCACTGTCACACATGATTGAAACAAGCTAATACCTTCAATTTTCAAGGGAGATATGGAGCAGAAAAACAATTATCAAGGAAGAAATGAGATCCCGGGTGCTTAAGTCATAAAGGTCTCCTAGAGGTCACCAGAACTGCAGTTTCTCATGTATCACCAGAAGAAGAAATATGAGGTCTTGTTCAAAATAGTAATGGGCTGCTGCATATCACATTTGGAAGTCCAGATGCCTGTTAGAAAAGTTGATAGCTGATAGTCAGGGATCCTGTTTGGCATACATGAAAAGCAGCTGTTACTAATATACTTAGTCAACCAGACACCATGAAGCTTATTTTCAGTCATTGCTGGGTCAACTACTATTTATTCCTTCTCCCACAACCCTACACATCTACTTTCTCAAACAAAAACCTCATGGTCCAATACTCAAATGGCCTTCATCAAACTTTACGTTACTTAAATACCTTTTTGTTTGTTTGTATCCCACACACAGATTTAAATCAAGATCCAAGTACTGCTTTTGGTCCTGATTCAATGGGAAGAAAACCTCAATATTTCAATAGAAAACCAGTGCCATTCTGTATACCCTTCATTGAGATTTTCTCCCCTTCTTTTAAAGGTGAAAGTAGTTCTCAGAGGCTAAAACACTATTTTTTTCTCTCAGTGGTTAACAGAACTAAGAATAGTATTTAATCTTCTAGTTCTTTCTGCTGTACTCATTTTCACCCGAAAAGCATTTAAAAAGGTGGACTCAATCTGGCAATCTTGTTTGCTTTGGCTTCACAGCTTAACCAAGGTACTTCACTAGGTAATCCTGGAATCCACCTAAGCAATTAAAATACCACATGCAAAACACTTCCTAATTTTTGCCATTGCACTCTGCATCTGTTAGTTTCCAGATCCTTCTCCATAATCATATGTATATACACACATATATATAGTAACACCTCAGTGCTTTACATTACTCCAAGGTAATCCACGAGCAAGTACAATCAGTTGACAAAACATTGGTTTTATTTTTACCTCTGAATGATGATAAAGAAGTTAATACATAAACCACTCTGCACGTATAAAACGTGGAAATATTGTACTTGGATCCAAAAGCCAGAAAAGCCTTATGACATGTAAGAACTAACATCCAAGTAAAGCACTGTCTTTCACAGCGAGGGGAAAAAAACCAAACAAACCCTCCCAACATATAAAGCATTGGAAGTCTCCAGTGTGTATTCCTTTCAGCTTCCATGGAAGACATGCTGCTGACCTCTTAAATTCGGCTTTAGTCCTCTGTTGTAAAGAAATCTGATACAAACAAAACCTAATCTGTATCAAAGGGTCATCCAGAGCTCCTGAATGCACAAGTTCTCTCTCTGCCTTAGTTCCAAGGTTTTCACCTTGAACTGGGGAACTATAGATTCATTCAGGCAACTTTCATTTCACCCTGTGGCTGCAAATATGTCGATGTAGAGTGAATAAACTACTATGCTATCCACCAACACATTTCTACAGAGTCAAAGAAAAGACAGTCCCAATACTTCCTCGGCAGAGATATTATATACTTCCTGTCCTGTATACTTGGAAGCAAAGGTGTGTAGGGTAACACCCGCAGGCTGGCTTGAATTATTAGGGAGAGATATATACTTGCAAATGCATTTGGCAAGTCAATCCACACACTGAATACAGTATTTTGATGATAAAGAACTCAAATACTTTGTTCTGTGAAGCAGCAGCTTCATCCTCTATACAAGCTCTTTTCACAAAAATGTCATAACTGTTTACAGTCTGACAGATAACTTAGCTCATAACTCCTCATGTGGGGAGGTGGGGAAAGAGGAAGTAATATGCAGTGCAAGGCTGCACTTGTAGCCAAGCAAATATAAAGTACATTTGACAACTAACTACATGGAGATACTGGTGCTACTGTCAAAGCTGTCTTTAAACATGTGCCTATATAGGGCATTTAGTCTGATTCAAGTGCTTGCCAAAGTTCACAGGACATTACTTGCTAGGAGTACTCAAGCTCACAAGAGCTAGAAGCAGGTACACTACATCCAGTTCCAATACACCACTCTAAGCTGGTCCTTAACACACATCTGCTCACTGCAACAGCATTATTTTCCAGAGAAAGGCAAATCACAGCAAAGTATGGATGATACACAAACACATTGTCATAGTCTTTTTCAATAGGTCCAACAGTCAGTGTAGACTCAGGCAGTGCAAGCCTTGAATGTCATGACTTCCACAGCTCAATTGGTTTTGAATAATATGTGCTTTCTCCTATGTTAAAATTACTCACTGTATCTCAAAATGTGGCCAGGTGGAAACCTACAGCTAGAAAGGTAAAAAAAAAAAAAAAAAAAAAGAAAAAAGAAATGGGGGGATAGGTTTTGGAACTATGGTTTCTGAAGTGATGTTGAAACTGAGTGACTATGACTACTACCTCGATTTCTGCTGTCCTGAAGATTTTCAGAAGGCTGTACACACTTTAATCCAGCAGAAATAATACTGCTTGAAACCCTCCCAAAACATAGGAAACTATAAATAAACCACACTTTAAATATAGCCATGTATTTGAGTTCCAAGTAGAGGGGTTTTTCTGACAGATTCTACATCCTAGGGAAAGGGGGAAAAGAGTCATTATAAGATTTAATATATTTTGTGACTTACATACTAGTAATTTTAATTTGATATTGTATAGCTACCCTTTGACAGAAGCTTCACAGCAGGAATAGAACTATTTTAATTTATAGTAGGTAACTTCAATTAAATTGTGCTTCAGCTTTTAAACTTGCAGACAAAGAAAAGGCCAACCCCTCAACTCCAAGTTGGTACACTAGGTAGTTTTCTCTAAGCCTCTTGCAGTAGCTGGACATCTGGTTAAGTCCCTGCATTTGGCTAACAGTAATTTCTAATCCGGATTTTACTTCCTCATAAAGATTTCATTAAAAAAAAGTCCTTCCAAGTAAAGTCAGGACATGGAAACAAAATATAAAGGCTATGCACGTACCTGACAGACATATGTGTTATATTGCATGCTTTAATTGTCAAGATTACATGCTAGTAAACTAAATTTCCTCCACAGTATCGACAACAAAAAACCAGAGGTTTTTTTACCCTTTGGTTTTCCCCTGCCCCTGTGTGAGCTGAACTCATTCACTAGATATGTGACTCTGAAAATAATTTTCATTCCTGTAACTTGCTTCTCTGCCCTTGTTTGCTTTCTTTTCTTGCCTACTGCTTCTGCTGTCCTCTGCAGTTCATTAGAGTACAGCGGAATCTGGGCATGTTCTCCAGAGGTCTTTTGATAAATAAAATCACAAAACAGCCCAAGTCCTCTTTCTTTATTCTGGCCACATACTCTTCCTTTAGATGGACTGATACCAGAAGTAAATATTGATTCATTTGTTTGGCAATCTCTTATTGGCTTAACATTTCAATTTTATTCTTTTAAATACTGAAACAGACATTTTCTTCCAAGTGTGTTTTATCTAGGAGACATAGCTTTTACTGTTCCCTCAGAGCCAACCTCAGCTCTGCTCTAGTCTGTAGACAGATCTGTAAATTTGCATATTTCCCCCAAACCAACCCTATATTGTCATTATCATCCTGCAGACTTGCAGGAAAAAAAATCTGTGATATATTGTCTTTGCTGAATTACCACATGAACTATCTGAAGTAAGACACATTGCAAAAAAAAAAAAAAAAAAAAAAATAAAAGCTGATATAATATACAACAGCTTATATAAATACAGTGGCCAGGATTTTCAATGGAGTTAGCTAATTCCTGGGGATCCTCTTTAAATTCCAGGCCATGTGTCTACTTATTGTAACTCATACTTTTACTGCTTCAAATCTGCTGGTTTCCCTTATCTTTCATATCTTTGGAAAATTATTTGTAGGAAAATAAATTGTGCTGTCAACTTCCTCTATTTAAAACCTAACGTTTAAAACCAAATAAATTTTGTAAATATTTGACTACTCACAACCCACAAATGAAGTTTAGAGTGTGTTTTATACATACATATTTGATTCAAGCCAGCAGAGTAAGTGAATCCCCATGACTGGTTCTGATATAAAGGCTTAAACTTCATCAATTTTGTCAATTTAATGTTGTATGATGAAAAACTGGTATGCTTATTTAAAAACAAATACCTACCGACCTCATTCATCGAAGTAATGACAGATATTTACAACCACTTCTATTGGAAGAAGGCATGGAATTAGCTACTTACTTTATGCAATTCTTCCTACAAAGCAAAGGCAGTCACAGAAGAGGAGAAATTATGACTTTGATCCCAGGGTACTCATTATCACAATGTTTATCTTCCAGACCAACCACTACTTGTACTGCAGCACTGCTTCCAGGGAAGAGGCTGGACATTGCTTACTAATGGGAAATAGAGACTACATCTTTTGTTTTCCTTTGCTGCTACAAGCAGCTTTTGCTTTTATTAAACAGCATCTATCCTGACCCATAAGGTTTTTTCAATATATTTTGTCTCCATTGTCCAGCTGAGAAGGGAGTGATAGACATTGGTGGGCACCTGGCATCCAGCCAGGGTCAGCCCACCATATTTACATATTTGTGATGTTCCAAATTGAATCTTTCAAAGCAATTTACAATAATTTGAAGTTTAAGAGAGCAACTTACCTGTGTCTTGTGTGTCTGTATTAGCAAGTATTTAGAGCTTTCATTTAGGAAGTCAAAAAATATATGCTGTATACTCTTCTTACTCGAAATGCACCTGAATTCTGACTTTGATTTGACCAAAATTATTATATCGGATAATTCTGGTATGTCCACTACTTATTTAGAACTATACAACGTTCATTGCTCCATTCTAGTTCCTTTGATACTGCAATAAATCTGAACTGACTTTTTTGCTCCACAAACAGATTTTCCAAGAAGCTATAAAGAAAAGGTATTACAATTTTGTAATATGTGTACTGAATTAAGAAAAGGCAACAATTTAAAAGTTCCTCCTCTCTTTAAAAACAGAAACTGAAGCACTATTCATGTAAACATTTATGCCTGTGATTAAATATAAGCATGCCTACTCATCTGTTACATCTGCAGAAATATCTGCAGGATATGAGCCTAATTCCCAGTCTCCTTTCAATTCACTCATATTTGAAATGCATATTTTGGAACAAAAATAAATAACTCCAGTCACTCACAGTACACCAGAGTGCCAAATCACTCTGTGAACAATTACATGACAATTAGGGACACAAGTACCTCACCTAACAGGGAGCTAAACTAAAGACTTGGGACCTGAAAAGTCCATACCATGTTAGTGCCAATGCTTTGCCAGAGTCATTAATCCTGTCCTTCTACTGGATTGTGAAGGCCTATGCTGATGATTTATAGCATTCTTGAGACTCCAGCTACTACAAGAACATGGTAACACACTGTGCCTTCTGCTATATACGCCTGAAAATATTTATCACAGTCTTGCAATGAAATGCCTAACTCCCAAATCCTCATCCCTAGCCTTAACAAGGGAGCAAAACAATTGTAAAATTTGCATCTTTGTTGCAACAAAACAAAGGCTTTGGATTTAGTAAAAGACATGCTCACAGGGTATTCTATGTTATTTCACCAAAAAGCTTTTTTCCTGTCCACTGAAGCACAATGGATTATTTTTTAAATGTTACTTTCATGTGTATCCAAGTTAATTTTCCAGTCTCACGGAAAGAAAGCAATCAATTGAAAATCAATTGGTGGAAAAGAGTGTGATAGTATATTGTCCCATAAAAGGAAACAGCAGACACAGTCTTCAAGCAAGGTTTTATAATACAAATTTGACAAACAGAAAGAAAATGAACTGAAAAACGGTTCCACAATTCTGCCTAATTTGGTATATTTCAGAGCCAGAAGTGTTCAGCATACCAAAATCTCTTGGGACCCAAGAGGGTGAGGCACAGCTCAGCAATCCTGACAGAACATCCCTAGTCCCTGCATGCTTCAAGTAAACTGTTAAAATCACCACTAAAACAACATTTTAAAAAATTAAGTAAATACAATGAGTCAAATTCAGTCATCAGTTCCAAGGGGGCACCTCCCATTCATCCTTCTCATCTATGGAACAGAGAAACAGAGAGCTGAGATACGTTTTTTCCATGACCTTTTACTATTTTTCAGTGCCATGAAGCAGATAAAGAATTCCAATGACGCAAGAGGAAACTGAGGGCCCTTCTCTCTCCAGTTTTATGACTATGCTTGTCCAATGGCTCACAATTGGCTTCTGTTTTTCCTTCATACTGCTCTTGCCCACATGAAAGATCTGTATTTCCACATGTCTTTTTCTTTCCTTTCCCTTTTTTTTCTTTTTTTGTTTTTTTTTAATAATTTGGCTCCTGATGCCAAACACAACAATCTTATTCACCATTTGGAGTACCTCTTGACTACTTCATTAAAGAGGCACTAACAAAGGATGAAAAACAAACCCAAATTTTGCACACTGGCTGCTGTTGCTCTGTGATTGTGAGTAATTGCTGCCACCTTAGAAGCACTGCTAGCAATGCAGAATAAACCTTCAAAGGCCTTATTTCATTAACAAGCCCAGAGAGTAGGCATGAAGAACAAAAGTGTTGTGACAGAGGTCACCAGCAGCATATGACTTGCCTTCAAAAGAAGACTGTTAATGAGATGTTATCTATCCTGGACCCTCTGAAATAAAATTATGGTACCTTCGACCTGTCAGGAAGATTAAAAAAAAAAAAAAAAGAAAAAAAGAAGGAAAATGAAAAAGAACCCCCCCCAGATGTTTATGGGCAGCTGCCTCCAGGCGTTAAGTGCTCTGTTTGTAGTTTGCACGCAGCTCACCATAAGCAGCTGGTTTTTCCCTAGATCATAGTGAGGGGGGACAGTAACAACTTGTGAGAAGGGAAATAGAAGAAAAAAAGAAATTGAGAAAAAACTCTGAAACACCTTTAATACTTTGAATTTTTTTCTGCTGCAGCTGCTGACTATTTTTAAAGCTCAGAACAAACTCTCCCCCTCTGAATACAGAAATACATTTGTGGGCAAAAGCAAGACTGCAACCTGAAGAGGCCAAGCCTACAAAACTGACTGATGATATGAATTTTATCACTCATTAAAATGCTGACAGATTGTAGTTATCAGAAACCAACTGAACTGTGGAGATGACTTTTATGCGCTGCAACGAATTCCCTGTAAATTTGTGTCTGTCAAACACTACTACCACATGCCATACGATCTGCAGGAATATCACAGGGTATAAAAACTGAATTGCTATCTTGTCTTGTTTCTATTAGAAGGAAATGGTAACATAGCAATGAGATGCTTGTTTTTTCTCTTCATAAACAAAATGATTTGTTGGTTTCCAAAGCTGTGATGCCATCAATTTTCCACCCCACACTAAATTCCTACAAGAATTAAGGAAATGGTCACTGTTGATAAGGCTTGGGTAGACCTCTGGGAACAGCTGATGAGAGGTAAGGCAATGTAAAGCAACTGAACATCCTCCTTGTCTTCTGCTGGACATTTACGCCAATGCAGAATGCCCTGATGTTCATCCATCACCTCCAGAAATGTGGAACAGCTTGAGTGGCAGTTCCACCTCATTGCTGTAGCTGGCAAAGTTTTTCCAGGGCCCTTTGCATGCCAGATATTTTGCAAGGCAATGAAAAAGCCCCCAACATCACAAGCTTGTTTTAAAACCACACATTTATCTGTGGATTACAACAACCCCTGTGCAGGCAACTTCCACTGACTTACATGAGCTTTAACAGTGACACACAAGCAGCCTCCTCTCCATGTGTCACTTGACCATGCTGGTTTTTTGGTCACCACACAAGATTCAGCCCCCTTATCCAGGCTCATGCAAGTTGGTCTGCACATTTGTACTAGGTCTCCTGTGTCCTGGACTTAGTGAAAATATATCTTTTGTGCACCCAACATCTGCATAGGCACCATTGTTTGTTTGAGGTCACCATTTTAGTTGGGTTTTTTCCTAAACAGATGGCAATTCCAGCTGTGAAAGGCATCACAAAGACAGGAGTGAGTGAAAATGCTAAGAAAGGGATGAAGAATGGAAATTGCAAGAGTAAAAATCTACTACCCTTTCCAACTTATTTGAATAGCTACATTCCCCACCACAATTCCTTCCAAGAACAATAGGCATGGTTTCCTAAAGATCATTCTTTCTTTGAAACCCCAAGTTCTCTGATTGTCTGCTCCATAGACTGCTGCCCTTTTCACATTTCCCAAATGATGTCTTAAAATATGGCATTCTGTTATGGCAGTTTTGGATTGTGCTACTACTCATATGTCTATTGGAACCAACACGCTGTGAAGCAGTCAGATGTGACACGGCACTGAAAAAATTCAGTTAAGATGTTTCTTCTTGCTTGCAGTTCTCCAAAAAGGACAACAGGAATACAAGAAAAAAACACAGTAGAAAACAATGGGCCCTATGTTTGATGAATGTATATATATATTATAAACACTAATATATAAAATATATATTATATAAATACTAATTTGCCGGGCAAATCCCTGTTTTCAATGATTCACAACAATTACTAATAAGGGAAGTTCTGTTTTCAGTAACAGAGAAAAACACTGAGGCTTGCAGGTAATATCTGACTATTTCAAAATTCAGATGTTCCCAAACATATTTTTGAAGTTAGTTCATCTGATTTTTTAATAGTCACAGTTCTGTATACAACTTTAGATACAGTGAGGAACCACTGTATCTATCACAGGAACCTGTCAATAGGAATTACTGTCCTTCTTTTCATTGCATTTTTTGTCACTTGATGTAAGAATTGAGTACTTTCCCTCAGGGTGGAAGGCATAAAGTAGCCCATTGTGGTAGCCTGTTACAACAGCCCATGACTTGGATTCCTTCCTTATGATCCCTTAGGAGAACTCCATCACTGCATATCCATACAGAGACCACAGCAAAGCATGTGAGAATCAGAGGTAAAGTATGGCTGAATGAAACGCCTGAGTTATAAAAGTCATTCCCAGAGGTGAGAAGGTCAAGTGGAATGAGACCATCTCTAAGACACACCATAAGACTCTCTCAAGTCAGCCATTCATCACAATTTGTACCAACTCCCCAGAAACACCATTCTACCTAAGGACAGGAGAAGAGCAAAACACTCTGGGCACACTTCATCATGAAGGAATAATTCACCAGCCAAGTGCTTAGAAGCACATTTTTGACACATGCTGCAGGAAATCCCTTAAACAACTAGAGGAGGAGAGCAAAAACACTGAGATCCAGCATCAAGATGTAAATCCCTTCTTGTAAAATTCCCTTTTTTGTGCTTCTTCCAAAATTCAGCCTCATTTACATCCAGATTACTGTTTTATTGCTAAAATAAACTCTTCAGCATTACTTTTCTACTATCTTGACTGAAAAGAAAACTCAGGACATTTAAGGTCAGCCAGTATGCCTACTGCATTGGGCAAGGAGGGTTCCTGAAATTTCCTGCCACTGTCTTGGCACATGGCATCAAGCTGTGTACAGTCATGATTAGGGGTAGGCTTTGGGGCACAGGGCAACACTGCCTCCCTTCAGCCTCATGACATCAATGAATTTGGAAGCAGAACTGATAAGAGAAGGCTTATGGTTTGCTTGTGTGCCTAAAGCAAACTCTCAAATATCTTTCTTCTTCTCTTGCTAATGCTGGGATTCATAGGTATGGATTGCAGGAAGCTTGCATGCCATATAGACAGTCTCCTTGGCTTAACACTGTGTGCCTCCACGCAGGAGGGAAAATGTTTTTGACCTACGAAATATAGAGAAATCAGCAGTGGTGAATTAGGCACAGGGGACCATTTGGAAGGTAACAAAGGAAAAAAAACAGCCTGAGTTCAACAAAAAACAAACAAAACCCCAAAACAAAACCAACCAAAAAACACCAAAACAAACAAACAAAAAAATTCCAATAACAATAAAACAAAACAACCCTTGGACAAAGTAGTGGGTGGTGGCAAGAAGAGCTACAGGATGTGCAGACCAACAAATCCTTTTTCTTCTGAGAGTCAGCGCCTGTTATTTAAGCTCATTCACTCTCCTGAACTAGTGAAAATTTTTGTAGAGAGACAGACACAATTAAGACACATAGTTCTGCATTATTCATAAAAATATTAGCAGTCTTTGCCTGGACTTGTCTAGGGTTTCGATTTGTATGACAAATGCAGTGGTGTAAAACCTGCATTTTTTTCCTAGTATGCAACAGGCTATGTCATTAATAATAAGCATGAAAACAGCACTACACAATCTCAGACTGCTTCTCATAGTAAAACATGTTTCCTACCTCCCATTTGCCGTCATAAATACAGTTCAGATTGTACATTCCAGCATACATTATATCCACTTTTACAGTATGATGGGGAAAGAAACCAATTTGCCTCTCTCATAAAGTGCTCAGTGTGGGTTGCATTTGGCCCATGGCCACAGATTGGTAACTCTGCTGTCCTGCCTGGACTCCTCGCATCCTTCCAGCAGGTGACAGCTTTCATTTCCATGTGCCCCCCTCTCCTTGAACACTTAATAATGACTTGACATACCACAGCCACTGACCTGCAGTGACGGGAAATGGCCAAAGAGTTCAGTTGTAGCCATTTTTGGGGCATTGGCATAGATGTTGCAAGCCTTGATTATGCTCAGTGCAAATAGCAGGAATACAACAAGGGGAATGAGCTTAAACTTCTTCGATAGAGACTGGTACAGGAAACATAATTAAGAAGGCAGAATCTCACTCTCTGCCTTGAAGTGAGCAAGGTATTTGTCTCTATCTTACTTAATTTTAGAATATTAACCAGGAACAACTCACCTAATTCTAGGGTAAACTTATTCATACCCTTTAAGATTACAGGCTTTTAATCAGGCACCATAACTGGAAAAGCCATGGTTGTCCAAAGCATAACTTGAAACTCCATTAATTTCTGAATGCTGGAACTCAGTTATCCTTCAGATTTTCTACATAAATCTAGACTACCATGGAAATTTAAAACAAACGGCTCCACTGCTCAGAGGAAAAGTATATTTCTACCCTATCTCAACTATTCTCTGAAAACAAAATGAGGAAGACATTATATTCTAACCTCAGGAGACATCATTACTAAGCTACATCCACAGAAACTAGTTTTGCCTCCCACTGCTGCTTAGTGTAAATAAATAGTTCATGGCAACATCCCCACTCCCAAAATTGTATCAGTAGTTTCATTGTTTAGATATCTATAGACTGGAGACTATTTTTAGCACATCCTGTCAACAATGAAGGGACAAAACAACCAGGAAGAGGATGCATTAGGCTTTTACATTAACTGGTGGTAAAACTAATGCCCAGGACAGCCTAAGAACTGGGCAGTTGTTTGCTGACACAATCGTTCCGTGTGTTACGGATTTGTTTTTCCACATTAATTCTTAGCTCACATGACACTGTAGATCTCATGATCTTACAGACGGAGAGCTCAAAGGAAGAGAATCATATTTTTCTAGAAGTACTGGGGAAGGTTTAGGAAAACTCAGCCCACACTGCCATGGCAGTGAACTCACTCGTCAGCAGCCCTGAATCTCTTCCCTGGGCAGCCCAGTGAACAACTGCACCCTAACTTGCCATCTCAACAGAAAATTGATCATCTGCACACACCTCATGCACACTGAAAACTTACTCTCCTGACTTGAAATTGGAAATGTTACTCAGTACATGGTCCAATTTACAATCAGCTGCTTTCTGCCTTGCATCCCACTGAAAACACAACATTGGGGGCCTGCATTTGTAATTTGCTATTGCTGTTTTATACAGTCTGCAGTACTACACAAAAACAGGAACAAAGTTCCCTTCAGGTTAAAACTTGATCTCAAAGGCCATCATACTAGTCCAAACCTCAGTCAAGGCCTCTGAATGAATTTGTAATATGTGAGCTTAAGTTTCAGTTCATGGTACTCTAAAGTACTACTTTTATATTCAATGTTAAACACAGCCTGGTCTCAGCATGTATTTTGGCTTAGATCTTCAAAATGCATGTTAAAATTTACACCTTGAATTAAAATTATATTTAAAGGTTTTGGTTAAACATATCATAAACTGAAGTTATATTAAAATAGCTTTTAGAGACATTAGAAGTGGCTTTGAAAGGAATAGCATTGCTTTTCAGAGCTTTAGTGGTAATTTTACTAAATGAAATAATTATTGAAGAATTAAATGAGGGAAATTTTGTGTGTGTTCATATCTTTAACACTTTGCAACAATGGAGCTACAAAAATATTTTTTCTCTCTAGTCCCATGTACTCTACAGAAATTAACCCAGCATCTTTTTAAAAACCGGCATGGACCATATATTGACAAATAAGCCCTTCAGTCTGTGGGCCCATTTTTTCCAAAAAAATTAACACAGGGAACTCTTGAATCTGAAGAAAAACAAAACAAAACAAAATAAAACCAATCCCAGATCTGTTGGCTTAGATTAATTATCCAAGTTTTGGAGAATGCAAAGTACATGAACCACACAAAAAGAACAGTGAAAGCGAGATTTTAAGTATTACTGGCATTTTTGTATTACAGAATGATAACAACATAGTTTAGAACAACACAAGTGGATAGTAACACAGTGGTATCATGATAGTGATATTTTCCAGACCATGATTGTAGTCCCATGCACATGCAATGAATGCTATAAAGGACAGGGTATTCTTTCAGCAAAGCCCTTAAACAAAATTTTAAATGGCAGATTGCCTGTGATGCTCTACTGAAGACATTACAGAACAGCAGTATCTAACTTGGAAACCATGCCACTGAAAGTGGGAAATTGAGTTTGCTGGGCTTATGTCACTAGTATTTAAGGTCTGATCTGCAACATCAGGCTTTCACTGGCCTAGCTTTTTTTTTTTGAACATGAAAAAGAAATGTTGTCTGGTACAGAGATATAGCTTTGACTAACCACCGTCCTCCTGTTGGGTTTGCTTTCCTCTTTCAGGGAAATTTTTGTTGCATTCCTCTGTAATATTGCAGGGGCAAGCTGCAAGTTCTTTGCTGGACCTTGTTATGCTAGGAAAAGCAGGAGCCTGTATATTGTCTGTCATTCACAGGATTTCCAGCCAAAAGCTGGAAACACCGGAGGATATTAGCTTTCCTCTTCTCAAACTGCATCTACAGCTGGAGGAGTTACCAGCTGTGATTCACCATAGTGCACTTTGGGGAAGGCGGAGGGGGAGGGGGGCAAGACTTGCAGAGTACAAAACCAGCTGGCAAGAACAGCTGCTGAAACAGTCAAAACAGGTTTTTGCTTTTTCCAGACATCCAACACCGTAAGCTTCAGACAAGTTTCTCAGCCTTGTGTTGAGTGTTCACTCCAATCATCCCCACATCCTTGTTTCTCTGGCATCTATTTCAGTGTGCCCCCTTTCCTAGCTCTGCCATGTTCCTCTCTCCTCCCTTCTCCTCTCATTTTAAATACAGTTCAAAGGGAGCCTTCCTCCCTTCTGAAGCACTGCATCTTTGGTCTGAGTTTTGCTGAACTTCCTCTCTTTCTGCTACAGCCCCTCACTGCCAGCCTTCCCCTCACATCCCTTACTTATCAAGTCCACAGGGCATTTCCTATCTTCACAATCAAAGCATCTGGCACAGCCATGTCCTGTTGGTGGCTACCAACGGAGAGCAGCCACAGTCACAGAAATGGCTCCTCAACTGAGTTGATAGGCCACTGCTACTCTTGCATCTCTGGTGTGGCAAAAGATCCCAAACAGAAAGGCATCACAGCCTCTCCTCAGACATACCCAGGGCTCAGGGTACAGATCAAAGGGGTCAGGCTCTGGTGGTTGCTGGTCCCCAAGTGGGGACCAAGCTTGAACTCCGTGAAGTGAACTGTCTGGAGCAGGGACAAGGTAGGACAGGAACATGTGTGTATATGTGTGTGTTAATTTGCGTGCACACTCCTGTGAGCATCCAGAGATGCAGCAGGACTGCTGATGGCATCAGGGGCCAGAACTGGGGAAAGGAGGCAGGGGCCATAGAGAACCCACAGCTCTCTGTATGTGCTGAATAAAGAAACTGAAGGCTTCAACTCATCACCATCCAACTGCCCGTTTGAATTACAATTTCTCACAAATATAGAACATTTTAAGTTGCACAAGATATGATATACTTTTAGAATAACAGATAATATGTAGAGCAACAAAAATGCAGATCTCCATTAAAAATAACTGACAATAGCCTTTATTTGGCATATAAAAAAAACAGATTCTTAACCATTTACCTTATTGCTAATTCAATTACTTGTCTAACCAACATTGGATTAAATGTATGTAGCAAGTATTGCCATTAAAGTTTCAACATGAGAAGTAATGCCAGTTAACTATACTTTAGAAAACAATCCCAAGGCTACCTTAGAGAAACTCCTTTTCTAAAGATAAAGAACAAAAGTCACAGAACAATTTGGAGTCTGCAGCAGACCCGCAGCTCTAAAGGACCAATGGCATATTTCTAGTGGACACTGGATGGGTACTGCACTCCACAGCCTTCTCTGCACTGGTTCTGCTGAGCCTCCTCGGTCTCACTGGGGACAGAAGGGGTAAGATTTGACATATTTTATTACTGTGCTGTAATCAGCCTAACCTTTTCAAACAGTAAGGTACCTTTTCTGACAGTCAGAAAAAAAAAAAAACAAACCAAAAAAACCAACCCCAAATTTGTGCAGGTACCCACAGTAGATTTTACCATGCAGGAGAATACAGAATGGAGTCAGTATGCAACATTCTGAAGACAACTGAACAACTGGTACACATTGATTTTACTCCCCATAATTTTCTGCTGCAATATAAATGCAATTACTGGCTCTTTCTCAATAATAAGTAGTATTTCTCATCAAAATACTAGCAGTATAATCTCTTCAAAGTTGATGCATCTTTCCACAAACAGATGAGTATCAGACTTAACTCTCTGGGGCTATAAATCCAAAAATATTAATACAGATATATTTGGTTTGTGAAAAAATAAAATTAACTGTCAAATAATATTATTCTAAAGAAGTTGATTAAATAGAAAAAATAAATAAAACCCAAGCGAAAACCAAAAACACAAACTGACTTATTCCCCATTTTGGAACATTATAAAATCTGCTGTTTGTTTAATTTCCAGAAAAACAGACCCCCTAAAGCTTTTCCACAATGGTCTTATTTTTCCTCATTCTTGCTCAAACAAGAAAAAATTTCCTCTAATTAACATATGTCTCATTTCAAGAATAAAAGGTAGAATGAAAAACGGTTTTAACACTTAAATGGGCTATTTTCTGTCACTATAATTCTTTTTCCAAATGTGTTTCTAAACAAGAAATATGAGTAATTGCAGACTTATACATAGAACAGAAAACAAAGCAGTATGAAATTGCTTGGCAATATAAAAAGCCCCACACAACCATCAATTCCAAAAAGAGGTCATCAGCGACTAACAGTCTGGCCTGTGCAGATCTGCTGGAAGAATGCTGGGGAAGAGAAAGACAACATATTATTTGAAGAGAAGCTATTTGTGCACAGAAAGAAGCAGCAGAAGGTTTTGAATCCAGCCTTAATTTACACAGATCTCTGTGTATCCTTCCAAAAATGAACTGAGGCTCCAACCATCAGGGTTTGGCAGACTTAGTGATGGCAATCAAATATGTTTCTGCTTCCCAATCAAATATGTTTCTCCATCTCCCTTGAAAATTACTGCTCCTGTGTCAGAGGCAGCAGTGCAGACAGAGATCTGCCTATCACTGCCCTAGCCCACAGCCTGGGCTCTCAGTGTCAGCCCTGCTTTTTCCATGATTTGAGCCCAGACACCAAGGCATTGTCTGCAGGCTGCCAAAGCACAGCCACCTATTCCTTCCTGCTGCCACTGCTGCAAAGTGAGTAATTTACCACAGAAGCACTTCATCTTCCCAATTTACAGAGGCACTCACAGCAACTCACACCTGCTGAAATTGGGAATACAGATGGGTCCTGCTGATACTTGTAAGGACACAGCAACATGCCATAGCCACATCCTACCTGCTTGGGCAGGAAGGGTAAGGGCTGGATAAGGGCTGCCGTAAGAAGAAAGAGATGTAAGGTCCCTCTTTCTCTTCTAAGCCAGTCTGTTGACCACAGGCTGTTAAACTGCTCTGGGTCAGCAACTTGTGTTAATACATAAAAGAATAAAACTAAAAAATGTAAGAGACCAAGGCAGAGAGATGCCTAAAATAGCACCTCTCTAAATTTCTCGTGGTGTGCCATTCCATGAAATTATGTTTATATTCTGCTTAACATGAAGGCTGACCTCCCCAACAGCAGGCTATCTGCAAGGAGTTGTCTGCAGTATTCAAGACTCTTCTGCTGACCAGCTGCTAATCAAGGCAGCAGATAATCATGAAGGAAGCAAGATATCAAGCCTAGTTTGGTCTCTGTTCTCTGATCATGCTAACCCAGTTCATTATAGATTACTCCAGGCAACAGAAGGGTATTCTATCTGCCTCCCATAAACAGTTTATGCCACAGGTAATTTTTTCCCCATCTCTGATGTTCATTCTCAAGCCTCTCTCTCTCTCTCTCTCTCTCTCCACATTTCCTCTAGGCCCTACACCATCTGTGCAAGCAGTCCTTCTCTTTATGCACACTGTTGCATTCTATTCCTTCTCTCTCTGTGATCTATATTTAGTTGTTTTCCTGTTTATACACCCCTCCAGAGAGGGGTATTGTTGAATGTGACTAGTCAGGAAGAGAAACAATGTGGTCAGAAAACAAATCCTTTTAGAGGAGTATCTGGGATGGGAAGCTGTGCAGGACTTGGTAAGATAGAAAACTTTTAAAGATTAATCAGATACAGAGATCTGAATATAAATCCATAAATCCCCTTAGAGCACCCCGATCAAAGTCCAACAATACCTAAATAGGGGAAGAAACAAAGGCAAGGAAACACATGCAGACTTTATTCTGACACTGCACTTTTTTTTCTCTGTAAGATAAAACCCTTTGGGTTTGGAAATCTTACAGTATTTGTGTCTCTTTGCTCAAACTACCAGGAACCTCTGAAAATGAATCCACAGTGCATACATGAAGAAAGCTCTAGGAAAAGTATACTTAAAGACTACTGAAGAGTTCAGTGTTGGTTGGTCCAAAAATGAAATGCTTTTAGTGTAGGAGTAGTAAGGGTAAACCTGGTTCTCTGGAAGGTGGCTGCAGTACAAACAGTATCAGGACAGGTAAGAGCACAACAGCTCACCAGGGTGGCACAGTGAAGAACACCAGTGCAGCATCCAGGGAGTGTCTGTCTGGTCTGAGGGATGCCTGCACAACAAATAAATGGAGTGTTTCCCATCTTTAAGATTCTAACCAAAATAAATAGCTTGTGAATAGACTGGTTGTGAAATAAAACACAGGTGTACACTAACCCTGGGGAAACTTGATAGTGTGGGTATTCTCTGTGAGAGCTATTTATCATTATGAAATGCAGCCCAGTGGAAAACACAGAAATCTATTATTTGAACCAAAAGAAATGTCTGAATTTTGCTTAGGAGTTTTACCATTATAATTGTGCAGATAATTTTGATTATCACAGAGAACAAAAAACTCTGATAGTCCTTAACATTATGCTAATAAATGCATTGGCAACCCAGGGAGAGTTTTGGGTGTAAATCATTTGCTTCCCTAGCATGATGAACTATGAAAGGAAAAGCTGGAAGGCTTTGTAAAGCAGCATAGATATTTGAAAAACCAAATAAATATGCAACTGATGATTTCATATTTAAGCCATGTGTGTCACTAGTAGATGGGGCACAGTGTGTATTAGAAAAATGTCAGTGCAAAGGCAAGAACATCTCTCTGTAGTTAGGACTTAAATATGAATGATGAGCTGCCCTCTGTGACCAGCAGACATTCCCTGGTCAAAGGGGGTTCCACAGCCTTTGGTACCACACCAGAAGGGAGGACATGTGGTGACGGAATAAGGCATAATGACTCAAACTGAAAGAGGTTAGATTTTGGTAAGATATTACGAAGAAATTCTTTATTGTGAGGGTGTTGAGGCTCTGGAACAGCCTGCCCAGAGAAGGTCTGCATGCCCCATCCCTGAATGTGTTAAATATCAGGTAGGATACAGCTTCGAGCGGCCTGGTCTAGTGAAAGGTATTCCTGGCCATGGCACGGAGCAACAAGGTGATGTTTAAGGACCCTCCCGAGCCAAGCCATTCTATCATCCTACGAGAAAGAGAAGGGCTACAGAATGGAAGTGAAGGCAGTAGAAAAACTTCATAAGTTTCAACGAAAAGACATTTGCAGCATGAAATGGTTCGCTGAGCTTGTTTGCTTCAGTCAGTGGCAAGAATGGTTTATAAGATTTTTAAACAAGGGGAGTTAAGTGGCTTAGTCTGCAGGATGGGCTTCAGCAATGGAGCAGAAGATGCATCTGAAGCAGCTGGGAAAAAGATTATTTCATTAGGAGCACTTTTCGGGGACAGGAAGAGCCCCTTACAGACCAAAAGGGAAAAATCTACACCTGTGGGGACAGGAGACAATATAGAAAAATAGCTCAACCCTGCGAACAAAAAGGAAGGAACAAGGTCAGAAATTGTTCATTTATAACCTGAAAATCATTTTAAGAGGAGTTTAAACCCTGAAATGAAGAAAACATTTTTTAAATAAGTTGCACAATATCAGTTTGGGGACAGATTCCTATGAATTTTTTTTAAAAAGTTATCTTTGTAGCAATTTCAGTTCAAACGGAATGTCAGTAGCAAAACCGTAAGCTACTGATCAGTTTAGTGATTGCCAGAACTAAACAATCCTCCAGTCTGAGTCAATGAGAGGTTGTGTATGGTATTATGAGATCAAACTCTAATCCTCTTAGTAGCATTTTCCATGGAAAAACTGCCATAGTATATGTATTTACACTGTTAAATGCATTATTCATGTAAATGCCTCACATATACACACACAAAATATGGCTGTAATTACAACATATTCCTTATAAATGTATCATCTGAATCCTCTTCAGAAACTGTCCTGAAAAAGAGCAAAATACCACTAGGCATTATTTGCTTATGTTCCCTTTATTGCAAACTACAGAACAGTCTGTCTGTTAAAAAGATGTGTATAATCTGGTTAGTGTAAGACATTTGTTATGCATGCCCACACAAGTCCCCTTCTCTCGTGTGTGCACTGACATCTCCCTGCAATTCAGAGGCTGTGCAAAAGGGGTCAGTTTTAACTCCAGATTGGGGGGCACAGGTATGTAGTCAGGGCCTGGCTAAGAAATTTCAGAGTGTCACCAAGCAGAAATTTTGCTTTGCTATTTACACATCCTGCAAACATCAGAAAATGTCAAAATTCTGTAGATTGACCCACCTGACTGCTTAGCATGAAAATATGATAGTGTATAGTTATATGCAACAGAATTTTACAGCAATTATTACAATGTACTATTTCAAGGAAATCATCAGTAAACACCAATATTCTTCCCAGACTTCCTTACTCTGAATATTCCTGCCTGAGGACTCCTCATTGCACCTACAAAGCCTCTCCTACCAGTCTAAATATCCACTTTTATCCAAGGAAATTAATTATTCATGTCATCAAAGCAACAATTTGCTAGCAAGACAGAGTTTCAAGCAAACACTGATATTCTATTATAATTCTGCAATAAGGATTCTAAAACGTTGTGAGCTTTTACACTATGATAATTTTTCTGATGAGTTCCTTCTTTGTCAGCATACACTTTCTACTAACTTCTACAGGATTTTAAAAATAATTCTACTGATAAATTAGTCCTTTTTTCTTAAGTTCTGTGAGTTTTTTACTCCATAAATTATAGTCAAATGCCTCTTTTCCCCCCTTGGTACATCACATTTTAAGTGACTCCAAACAAATACCTTTAATACACCTCCACACAAAGATGATTCCTGGATTCCAAAGAGAAAAACAAACAGGATTATACTGTGTTGCCTGCCCCTTACAGCAAAAGCACCTCAGTAACCTTGATAAAATAGCACTGCTAGCTACTTCTGCCTCACCCATTACATTAGAAGTGGGAATTGCTAAAACAAGAGAGATTGCTTACTTCATAGTAAGGGAAGAACATTAGTAAAAGACAGCAGTATTGTGATAGATTACATCATTGTTGGGGGCTATAGTGTTTCAAAGCCCAAATATTTCTGCAAGTAAATAGACTAATGCACTTGCTTCTGCAGCTAATTCAAATACACGTCTCACATAAGAATTCCTATTTTGCTTCCTGGCATCAAAGTATAGTAATGTTCTGAAAAGAGTGGTATGAGGAATCCCTATTTCTTATCAAGCCGTCCCACTCTCTCCCACCATGTCTCTCTGCTGGGTTTCTTTAGTGGCTAAAGAATATGCTCCCACTCCCCATTCCTTCATTTTGTGGTAGCTGTGTTGTCCTTTCTCTAGGCCTCTATTTTTTTGACTTGTACAGGAAACACTATGTCTTCAAGAACACTACTTTTTTTTCCCCTTTCTCTGTTAAATTTGGCAATGCTTTCAAAGCCAAGGGGCAGAAAGGCATGTCAGGGCATGTATAAAGCCTCATTTTTAGGAACCTAGTCTAAAAATGAATCCAAATTGACAACTCTGTTTTTTGGTAAATTTCCTCTGTTCCCATAGATGACTACATGACAGACACACAGCACACTGACCCATCACCATTTCAGAAAAGTAAAGGACAATCACTGTAATACCCTGACATTTTGGGTTACATCACTGCAGGAGTAACAGAACACTTCGTTCATCCACTACTAGTGGGAACATCAGCAGTTCAAGATACACTTTGATGGTTTTATTTAGTTTAGGAAGAAAGAGCATGACACTCTTTAATATCCAGTTAGGCAAGAGTTTGAATTACGCTGAGAAAAAGGGAGATTCCTGATTTGACAATCTCAAGATATTTTAGAGGCCACATGGATAAAATACTGTGATTTCAGATCCAGATGTATTGCCATGGGCACTTTACCCTCCAACACAATCAAGTTTAGAATTTTAGGTTCGCAAGCTTGGCCAGGGGATGACTCTCTTTTACAGATTCAGTTATGAGGATACTAATTTTGTGCTAGCCCAAAAGTTGGTAATAATACAAGATGTGCTTAAATATTAAACCACAATATTTTCTTTCTTTTTTTTTTTTTTTTTTTTTTTTTGCATAGTCCTTGTTTGCAACCTGATTCCACCAGCCAGAAGACAGAGAAGCCAAGAAAATTTACCTAGAACAGGTTTTTAAAGCATTCTTCTCCATCTCAAATTTTGGAAAGGAGGAAGAAATGATGCTCTATCAACAACGACGTCAGGCTGATACTGTGTTAAGTATCCCAACAAAAGCAATATAAGTTTTCTTCTGATTCAGATCTCATTACAGTTCCAGAGAAGAAAAAAAGAGCAATTTGATTTGCTTTTCATGTGCTTTGAAGCATGTAGGTTTGTATTGGTTTAGGCTTTTTGGCATTGTAAATGTAACAGAAGTAGCCCTTAACTACAAGGGTAAGGTGCTTTGAATGGAAGATCTTTTTATCATAAATGACTAAATTAATGCAGGTTAGTTTGTCATGGATATCCCAAAATGAACAACTACGTAAGTTCACTCCTCTCAGGAAACTGAAATGGATGATGACTGAACAGAAACCACAAAACTTTGTGTGATTTCACATGTCTGAAATGACAATAGTCATTTTCACTTTGAGCTTTTTTCATCGAGATTCAAAAGAAAACAATAGAGAGTAAAAATACAGAGGCAAAACAGGAACAAAAGTTGTCACGCAACACAAAATGTTAACACCGATATCTTAACTTCACTATTTTCTAAGATATTGTAGACACCATAGTAACTGTGGTTTAAAGTCAGAGGTGCTGTGAAAATGGTACTATATAAAGCTAAAATCCCAGACAGACGGACGCTCGTGCTCAACTGGAAGCAGAGCTGAGTCACAGGTATGAAACCCTCAGCAACACACTCGGGAGCCTGTGAGGCAAGGGGGACTCCCCAAGAGTTTTTGCTGTTGCTTTCCCAGAAGGAGAAATGAGCACAAGACATTTAAACTGCAGAAAGCCAGAATGCAGAGACATTTAAAGAGACATAGGCAAGGACTGTAGTATATGAGATGGGGACATTTCTGAGATATGTAGTAAGTACTGCATTTGGGATTTGCTCCAGAGCTATCTGACCATTGCCCAGCCTTAGAGGTAAGTATCATCTCTGAATCAGCACCTCCTCAAACAAAGCTTTGCTTTTACTGATGACTGCCCAGTTACCTCAGTAAACTGAGGGTGGAAAGTACCAAAACAGAGGCAGTACAAGAAAAGCAAAAACATGTAATTGCATTGTTTGAGTCTAATGCATAAAACAAAAAAGCTGAATCAGATGAATGGTAGGGTGAGGGAGAAAGAAAAAGCAGAACTGTTACCTTACAAGGCAAACATCTGAGAAGGCAAAGCGAGTTTCAGTATGCACCAGGAGGCAAGAGCCTGGTCTCAAGAGCACAGTTTTCATGAGCATGGAGCTCAGCATTTCCGCAGTCCAGCTGCGCATTTCTAACCAGTGCACAGCACATTCAAATCCACAGCCTTTATCTACAATAAGAAAGAAAAGCCTGCACACAAGAGTAAAGAATTATATCCCAGGAGGGCAAAACAACTTAATTTCTTCTCTTCAGTAACTGAAAAATGGGGAATTGATGTGCCTCCCTGAAGAGATGACACAGAATCCCAGACAACAACAGCTCTCTGATCACCAGAAAGATAAATGAGTGCTTGTAGACCATAGTGGTACTCCATGGAGAGAGCTCTATTCTTATTTCTCTCTCAGACCCACAAATTTCACACCAGCAAAAGGATTTTAAAACCTAGGGTAAAAGGGTAAACTTTCTCTTGGCTGTGGTGCATACAGCACATTAAATGTTTTGTAAGTCCCCCCTTCCCTGGAGATAGGTTATAACTACTATGGCTGTGCATGTGGTTAACAACAGGGAGGAAGAGATGAACACAAAAGATGAAGCAAAAAGAAAACCCTAAACTGATCAATAGAAGACCAAGTGGTCAACAGCAGAAGCAAAGGACTGATCTGTTTTTCATAAATCAGGCTCTTCAAAAAAGCTCTGTTTTTTGAAATGACCCAGATCATCTGTAATAGAAAAGATTACAGTTTTAATTCTCCCCTTTGACATGTGTTATGAGAAAGACAGAAGTACTAAGTCAAAACCTTAAAACTTTGCTTACAATTCCAAGGAAACAACTCCTCCCATAACATCAACAAATATCTACCTGTTATAAAGTTTCTTTCAATATAAACATTGCTGAAATTAATATTATGGCTTCTTTTGCGACCTCTTACAGAGAAAGAAAATACTTTGGAACCAAGCAAGGGAAAAACTTCAGTTGATACCATTCACATAATGATCTTTGCTGTGGGTAACTCATATACCCTTTCATAGCAGAATACTCATCTCCAACAGTAAACTGGTATGTAAACTTTATCCTGATGTGTGGAGAGAATATTTTCAAAAAGGCAATTGGGATAAAACATATATTTTTGGCAGATAATCACAAAAGGTAGTCTGTCCTTTGGAAGTGACAATCCTCAGAACCACTAACAGCATTCCTTCTAATGTCCCATATTGGTTTTCCTGTCTGGAAAAAATGAAAAATTTGTTTGCTAGAATACAAAATTCCTGTTGCAGAGAAGACTTTCAGAAATTCATTTCATACCAGCAGGCAAAAGATGCCATTAGGATATTCTTTTTTCCAGCACATGGTCTTTCAGAGAACAGCAAATACAGATGGAGTTTCTCTGATGTGCAAGAAGGGATGCTACAGCATCGATGGCATAGGAAGGGAAAAGAAGACATCTGGATGCTGACACAATTGTACTGGTGAAATAGAGGGAAGCAGGTGAATAAATATTATCTACACTTACTTTGCAGACAGAGTAAATTCTACAGCCCACTATCCTTATCAGCATTGCTACTTGGTATATATTATGATGGGACATAAATTTTTCTACAAAAGTATGAAAAAAAAAAGCAGGTGAACTTGAAGTATGCTTTTAGTATGGATTCTACAATTCTGCAAATGCATAAAGACTCAAAATCATGGGGGAAAAAAAAATCTCAGCAACTGACTTTGGGAACTGGTTTGTCTCCAGCTCTGCTAACATGGGTGATGCTCTTTTTGTCTTGTATCAGTCTGCAGTTAACATAGTACACACAATACAGTTAACACAGTCCTTTTTTCAGACCAGAGCAAATGCCCCTAAGTGCTCATCCTTATGACATGACTTGATTTAGCCACCAAACTAAAGAAAATGCTCATTAAAAATTTTTAAAGGAGAAAGCAAAGTCTCCCCTCAATCCCTCTCAGCTTAGTTAGATCCAAATTCTGCTTTATTAGCTTTATGTATTTTCTGCCTTACAATTGCTAAAACTTCACCATGAACAAGAGAGGAATAAATAATGAAAATAAAACAGTATTATTACCTCTGACTGGCAGGCATCATAAACCTGGACAACTTCACAATGCTGAAGAGACTGAGAGGGATTAATTGATGCCTACTTCAGTGGGGGCTTTCCTGCCTCAACACCACACAGCATTTTCCTGTGTGGATTCATTTAACACACTTTCACCCATTTCTTGAGTAAGCCTAACCATGTGGTCTTTCTTTGGAAGTAGAAGTTGAAGAGAAGTTGACAGAATGCAGAAGTAAGAGCTAAGATTATCGCACTTTCCTTCCCTCCTTTGATGCCTATTTCACTGGTTGCCACATACAAAGAAGATAACTCACAAGTACAAGAATCTGAAAAACAAGAACAAATACATCATCTTCACCTCTCAAATTCAGGCACTGCAATGTGTTTGAAATCAGCCATAAAATGCCAACACATGAAAATAATTTGCATTTTGAAAACATCTTCCTTTAGCTATCTTAGTAGTGTTGATTTAATTAACAGAATATTAAGGAATTTGTTATGGAATAAAAATTAGAGATTTTACTTGCCAGAAAAAAAATATTTAAGCTTTTACAACATAATGAAATTTTACAAAAAAACTTCTGAAGTATGTACTATTTACCATCTGCACACATACTAAGTACTAAAAAATTTCAAATCTAGTGGTATGAATTGGTCTTGAACTGTGTCACGGAAACAATCTAACATAAAGCCTTGTTTTCAGATTGTTCTTTAGTAGTAATTGCAATGCATTTATTGCAATGCATATGGGAATTAAGTAGCAACTGTGCAGGCTAGCAGCAGATCCAGCAGGGTTTCCGATATTTAGAGAGATGGCTTTGCAATTAATGCAATTCAATGTTTGATTGCTGTTCCAGACATTTTCTAGTCACAGAGGTGGTGTGATTCAGGAAAGACTGGTATGGAGGTCTGCCAGAGAAGACGTTTAAGGCAAAGATATCTCTGAGAGTCACAGAACCTGTCCACTAGTTACTGGCATTGTGAAAGTAGGGAAAATAAAGTTGAACTGATGCAGGATTTTCTTTGTAATTCTCTAGAAAAAAACAACAGAAATTTCTACTAAAGCAAAGAAGGGTGGATTTTATAGATAAACCCACACACTCAGCTCCCCCCTTTGCAAAGCCTTCAGTTTGTTCATAACAACTCTGGAAAGCAGAACTATTTACTGCCTTCTCTCAGTCATAGAGAGCCTCAGATTTGGACCTGAAGGAAAGAGGCCGGACACCCTTGAATTACACCTGGACTTTATATGAGTTCATGTGTTAAGGTTTAATGAGTTAACTGGCATTTTGTCAATTATTATCATTACCACCTGAAGGCATGCTGGCAAACTGTATCTTCCCTTCTTGCCTGTGCACTGCTACAGAATGTCTAATAATATACTGCAATCTGAGGAGAAGATTTTCTTCATTAGAAACTTTGTGTTTTGTCTTCTGTACTCTATTCACTCCCAGTACCCTTGAACTCCTGGCTCTCAGCTAGAAGAAAGCTGTAAGTCCTCCCACATCTCACAGTAAAAGCAGCTCTGCTGAAATACTGATACATTTCAAAGTAGTGAGAGAGATTGAAGAGCAAAGATTGACTGCTCCCTTCAAAGTCTTCCAAAGCCATGCTGTGTCCACCCCATCCCCATTTATGCACTCACTGAGGGAATGTGCACCCCAAACTTCCCTGCATGTGAATTGCAGCTGTCGTGCAAGGACCTTGATTAGATGTATCACTTGCTTCCTTATGCACCCTCTGTCAGAAAGCTATTTTCAGGGCAGATTTGGTGATCCAATCATTCCTTTTAATTTCCTGCAACTTTTATTCTCTAGGAAGCAAAACTGTACTCTGTAAGAGCCGATGGTAACACACACAGAGCGTGTCCTGTGTGCAGAACTGACTGCTGCTTCTCTGCAGTACTTGAAGTCTTAGCAGCAAATACTTTTACTGAATCCTTGCTAAACTGGGACAGTAAGTCTTGTTAAGTGAACAAAAGGAAATGATTATCAAGTATCTAGATGGAAAGTATTTGTACTTGAGTAACAGGTAAATCAACATAAGGAGGATTTTTGTTCTGATTTCTGTCTTGCTTTAGAAGTATTTCCATTTACCTCTTATGACACAAATGCAGAAAGCACACACAAAGGAGTCTTCTCCTGAGACTAGCAGAAAAATGCATGAATCAAATGCTACTGATAATAGAAATAGATGCAGGAGAGCTAAACCCTCTGAGAACAGACTTTTTGTGCCACAGGGTCAGACAGGACATCATGTTATAAGCTAAAACTCAAAATAAAATTACACGTTCTCCACTTGCATAAAACTACATTACTCCAAATAAATGCTAGGCAAGGGTTCAGATGCCCATGGGTTCCAACAGTCCCTCAGGTTCAGCTCTTCATCTCCTGCACACCCTCACACAGCTGCTCCACGCACAGGGAACCAGGGCATTACCTGGCACAGGGAGTGGAGGGGCACTGCCCTCTCCCTTTCACTCATTCCATCATTAGTTTGTAGGCATGTGCATGTCCCACCTGCTGATCACACAGGACCCATCCCACACCCAAATGAAGACCTCTTCCGTTAGATGATGATCCCATGCCCCTGCTCCATGCCCAAACATTCGTGTACCCTGGCTATGTGACCAGAGCCTGTGTTTAATTGTGTCATGTATGTCAGAATTCATCTTGCATTAGAGCCCATGGATGAACTCTGTCAGGACTGGCTTGGATGCCAAATACCATCAGATCAAGGAATCATGCAGACATTTAGATGGTGGAAATGGAGCATAAAATGACAATTTGGATTGATCTTTGGCAGGGTAGGAGCCTTTGAAACATAACTGATTTTTACAAGGGATGATTGGCATCCAAAAAAGGAAGAGATACTCCCTAACAAAGTTGCTGTAACTGGCCCAGGGTCTTGTTCCTGGAAGTCCCTAACTTTGAGAAAGGAGGAGAGACATTTTTCCCACCCTACCACAAAGACTGAAGAAAGAGACCTGAACAGATTTCAAATGCATAAAAATCCTGTTGCAAAGAAAAGGAAACAATCTCCTTTTCACAGTTACAATGGAGAGGACAAGAAGACACAGGCTTAAATTGCTTTAAGAAAACTTGTGTTAGATATTAGGAAATCACTCAGATGTTAAGGATAATGATGCAAATATACCATGTACAAAAGTTATGGGCATTTACCACTGAGAGCTTTCAGTAAAAGGTTAGAAAAACGTCTCTGATGGAATAGTTTACATATGGCTGATGCTGCCTAAGGAGGAAGGGGAGTCCAGATTAAGGTGTTTTAGATGCCTCCCAGTCCCAGTTTTCTGTGATTTTCCTGTGTACAAGTTATCCCTATATCTACCTGCTTAATTTTCCCTTTCTGTAGCTCAGCAGTTAATTTGAGGCTTGTGGGAAGGAGCACATATCAAGCCTGAGGCACAGAAGACTTTATTTGGGATAAAGTCAGAAGCAGTTGGGGAATTGGGAGCAATTCCTTCATTATGAATGTGTACACATATGAGTACTACCCCCAAACCCAATGTAAATAGGTAGAATAGTATCAAAGGACTTGAATATTTATCATAATTTTCCTTTTTTTAATGGGAAATGCAAAGCACAAAGGTCTGAACCATCTGTAATGACACAGCAAGTTGTCAAAATGAGCCTGAAGAATGGATTTCCTGGCTCCTCAAGTGACCTATCTGAGGGACTACACACTCCTCCTGCTCTCGCCCTCTCTCCCCTCCCTGCCTCCTTTCCCCCCAGCAAGCTGTGCAAGACTACAAGAACTGCAGCATTTCCTCATAAAAGGCTTGCCTGCAGCTGGGGGAAGTTAAGACACTTCAATAGTGTTGGTAACTTCTGCTGTAACAAGAATACACATCACAAAGAAGATCAATACCAGGGGGGGAAAAAAACAACTAAAGCTGCCTCAGGACTTGCAGAGATGTTCTTGGGCTGATAATCCCCATCTCTCTTCTTTAACTTGCCTTTATTCTGGCTAACATTTGACTGAAGGATTCTATTCCTCTACCAAGTGAGTAACTATAAAAATAAATTAAAAAAAAAAATAAATGAGGGACACACTGCTGATAAGGAGCAGAACTGCTCTTTATACAAGTGTAGGAAGAATTCTCAAGCATTTGCAAGTGAAGCGTTGCTCCACCCCACTGTGGAAAAGGAGCAGTCTGGCTCAGCATTTTCTGGGCTCTTTCCTAAGGCTGCTGTAACTTTAGCTTGTAGGAAATCAGAATCAGATCTTAAGATTAGAACCAAAATTCTCTCATAACAAAGTATCACAAAGCCAGTGCCAGTCCTTCTGCACTACTACTTACAAGTCTGCATAGGCTCACCTCCATTTCCTACGCACCAGTGCTGGAACCAAAGGAAGATCCACACTTGAATCATCCACAGGAGATCCTCAAACTGACCATGCCAAGGCACTCCAGTCTCCAAATTAATTCTGAATTAATTTGCCAGAACTCTGCTAGGCTCTAAGCCCCATACATAGATTAAACATAATTTGGATTCATCATTACCAGTAAAACTAAAAACTAATTAGAAGAATTAAAGAGTAAGAATAATGAATTAAAAATACATCAGGAATACAGAAGTCAGAAACATCTCCAAAAAGAATAAAAGGCAATGTTTTAATTGGTCATTTTCGCACAAGAAAAGAAAAAAAAAAAGGCTTCTACATCATTGGAATAAATATTACCAAATTCTTTATATGCTTAGGTATTTCCTAGCTTATTCAAATGGCATATTTAAATTTTGATTTATAAATCAAGGGATATTGCTCACTTCCATAAGATGCATTCTACTGGGTCCCAAAGTCTTTAGCAGACCCATACTGTGTGTACTTTATCCTGATGGTTTAACATTCATGTTCATCAACACCCAGAAAGAGCCATAAACAAAGCCTTTTCTCAGATGCACACATGCCGTTCCCATCGACTTTGCTGGATTTTCAGCTGACTTCAATCAGAACTCTGTGCATGCAGAAGGGCAAAACTTGGCTCTGCACATTCAATAAAATTACATCACTAGATATCTTTTAAATGAAGGGCAAAGCAGGCCATACTGAAAAATAATATAAACTGAAACTCCTAAACTGCAGCCAAATAAATTCAAATTTCAGCCAGGTTTTTCCAGAATAATAAAAAGGGCGTGCATTTTAGGCAAGATGAAATGAAACTCTAATACCATCTCATTTACCAGAGTGCACTCGGCCTCTTTTAGCAGGACAAAGTATGAAACCCAACCATTTACACAACAAGGTGATGATCTTC